>CM062812.1:991458688-992058688 GCA_031772625.1 Pinus tabuliformis | reverse complement strand
GCCAGATGTGGGAGGAGCACCTCCAACACTTGGAGGAGGTATTGCGCATTCTGGAGGAGCAACAATTTTATGCCAAGCTCTCCAAGTGCGAGTTTGGATTGACAGATATGCTTTATATCAAGCATATCATTGGAGCAGATGGAGTGAAAGTTCACGAGGAGAAGATTCGAGCCATCCGGGATTGGTCAGTGCCTCGAGATGTGACTATGCTGAGAGGCTTCTTGGGTGTTTGCACTTACTACAGGAAGTTTGTCAAAGGGTTCTCGCAGCTGGCAACACCTTTGACCGACTTGACCAAGAAGGGGGCCTTCGCATGGATTGATGGAGCATAGACCGCCTTTGATCGCCTCACGGAGGTGATGAGCAGTTGCCATGTTTTGGAACTTCCGGACTTTTCCCAGCCATTCATGGTGGAGTGTGACGCATCCGAAATAGGAGTTGGAGTTGTATTGTCATAGGAGGGGCATCCCATAGCTTTCGAGAGTCGGAAGCTCCTACTGCATGAGTTGTCATATCCCATATATGACAAGGAGATGCTGGCCATTATGCATGCATTGGCCAAGTTCCGCGAGTACTTGGTGGGCAATCGATTCTGAGTGAAGACTGATCACAACAGTCTTTGACATTTTATGGGGTAGTAGGGCCTCAAGGACAGGCAACAGAGATGGGTTAGCAAGGTGCGGGCCTATGATTTTGACATTGAGTATGCGCAGGGAAGCACAATGTGGTGGCCGATGCGCTATCTAGGAGACCAGCTGGGTTATCTCTCATGAGCATTTGCCAGGATCGGAAGGCTCAGTTGTTGGTGGAGTACTCCAAGGATAGGAAGGCATGCGAGGTACTGGCGGGGACACATGCAGATGAGCGTTACCATGTGATGGATGTGGTATTCTATTACAAAGGGCGCATTTACTTGGTGCCCAACTCGCATTTGAGGGAGAAGATACTCCAGGCTGCTCACGATTCACCATTGTCTAGACACCAAGGGTTCTGGAAGACTTACATGGCTGTTTGAGAGAGGTTCACGTGGAAGGGCCTCAAGGAGGACGTGCTGCAGCACGTACGAGAGTGTGAGGCCTGCCAGCGGAACAAGGGGGGCGCTGACTCACCCTGTAGAACTACTACAACCTCTTCCCATTTCGGAGGGGAAATGGGAAAGTATTTCGATGGATTTCATCATTGGACTCCCCACAGTACAGGGGAAGGATTGCATATACCTAGTGGTCGACAGGTTGACCAAATTTGCCCACTTCTTCACCATCCCCACTAGGTACACCACTGCACATGTTGCCGAGTTGTTCTTCCAGGAGGTTTTCAGGCTACATGGGCTCCCTAAGAACATAGTGAGCGACAAAGACAGTAGATTCATGGGTGGCTTTTGGTAGGAGCTCTTCAGGTTGGTTGGGACAGAGCTCACTCCTAACACTAGTTATCATCCTTAGACGAACGACCAGACGGAGAGAGTCAACCAGTGGTTGGAGGGGTACCTAAGGAACTATGTGACAGGTTAGCAGAGGACGTGGATTCGGTGGTTGCACCTAGACGAGTACCGCTACAACACCACACACCACATGTCTATCGGTATGACTCCTTTCCATGCCCTTTATGGATATGATGCACTGAATTTTGCTGATATTGTTTTTGGAGACAACCGAGCCCCAAAGGCCAAATACTGGGTCCAAGAGAGCCAAGATATCGTTAAGGCTCTCAAGGATAATTTAGTGACAGCCCAAAATCAGTAAAACCTGTATGCAGACCGACACAGGACAGAGAGGCACTTTGAGGAGGACGACTTAGTATACCTTCGATTGCAACTTACAGGTAGTCTACACTGAAACAAAAGTGGGCCGAGAAGCTGCAATCACACTTCTATGGGCCCTACCGAGTGACTAGGTGAGTTGGGTAGGTGGCTTATGAGCTGGAGCTACCTCCAGGGAGTAGAATCCATAACGTGTTTCATGTATCATGCCTGAAGAAGGTGTTGGGACAACAAGTGACAACGACAATTGATCTACACCTGTTGGATGATGAGGGCCACTTGGTGTGAGAACCAGAGGCCATTTTGGAGAGCAAGGAGAGGAGATTGAGTAGGACCATCAGGGAGTTCTTGGTACACTGGAAGAACTTGCCGGATGAGGATGCCATCTCAAATTTGATTATAGAAGAATACAAACAACTTAGGTTCTTGTGCTTAATTCTTAGTGATGTTTGTTTCCCTATGATAATCCAATCTGTAGGAGGAGTGATGTACTTTGTAACATTTATTGATGATTTTTCGAAAACGATATGGGTATATTTTTTGAAGTAAATCTGATACCTTTGCAACTTTTATGAAATTCAAGGCTATGGTTGAAAATGAAAGTATTTATTGCATTAAAGTGTTTAGGTGTGATAAAGGAGGTGAATATGAATCTGATTTTTTTTCTATCACACTAGTATTTGAGGTGAAACTTCAATTGTAAAAACACCATGACAAAATGGTGTAGTTGAGATGAAGAGTTTATCTATTATGTAAATGGTTAGATGCATGGTGAAAGGGTATCATATAAGTAATCAATATTGGGTTGAAGTAGTTCAGGCAACAATATTTTTGTTGAATCAAAGTTCCATAAAGACAATTAATGGTAAGACGTCATTAAGAAAACGCAGTTAGGCTGTGCAACTGCCTACTAGACAAATAAATGTTGATTTCTAGTAGCATCGGATGTGCTCTAAGTCTCCAATTTTGCAGGGAGGCTTAGACATATGTATTCCACAATACCCAGAAATTGTTTTGGGAAATTCCACCGGAGACAGTTTTATTAAAATAATTAATTATTTTAATGGGTCCCTAAGTCTAAACTTAGGAAATAAAAATAATTAATGGGTATTAATCTAAACTGTGGGTGTAACTTCTAGAAGAAGACGAAGATCGAGTCCAAATGATCTGAGCCATTGATTAGAATCTAATCTGGGCTGTTAGTTCTCAACTGGAAGATTATAAGAAGGACATCGAGGGGCATTTGGAAAATACACCAGAGGCAGATACTTAGTTACTCGAGTAAGATCGATTTTCTCACTGGTCGAAGTTTGGCAAGAGAAAATCGAATCAGAGGGAGAGTTGCAGGTGAGGAGGAGAGAGGGTATCAACATCAGTTGAGAGGTCAGGAGCAGAAGACGCAGAGCAAAGGGAGGACAACGTAGAGGATGTGACGCAGAGGAAGGACAATGCAGAGGTAGTGTGGTGCTGGACTGCGCAGTTCTCATGTAGGGGCTGACGCAGTGGGACGCAGAGGGGGTAGCAGGTCCTCTCTTGGATCGGAAACTCGTCGAGAAGTATCTGTAAAATTTCTCATAGAGAATCCTCTTCTATTCTGCTGGTTGTATCTTGTACATGAGATTTTTGCTGAAGAATAATAAAGAAACCCTCATTTGCTGCACTGGTTTTCCCACATTGGGTTTTTCCGGGGACAATTGTCCAAAAATAACTGTGTCATCATGGTTATACTTGCTAGTATTTTTCTTTGCATTCACTTTCCGCAGTATTTTAATTGTGAAGGCTGCAGTAGAATTTATTTTGATATTTGCTGTAGAAACACTCTGAATAACTTATTTCTGAGTTAATAAGTAGAAGAAATAATATTAATCACTGCAGTTGGATTTCTATTTAGAAATTTCACAATAAATAGCATTGATGTTAATGTATTTGATGACCTCACCATGAATAAAATTATCCTTTTTCATATCTTCTGTTTCTATTTTGTTTATGATGCATAGTCAATCTCATAACAGCAAAATGCATTTTATACGTAGACAATCTGAGGGTTGACTCATTAGACTAGGATTTATTTTTATTTTTATTTTTATTTTTTGTTTTAATTTAAGTTTTAGTCAGCAGAGATTGTTGGAAAAGGCTGATTAATTGCATCCAATATCTCATTTCAGGAATGACTTGCCGATCTGTGTCCTGTAACACTAGTTTAATCCTTTCAGTAAAGAATATTTATAAGTCTTGGCACACAGGTTCAAGCTTCGTAGTAACGAAAATTTATTTAGTCCTGCAACACTGGTTCAAGCCTGTCAGTAAAGAACATTTATATAGTCCCGCAACAACTTTTCAAGCCTCTCAGTAAAGAACATTTATATAGTCCTGCAACACCATTTCAATTCTCTCAGTAAAGAACATTTATATAGTCCTGCAATACCTGTTCAAGCCCCTCATTAAAGAACATATATATTTAATGTTTTTGATACATGGTAAATGCAAAATTATAGGAAGGGTTTCTAATTTTGTGATTTCATTTGTAAGCTTACATTGTTTTTCAGTTTGCTTTGAATCTTTAATATGCATATTTCTTTCATTGGATATTGTAGGAAGATATAACGAAGCAGCCTAAAGCTATTCTTCAACAACAATGCCAGAAAAGTGGATGGGAAGCCCCAAAGTATGAAAAGATTTCTGGGAGGGGAAATGCTTTTTCATACAGTTTGAGCATCATTCGCCCAACGACAGGACGGGGAAAAAATAAAAAAGTTGGGGGTGTATTAAATTTTCAATTTCCAGATCCAGACTATGTCTTTGAATCTGCTGATGTATGTTTTCTGATGAGAGATACTACTTCTGCACATTACACTGATATTTCTTTTAGCATGAGTTATGTTGAAATGCACTTTTCATAAACTAGAAAAATAATACAAGATGGTTTTCAGTAGCATGTAAAATGTTGCTTTGCTGATTTTAAAATATCATATTTATATTTAATTTTGAACTGCTGAAAACTAATATTCAATTTTTTTGTAAGGACTGAAGTTAAGATGCAACTAGATGGACAAATATTTTTTTTTTGTAAAATTCTATCTGGTTAATTCTATCAAATTAAATGCAATTGCGTACCTGATTTTCCCATCTGGTGTCGATCCATGTTGCCCGAGTTTACCAAACCAACCGATTCCTCCCTGCCTATCTAGGATCAACCTATGCGGTTCCCAGATCCAGTGGATTTTGAAATGGAAGTCCACTGGCCCCCGTGCCCAAAACTCCAAGAACAGCTCAAAATTCCCAATTTTCAGTTCAAAATCAAGCCCCGGTTCATCCCTCAAACAAATTGATTTTCTATCACCATTCTCTGTATTTTCTCCTCTCTGCACCATATTCCAAAGGTGAAAGCAATCCTCTGTTTTCCCAAAAACTGATTTTTCCTCCCCCTACTTCTCCTTTGCATTTTTTTTTTATATGGGGAAGGTTTCTTCTCTCCGAAGAAACCCCACCTTCCTCTCCTCCAATCAATCCTAAGATTTAACCTTATCCATTAAGATATTTTTACTTGAGTTGGTCATTATTCATTAAATGAGATTTTAACTTTATCATCTCAACCAACTTCGAGAAGAGTATTTTCTTTTAAGTACCTTATCATGAATTGTCCAAAAATTTATGAAGTAAAATAAATCTTGTCCTTTGTAATAATAATTATTTATTATTTAAATAAAATAAATTAATATATTTTATTGTACTACTTAATAAATTAAATAAGGTATTAATTAATATTTTTAAAAACTAATTCATTTTCTTACATAGACATTTATATAATTAAATTAGTATGTATACTAGTGCAATGCCTGCGATGCATGTGTATGTAGCTATCATACACACGTCTCGTAAGCATGCTAATAATCAGTAACTCAAGTTGGGTCACTACATACACCCCTCCTTCAAAGAAAACTTCGTCCCAAAGTTGAGTTTATATAGTATATTAGTAATTATTTTAACGATTAATATAATTTGTGTAAGGATTATGTCTCGTAAATTTATTTATTTATTTATTTTTAAACATTTATAAGTTTACAACTTTAATAGTCATACCTTGTCCCAACTAGGTTCCCAAGCTATTATAAAATCATCCTATCCTTCCTAATCTCTTCCGCTCCCATCCTATCCGTCCTCTACTAGAGTATGTCATGGCGTCAATTATACTGACCTAACCATTCATAACTCTAAGGATGGCAACGTCGACTATATCAACCTGATTTCCTTGTAGGCATCCGACAGTGATCATCACATGTCTAGGGGAGCGTGACTCACACAGTCCTCCCATGACTCCAGGTTTTGGAGGATAAATGGTGGGCAACACCTCCACCCCTCCTAGTAGAATTAGGGTCAATACCCTATCATGGAATCTCATTGAGCCTCAATTGTTCTTGGAGTTTTGTCATCATGTAGTCGGTTTGGTAATGATACTATTTGCAATGTAAACACTTGCCCACAAATTATAACATATGCATCGATATATTCAAAATCAATTGTATTCAGATAACGATTTTCTATTCATTTTAATAAACTCTTATCTATGATATTGATCTTTGAGTTCATATAACATACTTGGCTATTGTTGAATTGAGGCTTCTGTGATCCATATCAAGTTTAAGAGAAATTCTTCGGCGTAAATCACAAGATAAATCATATGCCGACGCGTTTCGAACCAACTAGCGTGGTTCATCGTCAGGACAAGTTGGTTCGAAACGCGTTGGCAAATGATTTATCTTGTGATTTACGCCGAAGAATTTCTCTTATACTTGGCTATGTCTAACCAATATATTTGTAAGTTCATTTTCACATCTAGTAGTCAAGTGTATTCATTATTTTATTTTCATCTCATCATTCATGTTGATATGTAAAATAAAAATAAATTAAAATTGTAAATATCACATCCATAACATAATTCATGATTTATATAGGTATCCATGTACTAGCAACGTTAAGCATAATAATTGGAAATCATTTTTTTCGTGTATTGATTATGCATGAAACTTGTGGCTTTCATTCCTACATGTTTAATGCTAAACATAGGTATAGATGTTAGTTGAGAAAGTCCAAGGATGTTGAAGTAGTGAATGAATGATAACATTGAAATGACTCCGAGTACATAATGTGGAGGAAAGCTTCATCATTGAAAACCTTGGAAAGGACATCAAGGAAGCAACAGTAGTAGGGTCAGATGTGCCATGCATGACAGAAAAATTTTCTGACAAAGATGAAGAAGAGATTGAGAAAGAAAATTTAAGGTCAAGACTTTAAAGATTGGTGTTGAATTTGTTTCATTATAACTGGAGAATATGGGCTCTCACTAGGTAGTGTGTTCCCAGATGATAGTTAAGGAATCTGTGAAGGAGTGTGCCATTCCTTTGGTGCTTTTATCACAGTAAGAATGCAACAACTGAGGTAGTTTATTCAGAGTCCAATTTTATGCTATTTTTGAATGTACAAAACCCAGTGGACATTAACGTCAGTGGTCAGTGAAATTAACATCGATAATGCAGTGAAGCATATCATAGGGGAGAGACAACAATTTATATTTGTTACTAGATGAATCCAGTCAGAATGATGTAAGAATGCATGTTACATATGCTCTGGATGAAGTTTCCGCAACGGTACGTTTGCAAAGATTGCCATTGCATGTCTAATGATAAATAAATAACTAATTTTAGTGAAACTCTAAGAAGTTTCTGTGGAGGAATTGGGAGAAATGCCCGTTCGATTATCAGAGAAATGATAAATCTGAAGCATAGTAGAATTTGTAGGTATTATCAATATGCTTGAGTCATAGAATTTGAGAATTCAAACGCAAGGAATTTTTTTATTTTTTATTTTATTATTATAGCTTATTTTTGGATAAAAATTGTCAAACTATTCCAGAGATGCATGCCATGGAGATTGTTGAACTAGACATCACAAGGTTGGATTGCAAGAGGTTTTAAAACCTCTGGTTCACATTAATGAGGATCCTCCTAAACATGAATTTAATCAAGGGTTTAAAGGAGAGTCACTTGGATGGATTACAATTGTTAGGAAATGACAATGAACAAACAATTGCCAATTCTTGATGGATTTTTTTTTTAAATTTCAGATTGCTCACATGTTTACCAAATGGAAATCTCTGACCAAAATTCAATTTAATAGGCATAATGAAATTAATGCGTTGTCGAAAGATTCAAAATGTCATGGAAGAGGAGTTTGCAGTCATAGATGTAGAAATGGAGAATGATAATGAGTTTGTTTGGAAGAAAACACTTGGTACTGGTATTATTATGCTCCAAAACGTTGAGGATTTGAAGGTTTCGCAATTGACAGAATCAAAGAAATTTAACAATTTTGTCATTGTTAATTTGAGTGAAAGTGATTTAGTGAAAACTCAGAGAGTAAAAAAAATTTCTAATTCGATAGAACCTTTCCCTTTCCAAAAGGTGAGTTATTACAAGTCTAAATATAAACTGAGGGAAAACATTTCTCATTCTCCTTTTATTGGGCTCTTCACAGATTGACATGGATTAGAAGCCTCATCTTAAAAAGCAGTCCAATGAATTAGTATTGAATGTGTGGAAAAGTGCAACTAATATTTGTAGACATATTATGCAGATAGTCAAAATGAGTATGGAAATAGAGAATGGAAGTATTGGTAAGACTTATCCATTGGTAGATGAACATAGAAATAGAGGCTGATTTCACCCAGCAGAGTGCTCATATGAAGCCAAAATCTCCTTTAATCTCGAATTCTTCCGTCCTCTATTAAAACAATGTTGACCTATATAGTTCTGCTTTATGTAGTATGCAAATCTATAGTAATTAAAGCAGCTGAAGCACCCAATGCTGAACTTTTCTTAGAAACAATGTCCTTTGTTGAAGATTCATCAAATGTCAAAGGGTGCTTTGATTCAGCTTCCTACCCCTCAGTCTCTAATAGACCAGTGTACTCCCTTTCGTAGGTAATATACTGGGCTTTTCTCCATCCATGCAACGGAAGGAAACCTCTCTCTATGTTCTGAGATTCATGGTAAAAGTTTCAACATATCAGTTTTGCAAATCCAAGTGTGTTTCTTCATCTGCTCTCCCCAGAATCGTCAGGAGCACTATCTTCATCTCTCCAACTACCACGTACTGAATCAAAATCACTAAAATTATCCAACTCAAAGTACCACTCTTGTTTGAGTTTATGTGTTGTTCATGTACATAATTGTGTCTTGCACAATAGCTCGGCCATTTCCTGTGTAATGAATCATCAATGAAGGACTTTTTCCTTCCTTGAATATCCTTTCAACATTCCCAGGACTATTTCTATTACCAACATTATCCAATTCCTAATTCAGTTGCCCAGGTTGTAGCCTAACCGGGATAATCATAGATGCATCAGGCTACAAAGGAAGAGCTGATTGTAACATTTCATACCCAATAGAAATTACAGTTTTCCTATTGTTTCCCAGAAAGTGAAATATTTGCCTCCACCACAGGAACATCATTTGCAAGACTTATCTGGATATCCCGGATCTCTCCTTTATATAATATCGTTGATCCATCTCCTCCAACCACATAGGGAATCAAGAGTCGCAATTATGGCACTACCGATATATTTGGATTGGAAATGTTTCTTAACTTGGGTATGAAATTAGCAAATGTACCAGAATTTGAAAAATGAAGTGGTTTAGATTTATTGACAGCTCGGTTGAGAGGCATTAGCAAAGGCAGAGATTGGAGAAGTTGTGTAATTTTTTTTTAGGTTGATTTTGAGACTCAAGTGAGGGTGGAACATAATTGAAGGGGTCATGGGCATTGGTAGAAGGGATAGAGGAAGAGTCTTAGTACCTATATTGAGGATTAGTCCTTATGCCAATTAGGATAACATCCCTGGTAAGGTTGCCAAGCTAGTACTTTAACCAAGGTCAAGTTACAAGTATCAACTGAAAATACGGCATCCATATGTACATGAAGCATCTCCAAGGGACTAATGCTGGGTGGGTGAAAACATTTTTGGAATAACCCTAAAAGCCAATAAGGTAAAGGTGAAGAACCTCTGCAATAGACAAACATACCACTACAGATGGGTGTTCTATTAAGAGCCCAAAGAAGTTTTACAACAACATCCAAATCTGCAAATTTTCTAATGAATAATTACTAAAAGTAGATAAGATCTATTGTTGAATGCCAAAGGGCAGCCTTTAGATTCAAAATCTCAATCATGTGAATGCCGATGACTCAGTGTTGGCTACAAAGAAAAATGCATATATTGGCTGTGCTTTGGGAAGGAAACATAGGGGAGGCCTTGCAACATTCCTCTAATGATTAGTTAGATCACTGAATATATCAGTTAATTCATTTAATGAGGATGTCCAGTCAAGACACCTATTGGCATGCTTTATAAGCCAACTACAATATCTTCATAAATCATCTGTGGAGATTATGGGATAGTCATTGAATGACATGAATTATTGACCCAACTGCTTGATAATTTTCCTTTTAAATTCAGTATTAGCATGAGCTTGGTGGGATGCATAACACCACCTACTTGTATACTAATTTTCAAAACCAGGGTTCAGGTTTCTTTCTTCAATGATCTCCCATATTGTATTACTAATGTAATGCTTTCTCCATCAAATATTTCAATCTTTTAGACAAATGGAAATTTTTGAAAGTAAAGCTAAACTTTTATTAGCTTTGTTTAGATGATACCTCCTTATTCCTCGATGAACATTAAATTCCATTGTCAAATGAACCAGATTGCAAACCATTCTGCTTAAATATAATTAAGCCTCCTTCGAAACATATTTATGATACTCTGGACTATGGTATAACTGGTCTGAGAATGCTCGAAATTGGCAATTCCTATCTCCTTGGATCTTTAAATTACATAAACCATATACAGTCAACCTATCATGCAAACGTTGATGATCTAATGTTGCTTTATTCGCACTAGGTATATATACATTAATCCGAGGAGTATGCGAGATGGACTGCAAATGTGATAAGCATCGCGCAACTGAACGATCCAAACTTGCATATTCTTCAGATAGGATTGTAGCAATCATCCTATCATCTTCAACATCTTGCTGACTATTCGAGACCCTTGAACTGGAAGTTTCACCAATATTATCTTGTTCTCTTTTCATATTACATTTAAGCTGTTGACTGTCTTTTGTTCCGCAGTCGACGATGCATTTGGAATAATTCTAATCATAATACAAATACACAATTTTTTGAAAAAATGCTTCCGCTTCGGCCACGGTTTGCTTAAGGTATCTCGGTGTCCCTGGCCACCGAAATTTCCTTTTCCATGGCTCAAATGGACCGCATTGTTGGCAATCGTTTTCTCATCGATGGATTTTAATTTGTGTGTCGACTTGTGGGTGTGTAGATGTATCACCGACTTGCAGATACATTGTGTGTGGCATCTTTAACAGGCGGTGGTTGACATATGTCATAGGTTTAGAGTATTATTATCATCGTTCGACACCAAATGCCACTAAGCCATCCACAATATCAACACCGACATAGTACCCGATCCTTGCTTTATCCCACTTGATCAAATCACCTCCCTTTTGTGCCAGAGATTTTTGTGCTATCATCTTCGACGCCATGATTTTCCCCTGTGTGAATACCATTGTGAGACGACAGTCGAGGTTTTGAGTGCAGAGGTGAGGAAGATGAAGAAGTCTCTTCGTAACCTCGCTTCATAGTCTTCAATTTAGCCTTGAACAACTGATTTCTTCAGCTAAACACAGATGAAAGGGGGTTGGATATAGTGCTGATGCTAGAAATTCAGAAAGTGAATTTAAGGAGTAAAGAAATGTGTAGTTTTACAATAAAAAAAAATGAGTATTTGAGAGTGAATGATGCGTGGGACTATAACGTGCACGGACTCATTGCAGTGCCTGTTTTTGAGCGTGATACTTGAAAGTGTGTTGCAGTAGTGGAACTTGTGACAACAACGAAGAAATTTAATTTCAATAAGGATATTGTTAATCTTTGCCATGCACTTCAGATAGTGAATTTTACTGCTATTTTAATGGTGGGTCTTCTTCAAGGCTACCAACAAAACTGTACACAAGTACTCTTTATAAGTTTTGAATGATTGCTAGCTCATATAGGCCATGAAGAAATGCTTGTAAACTATTCCTGAGAAGTGGGTCTATTACACACTTCTCAAATATCATTGATCTTCAGGATTTTGGATCACATCTGAGAACTCAGGTATGGGAGAAGAGTTGCAGACATGGATATTAATGGTCACTGCTAGAGCTCCTGCAAATATAGCAGCGATCAAGTACTGGGGAAAAAGAGATGAAACGCTGATCCTTCCCATCAATGACAGTATCAGCTTTACTTTGGATCCAGACCATCTGTCAGCCACAACCACTGTAGCAGTTAGCTCATCATTCACATCTCATAGAATGTGGCCCAATGACAAGGAGGTCTCCCTTGGAGGGGAGAGATATCAGAATTGTCTGAGGGAAATCAGAAGCAGGGGAAATGATGTAGTGGACGAGAAGAAGGGAATTGTTATCAGGAAAGAGGATTGGCAGAGGCTTCACTTCCCAACTGCAGTTGGCTTGGCTTCTTCTGCTGCTGGATTCGCTTGTCTAGTTTATGGCATTCCATTCATTCAGGACTTCTGATTTTTTTCAGGACTTCAGATCAGCAAGGACTTAAATCAGATGCAAATCACCGACCTTGGCTTATTTTCTGTGGAAATCATCTTCTAAAATCGCTATCAATGTGCCATTAATAATACCTAGGAGGCTTACATAATTTTGTTTCTAAAGCTTAAATAAACTTGTATTACTAGTTCTGACTTACTATATATATGAAATTTTTTTGTACAGTGATTTGTTATATTTTTTTTTTGCTCTTTGATGTACATATATTACATAACTTATGAGTTATATCATTACAGGGACAAATATCTCAGATAATAAATCAATACAGTGACAGATTCTCACACTAGCTGATATTAGAATTAAACAACATAAGAACCTCTAATGAGACCCTGAAACCCTGTATGCATTATCGTCGAGTTTTCAGCAATAAGATAAGTAACCTTCTTAACAGACTTAACAGATCCGAGAGTTTGAACTGGCTCTAATACCAAATGCAAGGACTGAAGTTAAGATTCAACTAGATGGACAAATATTTTTTTTTGTAAAATTCTATCTGGTTAATTCTATCAAATTAAATGCAATTGCGTACTTGATTCTCCCATTTGGTGTCAATCCATGTTGCCCCGAGTTTACCAAACCAACCGATTCCTCCTTGCCTATTTGGGATCAACCTCTGTGGTTCCCAGATCTAGTGGACTTCAAAATGGAAGTCCACTGGCCCCCATGCCCAAAACTCGAAGAACAGCTAAAAATTCCCAATTTTCAGTTCAAAATCGAGCCCCGGCTCATCCCTCAAATAGATTGATTTTCTATCACCATTCTTTGTATTTTCTCCTCTCTGCACCATATTCCAAAGGTGAAAGCAATCCTCTGTTTTCCCAAAAACTGATTTTTCCTCCCCCTACTTCTCCTTTCCATTTTTTTTATATAGGGAAGGTTTCTTCCCTCCGAAGAAACCCCACCTTCCTTTCCTCCAATCAATCCTAAGATTTAACCTTATCCATTAAGATATTTTTACTTGAGTTAGTCATTATTCATTAAATGAGGTTTTAACTTTATCATCTCAACCGACTTCGAGAAGAGTATTTTCTTTTAAGTACCTTATCATGAATTGTCCAAAAATTTATGAAGTAAAATAAATCTTGTCCTTTGTAATAATAATTATTTATTATTTAAATAAAATAAATTAATATATTTTATTGTACTACTTAATAAATTAAATATGGTATTAATTAATACTTTTAAAAACTAATTCATTTTTTTACATAGACATTTATATAATTAAATTAGTATGTATACTAGTGCAATGCTTGTGATGCATGTGTATGTAGCTATCATACACACATCTCGTAAGCATGCTAATAATCAGTAACTCAAGTTGGGTCACTATATTTTTGAGTTGGTGATTATGTTGCAGCAGCCACTGCCAAGTGGCCCTCATTAGATGGGATACCATGGAATCGTTTGGCTTGTAGATGTTTTATATTCAACTAACATCTCTTAGAGACCTTTCAAGTTTCTACCTAGATATGTAAAATGGTATCTGTAGCACTAAGATATTTTGTGCAATTCAATTCTCTCTTTCAATGTGCCTGTCCCATATTCTTGTCTGATATTTTGTGCAATTCAATTCTCTTTTTCTTTGTGCCTGTATCATATGATCTACTATTTCTTAGGACACAAGCTCTATGTGCTCTCCACAATCAAGGATGATCTCACAAACTCGTGAACTATCTTGTCTCACAAACCTTGTGTACAAAACTTATGATTTCTTGTGCCTTCGTCCTCCTCTTTATAGACCCAATTCGAGCATGCAAGGGGCCTAACTCAATTTAGAAACTCGAGTTTTGATTGACGATTTAATTGAGAATCCAATTGAGTCTATCTCCAATCAACACTTGGAGTATTAACTTGTTCTCCCTTCAATCAAGACTGAAGACTAACTCGCTCTAACTGGACTTGTAATTGCCACCTCGTTCTGTAGTCAAACTGGTGAAGACTCCACTTAACTGAAACACCAACTCTATGCATGCCATCTTGATGATTATTCTAGTAAACTGGAAATAAACTCATCCTAACTGAAGTCTAACTCATGATCTTGCACTCATACTGAGAGAAAGAAAAATCAGGTCTTCACTGGCTGAGGCACAAGCCATAATACCTTTACTTGCTACATTTTCAACAAAATAATTGATTTGATGCCTAAGATCTATGTGCCTTTGTGCTGTTATTGTAGATCAATTTGCATTTGTAGTTGCAGAGACTTCAAGATTGTTACACACTGTTGAAATTTGTAATGTCCATTCCTAAATTATTTTGGAACAGGATTAATCTCTACACTTTGAGGCCAATTTTGGAGGTGATGGTGCCCATTCGATTTTATTAGGAAGCTAGACTTAGTAGAAGTTATTTCAGTGTGGTTAAGTTATACGTGGGGGCCACCCACACTAGGAGAATACACATTCCCTAGTTCTATTTGCATGGAGGGGAAATCGATGGTTGAGTGAGGGACCCATGATGGAGGGAAAATGGAGGGAAAAGTGCTCCATGAAATCTATATAAGGAAGACAACTCTCCTCATTTCATCATCTTTTGACATATTGAACTCAATCTTAGTTGCTCGAGCTGCTTAGCCCGGTTACTATGTTGTTTAGCAACATGAATGTCTCTGAGCGGAGATCTCAACCATTGCTTCGATGGACTTCGAGTGCCAGCCCTAAGAGGGAGTTCTTCTTCATCTTAGTTTGTAGTAGCAACAGAGAGATGAGTTACAACAACTGTAGTCGAGTTCCAACAACAGGGGAAGTAACAACAAGGAGGTCAAGTTATAGCCGCAGGGAAAGGAGCAGCAGGAGGGCTGAGTTACAATAGCAGGAAATTAGCAGCAAGGAGGCTGAGTTCCAGTTGTAGGGAGAGTAGCAGCAACGTAGAACAGGGAGAATAGTAGCAACATAGAGCATGGATAGTAACAACAATGCAAAACAGGGAGAGTAACAACAACACAGGGACTGCACAACCATCGAAGTGAGATTTGTTGGGGTAACATTATCCCGGGAATTTAGAGTTGGGGAGCTTGGAGATCATTTGGAGGGTCATTTGAGGAGGATTGCTGGACCTGGGAGTGCATAGATTGATAGGACCAGTGACAACAACAAAATTTGTATTTGGTGTTAGTTTTTGGTAGCATCGGAAGTGCTCTAGCCTTGAAAATTGTTGGAGAGGCTAAGGCACATGAGTTATAAAGAACTTATAAACCGTTTGGTGAAATTCCACCCGGATTGTATTTTTATTAAAATAATTAATATTTTTAATGGAGTTCCTAAGTCTAAACCTAGAGAAATTAAATGTTAATGGGTATTAATCAAAATATGGGTGAGAATGATCTAGAAGGCGGATCAAGTCATGTTTTAATCTTCGCTGTTGATTAGTGACTTAATCTCGGCCATTGAAGACTCAACAGGAAAAGTATGAAATGGAGGCTTGGGGTTCATTTGGAAACACACATAGAGAGATTGAGGAAATTGATTTTCTGAGGTGAGAAGTTCTCAGGAGGAAAATCGATTGGGGAGATCTTGATGTTGAGGGGCAAAGAGAATCTGGGAGGTTGACTTTCCGGAAAATACAGAACAAAGAGGGGGAGAGAGCTTGCAGAGAGACAACGCAGTAGCCAGGAGAGCTGACGCCAGTGTTTTACAACTCGGACTCGGACTCGGACTCGGCCGAGGATCGACTCCGACTCGGACTCCGACTCGGTAATGACTCGGCCGGCTCGATTTCAATGACTCGGTCGTTGTAAAAAATACATTAAATATTTATTTTTTTTATAAAAAAACATAATTTTAAATATTTTAAACATAATTTTAAAGATTTTCATTCATGTTTCCAAACACACAGTGGGTGAAGACAGTTTTGGAATTTATTGAAGGTGCTTGGCCCTTTCTTCTAGACCACATATGTATTATGAAGTATCTGTGGCTCCATTGAAGCTACCTGGAACTATAATCTTGAGCAGTCACATAAAATGCTTGAATCTCCATGTTCATTGCACATGCTAAGTATGAGTTCTGTTGAGGTTATGACAATGTTTGCATTAACAGTTTTGTTGGTGACACTGACTCTTCATCCTACAGCAGCATGTAAAAGTTGACATGTCAAAGAAGCAGCATAGCATGCCACAGGTATCCATTGAGATAACTGTAGAAATAAGTTTCAACCGCTTGAGAGGAAGAATCACATCAAACTGAAACTTCTGACATGGAAACTATTGAGTTCTTTTGTTGTAACAGGAGATTTTTTCTTGCAGAAACCAAATTCTGGCCCGATGTATTTAACAAAAGGTATTACTGAACATACAAATGCATTTCTGGACCTTGACTGTGGTTATAAGAGATTGAAAATAAATAAGAAATAAATTGTGTAAACATGTGTACAAGAAGAGAAGTGGTCAGAGAAACAG
The DNA here is from genome assembly GCA_031772625.1 of Pinus tabuliformis. Taxonomy (NCBI): domain Eukaryota; kingdom Viridiplantae; phylum Streptophyta; class Pinopsida; order Pinales; family Pinaceae; genus Pinus; species Pinus tabuliformis. The sequence continues at coordinate 992,041,833 of CM062812.1, read as the reverse complement.
GCAAAACACCAAGAAATAGCCCTACATCAAAAGGAATGGCTCAGGCATCTCTAACTTGGATACAGCTAAGTGTGATGAAATGAAGCGACGAAATCCAAAAATAAAGATATTGAAAAAAACATAGTATTAAACATCTGAAATCGAATTTCGAAGAAATATCCACAGATTCCACACGTAAGTACAGTCCCAACCCAAATTCAGTTAACCGGTATTAATGTTATATAAGTTCAAGGCTCAAGCACTGCTACAGGGATAATCTTAGCCCAAATGCTAGTTAGCACTAAACCGTCTTGACTCATAACACTTATATTGTGATTTGGGGAGTGACTCGGCCAGCTACCCGGCCGGGTTGACCGAGTCACATATGACTCGGCCGAGTCATTGGATGACTCGGCCGAGTCATATGTGACTCGGTCAACCGAACCGGGTAGCTGGCCGAGTCACTCCCCAGGCCTTTGACTCGGTTCGACTCGGCCGAGTCGGAGTCGATTCGGCCGTTTTGTAAAACAATGGCTGACGCAGAAAAGCTGCCTATCACATAGAATCCAGAACTGCTGGAACAACTGAAACTGCCAGAATTGCCGGTACTGCTGGAACAACTGAAACTGCTGGGAATTGTCGAAACTGTCGGGAACTACCAAAACAACCGGGAGAGTTGACGCAGAAGCAACGCAGTAGCGGGGAGAGCTGACGCGAAAGCAACACAGTAGTTGCGAGAGCTGACACAGAAAAGCTGTTTGTCACACAGAATCCGGAACAGTCGGAACTACCGGAATTGTCGGAACAGCCAGGAGAGCTGATGCAGAAGGCAAAGAAGGTGACGCAGGGCTAACACAGAGCCAACACAAAATTAGCCGGGTTTAGCCAGTCTTGTGGCAGATCAGCCGAATTCTGCTGGGTAAAATGAGGTAAAACTCGCTCAGATTTTCCTCCAGTATTTCTCTATAAAGGATTGCTATATGAGCACCCTAAATTTGTATTCAGATATTTCTCCTGCATAATAATAAACCCTCAGAGCTGCTGCACCGGTTTTCCCGCTTTGGGTTTTTCCAGGGACTTTTGTTTCCAAAAATAAGTGTCCTATGTATCTTGTTCTTTGCTCTGTTTTCTGTTTCATGAGATCAAATATTTAATTAGTGTAGGTTGCAGAAGTAATTTGCTTCAGTATTCAGAAGAATAACTTGATGAATATTTCAAATCAAGTAGGTGATGTAGATTAAGATTCGCTGCAGTAAGGCTTCCTTCAGAGTGTAGGAATTTTCACATGGTATCAGAGCATTGACTTTGAAACAGGAAGAGCAGATCTAGTGCTGAGCAGTGAGGTTGAAAGCTGCACTTGGCAACAATTTGAATCCCCTTAAAGGGATTGCGCAGTCCTTGCCAGGAAGCAAATCCGAGGAAATCTCTCTCTGAGTGAGACTATAAAGAGGTACGATTTCCAGTTCGTGAGTTTGCAGAGGTAGTGATGCAGAGCCTTAGCACAGTGCTTGAAGGGCGCAGTTTTTGCCGTGGCAGAAATCCGCTGGAAAAGAATGAAGACATGTAGAAGGGGAATTTTCTCCTAAGACAACTTTCTGCCAAAAAGTTCGAATTTCTCACTTACTGAGCAACTGAGCAATGCTAAGTAGTGACTAGAGGAGTCAGTTCGACAGTTGGGTGAAATGGCATTGCATGGGCTCAGAGAGCAGGATAGGTTGGACGGAACCTCCAACTATGTCATATGGAAGACCAGAATCTTAGCTGTTCAGGAGGAATATGATCTCGAGGCCTATGTCAGAAGTGTTGTAGCTGTTCCTGCTGACAACGATCAAAAGAAGAAGTACAAGGCCGAGCAAGGGAAGGTAAAGAGGATCATTCTTGATGGAGTTCGACATCATGTGGTCTCACATTTGCAGGGCAAGGATACAACCTGGGAGATGTGGGAAGCCTTGTCGTCTCTGTATGAAGGCTCTTCTGAACAACAAAAGATGTATTTAGAGTAGAAGTTGCAACGGACATTGATGCAGAAAGGAGAAGGGTTGAACCTCCATTTTCAGCATCTTCAGGATAATAGAGACCAACTTGCTGCAGTGGGGTCCACTCCTCATCCAACTGTGATGGTGAGGATAGCCCTAAATGGAGTCTCTGATGAATGGCAAGTTTTTGTCTAGAGCATATTGGGCAGAGAAAAACTACCTTCATGGGAGGAGATGTGGGCGACTCTTCAACAAGAGGAGTCAAGGAGGGACCTCGTGAAGGTCAACCTCAATGGCAGCAGTGGGAGTGGCACAAAGACGAAGGAGGAGGAGGAGAACGCAACTCTAGCTTCGAAGGGACAATAGAAGTCGAAGCCAAAGAAGGACATTTTGAAGTTGAAATGTTTAAGTTGTGGCGATATGGGCCACTATGCATCCCAATGTCCTTTGAAGAAAAAGGATAAGGATGAGAAACATGATTCTTAGGCTGCTTCAGCAAATATTGACGAGGAGGAGTTTGCCATGAGTGCCCACGCATCTCCAGGAGGGAGATGGGGCGATATTGAGCTGTAGTCGGGAGGATTACATGTGGGAAGGATCCTTGAGGAGTCCACCTCTTGGATCAATTCCTTGTTATGGGAGCCCGAGATTCAGTAGTAGCGAGATGGACATAGTGTCAGATGATGCATTGGGTTGGTTGGAGAGATAAATGCAGTACCCTGAGACTAGAGACTGATCAACGCAGAGCAAGGTTGGCAGCAGTGCAAAAGATTCTGAGGGTTAGAGACTAGTAGCAGTTAGATTTCAACATTCACATGGTATTATGCTAAACACAATTAAGTTCAACTAATTTAGGATGTTTTTCAGTTGCTTCTCTCAACAACTTAGTTGTAGTACGGATGCAATGTTAGCAGTGGCCGTGCTACCAGCATAACAGATGCAACGTTTGAGAGGGAGCTGTAGTACAAATGCAATAGTGGCAGTGGTAGTGTCATGGGCAACAGTACAATAACAACAATAGCACAGTGTTGGTGGCAACAACAATGTAGAAAGGAGATGCTTCAGAAACAGAGCAGCATGCAGGTGGACATTGTTGCTAGAGCACTTTTCTCGCTAAGAGGGAGTGTTAGTTTTTGGTAGCATCGAAAGTGCTCTAGTGTTGAAAATTGGTGGAGAGGCTAAGGCATATTCGTTCTAAAGAACCCACAAACCGTTTGGTGAAATTCCACCCGGATTGTATTTTATTAAAATAATTAATATTTTTAATGGAGTTCCTAAGTCTAAACTTAGAGAAATTAAAAGATTAATGGGTATTAATCAAAATATGGGTGAGAATGATCTAGAAGGCGGATCAAGTGATGTTTTAATCTTAGCCGTTGATTAGAGATTTAATCTCGGCTGTTGAAGACTCAACAGGAAAAGAATAAAATGGAGGCTTGGGGTTTATTTGGAAACACACATAGAGAGATTGAGGAAATTGATTTTCTGAGGTGAGAAGTTCTCAGGAGGAAAATCGATTGGGGAGATCTTGATGCTGAGGGGCAAAGAGAATCCGGGAGGATGACTTTCCGGAAAATACAGAACAAAGAGGGGGAGAGAGCTTGCAGAGAGACAACACAGTAGCCAGGAGAGCTGATGCAGAAAAGCTGCCTATCACATAGAATCCAGAACTGCCAGAACAATTGAAACTGTCGGGAATTGCCGGAACTATTGGAATAACTGAAACTGCCGGGAACTGTCGGAATCGCCAGAACAATCGGGAGAGATGATGTAGAAGTAGTGGAGTAGCCAAGAGAGTTGATGCAAAAAAGCTACCTATCACGCAGAATCCGGAACAACCAGAACTGTCGGGAATTGTCGGGAGCGTTGACGTAGAGGGCAGAGAAGGTGACGTAGGGCTGACACAGAGCCAACACTGAAATAGTTGGGGTTAGCCTGTCTTGTGCCGGATCAGTTGGAATTATGCCGGGTGAAGTGAGGTAAAACTCACTCAGATTTTCTGCCAGTATTTTCTCTGTAAGGGATTGCTATATGAGCATCCTAAATTTGTATTCAAATATTTCTCTTGCATAATAATAAACCCTCAGAGCTGCTGCACTGGTTTTCCCGCATTGGGTTTTTCCGGGGACTATTGTGTCAAAAAATAAGTGTGTCCTATGTATCTTGTTCTTTGCATTGTTTTTTGTTTCATGAGATCAAATATCTAATTAGTATAGGTTGCAGAAGTAATTTGCTTTAGTACTCAAAAGAATAACTTGATGAATATTTAAAATCAAGTAGGTGAAGTAGATTCAGATTTGCTGTGGTAGGGGTTCCTTTAGAGTGTAGGAATTTTCACATTTGGAGGAGAGCCAAGCTGTGAAGGGCCAATTTTTGAATGTTGGAACCAAGGGAAACCCTTTCTGGGTTTTTTTTGGGTTTTTGGCAAGTACGCTCCTAATTTTATAAAATTTTCTGGGCAGATCTGAGGGGTCAAACAGGGGTTCCAACTCAGCCAACAACTAAAGGAGCCAAGGGAATTTGGGCCAAAATTCCGAGGTCAACATTTGGCCAATCCCTTCATGGGTTATTTTGGGTTTCTTGCATCGAGGCTGGGATTAATTTCCCAAAATTTTCTGAGCAACATGGAGGCTCTAATAGCAAATCATTTCAGGGAGCATTACCTTTCTAGGTAGTAACCGTGCAACTCTTGGGCCGGATTACCATACGATTTGAGGAGGGTGTTCCATTGTTCATTTTGGGCTTTTTCTAGCTTGCCTAGAGCAAGCCAAGGTGCATACATTCTAGCACCTTGTTGTACACATCTTCCCATTTAATAAAATAAGTAGACAACACAGTTTGGTTGCCAATTTTGTGGTCTGATGGTCTGATTTAATTTTAAGGTGTTGTTTTTATTGTCTGCTTTGCATAGCACTATTTTTTTCTAGTTTGGAACATTACAAAATTTTGGTATTTTGTAAATTCTCAATATCTAGGTTTGGATTTAGGCATCTTTTTCTTGTTCTTAATCTTGCCAGTGATTTGGGCACACGCAACAAATTCAAATCCATTTTTTTCCAAAAAATCTTGAGTCAGCATGGTGGAATTTGGGGGCATCGTGGCTCTAATTGGTATCACCTTTCGATTCTTTATTCAGATCATAGTTTGTGAGGCTTATTCAATCTGGTGGGTGCTCAGATAAGGTTTCATCAATGGATTGATTGTTGTTCATAGCCTTGTGGCTCAGTCCTTCCCTCATAGCAAATAGGATACATGAAAGATATATTTGTACCCGGATTTTGCGTAGATCATATTTTTGGGAGTGTTCTCTCCATTGGATCCTGCAAGTGATTGCAGCAACCATTGGGGAGTGGACACATTGTGAGTTGACTCACTAATATTGTCTTTACACAACTGGGACACAAACTTGTCAAAGGATTTCATCATTGACAAAATGCGTTGGAGATATTGGAACATAGGATCTGTTGCCTCCATTGATACTGCTCTTAAACCAATAAAAAATACAAGGATTTTTTGGAGCTAGCATAAGAGGGAGCATATGTTTCCCCTCTATTGGTTGACAATAATATTGCCCTTTGTTGTTTAAGAATTTGTGCTGCCAGCGATTTGAGTCTTGGTTCTTCGAAGGCTATGATGCTTCTAGACGGCTTTGAAATCTATTAATCAGGTATTTTGCACCAACCAATTACTCATTTCTCAGCACAAGAATGACTGCAATTCACATTGACTCAACCGTGTCAAGATCACACACGAACATAGATTAAACGAAGTGGAACCATTGAAATGAGTGATGTAGAGCATTGTGTTTGCTAATGATAGTATTTATGTGTGACATGTTGTGCTTTCGTAATCACCCGATCCATTTGTCACACTGTCGAACACTAACAGAGCGTTAAAGTGCAAATTCTTATTGTGTCCTACCACCATTGTTTCCAAGTCTTTGGATGAGAATAGGACATCAAGGGTAATGACCAATCAATGTCTTGTGTGTGAAAATTTCAGCATTCCATGCATTTTTGTTAGCGAACTTTTCCTTGATTGTCTTCTTACGATGAATTTCAAGCACAATTACTTTGTTGGTTATATTTCAACAATAATTTTTAGAAAGACGAAAGGTGTGATTTTGATTGCTAATTGTAGAAGGCTTTATTTGGCAAACCATTGTATGATAGTCTTTTTGTTTCCAAGATTAATTGCGCTAAGAGACACTCTCTGGCCTAGTATCTTAGAGATGTTGTAACATAAGCCTAGTATCTTAGAGATGTTGTAACGTAATGTCCTGTAAACATTTTTACTTGGCCAAAATAAAATAAAAATAAAAATAACCTTATATGAAACATTTTTACTTGGTCGAAATAAAATAAAAATAAAAATAACCCTACTTTAAAATAAAAATAACTTTAAACTAAAATAATAAGGTAAACTTGACTTGGTCAAGTTACCAGTGGTTTTTGCGTTGCAGGTTTATGAGAACCCATGGTATTCATGTGGAATATAGCCCCTATTTAAGGAGGAAATTAAACCAACCTAGATCCAACTTAACTCTGGATCTACCAAGGGCTTAGAGGGATCAAATCTCCTGAGATGCAAACCTCTTTTAGAGTGAAAAGAGATTTGATCCCTCTCAACGCTTGGTAGATCTAAAGTTAAGATGGATCTAGGCTAGTGATATGATAGTTTTTATTTTGTTGAAGCTTTGTCAAAATATTGTGAAGATGATTTTTTTTGAAAGAGAAGGAAAGAAGGTGAATGCTTTCTCAATTAAAAAGAAGAATCATTCTTCATTAAAAAGGCGAAGAAATGACCAATTGAGAGCTTTATGTATTACTTCAACTAATAAGAATATTCTTTTTGTAGTGTAAAACTAAAGATTTTAAAAATTTGAAAAAGGGATGTTAGGAATTCAACGAAAAGAGAACATGGAGAACAACCCAATCCAGTAATAGGTGAAGAATAAATTGATCATACACCAATTATCACCACAAAGTGAATGAGATTGACAACTAGAAATGTCACCTCACAAAGTAGCACCTTTAGATTAAAGTCCAAAAGGTTGGTACTAGGCTATGGGAAACTAATAGGGAGATTGATCTTACCTCATGAACCCTCATCTCACTTTAGGTTAGCTCTTCTCTAATTCAAGGGTGGGCTTCCCTAAGGTAGGATTGCTAAATGTTAGATTTCCATCGAACCTAGCACTCAACGTTTACTTCCTAGCATAAAATTTACTGAATAAGCACATAGTTAGTTTCCTAACAAATTCAGCGAAAGCAAATATAACGATCTCAATCACAATGATACAAACAGAGTTCTGCCCAACAAGTTTTTCATTAACAAATCCAAACCTACATGGTCTCTTGTCCTGGGATAATATTGCATCTGAGAAAATACAAAATACAATAACCTGCATATGGTCCAATATATTTACCCTAGATCATTGCTCGATCTTCTCTGTAGATCTAGATCTCTAGCCTCTGCGCTCCCTCAGACCCAACACACTACTCACTGAGATGCCTCTCTCAATCTTGTGGCATTGTTGTGTGTCTTTCCCAACTCCCTAGCCCTGCTTTTGTCACTTTAAATTGAGCTAAATCCCCAACCCTAATCTCCGGAGTGATTGATGACAAAGATTAGATCTCACTACAGTTGAGATCAACGATTGACATTAAAACATATTCACTAAAGTAATTTACTTTACTTTTCCTAAGTCTCTTTAGCTCAATAAGCCAACATAATAATATGTGTTTTTTCTTAGGTTAGTCTAAGGTAAGTTATATCAGCAACTTGCTCACACTAAAGCAAGTGTTCTGACGAGAATGTGGGTGATTTCTAGATGGCTAGACACAAGGTTTGTGCAGAAGTACCTTCCCAAGCAAAAAGAATCAACACTCCCTCTTAGCGAGGGAGGTACAACTAGAAAACTTCTCCGCAACCTGCTTTGAAATCTACTTTGAAGACCTGTTTCTCCCAACCGTGCTCCTGTGAAGCTGCGCTTGAGCATCCATCAGTGTTAGCTCATACCTACTTGTTCTGATCGATCTAGAAGAGGTTCCCTGCCTATCTTCCTGATTAGAAAACTGCGTCACTGGTCTCAATTCAATCTTCAGAGCCTCCAACTCATTCTTTGTCACTAACATTGTTCCTCGATCCAAGATCCTCTTGGATCTACCTACAGGCTGACCTTGCAAGCTGAACAACTTCCTGACACCAAGCCTTATTGCTGTGTCCTGGGTAACTCCCTCTGAACGTATGAATACTTGTCCTTTCTGGAGCACAACATCATACCCTTTGTCCTCCAGAGCTGAAACTGATAGCAAGTTCGTCTTCAACTTTGGGACATACAACACCTCTGGCACCTCCATCAATTCTCATGGTTCTAGCTGGAATAACACTGTTCTCTCGTTATAAATTTATTTAATATTACAATAGATGGATCTACCTCACATGGCAGGATGTACACTGGTTTTGTATAAGTCAGCTTTCAACGAGGAGCAACACAATGCAGATATTCAATAAGACAACATATAGAAAGGAACTCATTCAAAATTGCCATAATGTCTTGGGATAACACTCCTTTATGGACCTTGTCACACTTGAAAATGGTCGGGATTGATGAGTAGATCTGTGATAGGGCCACAATTATACTCCCATAGGAGTTCATTTAGTTATTTAGTTTTAATTCTTATAATTACAACTTTGAGTTAGGCTATGGCTTTAGGTTAAATTTAACTTCCTTAGGCTCTTATGTATTCACTTGTTTTATGTTTAGATGTAATAACTTCCAAGTTCCAGTCCTACTGATTGTTCTAAATTTTCAGTGGCTCAAGCATAATGTATTTTTGCCTTTCATTTTTTAATTGAACTGGTATTGAATAAAAATTCAACATCAATATGCTTTTGCTATGTAGCTTTAGAAATTGTGGTTTTCTGACTAACAACTCATTAATAGCATTATTCTGTTGACGATTGCTTTACAGGATGCACAGAATGGAGTTGCAACATTGGCTTTATTTCATTTATTCCCTGATCTGCCATTATATCAAATTGTTGCAGAACCTTATCGATCCCTGTGTCTAAAGTGGCGTGCCAATGGTCAGTGATAATCTGCATGCAAAAATATGTCTCTTTTATTTATGCTTCTTTGCTTTTGTTTTATGTAAATTTTCAGATTTTGATGTATCCTGTAGCTATTTTATTTACACATTTCAGTTAGAAGATTAAAAAAAGCAAGATTGTTATCACATTAATTTTTTTTTTTCACTTGATATGCATGCAGCAGGTGAAGAAACAACTAAGCAAGAAGATAGTGAAGATGCTCGTAGGGCAGTTTTTGTCAAGTCATTAGTGAATGCTGCTGATGCATCTCATTCAAATCCCAAGGATGGGAGGGGGGAAGGATTTGATCATGAAGAAGTTACTGATAGGTCCAATGAAACAAATTTGGCTTTTGGTTCAAACACACTAAGAGAGGAGAGTAAGTTGTTATCTGTAATATAGGTTTGCATGTGACATAATTTGGAGTAAAATGATGTTTTTTCTAGGTCTATCAAAAATAGTTTTTTCATCTTTCTGATTTGGAACAATTTTGGTGTTAAGATATGGCTTATTGCTGATTAAAAGTTAAAACAGAACAATTGCGAATCTATCTATTTGTCTGATATCTACATAGATACATTGCCAGTAGAAAAGCAAGGGAATGGCCATGTGATGCCCATCTACTAAGGGATACTGCATCTTATGACCTTCAACCAGTGTTGTAAATATTGTAAAAATAATGATAAAATTGCCACACAACTTAGTCATAAGGACATTGTCGTTAGAGAAATTACTGTTAACATTGTCATCAAGAGTACTGTAGACATACTGTCATCTAGGTTAACTGTTGTCACTGTCATATCAAGGTCACAGTCATGTCAAGCTCACTATCATAGGAAAGTTCAAGATCACTGCCATGTCAAGGACAGTGTCATATCAAATATCACTGTCATTGCCATGCATTAAGGTCACTGCCATATTAAATATCACTGTCACTATCGTTCATCAAAGTCACTGTTATGCAACAAGGTTATTGTCATAGTCATACATCAAAGTCACAACAGGTTCACTGTCACATGGATTACAATCATGCCTCCAAGTCATAGATCACTGTCATAACTTACTGTCATATAGGTCACTGCCATCATACTATCATTCTCCACTGTCATAGGCACACATGTCATAGTAACAAAAGAACAAGGGTTATGAACAAGGATCACAGTCATACATTATGATGTATGAGTAGCATTGCCAAGTCATCGCTCTTAAGGATCACAAATACCACAGTTCCGAAGTATGCCATTGCAGGAACAATCCTCATCATAAATACGAGTTACAAAGGTACATTGCGAGTCACAGAAAAATAAATTCGAACCAAAAATAGGAAGTGTGAACCACAAAGGTGAGGTACGAGCCACAAAAAATTAGTGTGAGCCTTAGAGATGAACATACGAGCCTTAGAGATAAGTATGCTAACCACTGTTGTTGAATGCGAGCCATAGAAGAATATGTGAGCCACTATGAATGCAAGCCAATATTGTTGAATGCGTGCTGTAGAAGAATATGTGAGCCACTGTTGTTGAATGCGAGCCACTAAAAGAGTAATGCGAGCCATTGTCATGCAAACCATAGAGAGACTAATGCGAGCCACAAAAAGACTAATGCAAGCCACTGAAATGCAAGCCACAGAGAGACTAGTGTGGGGCACAAAAAGACTAATGCGAGCAACAGAGATTAGTGCATGCCACCAATGTTTTAAGACTCCGACTCCGACTCCGACTCGGCCGAGGATCGACTCCAACTCCGACTCCGAAACGGTAATGACTCGGCCGGCTCGATTTCAATGACTCGGTTGTTGTAAAAAATACATTAAATATTTATTTTTTTTATTAAAAAACATAATTTTAAATATTTTAAACATAATTTTAAAGATTTTCATTCATGTTTCCAGAATCCAAACACACAGCATTATAATATAGATGGAAGACTAGGGGGTTATTCCCCCAATCATGGAGGGATATGTTAATAAGCTAGCATAGAAAATATAACGGGACATTCCCAAACAAACCAATTCTTAGAGAGATTGGTAAGCACTACCAAAGTTTGTTGATGGAAAGTGTGGTTGTCTTGAAATAAAACTATTTTTCAACAAGAACTTGATAACCCAAGGATCACAACTGCAAAGGCATGTGGATTAATGATGAAAACCATCAAAGTGTGGGGAATTAAAGGCCATAACACCCTATTTCTAGATCAACAAGAGAAAGATTGGATAGTTGATCTCCTTATGGGGTAAACCACTTGATGAATCTCAACATTCCAACAACCCTCACAAAGACGAAAAAGCTAGCTTTGAAAGGAGGTAGACTTCAAACAATTGCAATAATCACCACACAATCATATTCTTCGTTTCATAAAGAGTTAAAGGGCAACCCAATGGTAACAATTGTTGAGACAATCATCCTTGATCCACATGAAGATCAAGAATTCAGCTTTGAAAGGACATCAAGAATAACATAACGTAACCATGTTGAAGCTTCGCATTAAAGGGCTAAAACTCCTGGACCCAAGTTGCATCAAGAATATAATTGTCATCAGGGATCCTTCTTTAGTCATCAAACTTATGAATAATGTGACTACTCTGACTGATGGCAAACTTGCTCGGCATATTTTGAGAATCCAAAAGGAATCATATTGCTATGGAAATGTAAGTATTTCCATGATCTAATGGGGCATAGTTTTTTGGTAGATAGCCTCATCAATAATGCTTCAAAATTGAATGGTGGAGTTTTAAAAACAATGAGGAATATCCTCCTTCCGATACAATAGTTTTTATAACAAAAGTCATCCTTGAATGCATGCCCTCCATGCTGCATTTTAAATGAGGCGCAGATCATATAGATGGGGGAAATTTTCAATTGACATTATCACTCCTGTACCTTTGTACACTGCTCAGTAACACTTAGCAAATTACTATAACACTTTGGAATCCATAAACTGCATTAAACATTTGAAAAAAAACCAAAAAAATGAATTTTTTTTATGTTTTTACGCTGCCCAGCCGTCCCCTTGTGACTCGGCCGAGTCATATCGGACCCGGCCGGGTTGACCGACTCGGCCGAGTCATTGGATGACTCGGCCGAGTCATGTGTGACTCGGTCAACCGGACCGGTTACTTGGCCGGGTCAGTCCTCAGGCTATTGAAACGGTTCGACTCGGCCGAGTTGGTTTTGAAACGGCCGGTTTGTAAAACAGTGCATGCCACAGGCCCGAGCTGATATGCCTCAGAGAACACTGAATTTTCATGTCTCAAATGGAGGAGGATAAGGCTAAATTTATAGTTGTTGCTATGTGCGAAAGATTGCGTCTTTTGGGGTAGGCCGACTTAACCATATATGAGGCCGACTTAACCATATATGAGGCCGACTTGAAGAGGGGTTATTAATTTGCACTTTTAATAATATTCAAATAAATTTCACCACATGTCTTAATGATTGCTAGGCCAAACAAATTTGTCACGACATATAATGATAAGAGTGTCAAACACATTAAAAATAATATTTTCCTTTGTCTAATTTGAATTCTTTTTGGGGCATGATGGGTTTCTTATAGAGAAATTCATCCCATAGCTGCCCCAATTTTCAACATAAGCTAACTCCTAGCGAAGTTGTTAATTTTAGTTAACAATGGTATGTTCTATGCTTAGCACAATTACTTCAATGTTCCTTTAGCAGCCCAATGACAATTTCCAGTTTAGTTTTCTAATAGCAATCACATAAATCATAAATCACATTGACAACAACTGTAGATAGCATTGGAAAATGTAACTAGGTTCGGTCTTCATTATTGTACTTAAATGGAATATATTTGTCAAAAGAAAGTTAAAAGAATTTTTATTATTAATTTGATTTGACTTATTGTAGCATGGGTTTCGTGCTTTGGGTCAAATGAATAGGTCAAGCCTCCATTGTAGGCTTTAGGTTATTGTCAAAATAAATTTGCGAAGACTCCTCCATCTATCAAAGTCTCCTTGCTGTTGAAAGGATCTCCATCAAGTCAAATTCCATAAGGAGATCACATGTCACCCTACACAAATGAATGAATATGCATGTCGACTCAATAATAATGAAACAATTGTTCACAATGTCATGTCGCCCTATTACAAGGAGAAACTACTATATATACAAGCCTAAGTAACTCGCATAAAACATAGTTCACAAGTTCGGATTTCAGAGAGTTTCTATTTCAGTGATCACAGAGAAGTTCAGATGAATCTTTCGGTGTCTTTGCAGAGAGAAGTTCAAATATCACAATGTGCAGTGTTTGTAGGACTTCAAGAAAAGGTCTCAGTGCCATTACAAAAGAAGAAGTTCATTGTCATCTTAGAGATGAACTTGCATTGCAGGATTCAGTGTTGTCACAGTGACCTTAACTCGGTGCTCTCACCACAGTGATATCATCTTAGTGCTCGGTGCTCGGATTGGTTGCAGTGGTATCACAGTAATACATGAAGGAGCTTAGATTGGTTGCAGAGGTGATCTCTTCAAGGTCAAGTATGAAGAAGATTGACTGCTACAGGAGCAATGGAATTGAAGCATAACAAGGTTGACTTGATGGATGGAGGTAGTCTCGAGTCTGAGTTGTAAGGGTCTTGGTCATCTCATCTTGAATCTAATGAAGGAAGAATTTGTGACTGGGTTTTCCCCTCAAGGGGTTTTGCCCTGGCAGCGTGCCTATATCTTGTGTTCTTCTATTTGTTGCTTGGCATTAATCTTGATGATAAGAAAAGATAATTAAAAGATATAATACTAATAATGGAAAACATCACAAGTTAATGTCATTAATAAGGGAAATCATTTAACTGCCATCTCTATCGATTTCCCAACATGGTATCAGAGCTATGGTCAAGGTAAAAGATAGTTTGAAGAAGGGCAGTTCTGGGCTAATAAAACTAATGAGACTAAGATTATAGTGAGCATATTAAAGACGTAAAAAATGAAGGAGTGACTTCACAGTGAGATAGTTTGGATGTTTCCAGAGATTGGGCTCTTAATACTTCGGCAAAGATTCAGTTGAGGATGGCACAAATATAACTTCACTCTATAAGGATGATGACTTCACATTACTAACACAAAAATTTAGACAAGAATTCAAAGGAACATGTTTTGGTATCTTTACAGGAAAGAGGCTTGGGTTAATCATTAGAAGTTTCGGGCTAGTTTGATGCCATTACAGTCTCAAAGATTATCATAGGTATCGGTATAATTACAGTGGTAAAGGATCTCGGTATGTCTACAGTGATGAAATCATGGGATCTCGATGAAACTACAATAGTAAGATCTCAATACAGTAATGAGATCTCGGTGCTAACTCTATGAATTAGTTTTTAGTAACAAGGTCTCAACAGTAAGCAGGTCTCGATGAGAAGGTATCGATGCTTTGGTGCTCCCAATGGAAAAAGAGTTCGATGCTACCACAATGGTAAGTACTTCGTATGCACATACAACAAGTCTAATAAAAACAAAGGTATGTAATTCACAAGGTACGTATACTCATAAGCATTTGAATTTCTATTATCACTAATAGTTCATACAATCCTTGTTTCTAACTAGTCTAGGATTTGGAAGTGTACTTTCTAGTTAACACATTAGAACCTTAATCCTCTCCCTCTAGGATTTACAAGTAATCTAGGATTCCAAGAAAAGTCCTTGATTAAAAGAAAGAATAATTTTTCATAGAATTCCATCCTCCATGGCTATGTAGGAAATCTAACCTAAAAAATTAAATCATGTCCTTGGTATCACATGTTCTGCTTGTGAGTATGTACTACAGGTATAAGAGATGATGACTTAATACAAAGAGAACACTTCAATAAATCCTTACCAAGTTTGCCAAAGGACATCTCCAGGTATGTCTCAAACTATACACCTTAATAGATTCTCTTAAAAGTATGATAATCTTATTTTTGAAGATTGCATTACATTACTAACATCCCTATGTCTAGCTATCTTGAATCATAGAGATTCTTGTTTAGGGTGATTCATCTCTCGATAAATCTACCCCCCCTCATATTCTTAATTGACTTTATAGATCCCTAGACAGGTTCTCTTGAAAAACCATAACCTAAGGGTATGCTAATGTTAATCCCTGAAAAACTAAAACTACTTTAGGGTTATTGAGAAATGCTATTTAAAGTTTGAAGTTTTTGTTGATGATGTCATGTTTGGGATTTCATGAAAACCTTAACTTGTTAGGGTTGAACTAGTGTTGACTGAAATGCCGAACCTTTGAAGTTTTGGTTTGCTTTGCTATGAAACCCTAGATTCTTAGGGTTTGGTTGGGTCTATAAGCAAAACCCTTGTTATAGAGTCCTAAGAATGTGTTGGACATTGGATAAACCAACTCTCCCCGAGTGTTTCGTGACATGGACTAAACGCCTCTCATGGATCCTTATGTCTGGAAATACGATCGTTGACTAGCACTTGCAGGTTTTGGTTTAACGACAATCGTGATTCCCAACAAGTAGTATCAGAGCGTAGGTCACGAGTTCGATACACACCCAACTCGCGTTGGGGGGGAGATTGTTGGACATTGGATAAACCAATGCTCCCCGTGTGTTTCATGACATGGACTAACCACCTCTCGTGGATCCTTATCTCTGGCGATACGATCGTTGACTAACACCTGCGGGTTTTGGTTTAACGACAATCGTGACTCCCAACATAATGAAACCCTAGGTAGGTGCCCATTTGGTTGAAACTCTAGATTGTTCTGGGTCGGGATATATCTAACATATTAAATTGGCCTAACATATGATGTGCTTATGATATGCTGATGAATTCCTAGATATATGTGTTGGCCTAAGTGTTAATGGTCATGAGTCCTAGGGTTTGGAAACAAGCCCTAGTCAAAGTTTGATGGTCTAGGATGATATTGGGAAAATCTAGGGTTTTGCAGCTAAACCCTAGTAGTAGTTAAAATTATCTAGTATATGTGATACGATAATCTGAAGTCTATGAACCTATATATTGATTGCTGAGAATTTGTAGATAGAAATCTAGGGTTGCATCAAACCCAAGTAGACATTAGTCATGATGTTGATTAAACTGTGGTTGGTTTTGATTGGTTGAAGCTCATGTATGAAATCTTAGTGAAGATTCTAACATATGAATTATGAAAGTTGTTAGATTCATTGATTTGATTTGTTTCTAGGGTTTTCTATATGAAGGATCTTGTTGTTGAAAGAATATTGAAACCATAGATATAATGAGTGTGATATTTGTTGACGCGGCGAACGTTTGCTATGCCAACAAGGGGAACTAACCTGATTGTAGACCCCAATCAGATCTGCTTTTGTTTGGAATGGCTAGTTCCGACGGGTTTTAGAGGATCCCGTAAACTGTTATATGTGTTGAAAGATTGCTTCTTGGAGGAAGACTTCAATTAAATCAACAAACGAAACAGCTAACCTATATGTATCAAATCCTATCTGCGCTAATTCTAACTACTTATGCTAGTCCTAACTATTCTAATCTATCTTGCAGGAGCTTAATAAAAGGAGGTTAAACATCATATATAGATTCCAAGTCCTAATGAATCAATTATTGGTTCACAGATGAACAAGGCTGTATTAAATCTTAATTGCAATCTAATTACTTATACAGGAATACACATTCCTTTCCATACAAATAAAACTTGCGACTAATGTTTAACGAGGTCTCGAATCAACAATTGCTCATGAATTAACCATGGTAACATATCATATTTGAATAACCAAGACTAGTCACGAATTGTTTGTCATTAGTATGCACAAAACAAATCACATCTATATTTATGTCAGCAACAACATCCTGATTCTAAACACATGAAAGGAGAGGCAAGTGAATCTGAAAAAGGCTTTTTCTCGACCAAACAATGTTCTTTATTCACAATAAATCAAAAGCTGTTCTGCCCAAAAAAAGGTCCTCCCTTCATCTCCGGAGGTAATATTTATGCAGAAGGAACTGACCCTCGATCTTCCCTTAACCTTTCACCTCCCTTCTCTTTTCAATATATAAATCATAATATACAATTGTCGAACAGTCGGTGTCATTGCTGACACGTAGAGGGCATATCTGCTGGAGCGCTTCATTTCCTGTGGAAATGAATAGACGTTAATTAAAAGAGGGTGATTGCGTGTCATCCCTTCGCAATTGTATTGAGCGGACGTTATTACCTATCATTTCCTGAAGGAAGCTGAAGACACTGCGCTCATCATCCCACGTTTGGCATGATTGAAGTTGTGTTTGGAGGTAATAACGTCTTGATGTATCAACGCTGTGCTTCCTCTTGACATGGCGCGTGCCTCCATTATGCACTATGGAGGTTCATATCCCTTTCTGCAGAATATGTCTTTGCAATATCGACACCGATGGTGCAAAGGTGTCATCTTGTTATAAATCGACTTTGTCTGCTACTGGGTCCATTCGAACTCGCCTGCAGAAATAATTCATATTAGCTATGATTATGAGAAATATGACAAACATGCTCACAAACAAACCTTGCATTCAACCATAGTTTCTATTTAATCTTGTAACACAGAGCAACTATAATTATCAAACCACCGAACCTGCAGTGACACGTATTCTCGTTGCCCACAATATTCATTTTACTCAAGGATTGCTTTGATAATGCTTCAAAAGCAGACTATTCACTCTACGGGATTTTCCTTTGAAAACCGGGACCACAACCTTTCATCGAAATACATGGGAATACATTGGAAAACCCGCGGTTGAACCATAAGGCTGGACTTCAAATAATATACCTCCGTATCTATAAATATCGTTGGGTCCACTAATCGCATCGCGCCTTATGCTTAAGCCTTGGGCTCTGCCGATTGAGCTTTGCGATAGGCCGAATCCGAAATATATATGTGCTGTGGTTAATAATCAAATCGGGTCCGCTCATCGCATCGCGCCTTATGTTTAAGCCTTGGGCTCCGCTGATTGCGATTTGCGATAGGCCGATCCGAAATATATATGTGCCACGGTTAATAATGCCAGCGGGTCCACCATATCGCATCGCGTTTTATATATAAACGCTGAACTCTGCCGATTGCGATTCGTGATTGGGGAGGCGGACCTCGAAATATATATGTGCTGCGGTTAATAGTTTCGGCGGGTCCGCCATATGGAATTTTCCTTTGAAAACTGAGACCCTAAGTTGCACGAAATGGGGAAATGGAAACGAGTTTCCGAAACGGGAAGCGAAACGAAACGCGACCTCCCCAAATTTTGGAAACGGGGAAACGCGAATATATATAATAATATATATATATATATATTAAAAATATTTAAAAATTATTATTATATATATGTGCAATCATAAAGCATGAATGATACATTTACATTATATGATTATAATTTATTACATTTAAACATTAAGATTAAATTTACATCACATTTACTCATGGGTCATGAATGATCACATAATGAAAATAAAAATATAGGAAAATCCAAAATCAGCCTTTATTTATATTAGTATATGAGGCTGAAACAACACCCTAGCTGAAACAACTGCTAGTCTCCAAGAGAAACGACTTGCTGAATAGTGTGATGAGAGATTGAGACAAACTGCTCTTTTATAACTTTAGAATAGGTTTCTAGAACATCCCGGAAACCTAAAAAAATTTTAAAAACAAATTAAAAAAAAAATTTAAAAAACAACACATAAATTTGGGGAAACGTGGCTCGTACGGCTTGGAAACGCGTTTCCGGCCGTACTGCCACGTTTCCGTTTCAGGAAACGTGGCAGTACGGCCGGAAACGCGTTTCCAGGCCGTACAGTACGCGTTTCCAGGTTCGTTTCGTTTCCCGAGAGGAAATGACCCCTAGGGCCACGTTTCCTGCAACTTAGCTGAGACCACAACATTTTATCGAATACACAGGAAAACACGGGAAAACCCGCGGCCGGACCATAAGGCCGGACTTCAAAAATTATGCAACTGGGCATATAATTATAGCCGGGTCTGCTCATTGCTCCTTCGCATATCGCATGGGCCTTACTTTCACCGGCTGTCGATTGCGATTAGTGATATGGGGGAAGTGGACCCGAAAATATATATATTGTGGTTAATGATCTTGGCGGGTTCGGTAGATCGCAGTGTGCCCTATATACAAGCCTTGACTCTGCCGATTTTGATATGCGATGGGCTTCAGACCCGAAATAAATATGCGTTATGGTTAATAATGCTGGCGGGTCAGGTGTATCGTGGTGCTCGTTGCGTATCAACGTCGATTGTGATAAGCAGAAAGGGTAAGTTATGCATGCTTTGCAAAACAAAAAGAACTATAATGGGAATAAAGATGCGATGGAAGGTTTTGAGGGGTAAAGAGTGGGGGTGATTATATGTGTGGGCATAGGGCACCATGAACGTTTATGAGGATTGAAAGAGTCCCGATGAAGGATATGAATGAAGGGCTAGACTGGGTTGTGAATGAATCATGCAACAAAGATTTATTAAAAGGGGGTCTTGACCATTAAGAATTGAAGATTTGACTCGACACAGAGTTAAAATCCTTGAGATAAAAACAGATCATTCGGAGAAGTGAAAGATCAAACTTCTAGGGGACCCATTCAAATTTGCTACCAGAGCATGTTTTAATAAGGTGGTGGTTGTGGTCACAACCAATGGCGAACCGTTGGGCGAATCAGTGATCGCTGTTTCCAAATAAACCTTGGATCACAAGAACATCAAGGTGTTAAAATAAACTTGAAATGCAAATTGTATAGATGGACAGGCATGGGTTCCCCACTTCAACATTAATTGCTTCAGGTGGGATAAAGACAAATAGCTTCAACTTACTGATAGGGTTTTGGCAGGCATTCTCCAATGGTAGTACTATTGCATTTATTGACCCTCCTTTACCTATTTTCTACTTTCAAAAATCCTTTTGGGGCCAGCACTGGTCTGTCAATACCTGTTTAGGTGTGTACCTCAACTCTTTATTGCTCATCAAACTTAATGTAGATATGTTTATCTGCACTTTATGTAAGACTTTCAGTGCTATATTTTCGTATGATTGAATGGGGCGCAATCATGGATCATGCCATATTTTTAAACCGCTTAAGCAAGGTTGGGCTTGCTGTGTCAAGCGGTACTTTGAGTCCAGCAACAGTCCCTACTCCAACCGACTTCCCAAACAACCTGTCCTTCCAGATTGGCACAAGGACTCGACATTTCATTTTCTTTTAAATAAGTCCTTCCAGTTTTAGGCACAAGGACTAGAGCACAATTGGATTTGCCACAGGGTATATGACAGTGAGCTTAGCCCATGAAAGGAGGTTTACTTGTAGATGATAGGTATTGGAAAACTTAGTGTGGTGGATGGGACCAATGGAGAATAACTTCAAACCTTACAGGAAAGTACAGGCTAGGTCTGAGTGGGATTTTTTAAAATGCAGCGTTCTACCATGCTAGTTCCGTTGTGGTTACATATTTTTTCGTTTTATAAAGATGCCCGTACATGCTCAAAGTATCCAGGTTATCAACAGATCTTACCTAGTTCCCAACAGATGCTAATGAGTGGCTTCGATTTGAATTCCACAACTGATTTTCAAGTTCTCATAGGCTCATTGAAAGTTTGTTTTATTTGCAAGGCAACGATGAATTTAGGATCGACAGACTCATCAGCAGGTTAATGAGGGAGGCAAAATCTAAAGGTGGCGAATGAGGGAAATCTGAAGAGAGTTATAAAAGTGAAAACGAGAGTGGAGGACCGAAATCCGTTGGTTGAAAAGGACTGAAATTCAAAATAGAAGGAAAATAAACTTTGCGGGAACAACAAGAACGGAAGGGACGAAAATATAACAAAGCTAACATCAAATTAAAATGAATTCTAATCTACTCAGGAGGTAACCACCATGTGGTGGCTACTGGAAATATCTCTTAAGATGTTGATCATTAACAGGGAGCTTTTCAGTTTCTCCTTGTAAAGTTTTCAATCTGTAAGTTCCCTGACAATTTTTTTTTACATTTTGGAACGGGCCCAGCCATAAGTGTTGGAATTTAGTGTGTTTACCTTTTGGATCATTCAACTTGTCCCATTTCAGGACTAGCTCTCCTACTTGGTAATCTTTATCTCCTACCAGATGGTGGTCAAACCATCTCTTCACAATCATTTGGTGATTTCTGAATTTATTTCTGGCTTTATCTCTCAATTCCTCCAACCTCACCAGTTGGTTGATCCTTTTTTGAAGTAAGGCTAAAGGGGTCCCTCTTGAAGCTTGGGAGAGCTGTAAGGAGGGAAGGGTAACGTTGGGAGGCAGGATGGCTTCCTGTCCATAGACGAGGAAGTACGGGGAGTTGCAAATGCCACTTTTGGGGTGACTTTATCGGCCCAAAGGGCGTTTGTTAGGGCGTTGTGCCAATTCCTCTAGTTGTTGGCGACAGATTTACGGATTATGCGGGTGAGGTTTTTATTTGAGGACTCTACAACTCCATTTCCTTGGGGGTAATAGTTTGATGCATACCTTATGTGAATTGATTTATCAATAGCAAATTCAGTCAATTTCAGTGATGAAAAGTAAGAAGCATTGTCAAATATGAGAGCGTCAGGGATGCCAAACCTGTTGATAATAAATTTCTCAATAAATGATATTACCTCATCTTCGTTTACCTTCCGAAGCGGGATGGATTCGGTCCATCTGGTGAAGTAGTCGGTCGCCATGAGTATATACTTATGCTGCTGTGAAGAGTTCGGAGTGATCTCGCCTATGACATCTAGGCCCCATTGCTGGAACAGGCGATAAATCATAACGGGCCTGAGGGGAACGACTGGCTTTCTTTCTCGTCCTACGACAGTTTGACATACCTTGCATTTCCGAGTGTAGGCATGCGAGTCTCTGAACACTGTGGTCTCTCCGCCATAGTGACCACCTGTTGGGCCGTCGTGCATTTCTTTCAAGACATGATCAACATCATCCTTTTCCAAACACCTCAGCCAGATTCCATCATAATTTTTTCTGTATAATGTGTCATTGGCCAAGTGATACTGATTAGATTTCAATCTGAGCGCTCTCCTTCGTGATGCATCCATGTGTTCAGGACATGCTCCCCGTGTTAGATAAAAGCGTATGTCATAATACCACGACTCAGGATCCAAAAGGGCTTCTAACGTTTTGCGCTCATACATCAGTGTCTCATTAATCCATAGGGGCTCCTCCCTGAATTCTACTTGTGCATTTTGCATGCTCTGCGCTTCTAGTTCTTTGGACGCCCCTTCTTTATCGCCAAGGCTTTCGCTGCTAGCCTACACAATCCATGTCCTCGAACTATCTTCGCCGACTTAATCTCGAGGTCGAATTCTTGAAGTGCGGTTATCCAATTCCCTCTCCGTTCACCCATTTCTTTTTGCACGAAGAGGGCTCTTATGACAAGATGGGGAACAATTACTTTAGTCCTGGCCTTTAATAAATAAGGGCGGAAGTGTTTTACGGCTTTAAAAACCACAAAGCCTTGTTTCTCCACGTCTGGGTAGTTCAGTTCTGCTCCCTGAAGATTAGAGCTCATATAAGAGATAGGGACTTCATTGCCATCATCATTTTTTTGGGTGAGGATTGCGGCATATGAAACATCAGAGGCGAAAGTGTACAATAAGAATTCCTTGTCGAAATTGGGGCTGACCAATGCAGGAGCTTCTGCGATGGCCTCCTTAATTCGTTGAAACGATTTCTTAGCTTCATCGCTCCACCTATACACAACGTTTTTCTTCATCATTAGTTGCATGGGATGCACTATTTCTGTGAAACCTGAGACGAATTTCCTAACGAAATTAATCTTCCCGAAGAAAGATTGCATTGCCTTTTTATTTGCAGGGGGTTGTATTCTCATGATGGTCTCTATTCTTTCAGGATCAATAACAATCCCTTCTTTAGAGAGGATATGACCCAGTAGTTTCCCTTCTGTAACTGCGAAGATGCTCTTCTTGGGATTCAACGATATTCCATATCTTCGACATCTTTCGAAAATCTGTTTCAGGTGATAGATATGATCCCTTTTGTGATATGAATACACAGTAATGATCCATGTAAATCACTACTGATCTGTTAATCAACCCTCGGAAAGCTATGTCCATAACTCTTTGAAATGTGGCGCCCGCACTAATAAGTCCAAACGGCATTTTGCGATATGCGTAAGTGCCCCATTCAGTGTTGAAGGTTGTCTTAAGCTGATCTTCATTAGATACCAACACTTGATTATATCCCAGAAAACCATCCAATAGGGACAACATTTCAGACCTAGAAACGCACTGAAGAATGTGTTCCATAGAAGGGACAAGATAGTTATCTTTCTGCGATGCTTTGTTCAAGTTTCTGAAATCGATACATAACCTGATGTCTCCATTTTTCTTTTTTACTGGCACGAGATTGGCTACCCAGCGGGTGTGCCTGACAGGAAAATGATTTTGGCGTCAAGCATTTTGTTTAATTCTTTCCTCATCAACAGTTCGAGGCTTGGATGTATCTTGCGAAGCTTTTGTTGGTATGGTCTAACATCCTTCTCCAGCGGAATCACATGTTGCATAACGTTGGTATCAAAGGTTTTTAAGTCGCCATATGTCCATGCAAAGACATCCTTGTACTCTTTAAACAACTTACCAAACACAACCCTTTCTTGTGGAGAGCATCCTAAGCGCAAATTAACAATTTTTGGGTCTTCTTTGGTTCCAAGGTTGACCGATTCATAATTCATGGATGAGCTATGCGTTTGGCAGTTAGTTGGCTTCTTGAATTTATCATGCAGATCATATAAGTGCTCCATCTTGAAAACTGACTTGGGAATTATATTAGACAACAGATTAATTTCCATATTAGGAACATAGTACACATTCAGGAAGATGAGTGTGCGCCCACCAGATTAGATCTGAATTGTACCTTTGCCAACCACTGTGTACTCTTCACCTCTGCCGAATACTATTGAATCACTGAAAGGTGAGAAGTCAATAAACCAGTCACACCTGTGAGAGAAATGGCGTGATTCACTATAGTCAATGTACCAGGCCGAAGACAGGACATGATCTGAAGACCTTTTAGCCATAAAGGCGTAAAAGGCAGATTTTGTCTGCTCGGAATGTTCTGCAACATTTGCTGTCTGATGGGGCCCTCCCTGTTTCTTCTGTTCAGAAGCAATCCTCTGTTGGCAATCTTTCTTCATGTGGCCGAATTTGTGACAGTAATTACACTGCACATTTTCTAAAAGGACTGAGAGGACTGATATTTGGCAGCAAAAGCATTTTCTGAGGAGGCTGATGAAGCACCACTACCAAACTATTGTTTCCAACGATCCTGCTGCATGAGTTTGGTGCATAACTCCGGAAACTTCAGATCAACATTAGTGGAGGTAATGTTGAGTGTTTCTATGAAGTGCTCATAAGATTTTGGTAGACTTTTCAGAGTGATGACTACCATATCTTCTTCCTGCTTGGTCCAACCAATGGCTTCGAGCTGATCTCGAATGTCTTTAATCCTGTTAAGATGTTCCTGTAAAGACATATGTTCGTCCATTATGATGAAGAACAACTGATTCTTGAGAAAGAAAGCTCTGCTCTTGTCGGATGTCTCGTGAAATTCCTTCAAATGTTGCTAGATTTCAGCAGCTGTCTTGCCGGAAGGAATCTGCAGTAACTGATCATTAGTGACAGAGAGTTTGAGAAGCATAACAACCTCTCGATTTCTATCATCAAACTTATCTTGATTGGTACCAACTGTACCAGGACGAAGCTCTTTGTTCAGAACGAGCTGGTCAAGACGCCTATATTAAAAAATGGTCAACATTCTCTGTTTCCAGATGTTATAATTTGTGCCATTAAAGCGCTGATTGCCTTCTAACATCAGATTGGGTAGTGAGGCCATCTGCACATTTCCCAAGACACAAAAACAATAAAAGGAGTTTGGCACAGATTTCAATGCAGATGCTGGTTGATTCGGACAAAATCTAACAGGTGTTGATGTAATAGAAATAGAACCAGAAATCGTAATGTTTATGGACAGGTGATACCTGTATCACGCAAAAAACAAAAAAAAAAATCCACGGCCCCTCCTTGGATTGTTGTTAAATGACGCGTATTGCTTTGCGCTGTGCGGACTTGTATATAGGAGGGGACATATGCTGCTACAGGAATGCCACGTTCCAGCTAACTCTTGCAAAACTTTACTCCAAGGATTGAACACGTCCCTTCAGTAATTGGCGGAAATGTGCAAACGTTGTTACGACTGATAATAATGGCGATGACCCCCGTGCTGATAATGTCACACACAGCCGCCGCGCGATCCTAGCTGTCAGTCCGTCAATCACACGCAACCAATGCTCGATCTAGCCGTCACTCTGTCTCGTTGTTGCCGTAGCTTCCGCAGGCCATACAGAGAGATTTCACGAGCGGATTTTTTTTTTTTTCTCGAGCTTGGGTATAGTCAGAGGGGATCAAGGAACAGTGCCATTTGAACAACGACAATGACCAACTAGAAGATGAGTTGGCGCTGTGGGAAAGTCTGCCTGCGTCGGGATCAGATGATTGGATCACCCTCAGACAATCACCCAAAGTTTTGAGATATTGCCTTCAATTAACAGAGCATCGTCCTTTGAGCTTCGGAGGAGCAGCACCATGAATCACCACGAGGAGGAAGAATGCCTTTGTTCGCCAGAGAGAACTTCTGCACAGAAATGATCCCGAACAGGTTTTAACTTTATGTGGCTATCCACGGCATAAAAGACACGCCCTACTCTCTTGGTGGTTACACTTGCAAACTTAAACTGCACATGTAGTAATTGAGACTCCAACATCGTCGACGTCACGGATTCGAATCTCTGCGAACGCCCAAAAAATAGACGGCGAGTTGCTGTAGTGCAACACAGTTGAATGATCAGCCGGAGGATCGACTCCAAAGTATATTCCAATAATTAAGAAACCCTCGGGGTAGTCGGAACCCGCAGGCGTAAATTAAATAATGACGTCCAAAAACAATTGACGCCCAAAATTTTTTTTAGATTCCAAGAGCAATTTCGAAATGAGCCACAAAATTTTTCAAGCAATGAAAAATTATTTCGAAAGATACTTGTGCTCTGATACCATAATCAATGAATGAATTGAATTGATTTTCATGAGCAAATGAAGCTCAATAAGTAATACAGAGATATTTACAGAAATAGAAACATCAAGTTTCTATTTGAAAATAGAAACAACCAGTGTCTTCTAAGAAACTGCTAAAAAGATAAAAATAGAAACAGCTAATAAGATTGAGCATTAAACACTAAATAGCATTATTCTAATAAATTGGCTTTTCCTTGGTTGCATAATCCACAATCTCTTCCTTCCTTTCTTCACATATTTCATTCCCAGGAACTTCCAATCAGAGTTCCTCTAATTATTGTTAACCAACACATTTTCATATGAGGACATATTATGTTGATTTCATCTAGTGTGACCCATGCATTCTGGCATCCTTTCATAGGAGGAGATTCCTTTGCTTTGATCATGGTTCTCAAGATAGAGCAGTGATCCATGTTACCTGCAACCATACAACATGACTTTATAATATTGAATACAAACATACATACTTCATTTATCTTCAGGCCATCTAGGCTTCTTTCAACAATCCCTTGACCTGCTTCATCTCTCTGTCATCATACCATCATCCCATGAATTCCACAAGTTGGAGTTTCTGATGAAGCACTTGCTTTCTCTCTAGATTGGTGAACCCTCCAATGAGGATTCCATCAGAGAATCTTGAGGATATTGTATATCCCTATCCAATAGATGTTTCCTTTTGACTTGATGTATGATGATACTTGTCCTGCATGACTTGTTCTCTTCCTTTAGTTTTCAATGAGGTTCCCAAGAGCTATAACCTTCATATTTGACTGCCATAGATTTTGTTCCATTTGTCCTTCATGTTTCCCTCTTGCTTCTAATTCTTTGCTCTTTCAACTCCCTCCACTTCTTTAGTGAGATGGACTTATTCTCTATTTTCCTTGTTATTGCCCTTTTTGAGCTTGGGACAGTCTTTCCTGTAATGCGCATAGCATTGAATCTTAGCTATGTTCTTCTTTCCTTTTGACAAATGTCTGAATACTTTTTGCCCTCAACCTGTCTTCTTCTATCTTGCATAGAAACCACAAGTTGTTGAATGGTATAACCTTCTTGTACTCATAGACATTTGTTACCTTGTTTCATCAGTTAGTGCATTTAGAACAATGAAGCTTATCTCTCCTAGATCTTGCATTTGAGATCTTATAAAGACAACCTTTTATCCTTTGATACATTCAATTTGTGTAGATCAGATCCAAGTGATATTACCTTCTTTATCGCATCTTCAGAGAATAGTTCTACCATGCTATCATATATCTCTTTGATGTCTCCAATCCTACTATATAGGGATGAGGGGACCTTTGACTGATTTCATAAGAATCCCTTGAGCCCTTTGATCCCTTTCCATGTATTCAGATAATGCTTGACCTTCAGATGGTTTGGAGACTTTTCCATTGAAATGACTTCACTTTCTTCGAGGACTATGTCTATCCTCCTTTTCCATGCAAGGAAGTTTGATGACCCAACCAACTTATAGATCTCCTTGCAAAACAAAGTCATTTTACTATATTAGATTATAGAATGAAAGATACTTACTTGACAAGTGAAGATGAAATCTTCAACTTGATCCCTTTGATGGTGGTTGATGAAGATGTATTAGTGCCCTTTTGGATGATCTTCTTCCAAATGAAATCCCTTCAATAAAAGGAGATTTCCCCTTTTTATGATGACAATACCTTTGATCTAGTTCCCTTTGATGACGCTAATTTGATGAGGATGTCTTGATGCTTCCTCGGATGATCTTCTTTAAGGATAAGGAGGAGATCTTTGCTTCAATAAGGAGAAACTGCCTTGGAACCTTTTGAAGATGACAACACCTTTAGCTTTCTTTGGATAACTAGCCTTCAAGATACTTCGATTTCTTTGGTGGTGAATGAGTGCAGATAAGAAATGCTTCTAAGGTTTTGAATTTCTTCAAGATGATGTGATCTTTTTGCTTCTCTTGGATGTCTATACTTTGGGCTACCTTGCTTTGTAGATCTCTTCAACTTGATGAGGGTCTTTATGGTCTTTTGATGATGATTAAAGCATCCAAAAGTTTTGCTGGAGTATACTTCTTCTTCGATCTAGGGTTTGATACTTTGATTTAGATCTCGACTTCACTTTGACATTCTTTGTCTCGCTTTGATCCCATTCTTGAAACTCGACCCTTGTGTGTCTCCTTTAGCTCTGAAACAATGCTGAGAAATCTAGGGCATCAATAGTTAGGTAATTTCTCTTCGATTAGTAACTACTTGTGAGTACTTTTTACTAAATTTAGATTAGGATCTTCTTTACTTAAGTTATTAATGTTCTTCTTCATCAAACAACTACCAATGCATGAACATAAATAGACAAGAGACACAAAATGTAGGCTATGAGCTAGGGCCAAAACCTCTCACTCTTTGAGAGGAAAACCCGCACAAATTCTTCTTATAGAGATTTCAATTGACGAATACCAAGACCAGGACCCTTGACCTATTAGCCACTCCAAGACCAAGACACTAGTTCTCTTGATTGTCTTCTGCTCCTTTCTTCTTCTTGACTCCTCTTCCTCTTTGACCTTCTTAGCACCAAGACATAGTTACCACCGAGACCACGTCACTGATATGTCACAAAGATCTTATTTCTGTGATGTCATTAAGTCCTTATCAATTCCTTGATACTGTGGTAGTACCGAGCCTTTCTCACTATTAAGGCACTGAAACAAAGTAACAGTGATAGCTCTAAAACAAACTGTGGATAGATTGAGATCTCATATCCGAGCACAATGAGATAGCCACCAAACTGTGATATCGACAAACTGAGGTGGCACTGAGATTGAATCGAATCATAGCACATAATTAGCACTGCATTGTAGCTTCCACCGAATGTGGTCTCCATACTGAACTGTAGCTTCTATACCCTTGACAGAAACTGCATTTCATTTTTATGACACCGAACTATGCTTCTCCTAGATCCGAATATATCACAACAATCTCTTGTCTGAATTACATAGGTATCCGAACTTGTCACTGTACCTAGTCACCCAAAAGTCTTAGAGATATATCTGAACTTCTTCACTGTACTTAGTCACCGAAACTTCAGAGGAATTGAAACTCCTTGACTGTGTAAATGCGAATACCCTACACACCTATATATAGTGGTTGTCCCATAAATAAGCCGACCTATGAAATCGAATAGGCCTGTCTCCATTTAGGTGAGCTGACATGAGATTTCTAATCCTTGAGGCCGATGTGAAGAGGAGAGCTTGTGCTTGTCTTTGGAGGGCTTCTAGACAATTCTACAAACATATACATTTGAAATGTACCCAAGAAGGGCTCTTCATACACGACATTAATTCTTTTGACAAATCCTAAAGACTCACAATGGGAGCCATTTGAAAATAAAATCTCTTGCTCATGAGTCCCATGAAGCAAGCATACAATCATTTTTTTTCTTCTTTACAAAAAATCACAATTACATGTCATTATGAAGATCGAACCTAGTTACACTTTTCAACAATTGCTCCCCGTTGTACCATATCCCTGATAATGTGGTACCTGATATCAATGTGCTTGGAGCGGTCGTGGAACACAGGATTCTGTGAAAGCCAAATCCCACTCTGGTTGTCGTCGAAGATCATGGTGGTATCCAACGCATGCTCAAATAGATCACTAAAGAGGTTCCTCAACCAAATCTCACAACATGCCATACTAGCTGCAATATATTCAGCGTCGGCGGTGCTTAGAGCAACCGAATTTTTCTTTTGCTGATCCAAGAAATTGAAGCAGACCCCAATGAGAAGCAACATCCAGACGTGCTTTTTCGATCGACCACACTAGCGACCCTGTGAACATCAGTATATCCATGTAGACTCAAATTCCGATAATGTATCTCAGTGCATAGTTGAGTGTGCCACAGAGATATCTCAAGATATTCTTAGCATCAATCCAATGTATGTAATGAGGCTCGACCATAAATTCACTCAACATATTCATAGTGAAGCATATATTCAGACAAGACTTTACCCACAACATTAGTGTCCCACAAGTTGTCTATATTCAGAAGGGTTTGCCAATTCGTGCCCAACATCACTTCCACATAGCTTCTTGAAGTTGAGTTCCATCGGAGTAGACACATACTTGCAATCCACCATCCCACATCTCTCGAGCAGCTGCACAATGTGTTTTCCTTGAGAAAATAAAATCTCACCTGGCTTTTGCCAGACCTCCAGGTCTAGGAAGTAGTGCATCAGTCCTAGGTCCTTCATCTCGAACTCGGAAGCCAACTCCCTCTTGCATTGATAAATGAGAGGGTTTGCACCCGTCATAAAGAGATCATAGAGGACCAAAATAAGAGGCATGTCATTTTCAACCTTGAAGTATAGATTAGGATTAGCATTGCTCCTTGTAAATCCCAATTTATAAGATAGCTATCAATCCTCTCATACCAAGCTCTAGGGGCTTGCTTCAACCCATAAAGGGCTTTCTTCAACCTGCATACGTGTGTCCTTGATCTCGTACTTTGAACCCTTGAGGTTGTTCCAAGTAAACTTCCTCCTTAAGCAAGCCATGCAAGAAAGCAGTTTCAATGCTCATTTGATAGAGGCTCCATCTTTGAGTGGTAGCAAGATAAATAGATGAGATAGTGGTATATCGGGCAACCGGTGCAAATATCTCGTCATAGTCCACTCCTTCGTTTTGAGAGAAGCCTCGAGCAATGAACCTAGCCTTATACTTTTCAACACTCCCGTCAGCTCCATGTTTTATTTTGTAAAGCCATTTAGAGGTGACCATGAACTTGTCTTTGGGTCTAGGCACCACGTCCCAGACATCATTCTTCATGATAGATTCATATTCCTCATTCATAACATCCTTTTAGATTTGGTGCTTTACGGATTTTTCGAACAAACATGGCTCAGTTTGAACAATAGTACTCATAGCAACTAAGTACTCTTGATAACTGTTTGGCTTCTTATTTTCGTGAAATGTACCTCTTGGAGAAGTGTCTTTCAACATCTTCAAGAGTATCTTTGAGCCACAAAGGTCTTTGCCTTGAGGTAGAGGGATCACTAGGAGGTGGATCAATGGGATCCATCGTGCCTTTAACATCGGGCATAGGCTCGTCTGTAGGAGATTCGTCTTGTTTTACTGCAGCATCATCATTGTCCTTCCTAGGGATAGGGAGATCTTTGGCTTTCCCAAGGCTAGTGTCTTCATCCAAGGTGACATCGTGGCTTACTTCCACATCTCTTTGACTAGGCAAATAGATTCTATATGCCTTTGAATTTTCACCATAGCCCACAAATATACCTTTCTTCCCAGATGCTTCCAGCTTGTGTCTTTTCTTTTTAGGCACATGAAAATACACGGGACAACCAAAAATTCTAAAATGAGTAACATTAGGTTTCTTACCAATGAATGTGAAAATTTGGAGACCCAAATTTCTACTGCAACAACTAATTAAGTATCTTCTATTTGTTGAATCACTGAACAAATTATTTACTGCATTCTATAGCAAATACCGAAACTAATACACTACAGCCTTCACCAATTAAATTAAATGCGGAAACAAGAAATTTAGCAAGAAAGAAATACACAACACATGCCACTGTTATTTTTGGACAAATGTCCTCGGAAAAACCCAATGTGGGTAAACCGGTGTAGCAGTTGAGGGATTGTATTATTAAGTAGTAGTTTTCTGAATACAATCTTTGGATGCCTTACTGGCTATCCAATATAGAGAATCTGACTGACAAAAGATTAGTGACAAATACCTGACACTATCACTGACGATCCGACACTGATCTAGGCCTTGGATGGCTTGCCCCATGCTGGCTTTGCGCAGCTACTGCGTAAGCCTACGCAGTTCTACATCACCTTTTCCTAGATATCCTGCTATTTGGAGCTTCGTTCCTCTGTCTCTTTGGTCTCATACCCCGACTTTTGGCTCTGGAACTCGACTTCCCAGCTGAATTTCAGACTCCCTTTGAAGCTCTACGTTGCCTCTATGTGGGTTACGCTGCCCAACGTGGCCTCTGTGCTGCCTCTTCTAGATTTCTCTCTGCCTCCTCTGCGATGTATTCTCGGATCAAGAAACTCTCCAACTGGAACTATCCTTGCCCCTCACTGCAAGAAATCACTTCGATCTTCTCACTAGAAACTACTGTGCTGCACTCTCTGAGAAATTTGATCTCTTGATCTCTCTTCGATGTGATTTCCAAATGGCCATTGAAGTCCTTATAATCCTCCAGTTGAGTAATCAACGACCCAAATTAGATTTTAATCAATGGCTCAAATCATTTGGACTCGATCTCCGTCTTCTTCTAGAAGTTTCACCCTCAGTTTGATTAATACCCTTTAATTATTTTAATTTCCTAAGTTTAGACTTAGGCACCCATTAAAAATAATTAATTATTTTAATAAAACTGTGTCCGGGTGGAATTTCCCAAAACGATTTCTGGGTATTTTGGAATACATGTGTCGTAGCCTCCCTGCAAAGTTTGAGGCTCAGAACACGTCTGATGCTACCAGAAATAAACAATGAATACCTCCTCGGGAGTCTTGAATTCCAAAGCTTGATGCGGGCTCGTATTTTGAACATACACAATAGTGTTGGCAACTTCTCCCCATAAGAACATCGATAGGCCTTGATCATGGAGCATGGCATGTGTGGCTTCCATGATTGTTCGGTTCTTCCTTTCAGCAACTCCATTTTGCTCAGGAGTGTATGGAAGAGTTGTCTCCCTCTTAATGCCAGCCTCTCTGCAAAAGTCATTGAATTCATTTGATTCATATTTGGTTCCATTGTCAGTCCTCAATATCTTGATTTTCTTCCCTGTTTGATTTTCCACCAATGCTTTGAAAGAACGAAATTATTTGAACACTTCATCCTTCTTCTTCAAGAAATAGATCCATATTTTGCGTGAGAAGTCATCCACAAAGATTGCATAGTATAATTATCCTCCCAATGATGTTACGGGCAACATACCAGATAGGTCAGAATGGACCAATTGAAGAATATCGATAGTTTGGCTTTCACTAGAAGGGAATGGTCCCCTTGTAAGTTTTGCAACTGCACAACCTTGACAAACTCCTTCATGATTTATGTTGAATTTGAGCATGCCCGTGACAATCTTCCTTACCCCAGGTAAGGCTTTGTAATGAAGGTGGGCAAATCTCTAGTGCCATAATTCAGATTGAAGAGAAGTATTGCAAGTCAAGGCTCCCAAAGGACTTCCTCCAACTTGATAGAGACAATCAACCCTAAATCTAAGTGTGAATGCATCTTTAGGGTTTCTTGCCAAATATGTACCTTTCCATCAATGAATGCTACCTTGAAACCTTTATCTACCATCGTAGAAATAGACACCATGTTCTTCAAATTGGGCACATACAATATTTCTTGTAGATGAATGGTTTGATTTTGATTCAAGTGAAGAGTGACAATACCTATCCCTTTCACGGTGTAGGTGGCATTATCTCCAAGTATGATCTTCAAATTAGTCTTCTTTTCAACCAAATTTGAGAGGGCCTCCTTGTACCCAGTAAAATGCTTTGAGGCTCCACTATCAATCAACCAATGATCCAAGGTATCCAAAGGGGAGGCAGTAGATAGAGCAAAAATAAGATAAAACTCATTTTGTTTTTCTTCAACATTACTTTCCTCATACTTGGAATTTCTCGTCCTTTTGTGAGGTTGACCATTTCCATATCGAGTAGCAGTAGCATTCCTCTTTTGTTTATTATTGAACCTGTTGAACCTTTGATTGCCATCCCCTTTGAAATTTTTGTTGTCATCCCTTGGAGAATTCTTCTTGTGAGGCCACTCTCTAGCATAGTGGCCGAACCTATTACAATTGTAGCACCTTCCTTTTCTTCTTTCTTTGAATCCCTGCTTGAATCCTTGACCCTGTCTCCTTGGACCAACATTATTTTTCCTCTTAGCATGAGCAGAGAAAGCAATAGGTTCATTTCCATTTGAAGGTTTGTCTCTCTCCATCATCCTCGTCTCCTCTTGAGTGCATCTAGCCAATAATTCAGCAAAACTAGGAATCTTGTCATTGTTGAGAATGGTGGTGTTAAACACATCCGATGCTCTTGAAAGACCTCCAAGTGCAATGAGAGTGAGTTCCCTATTGCAATAACTTTTCCAATAGATAGTATGCCATTCTTGATTTGTGTTATTCTCATAAAGTAGGACTGGATAGACTCCCCTTTATGCATCTTGATGTCCTTCAACTTGTTCTTGAGAAAGAGGATTTGATTTGCATTGTTTACTTTGAACATCCCAACCAGCTTATCATACATCTCCTTAGATGTTCCCAAATCATAAATATAGGCAACCAAATGCTTTTGAATGGAGTCTATGATAATTCTCTTAGATTTGACCTCACCTTTCTTGTACTTCATCTTTGCAGCAACAGGTGCATTTGAAGAAGGCTCTACCACTCTTCTCTGCACATAGTCCATGGCATCATGCTCTTCCAAAGTTAAGTCCAAAGTCATCTTCCATACATGATAATCAGATTTGTCCTTGAGCTTATCCTTAGATTTGAAGTAAGATGTAGTAGCCATTGAGGCTAGTCTAGTAATCTTGTTTAACAACTCTTCCTTAGTGGTTGCTTTTCTCTCCTTTGCTTTGGCTTTGTCTTCACCTGTGCTCTGATACCATGTTAATTTTAGTTGACAATGGTATGTTCTATGCTTAGCACAATTACTTCAATGTTCCTTGAGCAGCACAGTGACAATTTCCATTTTAGTTGTCCAATAGCAATCACATTAACCATAAATCGCATTGATAGTAATTGTAGATAGAACATAAAATAAAAATTCAAAAGACAAGAGGACACCAGTTTTGGTGGATTCTAGCAAAAAACCCCAAGATAGGGAAAACTGTTTGATCAAATCTTCTTATTATTATATCAAATGTTCAACAGAGAGAGAGAGTACAAAAAGTCAAAGTTTACTTGTAAAATAAATGTCAAAACAACCTTGTCAACTGCAGTCAAATTCAACACTAACCAAAAAGTCAAAGATGGTCAACACAACAACAAAACTTCCCCTTTTGAAGCTCAGTCAAAGGCAGTCAAACTCAGCCCCTTTAGCTGGTCAAATAGTAGTCAAAATAGTCCACAAAACAACAATCAAACTCAGTCAACTGAAGTCAACTTTTGTGGTCAAACAAGACTGAGGTCAACGCAGGTCAAAATGCTCAAAATATGTTGATTTTTGTGCCAATCTGTATGGCTTGTCAAAAACGAAGTTTTCCCACAAAAATAGTAGTCGAATGATGAGTCAAAGTGTCTTGTCAAATCCCTGCAACAATCCTGAAATTCGGCCTTGCAATTTGCCCAGAAAATTCGTCTGTCTTGCCACACGTGTGAGAGAGAAGATCTGCCCAATCGCTGTATGAACCAGTGAGAGAAGGAGAGAGAAGAAAATGTCTGAGTGATGATGCCAAATGAGGTGAGGGGTCAATTATATTTATACAAGTCGTTGAGGGTGAAGTGACACGTCCATTGGGCTTCATGAGCCTACTTGATGATGTGGCTGACCTTGACATTTTACACGTGTGGGCATAAATTCAAAAACACATTTCTGCTTGTCCAAATTAGATGATCTTTAGATCAATTTTGGTCCTCTCGAAAAGAGGAATTCGATGCAATCATCATCTCTATCAAATGAGCTATCCAAAGTTGAGTTTGGCCCTAGTTGCCAATTTTAATAGAAGCCAGGGGGGTAGTCCCTAAAGATGAAAACTAAGACTTGATTGGTGTTTTGCTAACAAGTTCTAGGAGTTAATATGATTTAAACCAATATTCAATTCACCATTAACAAGATAGACCACCACATTTGCTTCAAAACAAGAAACCAACGAATGAAAAACTTAAGCATTGTAAAGGTATGATCAATAAAGAAACGAATGCAAATAATCCAAATAGATGATTGCAAGAAATGTAAAGTACTTGGAAATGAAAAGAATTGAAAGAAAAGCACTTGAAAGGAGAGCTTTAAAATAAAAGTTACTTGAACAAAATGCTTCGAAATAAGAATTTGCCAACTTGTAAACAAAAGCAATGATATCTAAATCATGAACATAATACAAATATAAGGTGTGATGAATTGCCTCTTGGTTGATTTTAGAATAAGTTAGGTTGTCTCGAGTTAGTGTAAATTAGAGAGAGATTGCAGCTAATCTAATGTGAATCTTTTCCTACAATCCTTTGTCCTTGTAAAGATAAGGATAGCTGCAAGCAAATCCAACACGGGGAAGCTTCGCTTCAATGAGTACCTGTTGTAGTATGTAACTAGGTTCGATCTTCATGAATGTATTTGAGTCACAATGAAATGTACTTATCAAAAGAATGAAGAAAATATTATTATGATTATTATTATTATGACTTATTAGAGCATGAGTTTCATGCTTCAATGATCTTGTCTTAGGTCAAAGTCCCCATTGAGGACTTCTAGGATTGATTTTGAGTCATTGTCCATTAAAAGAGACCCTTCTCGAGCTTTCGAATCATGTAAAAAGAATTATTTTTGAGTCAAAAATGAATTTAGTCTTCTCTAGACCAAGTCGGCCTCGAGAAGGGTAATTCAACCTCACTGGAAGGCTATATATACAAGGCAGTTCGAATTCATTTGGAGCAATTCATTCTCTCACACATAGTTCAATATCCTGACGCTGGAAACTGGGAAGTGCGAAGTTGAAAAGGACCTGGAAAGAGGCTGGAAAGGAGTGCGAGTTTTTGGAGGAAGATAAAAGACAACAAGATCGAAATTTTGGGCCAACTCTCTCTCACTTTTGAGGTGTATCGAGGGAGATCGAAGTTTTCCTATTCTAGTTGAAGCTGCTGCTACTAGGTTGAAGCTATCACTGAATGATGATGCTGCTAGGTCGAAGTTGATTTTGAAGGGTTATCATCTGCAAGAAGGATTAAGGGCTGACTTGATGTGGAGGAAGTCTTTGTCTAAGTCAAGAGTCTTAGATTATCTTGAGAAACTATTGAAGGAAGAATTGTTCACTGGGTTTTCCCCTAGATAGGGGTTTTGTTCTGGCTGTCCGC
Source organism: Pinus tabuliformis (assembly GCA_031772625.1). Taxonomy (NCBI): domain Eukaryota; kingdom Viridiplantae; phylum Streptophyta; class Pinopsida; order Pinales; family Pinaceae; genus Pinus; species Pinus tabuliformis. The sequence goes on along the minus strand of CM062812.1, from coordinate 992,004,688 downwards.
CTACATCTGTTGTCCTTGTGCTATTGCTTTGGTAATTGCTTGATGAACCAAACGATAAAAGAAGAACATAAAAACGAAATAATCACAAGTAATTATCTATATAAGAAAATCTTTCCGCCTTTCTAATTTTCTAACAGTATCCGCCTGATTTCACATGTCAGCGCACTCGCAAGTAGATCCAACATTGGGTTCCCCCAACCTGATTTAGCAAGTCGAGTGTTTACCGTCTCCAAACTTGGAAAAAGAAATGGGTGAAAAGGGGGCCCTATTAAACTATACAACCAGTTAAGCTGGAGGTCAATTTTTCTAAATGCAAAAGAAAACTCAGATCTAATGGAACTAGCAAGTTAAAAGACTAAACTGAAATAATTGTACAAATGAAATGAAGGGATTGTATGGACAACAATAAATGAGTTAAACTATGATTGCATGAAGCAAAAGAAATGAATGGATTGCAGTTAGTGTTGATCTAGTCTACTTTAGTTTCAAATGATGAAGCAAACCATTCAATCAATCACATGGAGACCTTCCCCAAATGGGGAAGAGAGGGATGCCTAGGGGAAAATCCCTCTAGCTCCCATGAAAGTTGCCTCTTTATTATGTTAGCTCCCTCTTACAAAATGAGGGATGAAAAGGAAGTTTTTCAGAAGGAGTTTTCAAATGATCCCTCAAAGGGGCAAGATACCTCCTTCCAATAGTTACAAGTGGTCAAAAAATTAAACTAGAAATTACTTGGAAATGGTTACAAAATTTGGTTTGATCTTTCACTCAATGATAGAATCAAAACCCAAAAAATCTTAGAACTCCCATATGGATGAAGGGGAGAAGCCTAAATGAGTTACAAAATAACAAATCCTTGAAGGATCCTTGGAATGGAGAACCACTTTAAAAGATACAATGAAAGCATTTAATGGTTCGAGAGTTTGCTTGTCCTTATTGCCCAAATCCACCAATATGCTTCCCCTGCCAAGGCTGTCCCAAAATCAGCCAAAAGTGAGCTACTCCTTGTCCCTAAATCAAGTAAATGCAACCAATATCTACTCTATTTTGGCTAAGGAAACCAAGTGAACTTGGTCCGTCCTTGGACAAATAGAATCGTTGTTATAACTAGTGTTCCAAAAGAAGCCTTTTGCTTGATTTTGTAAATCAAAGCACAAGTAAATGGACCCAAGAAATTTAGATTTTAGATAATGGAAGGAGAAAACATAGAGGCTTATGGAAACCCCCTTTTGATCTTTCTTCTTTGCATTGCTTTGGATAGTCTTTGGTGGCTTTTTTGAACTATGTTGTCCTTGAAATTAATGGAGATGGCTAGTCTAGCAAATGACGTCCCCAACTCCAATGCAATTGGTAACTTGTTTCAAAACAACCACAATCTTGCAAAGTACAAATATTAGTGTTAATGGGACCTTGCCATATGATGGAAATATTGGATTTGTTGTTCAACTGAGAACATACAAATCTCAACTAAACTTAGGGTATGTGCAAGCCCAAGGAAAACTACAAGTAATTGTAGTTTTCCTTCCCTAGACAAGAATGCCCTCAAGCTAAAACACGAAAATAGTTGCAATGCAAAAAATAACTCACTGGAAAAATACAATGTTACCACATGCTACAAAGAAAAACATCATAGAACCCAACTTGATGACCTCCAAAGTCTTTTCTTTTATTACTTGAATCAACAATTTGACAAAGTTACAACAAGCTTCTAGCTTCTAACCATGAGAAATGAGAGCCCAATGGGTCCTCTTTATACAAAGATAGGAGAGAATCCCAATGAAATGTTGATCAACAAGTGGCAAGATGGTGTCAATACCAATGAGGCAAGTCGAGTTACAAGTGTCCCAGGGTTGGCCGTAGGTGGCAGTCATGTTGGCCAACGTATCCCTTCACAGACCTGCACTGTACACCTTCCTTGTTGTGGACAGGTGTGAGGTAAAGGGGAGTTGAAGGGAGATGACCTCCACTCAACTTGTGTATCATCTAGGCCTTTTATCATGTGCTAACTTGCTGTCCAATCAAATGTAACAGGTGTTGCGTATATCCTCCCTTTGACTAGCTGCGTGGAGCTTCCTAAGTGTTGTTTATTGGCAGTGGATGACAGGTGTAAAATAGTAGGAGTTGACTGCCTTTTGGACTATTCTTTAACTTAGGAAAACTGTGCCATCAGTTGAGTGGGTAACCTGGTCTTCCCTTGACTGAACTTTGGCCCTCTTTTGTTGGGATTTGGTTTCCCAACTGGTTGTAGCAAACACAAATTTGCCCTTCCACTTGGCACTAAAATTTGGCCCTCTTATGTGGCCTTCCAAGTCATCACTAAATTAATCTTTGTCTTCACTTTGATGCCGTGTCACTTTAGTCGTCTTTTGACAGGAAAAACATATTTAATGTTCTTCACTTATTAATTTTTTCAATTTTTATGCCACTTTTTGCCACTATCATATGAAAAGTGGGTTTTGAAGGGTTAAAAGTCATTTTTAGACCCTCAAAGTGGACCTTAGAAGAATGTTGGGATGGAGAGCATGATTTTTAAGTACTTGTATGCCCCCAACACCTTCTAGGCTCACTTATTTACATTTTCTTACATGGAATTTAATTAAAAATCCCATCTCTCAAGAATTTTAATAAATTAAGAAATCCTACTAAAACCTAATCAAATTTTGCGATGCCTTAGATATGCCCTAGTATGGTAATATACATCGACTCTAGGCATTAGGACGAACCCAAGGCTCAACTATCAAGCCATCACTCTAGCTTTGGAGGTACGTGAGTGAAAAAACTCAGCTAATTATTCATCGTTGAAAAGCGAGAATAATTAGCTAAGTGAAAAAAAAACTCTAGAGCAAGGTTGCACGAAACGGGGAAACGGGTACGAAATGCGACCTCCCCAAATTTTGGAAATAGGGAAACGCGAATATATATATATGTGTGTGTGTGTTTAATCATAAAGCATAAATGATACATTATAATTTATTACATTAAAACATTATGATTAAATTTACATCACATTTACTCCTAAGAAAGGTTGGTCAGTGTCAGCACTCCGGAGAAGCTCAAATGCAGGGGTTGTGAACTTTAGCAAGAAATCTACCTTGCTCCACCAATCCTCATCAAGGCACAATCTATGCACCATAGATCCCCGTTATGGATCTCTTTGTCTCCACTCAATCCAAAGCTGACTCACCACCATAGAAACTAATGCATGCTTAACCTCAACAAGGCGGCACAACATCAAGAAGTTTGAGGCATATCTTGTCTCAACAACTTTTAACAACTCCAATTTGGAGTACTCTCGAAATATGGCCTGTGATTGGTGGTGGGTGGTGATGAATTTGACAATCTCCCTTGCTTCTCCTGTGAATTCCTTTATCCAGGAAACTTTGTTGTCGATCTCCTCTAAGATCAGATTCAGATTATGGACAATGCATGGTGTCCAAAAGATGTGGTCATACCTCCCCTCAATAATTAAACCTGCAACTTTGCAAACTGGTGCATTATCCGTCATAACTTGCACCACCTTATTAGGCCCTATTTGTTCAATAGCTTCTATAATAACATCAGCAATGAACTGTGCATCTTTCACCTCTCCTGAGTAGTCTTCTGCCTTGATAAACATTGCTCCTTTGGGGGAAGTGGCAATGATATTTATCAATGGTCTGCGCCTTGTATCTGTCCATCCATCTGAGACTATGGTAATCCCAGAGCTACTCCAGGAAGAACAAATTGGTGATAAAATATCCTCCACAAGCTCCTTCTCGTTTTTGAGAAGCTAGGTTCTAACTTTCTCGTAGTTGGGCCCTTTGTACCCTTGAGGAGCTTTGTTAATTGCCCTTATCATATCTTGCCAGTAAGGAGAGCGAACAACATTGAATGGGATACCACATGCATAAATGCACCTAGCTACTCTAGAGTCAGTTTCTTCTCTTGCTTGCACATTCACCAATTTAGCGATTATGCTATCTTGAACTGAAGGGAATGCCCCTCTGTTATTTTTGGGTGCTGGTTGTTCATGTTGTTGAGTGGCACTGACTCTCCTCTTTGTTGCTTCAACTACAATCCTTGGCTCAATGTTAGATGGAGCTTGAGGAGTAGCTTGAGTAAGCTCATCATGCCTTCTCTTAGTACCATCCACCTCAGCTTGCTCTCTTTGATATGCCCTCATTGCCAATGGATCTGTTGTTTTTGTGCAACCTGCAATCCCCTGTCCTCCTCCATGCAAAAGATGTGCCTTCACTCTTGGGTAGGAGCCCTTGCATGAATTATTGCAAAGATTGCATCGCCATTCCATGAGCCACCCCCTACACATTTTTGAAGCTTCGTCACATGCCTCCAAAGAGGATAATATTCAGCCCTTGGGTTGGCCCTAGGGCTTGAACTTGCAGTTGCACTTTGGTTGGAAGCCATTGCTGCAAAAATAAATTAAAAAACAAATCTGTAAATAAAAAACGTTTTTCATATTTTTGGCAGCATAAACCCTAGAAAAATTGAAGAAATAGTAGGAAAAAACTAACAAAATGAATGTTGCTTACCCAAATTATTTTTCTGTAGCTGAAGCTACCCCAAAATGCCAGAAAAGAGAAGAGAAATATGGCTGTAGTTGAGCCAAAAAGCCAAGAATGTCGTAGCCGGAAACTTTGCACTCCAAATCTGTTGCTGAATTCTCTTTCTCTTGCTGCTGAAATCTCTTGCTTTTGCTGCTGAAATCTACTTTGCTCACTGCTCAAAACACCCTAGCTGAAACCACTGCTCTCTTCCTCTCTTCTCCTTTGCTAAAATCGCTAGTCTCCAAGAGAAACGACTTGCTGAATTGTGTGATGAGAGAATGAGACAAAGTTCACTTTTATAACTTTAGACAGGCATCTAGAAGCAACTAGAAGGCATTAGAAAAACCTAATTAAAAATTAGAAGACAAATTAATAAAAAAAAAATTAAAAAAAAGTCAAGCTGCGTGTGGAAACGGCGTCGTACGGCCCAGAAACCTGTTTCCGGCCGTACTGGCCACATTTCTGCCTCGAGAAACGTGCCAGTACAGCCGGAAATGCAATTTTGGGCCGTACCATATGTGTTTCTGCGTTTCGTTTCCGTTTCCATACAGAAACTCCTCCCTTGCCAGCGTTTCCTGCAACTTAGCTCTAAAGTGTACTCACTTGACGATCGAGTCCCAAGTCACCTTAAGCCTGTTACAATAGTTCATCATACTAGCGACATTCAATACAATTCCCCGCAGGGTTGCGAAATTTGAGAGAGAAGAAAGTAGAGAGAGGAGAGAAAGAAGGTCGACAGGTGCTTGTTGGCTTTTAGACTTTTGAAAAAGTTGATGAGTGCCTTGTACATTTGGCTATGGGGTCTTCAGATTCTGCTTGGTGTGACCTAACAGATAACATTTGGCTCCACATGTGGACATGTGCTTGATCTTCAAGAAAGTATCCGAGCACCTAGAATCTGCAATTAAGGCAACTTGCAACAAAGCTGCTCTCCATTGAACTTTCCCTTGAAACAAGGCTGAATGCTGATCCGGAAAATAATTCCAACAAATCTTCCCAAACTTGCAGTCCCAAATGATGTGTTTTATTGATTCTGGATGACCACACACTAAGCAATTAATTGAGTCACTTAGATTTTGCTTTAGGAATTATTTAGAATTTTGATCATAGACACCAAGTACTTCAGAACCCTTCGCTGTTTTCGGCTTAAAGAAGTGATTAGATCTCCGTATGATGGATGGTTATGTCAATAATTAAATCATGGGCCTTTTTCTTTTGTGAGGAAAGGCCATATACATATATGAAACTATTTGTCTGAGGCATTTTGATATTTTTGGTGCTTATTTGGTTTCATAGACAGGGAAGTGCATAAGAGCTTGAAGTTATTATAACTTCAAGCGGGAGGAAATATTCTTGTAGATTAGTGATATGGGTTTCTTTTTCCCTCCTTTTGTGTACATTATAAACTTATCCCTTCTTGTACCTGATTACTAATGATTCTGATTGTACTTAGATGTTCTTTCTTTGGCATATTCCATTTGTGAAGCAAGGATTAGATCAAATCCTTTTGTTGAAGCAACTTTACCATCTCATCTCTTTTATTTATTTGTTTCTATTGGCATCATTACAGGATCTGGGTCAGACAAAAAGGCTGAAAGCTACTCTTTGAAGAAAGAATTCGAAGAAAAAATGAAAATGAAAAAGTTCAAGGTATAGTGGAGAAGCTAAGTACTCAGGAGTTTTTTCTTTTCAGTGCATCTGTCTTTCACACTCATCTGCAATAAGACACATTGTTTGTTAAGCTAAAATGGCAACGATGTAATTCTAGGTGAGCATGTAGAATAATGTTCATGGTAGATTTTCACACATATATTAATCTGTTAGCTACCATTTTCACTAGCCAGGTCTTCATATGACCAGCATGGACCCTACCATTAATGCCATTTCTACAATTCATTCGAACTTAACATCATCGTAGGGCATAATACAAATTACATATATACTCAAGTAAAATGCCACATGTAACTGTCATCATGCTACAGCATTAAATCAGGATATGAAGAGAAACTAGAGAAATAATAGTATTTTTGAGAAACTTAGTCTTATATCACGGAATTACATGAGATACATCAAGTACAATACAAGGTTTTATATCCTCTTCCAACCATCCTAGAAAAGCTAACATACTAGTAGATTTGGAACCATAGTTTGGATATCTTATGTGCTTTCTAAGGTCAAAACCATGATCACCTTTTTGAATTGCAAGTTTTTCATTAACCTATGGAACATAAAACTCATACATAGACTCCAACTACCTTCAAAGGTATGTTTACAGCATTTATTGTAGATAAAGGAATGAATGACTACTCTAAGCAGGGACTACAAGGGTGTTAAAGCAAATATCAGATTATAATTTATAAAGGTCAATCTGATATTAGATATAGTCTTTAATAAAGTCACTTTGACTCTAGGTTAGTTTATGCTTTTGTGCCTTACTTCACTTCAGTGTATTTCTTGGTATTATCACACATTCGTAGAGTGGATTGACTCGACTAACTTGTAACCCTTTATAAGAAAGCTTTCACTTTCTCATCGTGTATGCAATCTTGGTTTTCCTATATGTTTGTATTTCATTCTATGTTATTAGAGCCCTTCATTCTCAAACTTCTATCAAAAGTTTCAGACCTTTGAAAGACAATGTTCCACTCTTGTGACTTAAACAGTTTGGGTTCCACATGATCTGTGCCAGCATAAAGATCTAGGGACTGCTGCTTGTAGAGACGTATTGAGCACCAACATGACACATCAAATAACGAAAAGGGTTTTGGATGATTAGAAAGCAAGATCAATTGGATTTTTGTTTTAAAAGCCAGATTTATCAGAAATTTGTGTGTTTTTTAACAATATGTGGCTACTACTACCATTTAGAGCCAGAATCCATGTGTTCTTATTCTAGGATTGCAGATTTAAGTAGGGAAGAATAGCCATATTCAACATTTTTCTCTCGTTCAATATCCATTTCTGCTTTTGTGACTTGTACTAATGGCCTCTTTACCTGACATCATGCTGAAAGGTAGCCAGAGGTTCTTTGGCAAGAACTATAAGACATGGAAGCAATGCATTTTGGCCATATTTGAGTAGAGGTTCTTGGGTGCTATCATCCTAGGTAACAATACCCAACCACAAGTTATGGCTAGAGACCAAGACAAGGTTGATGAGTGAGAAAGAGAAGTAGTAATCCTTCTTAAATTGCCAATGATAGGTGAAATGCTTCTTGAGGTCTAGACAGGGAAGACTTTTGTAGATATTTAGAAACTTTTGAAAGAGTTCCATGAGACTTTGGACGAGGGAAGATCATTATTCCTAAAGATTTTTTGGTTTTCAATCATGATGGATGAGAGTGCATCATTATAGGAGCACTTCCTCAAGGTCAAGCATATCAAAGAACAATTGTTTTCTGTTGGTTGGAAGATATAGATGAGGATATGGTGGTAATTATGCTGAAAAGTGTACCATGTGCATGACCATTTTATTGATACCTTGAACCCACTACAAATGTTGACTTAAAGTTAAATGAGCTATATTAGGCCTTTGGAGCAATCAAGAGCAAAGGCATGGGTAAAGAAGAGAGGTTAGGCCAGCGATGAAGATGCAACCAAGAGTTAGAAGAATATCACGTCGCTATTGTGGCAAGGTGGGCCATGTGAAGAAACATCACAAAAAGACATTAGTTGATCAAAAAACCAATCAGGGAGGGCCTTAAAGCTAACTTAGGAATAACTCCACTCTTGATTGCATTTTATTAATGTTAGCCATATATAAATCCAAAGAGGAGATGATTGTTGATTTCAACTTCCAAGACTTCCGAATGACTTCCTATCCACCTACGACTCTTCATATTCCTCTAGATTTATATTTACAAGAATATTTTCAATTTGCCATAATCCCTAAGGATTAGGGATCGAGGATTCCCCCCTTAATCTGAGGGGTATCTTTCCACTCATCACAAGAAACAATTTCTTCAAAGGAAGTTCATTCAAAGTTAGTAGATGAACTCAATGCACAATCATATGAAACATCCATATCATTTACATCACCCGAGTTTGAATTATCCACATCACCTCCATCTCATCTTGTAGAACTTTTGGTTCTTGTCTTTCCACTGTCATCAGGATGAACACTTTCAGATGTCTTGATGAGCCAATTTGGTGGACCTTTCTAAGATGGTCCAGGTTTCTCAAATGAATGATGTGGTGTTGAATTCCATCAAGGTTCGACCTTTCAATCCTCTCAATCACATTGTCCAATTGAAGTTCCTGTTCTAATGAAGTGGTTGGAACTTCTTCATGTGGGGGATATGGTGCTTCAGAAGGAGATTCCAAAGATTGATCCAAGATGGGATCCTCCCTTCTAGATGTGGAATCTCATCATCAAACTCTTGATATGTTTTTACGTGGGTGAATCTCTTTGGATGATCAAGCTACTACTCAACAATGCTGCCATTCTTGGTGGATCAAAGAAAAATCACAAGAATGAACTTCTTGTTTACCTCATCATGAAGACGATATGTCATGGTGGTATTTTAGTACCCTAAGAATATGCAATTTTGAGTCCTTGCAGCATTGTTTCTTTGTTGCTTAGGAATTAAGGTGTAGCAGGTGGAACCTAAGACCCTGAGATGCCTCACGAGAGGAATGCAATGAAACCACATTTCATATGGAGTCTTGTTTCCAAGAGCATGAGATGGACACCTGTTCTTCTCATATACTACACAGTGAACATAGAGTTGCATCAACCCAAAACATCAACTTCACATTCTTGAAAAATAACCTTGAACTTCCCATTCAAGAGTGTCCTATTCATTCTTTTTGCTACGTCATCCTGTTACGGATTGTTGTTATTTTTAGGCAACAATGGTATGTTCTATGCTTTAGAGCAATTTTACTTCAATTTCTTTATGAGCCCAATATCAATTTTAGTTTAGCAATCACATAAACATGTAAGTAAAACGTCGATAGAACATAAACATAAACAGTAGAAGACAAGCCAAGACAAGAGGACACAAGATGTGGCACTAGCCAGTGACAAACCCCAATGTGGGGAAACCCTTGATCAATTCTTCTTTTAGTCTTCAATAGTTTAGCAGATAGAGATAATACAATTTACAAATTCTGATAATTTATAATAGCAACAAAAGAGCCCTAACCAGAAAAGTCAACACTGGTCAACAAGGAAGATTTCTTCCTCAATTCAGCTCGGTCAAACCCAATCAATTTCGGCCTCCAACATCAAGTCAAATCAACCCAAAACAATCCAAAAAAATCTAGTCAAAATTGGTCAACAGGCTAGAAGATATTGTACCTTTATCATGCTGTGCAAGGTATTCAAAATTGTGTGCCTGAGAAAATGCCCCTTTCAACTTTAATAATTTCTCATCCTTCCATCTTGTCATAACAACTATGCTGTCGAAAGAGCTCCATACTTCAACTTTTCCATCGAACAAGTGAATGGAATGACCTTGCTATTGAATGTGCACAAGAGACAACAAGTTCCTCCACAACCCATGAAAATAGCGAACATCATGCAAAATAAAGTTCTAGAATCTAGGCAATTTGAGCCTGATGGTGCAAATTCCCATGGGTTTAAGACTATAACCATCAACGAAGTTCCCTATAGCTTCAACATTTTCATTCAAATTTTCAAAATAAATCTCTTTGGAATGTCATGTGGCAAGTTGCACTAGTGTCAAGCAGTCATGCATCTCTCCAAGGAAGCGAATGAAGTGTTAAATACATCTTCATTTACTCCAATATTGTGTTGATTTGGGGTAGCATATTTGCTCTAGCCACGAAAATTGGTGGAGAGGCTAAAGCACATGAGATATCCAATATCCAGAAATGGTTTGGGCAGATTCTAAACAGTTTGGGAGATATTAAAGTAATTGATATTTTTAATGGAGTCCCTAAGTCTAAACTTAGGGAAAATAAAATATTAATGTGAATTAATATAAAACTGTGTTAGAAGGGTCCAAAAGTCATGGATCAAGCTAGAGTTAATCTTAGCCGTTGATTAGGGACTTAATCTCGGCCGTTGAATTGTCAATGAGAAAAGTATAAGAGGAGGCTTGAGGGTCACTTGGAGAACACACTGAGTTGATCAAGATTTTGATTTTCTGGGGCAGGGTTTGCTGAGGAAGTTGAAAGAGTGATTAGAGTTGCAACTGAGGGGTAGTGAATACAGAAGCAGAGAGGCAAAGATAGTACCAGGAGGATCAATGCAGAAGTCGGGAGAGAGGGACGCAGAGCCAGCTAGAGGTTCATGCAGAGCCAGCCAGGGCTCATGTAGAGGTAGCCAGGAGCTGCGCAGTGCCTCAGAGAGCCAGCGTGGGTGACGCAGAGGCTCTAAGGGCTGAGGTAGTGCCTCCAAATGCTGACGTAGGGCGAGCTAGGGTGACGTTGGGCCAGAAAGCGCTGACGTAGTCCCTAGAGGCTGACGCTGGAGTTTTCGTGGGGCAAATTGGAGCTAGGATCTGTTAGAGTGTTTATCCGGGGTTTCAGCGGGAACATTTGTCTCCGACTGAGAGGTAATACTGCCGAGATTATTCTCTGTTGGCTGAGCCTGTTTTGGCACCAATATTGTATTGTGAAACTGCTTAATAATTAAAACCCTTAGATAGCTGCACTGATTTTCCCGCATTGGGTTTTTTCGGGGACATTGGTCCAAAAACAACAGTGTCACTTGTGTGCTTGTTTTGTTTCCTTCAGTTGATGATCTGTAATGTGTTGAGCATGTACTTGTATTTATTTTTAGTATTTAAATGGTAAATAACTTGTTAATCAATCATAACAAGTAGGCAGAAATAAATCAGAAAAGTACATGAAGGGTTTCTAACAGTTAGACTTAGAAATTCCAACATATTGCATTGGGAAATAATGGGATGAGCATGTTAAGGAGCTTTGTTTTTGATCTTTTCCAATGATATTCTACTAGCTTTTGCTTCATGTCCATTCTTCCCACAATATACAATATTTCTCATGGGGAATATGCTTACCCCCCTTACCTTTGAAATTATTCTTCTTTTCAAGCGAGTAATTAGGTTTGGTGAACATTTCGTTCATGCCCACAATGGGCGCCATTTCTGCTTCTGTTCTTGTGCCTCTGCCTCACTCAACCTGGGGAACTCCTTCACAAAGTGCATACCCTCATTCAACTCTTTTATTCTTCTGAACATGTTTGAGCACAAGCAACTCTTGGTTCCAATCTCAACCCCAAATGCAAGGCTGAAGGGCTAAATATTGGTAGTGGGGCTGATACACCAAATCAAGCTATCGATTAGGGTTCCTATTGTTGACTGAACCTCTTCTTTCATGTTCTTTATAGCCAGAACCTTGGTTTAATTAGTTTCTCTATGGTTGTCATCCCTAACAAAATTCCCATTGTTCTAGGATAGAATCTGGCCTTTGTTATGGTCATCCTCTTCCTCATGCATGAGCTGATCAATGAGTAGGTGAGAGGCATATGAGAAGTTGCTACTTGAGGATCATGTTAGGCTTTTGGCTGGAAATTTGCACCCTAGGAGAATTTTTTTTCTCTTAGGGTTACCTATGTATACAGATGGGTAAGGCCTATGAAATTTAAAACCTTGAATCTGTAATGTCCCAAATGGGAAAAATTTGGAACAAGCTCCTCAAATAAAATTCCTATTCATCTAACAAAATATTGCCATGTAAAATAAAGACAAAAAGAGCACTGCAATCCGTAACACACTGAATAAGAAAAATCCTCAACTTTATTATATTATTAGATAAACTGGGGTTTTACAAGCACGCACAACCCCAAAGAGCTGAGATGAAAAGCGAGCCTCCAACTGATCTACAATATTGCCGCAAATCAACCTCCAAGACAAATTGAAAATCAATACATTGCAACCTATGAACCCTGAATGGATTCACCAAGGGAAGAGATAGGTGCTCGCCCACTCTCACTGAATCAGTTGAGGGTTTCTGTCCTGGGGCTACTGCTAGAGTAGAGAACTGGGTTCTCAACCTCTCATACAAGAAACAATATCAAATCCAAGATGTCCTCCAATGGTCTCCTCCTCCTCTTTTATAGATTTGATGGACTTTTCTAGAACCTTCTATTTTGTTATTATTTTAATCTTGGAGCACTTTTCCCTCTTTTATTTCAATTAAAATATTCTTTTTAATGCGGAAAAGGGGTAAATTGGCCACCACGTCTCCTCAGGTCACTGAAAATCTTTCATTTCAATTAAAATATTCTTGTTAATGCGGAAAAGGGGTAAATTGGCCACCACGTCCGCTCAGGTCATTGAAAATCATATCTAACTATCCCATCCTATAGATCTTTTCGTTCCGGTTCCAATGAGCTATTATACTGAGGTGTTCCATCAATCAATCTCCCCGGAATACCACCTCGAGCATAATTAATTAAGTTATGCCCAATAATAACACTGATATTTGAAAGTTGACGGAATGTGACAGAATGAAAGGAAAACTGTGTGGATGAAGGAATATGCCAAGCTAATGTCATCGAATTCCATAAAACTCCTCAAAACTCCATCGGGACCCTTGATGACATAAACCTGCTCCATTGATCTGGCCATTCCTTGCCCTAGAAATCCACCCTGGTTGTACTATGAAGAAGAATAAAAATGGGGACATGACAAAATCAGGTAGGGAGCATTCCCATGACATACTTGCTTAGGATAAATGGAATGTGACAAATGACTTGTTTAGAAGTTTTAATGGTCATGTCCAAACATTAATTGTGGTTATTCTTACTATGATGGAGAGGAGACGGAACTTGAGTAGTTGCTTTTTAATTTCCTTTAACTCTTGTGGTCCACATAACCACCATTGGCATTTCAGACTTTATTCCATTTCTTTATTTCTGAGGATTCAGATAAGGATGATATAGTATAGTTGATAAACATTAAGTGCTAATTGATCTCTCATATACAAAATAAGTGAGCAAAATTTTAATGGCAAGAAAATACATATAAACAACATACCATTTAGCTTCATTGTTCATGTTACAGTCAAATACACTCTTCCTACATGTGTACATGTTTCTCTTTCTTCCAAAGAGGTTTGCACTATTAAGTCATTGAGATAATTTTGCTTGATGAGCATGGAATTTACTCTCTGATTGATTTTGAGAATATTTGATGCTACTTTTGTTAGAAAGGTAAGTTGTGTGTGGGGGGGATTAATGTATTTCTGATCCGAATCCTATGCGTAGTTAACCATCATAGATATTGCGTCCTATCCTGCTCCCTCATATGTCCATGTATTTGTTAGTTGTGTTGTTTTGGTGCCTAATTACTGAGTCTAAAGTACCTTAGTGGTGGTTTTATAGAAACAAAAAATGTCAATTGTAATCTTTGAAGAATTTCTTCATCATTTTGCTTTCAATTTTAACATTTTATCTGTTTTTGAGAGCGTCCCATTATCCATTTTGATCATGGGATAGCTCAGTGATTCTGTTTTCAACAATTTTTCCATTAAGCTTTGATGTTTCTTGCTGTTTGTATGGATAGATGATGCTGGAAGCTAGGGAAGCCCTTCCTATGGCAGAGTCAAAGATGCAGTTGCTTGAATTGATGCGAAAGAATGATGTTGTTGTTGTTAGTGGTGAGACTGGGTGTGGGAAAACAACTCAGGTATGTCATTGTGCAATATTGATTATTGTTTGTCTTTTGCCTGTCAGTATTAATATGTTGTAGCCTTTTAACCATGTTGTTTCCCTTGTCAAGTTAAAGTTCAAAGTAAGAAAATTTAATAAGCTAAATTTGTATCTGAATTGATGTTATCTGAAAATTGCATTGTTACTACTATGACACACTTCCAGCTGCCAGTTCTTTTGCTTGATCATATTTCAAGGACATACAATTTATTACCTTGCAAATTATTTGCCCTTCTTCAGGCAACGTATGCTTTAAGAGGCTCAATGGATGATATGATTCTAGGATCTCAATGTAATTATTTTCATATGTTGACAAACTTTTTAGGTATTTGGTTTATATAAGCAATATGTGCCTCATTAAAAGCTGAATAAGCATCAATGTTATGAAATTATCTAGGGAGCACTTTCAGGCCACCTCTTATTTCTCTAGTGTTCGTGCATTCAAGAGTGTTTTTAAAATTTTATTCATTCTTTCAATATTATTCTGTGAACACTCAGTACTGAAAACATCAATTTTTGGAAGGGCAAATGATTCATTAACTGCTTGAATAATTGTATTCTTAAAGCTGTATATCTGAATATACACATCTAACTTGGTGACAGGAATTTAATCTAAATTGTTAATAGTCAACTTCAGACTGAAAGAAATGATCTATTTTGCAAACTGTTGAATGCATATTCATTTTATGTTGATAAGTTCTCTGACAAGAGATTGCTGATTCTTGCTGTAGTTCTAAACTCTACTGTTTTGCACAAGAAGCAGTCCTCTGTCTATTCCATGACATCCTGTAGTAAAATATAATCTTTCTGTTGACTAACTTCTTATTAAAAATTGTGGACTACAACCACTTTTCAGAATACTTTCTTTGCTTAGGTTTATTCAATCTAAATTGAAGCCTTCAAACAACATTATATCATGTATATCAGGTCATTGCTTAAGGTTGAATGCTTCAGCAAAGCATGTACATACAAGACTGAGACATGAAGTTTGATCATGTTACAGTAAACACAATAATGTTGATGTGAAGTCTTCTCTTTGACTAGATTGAGAAAATGAAAAAGATACTAGTACAGTTGCTGATTTCTTGTTTGTGTACACTCTTATTCCTCACTTTTTAATTGATGATCGTTCTATTTCAGGTTCCTCAGTATATATTAGATGATATGATTTTATCAGGGCAAGGGGGTTTCTGTAACATCATATGTACGCAGCCACGGAGAATTGCAGTACGTTCAAAATTTTATACGTGACTTTTATTTTTATGAGAATCTTTGCTCTTGGCTGATATGGACTTCAAATTTCCATTTATTTTCAAGATATTGAAAGTTGGTATTTATATGGGGAGGGTTTTTAAATTGCAATCTTCTTTGAAATTATTTTGATGAATACTCATTATAACTCTCATTGCTGAGGGTTTTATAACCATTGTCAAGAATAAGGTCCACCAGTTGTTGGATTTTTTACAATGATGAATATGTTACTGCATTTTCATGGGTTCAAGGACAATGGATGTGCACATAATATTTGCCCAACTTCAACATATGAACGTTATGCAGCTGTACCATAAATAATTTATTTGGTGCCATTATATATGTTGTTTTTATTTTTTTCCCATTTGTTTACACAAGTTAACTGTAGCCAGAGCCTTTTTGCACGCAACTTACTTGGGATAATGGTGCCCTTCCTTTGCACCTAGTCAGAAGCTTTGATAGTTTTTTATAGTATATTCAGATGTATCATGTATGCGATAATGCCTAGAATGGGGGAAACTAGTTGCTATGTACACACACTGTTCATCCATTAGAAGTTTTTTTTAATGCTTTTGGTTCTTAGTGTCTAGAAACCAGAGAAAGTAAACCAGTTAATTGAGAAATAGGCATTAGTTGTCCTCTCCTTTCAGAAATGTTCATTTGCAAGTTCATTTTATGTGGCAGCACGGTTTTGTGAGACACTGAAAATTTCCTTTGACAGATACATAGGGAATTTCAACAAATTACCTTCATAAATTATAAGTAATTTTATTTATCTTTTTTGTTTTCTTGACTGACAGGGGATTTGAACTTTGAATTTCATGGTTTACATAATACTTCATAACACGATGATGCCAATTGAGCTGCTCCCCGTGGGCTAAGCAATTTTTATTTTATTTTATTTATTTATTTAATGTCTAGAGGAATCAGAAAGTGGGCCAGTCTCGTGCTCGTGTGACACAGGGTTGATATCGACTGCCACCACTATAACCCCTATGTGAACTGTGCCGCCCCCAATACACAACCATTGGTAAGCAACCATGGATTTGAACATGGGACCTTGTACTCAACTTTACTTCATATTTTCGTGAGCTTGCCAAGTGAGCTCCCCAGGTGGGCTAAATAAGTAAACTTTGAATTCGTAATTGTGACCTATTTTTGTATAAGTTAAATGAAGAATAAATTTGTTAGCAGATGTAATCAAGTTGTGTGTATGTGTATTTACTCATTTAGTAGATGAGCTGTTGTAGTGATTCCTAATAAAATAGTGATGGTGGTGATTGTTAGTTTTTGGTAGTAGTGGACAGGTGTTCTAGTCTCTATGGTGTCTAAGAGGCTAAGAAGCATGAGCTCTCCAAAACCCAGAAAAAGTTTCGCAAGAGAAGTCTTAGAAACACCTCAGTTATATTAATTGACCAATAACTAAATATTTCATAAGTCTAACTTAGGAAATCTGGTTAATTAAATCATATTAACCACTGTTGATAATATCGGCGATATATCGGCGATATTCGGAAATATCGCGATATTTTCGGCAAAACGATATATCGCCGAGAAAATATCGCGATATTTTCAAAATATCGGCAAATATCGCGATATTTTGAAAATATCGGCAAAATATCGGCTATATTTAAAAATTTGAAAAAATTATTTTTTATGCTTGCCGATATTTGCCGATATTTTGCCAATATTTTCGCCGATATTACCGATAAGATATTTTCTGGACCCTCGCCGATATTTTGCCGATATCGATATTTTCAACACTGATATTAACAGAGGAAGATTGATTTTGCTCTAGAGACTTCCGGAAAAGTCATTTGACGAAGTGAAGATGATCTTAGCCATTGATTGAGATGTGATCATAGTCGTTGGTTGTACAACAAAAGATTACAAGAGTAGGGTTGATGGGGGTGGAGAATAAATAATACAGTTGAGACACAGAGGGAGGCAATGCGAATTACCTAGTTGTAGAGAGCAAGGCATAGTTCTAGCCAGAGAGAGTCAGTAGCAGGGTTTTAGTAGTGAGAATTTCCGGAGAAATTCTCAGGAGGATTTCCAAGATTCCAGTGTGAGGAAGGAAGGCCAAATTTTTCAGTAGAGGTGGCCGTATTCAGCTAGTGCGAGTAGCAAGAGCAGTATTTCATTTCCAGTTGCCGGAATAATTGCCGGAAGGAGGTGCGAGTGGCTTCAGTAGGCAGATTGACTTACAGGGAGTGAGTTACGGATGTTGAAGGAAATGTAACTAGGTTCGGTCTTCATGAATGTACTTTTGATATTTGTACTTATTCAAGAAAAGAAATATTATTTTTATAATATATTTCAATGAGTTTCTTGCTCATTGAAATAGGTCTAACACATGTTAAGTGCAATAGGTGAGTCAAATAGTCAAAAGGAAATGTTGAAAGCCTTAAGGGCATGTTACAACATGTATTAAGGTCAAGAGAATACCTGCAAGCAAAGTCAAGTCCCATCCTATGCAAAGACACCATCAAAGAAGCTCCTTCAAGCATGTTACACCACCAAACAAGCCATCTGAGGCAAGCTCAACAAGTCAGCCTGCAAGCTGTCCTTAGGTCAGCCTAAAAGGAGGGACAATCCTCTATATATAGACGCTCTCCATTCTACCAAAACGCACTCACTTACATCTTTGAAATCTGCGAAGTAAGGAGGCAAGTAAAGGGTAATGAAGCACAACAGAGAGGTCTCCAAGTGCGATGAAGAAGGTGAAGCCTAGACCGAAGTCAAGAGGACCATTTCTAGGGCAGCTGCAGTCACACGTGCGAGAAAAGGGAAGGCTGCCTGTGGTCATAACAACAATAGTATATCAGCATCACATCTCTCATTTGTTTGGGCTAGAACATAGGCCTAAAGGGCCTCCCACCCAAGCGAAGAAGTAAGGAAGAAGAGCAAAGGTAATAGGGTTGTTCTAAAGCCTATTACAGCCACATGTGTGAAGAGAAGGAGGCTGTCTCTACTAGTATAACAATCTTCCCATTACAGTCATAGAAGTTTGTTGGTTGGTGAAGAAAAGAAAGGGATAAAGGGCCTCCCACCCAAGCGAAGAAGTAAGGAAGAAGAGCGAAGGTAATAGGGCTGTTCTAAAGCCTATTACAGCCACACGTGCGAAGAGGTGGCTGTCTCTACTAGTATAACAATCCTCCCATTACAGTCATAGAAGTTCGTTGGTTGGTGAAGAAAAGAAAGGGATCATCGTAAGGAAAGGGTCTCATCAAAGCTATTTCTTCTAGAGCAAGTGCAACAAGGTTTACTAACAGTTGAAAGCAGAACGAAGTGTTGGAAGAAGGAGGACGAAGTGTTGGGGAACAAAGTGGAAAAAGGAGGAAGGACTTGACTTGTGCATGGAGGATATTGTAGTCAAGGGTCTAGGGTTTGGCATTGATCAATAAGAAGCTTCGATAAGAGAAATTTACCGAAGGGTTTTCCTCTCAAGAGAAGAGATGTTTTGGCCCTGACAGAGAGCCAACATCTTGTGTTCTTGTTCTTATGTTTTTGGTAGTAGTTTGATGCAGTACACACACATGCATTAATAATAAGAAGAAGATTAAGCTAACAAGAAAAGTAAAAAGACTCCACAAATTGTTATCAAGTCAAGAAGAATCACACTACACCTAATTGCCCTATATTCTTCAACACCGGAGGCTATGCGAATTAATCTGAGCAAGCAATGGGCATTCCAGGCAGACAATGCGAGTGCCAAAGAGGAGCATGAGTGGCTTGGAGGAGGCTAGATCGATTTGCTGGAGGGAAAAGTGATTTCCCAAATATTTTTCCAGTGAGATAAAATTATATGCCGAAGCTTTGCTAGTAAGAGGCAAGAAATTGTAATTCTCTATTTTGCTGAAGAATAATATAAGCCCTCATCTACTGCACTAGTTTTACCTTTGGGGTTTTTCCAAGGATGATTGTCTAAAATAACAGTGTCAAAATTATTGTGTGCATTATTTTCTCAGTTCCAGTATTTTATTTTTCAAAGCATTTTTATTTATGATGAATTGCAGTGTGAGTTATTCGATATTTTCCATTAATAATAAACAAAAGACAAATAAACTGAATAAGTTAGGAGAATAATTTCCAGTTGCTTCAGTTCGTGGAAATTTCATAGTGATATCCAAGAGGTTGAAAAACAATTTTCTTTGCCAAATTGTTTGATATGCACACACACACATTGATACATAAAGTTACAAGAGAAGAGATTTGATATTGAATATATGTGAAAAGCTAAGTCACATGACATGAGGACACGAGACACGGAGGACACGTAAATACGAGTATTTGACACAAGACACAACAACCTTAGAAATAGGACATGAGACACAGAGGACATGTAAATATGAGTATTCGACACAAGACACAATGACCCTAGAAACAGGACACGAGAAACACGTTTGGTATATATATATATATATATATATATTAAAATACATATATTAAAAAAACACCGAAATATAGTGTTTGATCCATATTTTTTAGAAATTAGAACATCTACATAGATGAATCATGATGATATCTATTTAGTGTTTAGTATTTAGTATTTAGTAATTTACTAGTTAGTTTATTAATTTACTACATCAATGATGTTCACAGTTCAATGTTCATTATTCATGTTATAAACAATTGTTCAAGCACATAAGAAACTACTAACTAGAAATTTAGAAATATCATGATTGATAAAATAAAACTAGAAATTTAGAAGAACATGTGAACTGCGCTCTCAATGTGAAGTTGTGAATTGCGCTCTCACTATGAAGTTGTGAGCACTGCGCTTGAATTTGGGGGAATTCCTCATAGTGACTACACAACAAATTTGGTTTCGACGGCGAGAAAACTCAACTTTGGCGGTGAACAATGACCAAAAAAACCAGAAAACAACCTTGTCCCCGGGTTTTAAATGTTACCTTTCGTGAGACACATGTCCTAAGAGCCAAAAACGTTAGGACACATTTTGCCATGTCCAAAACACGTCTCGATTGGAGGACACGAAAAAAAACGTTTTCGACACGTTTTAGGGCACGTTTCGTGTCTGACACGTGAAATATGAGACATGAGGCCCTGTGGGACATGTCCTATGACTTGGGTGAAAAGTGAGATACAAATGTGATAAATCTTGTGAGAGAGATGGACTTTGGTTACAACCAACATTATGTAACTAAAAGCACATTTGAATTATTTAATTACTTTAAAAGCACATTTGAATTATTTAATTACTTCACTTTATTTGATGCCTAACTTAAAATTATCATGCTATAACCATCATTCTACATATGCTCTATTTCCCTCCTTTAATGTTCATATGCTCTAATTCCTATGACTTGTGTGAAAAGTGAGATACAAATGTGATAAATCTTGTGAGAGATGGACTTTGGTTGCAGCGAACATTATGTAACTAAAAGCACATTTGAATTATTTAATTACTTAATTCACTTTATTTGATGCCTAACTTAAAATTATCATGCTATAACCATCATTCTACATTTGCTCTATTTCCCTCCTTTAATGTTCATATTTGAAACTACGTCAAGTTTATCCCCAATCTTTACTAACTTATCTGGACCAAGAGGGTTGGTGAAGATGATATCTATGGTTTGTTCTTGAGGATAAGCTTGAATAACTCACATGCATTCACCATTGCTTGCTTTACTAACTCCACCAACTCTTCATTTGTCGTAGTGTTGTGTAGGAAAACTTACAAGGTAAACTGCAAGTGATGTGGCCTTTGGGGTCTAGTTGGGCACCATCATTCTACATTGATTGATGTTTCCATTCCTTATGTGATTACACAGACAAAATTCATAGATGTACAATATAACGCTGATAAAACAACCAGGTTTATTGAACACATCCAACACATCTGCCAACAAGTTCATGACATCTTGGAGAAGTCCAATGCCAAGTACAAGCCAAACATGATCAACATTGGGTGCCATATATGTTTCAGGTGGGCGACAAAGTTTGGTTGCATTTGCAAAAAGAACACCTTCCTGGACCCCATCGAAAGATTCAACATTATGATATGGGCCATACACCATCACCAACGCTGTGGGTGACAATGCTTTCAAGCTCAACATTCCCCCATTCCTTGGCCTGCACCCAGTGCTCAATGTGGATCGCCTTCGACCATACTTTCCACCATTGTTGGACACATCAGACATCGCAAAACAACTAACACCAATATAGGTCGATCCACATTGCATGGAACATGCCACAACTGATCGGATTATGGACACACAGATCCAGACCACTCGTCAATGGAAGATCCAACTGTATTGGGTTGTCAAAGCTGGCCAACTCTTGCACCAAGGCAATTGGCTCACCAAGGACCAAGTTCAACAGAAGTTTCCCCATCTCATGGAGACACTCAACACAATGGGGACCATTGCTTCTTAAGGGGGGAGGACTGATCCAGGTGGATATTGGTGGCCACTCGCCTATTCCACTTGTACTCCCACCAATGTTTCTTTGAGTTTCCTTAATTGTAGCACAACTTACTAGTTTTGGTAGTTTTCAGGTCTTAAACTTCTAGAGCCGTTTTGAGGGCCTAAAAGTCGTTTCTTTTGGGAAAACAGAGAGACCATAAAAGTGCAAGACTAATTTACCTATCTTTTTACGGGCTCCTCTTGGATATCTTTGAAACAAGGTATTATGATAGTCAAACATAGATCATATGCGAAAGTTACGACCCCGGGAAGTTGACGTTCCAACAAACCCCAACGGGGCCCACAAGCTTTTAGCTCTTCATCTCCTAGGGTTAGGTTTTTGGATGTTTAGGGTTTCCCATTGTTTCTTAATGATAAAAAGGCCTCTGAGCCTTATTGTAACACAGTTCAGAAGGCATATAGCCATCACATCCCTTCTTAGAGATAAGCTACTAGCGCTCGAACTAGTTTATTTCCATTTTGCATGTAATAGTTTCCAGTACTTTGGTATTAGTGAATCAAAGTTCTATTTTCGTTGTAGCTTTGTGTTTATGTTTATATCTGTATTTCATTTCGTTCCTGCATAAATCCTGATCAACACCTCATGGGAGAGATTCTCATGCTTTGATGCCTATTTTTGAGGACATGCATTCTAGCTATTGTTAGCATGTGGGTGCATCTTATCAGAGAGATTCTTATACACATGCATATTTTTGAACAAGTGTGGGGCCCATTCATATTCTAAGTTTGTTAAATTATGGTATGTTCTATGCTAAGAGCAATTTATTTCAATTCTTCTTATTAGCCCAATATCAATTTCTAGTATAACAATCACATTAACATGAAAGTAAAATGCTAATAGAACATAAATGAGATCAACATAAGACAAGCCAAGACAAAAGACACAATATGTGGCGCTAGCTAGGGATAAACCCTAATGCGGGGAAACCCTTTGATCAATTCTCCTATATCATTCAATAATGCACAGAGAGAGAGATAGTACAATATCACACATTTATGATTTACAACAACAGTAATGAAACCCTTGAACAACAATAGCAAAGGTGATCAATCAGCTCCAAAAATGTCCTCAAGACAACCTAGGAGAACTCGGTCTCCAACAGCGGCAATGGTAACCTAAAACAGTCAAAGTAAGATGGTCAAAATAGCAGTGAATGCTACAACATACTGCAGCCAACCCTAACCAATCAATGCTGTTATAAATGTGCCCTAAAAAAGTCAAACCAGACTTGCCCAACACTTTGGCTAGCCTAGGAGAGGCTACCCACACAAAGCCGCAGCGAATGGAGGCAATACGCTGGTCAACACAAGTCTATATCACTTGCTGTAACTTCCTACGTCCTTCCTGCCCTAACTGCGTCCTCATACAAAGATGCCCTAATTGCGTCCTCCTTTCCCACGTGAGAGCTGCGTCCTCCTTCCTTTGTATACCCAAGAGACAAGGAATAGATGAGAGGATGAGATGAGTGCTCTAATGCCTCAAGGTTTCCTCTATTTATATCCCACGTTGAGGTTTAGCTGGGGGTGTGGAACACTATTTTACATGCTGGCTGACCTTGACAAATTGTCAAAAAATACAAATAAATTCATATCTCCATGAATACATGTTGGAATCTTATGATTGTTAGATCAATCCTACACCTCTTGACAAGAGGAATCCAAGAAAAATATCCGCAGCCATAAATAAGATGACCCACATGGAGTTTGGCTCTAGTTTCCAATTTTAACAAAGTTAGACATTCTATTCCTAGTATGTGAGGGACATTCTTTTGAGAGTTACATCTTGCATGTGGCAGAGTATTTTGGGTGAGATTTCCTCATGCTTGGCTCATTTACTGGGGGGTACTCACACTACATGCAGGGCTTAGCTACTCTAGGTGCTACACTTCATGCATGGTGCATTCATTCCATGCATGGAAGACACATTTACATATGATGTTTTTTTCTATTCATAACACTCAGGTGGGGCAGATCACTTGGGAAAGATTGCCTTGCATTCATGAGCCAATGGTCTCACTACTTTTCCATATTTATGTTTTCTTAGATCTATTACCCACTTAGTTACTGGTTTGATCTAATCCTTTGATATGTAGTGTCTACACTTGAATATTCAATCCTTTGGTTTGGTAGATGAAGATCTGAGGTTTTGATAGGTGGTTTCCTAATGTTTCAGTCTCAAATATAGAATTAAATTGTTGGGGAGCAGATCTGTTATCATGAGGTGACATTTCTACACATGAGATAATTTCTCCACTGTTGCATCATGCAACAAGTGCATGAGTAAGGAATACATTTCAAATTGTTATTGTTTCCCTCTCATATGGTATGGGGAGATTGTGATCACATATAGGAAACTAGTACTAGTATCATCCTTTCAACAATGTGGTATTTTAGTTAACATCCGAGAAGAGCACTCTTGCTCGTTCATTTAAAGCAAATATTCATGACATCCTCCAATATTTTCACTACATGATGGCCTGATAGTGGACTTGCCTAGTGTTGAAATATGTTACTAAGTTTGATCTTTATACTGTCTTATATAATCTTGATTTTTGTATTTAATGTAAAAGAGAAAAGAAAAATATTATTATTATTTTTTATAGCTTGGGTTTCATGCTCTAGGGCAAGTTGATTTTAGGTCAAGCACCCATTGTGTGCTTCTAGGATTTGTCAAGAAGTCAAAGAGTCATTGTCATATGTAAAAGACCCTATTGGGCATCATGTATCAATTCAAAGAATTTATGTAAGTCAAATTTGTGTCATAAAGTCCCTCCAAGATCAAGTCGTCCTAAAGTGATGAAGTTAGCCTAATTAGGGCTCCCTTGAAGCCTACATATAAATAACACTCGACCTCATTTGAAGAAGATCCAAGGCATTTGGTCAAGAGAGAAAATTAAGTTCAGTTCAAGGAGGAAAGCAAGCAAAAAAGGACAACAAAAGAAAAAAAATCAAAATCTGAAGTCTGAATTTTTGGTCAAAGTTCTCACACATGTGAAAGAATTGGGGCATCTTTTAGTTGCAACAAGACTGAATTGCTGTCACATCAAGGAGCCGAATTTAGTGTCAACAACATCACGATTGAAGACCGAATCCAGAAGGAAAGAGAAGCATACCAAGCGAAGGAAGGAGATAAGATTTACCATATTCCTCCCACACGTGCGAAACTGCAGTGATTTCAGGTTAGGACGAATATTGCAGACTTGTAATAGAAGCTGAAATTCTGAAGTGAGCCCAAAAACTTGAAGTGTTGACGCATTTTGACTAGAATTGACTTTGTGGAAGAGAAGCTCATCAAAGAAGAGGTTGACTTTGCCTTGGAGGGTGTTTGTCTTGGGTCTTAGGTCTTGTAATTCATCATTTGAAGATTCTGTTAGGGTCCTATAACAATAGGATTCATAATTTTGAATTGGTTATGGTTAGTCTTGTAATATTGTACATCCTTTTGCTTTCTGCAAAATGTTTTCCATATTAAAAATTAAAAAATGTAAAGAGGGTATGTCCTAAAAGAATATTCAAAGGACAAAAAGAAAGAGAAAAAGATCAAAAGAGTGAAAAATATGAACCCCAAAAAGAAATAAAACAAATCATGAAAGTGTGCAAATTCAAATGCCACTACTTTTTACTTTTTTATGCAAAATAAGGTTGTGTAATGACACAATCCATGATGGTCAAATAGTTTAATCTTGACTCATTCATGCTTTAAATTTCATGTTGATAGATAGAGAATAATGATCTAGCCAAACTGTTTAACCTTGGCAGATTAGTAGTTAGGTAGAGAATTAAAATGAGCTCATCAGCTTAATCTGAGCCATTGGAAGTCATAAGGTTAGAATTAGATAGTTTGCTTGTCAAAAGAAAAGGAAGTAAAGGGTTAGCAAGCTCAAATGCAGCCAATAAAGGGAAGAAAAAATGTTAGGATAAATAAAGGGTAGGAGAAGAAAGGTTGCAAATGTACAACGTTGCTAAGTCAAAAGCACATTTATCATGCTCAATCCTATGTTTTATGTGTAGGAGCATTTAGGAGAAAGAAAAGATGTTTAGAAGTTGGTTTAACTAATTTCCTCTCATTTCACTATGCCCCTACATGCTTATTTGCTAATTTCCCATTATCCCTTTATCAATTATAAATCCCTTTTTCCTTTCATTTTGACCCTTACCCCTTGGTTTCACACATTTTCCTAGTAACTACCCTTCAAAAATCATTTTCCTACCCACAACCCCCTTTCCCTAGTGTGAAACCCATTCCCCATTGCAAATATTAACTTCCCCCCTATTAATTTCCCTATTTCCCTTCAAAAACCTAAAAAATCCCCTGATCCTAAGTTTTATCCCCCGCATTATTTAATTAACTCCCTGCTTCATATTTCCCGACAAACCCTTTTAACCCACCAACCCTCGGTGCAGTTAAAAAACCCCGCCACATAACCCCTGGTCCCACTTTATTAAACCCGCTGCTTATATTTAATCCCTACCTTATTTACTATTTAATTACAATTATTTGTAATTAAATCCTGAGCCCCACAAATCCCTTTCCTGATTTCCTCTGTGCATCTTAACCACGCGACAACCGTCTGGTCTCCTACCCCCAGATCCGATGGTGCGCATCCATATCGCGCGGGTTCATTATTTGACTGATAGCAGCCCGAGAGCACATGAGATTTGTGGTTTTGCTTGGGCACTGTTTTGCTACGTGGCGGCCCCAGGCTAGATCGCGTGCTCGCGAAAAATACCGCCTGCCCTCCAAAAGCGATGCGATGGCCCAAAAAACCACCTCCCCGCCAAAGCCGAAAACTGCCCACTGTTCATTCATATTTTCCGCACCAAAATGTGACCGTTACTTGTTAAAAGGCCGGAAAAGCCCCAATTCACTCTTTTCGCTCATTTTTCACTGTAATTGCTGCTCAAGCCATTCTACGACACCCTGAACCTCTGCGACCAAATTGACCATCGTCTGCCGCCTGAAGAAGCTCCAGACACCTAATTCAAGCAACCAGTTGACAGTTCAAGCTACCGTACCCTCTACATTCACCATTGAACCCAGTTTGCAAGCCAGACTGCCAAATTCTAGGTATTCTTGAGAAAAACCAGAACGACCCTCTCAATTTGAAAATGTACAGTCCAATTCAAAGCTTAATTAATTGAAATTAATTAATAAACTTGCCTAAATTGAAGAGGATTTTACTTGTATACCCCAAACCCATTCTTTTACATACTGTAACTTCCATCCCACTATTCTAGGGCTTCCAAACCTCACTTCTACAACTACTATAGGCCTAATTCATATCCATAAACTTAGTCATGGCTTCCCAAACCTCTCTGGATGTGAGACCTTTGTCAAACCCTCACCTGGACATTGACCACCTAGCATTAGCAAACAAAGATTTTCAAATAAAAGATACTGCTTCCCCAGCTTACCTTCTAAAGCTCCAATGCTGGAGTAAGGACAGATTCCTAAACCAGAATGATGACATCCACCTTTGGGAATCTAATTAACTCAAATATTTGTTTCCAGAAGTACACCCTTTCGCAAACATCATCCACTTCTGTCATGCCTGTTACATTCCTAGCCAAAGAGCTATTATCACCACCTAACCAACAACTGTTATTTACCATCACTGCAGAGTCTATTAACCAAATGCTGCAGGTCCAACCAAGCCTTGATGAGACCCCACTGTCTATAGGTGACTTGCTGGACCTATATGTCAAGTTAGACCTAACCAAAATAGCCCAAATATTCCCAACTTTCGTCATAGAGGACCGCCATACTCCCACAGATATTCCTCCTTAGGCTATCACCATTTTTTCAAAGGGAGGCAGACAGATTATTACGATGCTCTCTTGCATCCTAGGATATACCTTAGATGAGCATGTGGATGAGGTTGTCCTGGCCTTTCTTTCCATCTTTAGCCCAGGCAAACCTCTTGCTGTCATTTACAACTATGCTCAGTTCATTGCAAACGTGATGCATGAACATTTCACCAGACTACCAACTAAGGCAGTTTTCAAGTACTCCTCTGTGTTATTTCATATGTTTTTATATTATCAATCAGATAAATTCCCTGTCAGCATCTAGAAGTTGGATACCAAAGGGAATCCAAGGTCAGTTATTTATTGGACACCCTTGATCCAGAAATACTCCACTGCATTCACCTATAAGGACTTCATCGATTCATTTGTCCATCCAGTCATGAACATGCTGACCAGTAGCCCTCAGCCCAGAATCAACCAAGAAATCAAAAGGGTGTTACAGTTGGCCAAGAACAGCAAGGTGGGAGACTGGTATCTGTACCAGAACCACACAGAGATTAGAATTTATGGATGCCAACTTGCCCCTTACAAATTGCCCAACTATCTCCTTATGAGGATATTTGCATTGGAACATTTTAGGTAGATCATCAATTTTGATGAAGTCAACTTCCTAGCAGCTAGGAAGAAAACCCAATTTAAAATGAAAAACCAATTGGGCCCCTTCATTTGTAATAACAGAGAGGCTGGACCAGAGGCTGACAAGATGTTGTAGGAAATGAAATTCAGGAACAAATTTATGTGGCAGTATGACCTGATGGGGTCATAAATAAGTTAAGAATCAAGGTCAAATTGGGACCTTTCATCCACCATCCTAGACTAGATATTGAGAGGTTTGCCAACCAATCAGAATGGTTGGAAAACACATTAATTGACATGGATAACACAGTAGTGGATGTAGAAAATACACTGATTGATGTAGAGAAACAAATTGATGAAAGTTCTTTCTTGCAGGTAACAGAACTAGGGGAACCCATGAATATTCCTCCTGTTTTACAGACCCCAGCAAATGAGGAGAGAAACCCAAAGAGAAACAGGGAGGAGGGTTCTAGTTCTGCTATGGAGACCACAGATGAGCATTTTGAGCTCAGGAAAAGGCCCAAGCTGAATCCTGTAACTAAACAGGAGGACACCATTGAATCAGTGGAAATAACTGACACTGATACAATGGTGGAAAGAAGCAAAGGCACAATTGCTTCAAGAGAAACACAACAACCATCAACATCTAACGCCCAACTGATTGAGAGACAACTCAGTGTTGAGGTTTCTTCTTTCACCAGGCTAGCAGATAAGGAAAAAGATATCAAGGAAAGGTATAAGGAGATCAAGTTGAGAAATGAGAAGTTGAAGGTTGAAACATATGTTCAATACTTCAAGCACACACCGGCTAATCAGAGCAGGTTGATGTCAACTTTTGACATCAAAGCAGGGAAAATGTAGGTGTCCTTCATGCAACCTACTATTAAGCAGCCAAAAACATTAGTTGACTACAGGAAAACTGATTTTGAAGTATTAGCCGAGGATGTTCATCCCATTGACCAGATAGAATTCCACAAGCAGGTTGGAGAGATGATCCTCTCCACCTTGACAGGAAAGGCCATGGCTACACATAAGCTGTAGAGTTCACTAGATAACATTATAGCCGAATATAAATTGGAAACGGCCTCCTCACAGGCCAAGGACAACAGGATCAAGTCATTGGAGGAGTTGGTAATTGAGCTGGGACATGATCCCAATGACATCAAAGCTGCTAAGAAGTTGATCAAGAAGAAGAATGAGGACATTGCAGCTCTTAAAAAACAATTAAAACTTCCTCATTCAGAGCACCCACAGACAAAAGAGGTCCTGGAGAGCCAAACACATCAGGAAGAGATGATGGACCTGGTTTTACAATTGAATGATCAATTGAAGGAAATGGAAAAGGAGTTAGATAGCTTGATACAGGTAAAACAAGCTAGTCTGGAGACTGCCCCTGCCACTGTTATCCCAACAGTTACTACTGCAGTACCTTCCACTTTGGCAGCATCATTAGCTCCTACTACTCCAATGGCTACAACACTGCCAGCTTCTACAGTGTCTACATCAACAACAGGGTCAACAGGTGATGAGGCAAGTAAGTTGGTCAAAGCAATGGAAGACATGTCCATTCAGACCATTGAAATGAACAAGCTCAAGGAAAAGGTAACCAATCTAGAGACTGACTACAAGCTTGCCTAGATTATGCATAAAGAGGAAATACAAAAATCAACTAGAATGAATGAATGAATAAAAAGCTTGGAGAAGGAATTAACTTTGAAGGAACCACTTGGATAGGCTAAGGAACAATTATGGACCAATATCATTGACTCTGTCAATGATATTTGGCCATCCATCCAAGTAATTTTTGAACAGATTGACTTAGTGAAGCAGGCTACAGAAGCCATACAAAGAGTAAAAGCAGAATTGGGAGACATGCCAGAGGAAGCTGCAAGGATCATTCACTTCCTCAACTCTAAAAATAAATATGAATTGCAGAAATTAGAGATACCTGATGGAACAGGTACAATACTGGAAGTAAAAAGGGTCCTCACCAAGAGGAATTTAATGCTAAACCTTGAAGATAAGTGCCAAACCATGCAACTGGCTATAGACAGATTCATGGTTAAGTTTGAAGTTTTGAGGCAAAAGGGTCTGCCCAATCCCTTGGTAATAAATGATAAGTTAATGACACAGGAGGACTACAATAGAAAAATCAGAGAAGTGGCCAGAGATCAAGTGAACACTTCATCTATGAAGGGGATCCCAACTGGCAAGGTCCTATACCAAACTTTTGAGAACTTGTTTTACCTCTAGCATGAGGTAAAACAACTTTTTGTGAATAAGCCTACTTTTACCAACTACACAGAGGCAAATGAGATTTACAGGAAGATGATAAATATCCAATTACTAGATGCTGAAACATGGGAGAAATTACATGACTTACTGTAGAAATACACAATCAAAATGTAAAAATCTACAGTAAGGGTAAAAGGCACAGTAAAAGGATAATAATAGGCCAGCCAAATGAAAGAGTATCAGATAAAAGTGTATCAGTTGAAAGATCAAAGTAAAAAGAGCATTCAACGTGAAGACCAACGACAAAGCAGAGATTAAAAGGCAAAATATCAGAGCTTAAAGACATCACAACCTAATAAATAGGGACAACAAACAACAATTCAATAGCTGTCTCTATCTTCTTGCATGAAGATATTTCTTTCTCCTAGACTAATTCCCAAGACAGTTTGGGATATTTTGTAAATTGTTTTTGTATAAATACTTCATAATTCGAAGTATTGAGTGTGGATTGCTATACATTTGTAGAGTTATTTTGATCATAAACCTAATCACCTCACCTTCATAACAAATGCTTAAGAATGACACCCCTAGCCTTCCAAAGTAATTGTATTCAGCAAGTTAAGGCTGATTTGTGGCATGCATAGCAGCTATTATTGCCTTGCATCACCATGCATTCACCCTCTTAGAACCATATTTCCTTGACAACATTTTGCCGAAGATTTGATTAGGCATTGGTCTTGGGGTTTTCACACCATTCATTCTTTCACCCATGCTACAACCATTTGTTGTATTTGGGCTTACTCTTGAACAAATAACCTTGCGCCTTGACTTTATAGCCTTAAAATTCTATCCTTAGGGAAGCCCCCCTTCAGTTGTAGAAGAGCTGACCAAGAGTGAGAGGAGGAGCTACTATGGTGACAATGAGTAGTCTTACTAAGTTGCACAAGACTAACTCCTTGATGCTTGGAACTTTACATCATATGGGGTGCTATATTTCCTTGTAGCAGGGGGTAATTTTTGTTCTCCCACGCATTGAAACGTGTATTCGTTGAAATGGCTGGTTCTGTACAAGATTGGTTAACCGTTGATTTAGTCATTTAAGATTAGTTCCGTATAGACTCTAGAGTCTGCCAGTTCTATGCACAACTGGCTGGTTCAGTATGGAACTGGCGATCTGCAGTTAAGACCCTTGATTTGAATTGGAAAGTTCTGTAAACTGGTTCAACTGGCTGGTTTTGGCAAAACTTGTTTCAGTTCTGATAACACTAGTCCAACCCAATTGTTTTCAGAATTGTTAGGCCTTTGTATAAAACTGTAGCTTCTGTCTCACAATTGGTTGAGGTCCCTATCCCCCACGCAAATGCAGTTTCTTTTGCACTTTTGGATCAAAGAGGAAACCTGCCCATTGGCAATGGGCACCTGCCACTCTTGTGAAGTTATGAAATATTAGAACATAGGGCATGTATGTATTTATAGACATTTTTAACTTGTAATAAGCAATACGTTCCTCAGAGGATTAAATGAAGGCTCCTCTCTCTCTCTCTCACACACACACACACATATATATATTATTATTATTATTTTTTTTTTCCGAGGAAAGAAATCGGCCACCCTCTTAGACCAGCTAGAGTGAGGTTGCTGGTACCAGGCCAGCCCACAGGTTTACTCTCTTAAGAGTTCATAGGCACAAAGCCATTACAACAATATTTATCAAAGCATTATAGCTCATCATGTCACTACTGGAGATTTGAACCTGGGTGGGGAAGATAACAGCCATTCTGCCCAACCACCTGAGATAATCCCTATTGACATATATATATACAACGCTTTTGTTTTTCATTGGTACATTGAAGGGATTTAATATATGTTTGGTCTTTCCACATATTATGCCTGTGTGTTTGTATTATGTTAATAAAGTGCAGCTATAGTACATGTATTATGTTCCCTTTATTCACCTGCATTCCCGAAATTCATTCCCACTCACACCAATCTTAATTCTTATTTCCCTCTGAACGATTTCCATTGTTTGTTTACAGTGACACAGCTACCTCTTTCATACATTTTCTTGAAGGTTATCATGGAGATTATTTTCTGTGGGTTGATACCACATGATATATATTTATTTATATATGTATCATTCTTTATAGATATGTTAATGCATCTTACATTGAAGGAGCTGACAAAACTATGTTCATTTTTCAGGCAATTTCTGTTGCAGAAAGAGTGGCAGATGAACGATGTGAGCCACCACCAGGATCTTATGGATCTTTGGTTGGTTATCAAGTTCGCCTTGATAAAGCTTGGTGATTTCCTATTCTTGTTTTTTAAGTAAAAGATTAATTTGTGGGGATAGCTTTCTGCTCTCTGATCTGATTGGATGGCTACCCTTCCCAAGCTTTTGACTGTGCAGTTTTTAGTTGGAATTTGGAAATCCACAAGACTGCCGGCTTTTTATGGCTGGATTGACCATCTCATTAATTATATGTCAATTTGTTCATAAGGTTTATTAATTACATCTGTTGCTGTTATGTGGAAGTCAAAAGTCATTAGATTGTATCTTTTTGCTTTTCAGTGCTTGTGCTATAAAGCATATGTGCATTTGTATGTTGTCGAAAATTGTTTATCGGTTGTCCTACTAAAATTGGTGAATGAATGAGGCTATAGAAGACATTACATTATAAGAAGCACAAATGTTTGTCTGTATATATTGCAACTTCTTTTCTGGAATATAGGGATATTTTGTGTGTGACAATGTTTACATGGCTGTTTGGTTGTATCTCCAAGAAATATAATCAGCAAGAAGCTATTTTGAGAGCATGTTTCATTATTATTTGAAGATCCCCGTTTCCTTTGTTGCATTGCTATTTTCAATTTATATTGTGAAAAGGAGTTTGACGGCATTATTTGACAGATACTTGTACAAGTGATCTTCAAGGAAGCTCCACATACTGGAAGTAAATTATCTCTGAAGTGCTTAAATAGCGTACTAGGCAGTTATATCTGTTGCGATTATAAGCTGTGCATTCTCAGTCTCCTGGTGGAAAACTGTTTTTTGACATACTGACGACCCTTTAATTTTCTTGATCTTCTATTTTCTCTGGAAAAATTAAATGTTGTTTGACTTTTTTTCTTGCATATAATCTGTTTGAAATACTTAGATCAATTTCCCTTCCTTGCACGTCAATTTCTTTTGAAACTGCTTGCTGATTCTCACCATGTAGTAAGTTTGCCTGGTCAAATGAAAGTGCACATACTTTTGAACAGATGTTAGTTTTTAGTGAATATTCATTTTGCTCTGCTATTTTGTAGTGAAAAGCATCATTATTTTTCATGGTTATGATCATAATGTATACAGTATGGCCTATTTCTTTTGTCATGCCCACAAATATAATTTCTAGAGTAGTTGGCACATTTTATATATTCAGTTTATATAGCATTTTTATTGGTTTTTAGGTAAGCATATTTAATATTGGTGTCAACTGGTAAACTAACATATATTACCCTTTGTTCATTACAGGAATCCTAGAACCAGACTTCTGTTTTGTACGACAGGTATTCTTCTTCGGAGGATAGCTGTAAGTCAAGTCTTGCTTACATTTGATGGTTTAAAAGAACACATATGTCAAGTATGTGAAAACCTTGATTTTAGAGATGCCATTGTGTTCAAAGAAAAAATAATGGAAGAAGCCAACTGCATGATTCCAAACATACATGTTGATATTCGGTCATGATTGGAGCAAACCCCATCTAGCTCCAGACCCACTGTTTTGGAGGAAAAAATAACTGCTATATTTTGGTGAAGTTAACGAAACCCCCAGCTTTAGTAGGTTAGGGGATATTTTACTTACCACTCCACCTAACGTTAAGCCACCATTATGTAATTGCAAAATTGCTAACTCATTAATCACTCAATTGATTGATTCCAACCCATGCTTTGTATTCTATGTAAATTATTTATTTATTTATTTTTTATATTTTTTCCCAGGCGAAATATCTTTCTATTCCATATGAGGAATATACATGTTTCATTCCTTGAGGGACTTCTTGAAGCCATTACAAGAAATACTCATTATGAGCTCAACACGTCACATGCAGGAGTTGAACTCAGGTGGGGAGGATAACACATTTCTCCCAACCACCTGAGTAAGCCCAATTCACAGTATTCTATGTAGCTTTATAAAAAGTTAAAACATGAATATAAAGTGTACAACCTTTGTATAGCTCCACAATCTTCTCTTGTGCTTGCATAGTTGCTGTGTTGTTTGTTTTCTTGTATATGACTATTTCACATTGCTGTTCACTATCCATATATAAATCAGTATTGGAGCTTGAAGATTAGGCCTCTTCAGAGTTCTACAATTTTGGACTCTTGGGATCTTTCTTGCCTAGAATTTTTCTTGAACTGCAGTTTTCAAGGCATTGAAGTGATGCACAAGGGCATTAACATCCCTTTTTCATGGGATGGGTGACATTTGTAGGAAGTTTTGGTTTTCGGGTGCAAAATCTAGAGGCGTTAATTGATACTATGCAATTAATAGTTTCAATCATGTCTTCAACCCATGCAATGAGTGCTAAGTGGACTTTTCAAGACCATCATAAATTGGCCATTCTAATTAATGCAATTAATTTCACTAGTTTCAATCATGTCTTCAACCCATGCAATGAGTGCTAAGTGGACTTTTCAAGACCATCATAAATTGGTCATTCTAATTAATGCTTGTGGGATATGTGTCATGCATTAATGACTTGCTTTACATATACAATCCCAAAAATGATATTTCAACCCTTCCTTGTTCTCAAGACCAACGTCACATGGTTCAGGTTTGACTTCGGGTTCAACAATGATTAGGTTCGGTTTGAGTACGAATTTTTTGATGAGGTTCGAATGAGGTTTGCCATTAGGTTTGTCTATCTATATATATATATATATTAATGTAAAATGAACTATAGGATAAAAGAGTAAGAAATCAACATCAGTAAATATAAAAAATGCTATCAAGGACATGGAAACTGCAAGGATAAATTACAAGCTTGAGTTGTGACATGAATTTTTGAGTTTTGATCTATGGACTTGGTCAATGGCTATGAGGTTCGTCAAACCTTAATTTTTTTTTTTAAGGTTCGCAAAAATTCAAACCTCAAGGTTAAAGTTCGACGAACCTTCTGACATAGCTCAAGACATTGACATGGAAGTAATTGACAATTTGTTTGTGGGTGGTAACTAGTTATAGGGGTTAATTTTGTTCCCACTAGCTTGAAAAGTTACTGCCAAAATGCACACATAGACCTACTATCCCGATTGTTGACTATATTTTTAGTTAGTCCATGAAATCTGGAGACTTCTTTGAAGAATAATTCTGCTACCTCTTTGGGCGAATAATCAGTTGGGATTGCAAAGAAATGTGCGAATTTTGTCAACCTGTAAACCACGATGTATATACAATCTTTGCCTTTTGCTTTTGGGTAGTCCTGTGATAAAGTCCATTGAGATGCTCTACTATTTTTGCCCTGGAATTGGTTATGGTTGAAGTAAACCTGCGGGGTGCTGTGCTCAACCTTATTTTGTTGACATGTTATGAATTCCTTGATATATTTCATCATGTCTTCCTTGAGACCTTTCCATGAAAATCATTCCCTGATATGTCGGTAAGTTTTGAAAAATCACTGTCCTGCTAATGGTATGTCATGTGTAGCTTTCAAGATCTTTTCCTTTAGTGTGGATTTAGGGACCAAGTATATCCTGTCTTTATAGTAAATAATATCATCAACTATTTTGTACCTGTCATCTTGAATGAGTCCATGCGTTATTGCGTAGGAAAACTTGTTCTTGAAGTATTCTACTAAGAGATGAGCCTTCCAATCTTTTGCAAGTTCCATGAGGGAACATGTTGCTAGTTTCCTAGATAGTGCATCGACCACAATATTCTTCTTCTCTTTTATGTATTCAATATCAAAATCATAAGCTTGGACCTTACTCACCCACTTTTGTTGTCTTTCGTTTAGGTCTTTTTGTTCCAAGAAATGATACAAGCTGTTGTGGTTTGTCTTCACTACGAACCTGTTTCCCACCAAGTATTGCTTGAACTTTGCCAAGGCGTGCATAATAGCTAACATTTCCTTGTCATATATGGAGTAAAGTCTCTTTGAGTCCTGGAGTTTCTGACTTTCAAATGCAATTGGATGGCCCTTCTGCATTAACACTGCTCCTATTCCTTCCCCTGATGCATCACATTCTAATACAAAGGGTTGATTGAAGTTGGGAAGTGCTAGCACAAGACATGAGCTCATTACTTCCTTGAGCTTATTGAATGTCTTGTTTGATTCCTCCATCCACTTGAATGCTCCTTTCTTTGTCAAATTTATTAATGGTGTGCTTAGTTGAGAGAAGCCTTTGACGAATCGTTGGTAATAGCTGCAAATTTTGAAAAATCCCTATAATTTAGTCAGATTCCCGAGAGTAGGCCAGTCCAATATTGCCTAAATCTTCTCATGATGTACTTGTACCCCTTTCGCACCAATTATGTGTCCCAAATAAAGAATATCCGTCATTCCAAACTTGCATTTTGATGCCTTGGCATAGAGTGATTGTTGTTGCATTATGTTCAAGATTTCATCTAGATGTCCCAAGTGAGCTTCCTGTATATGAGAAGGTCATTAAAAAAAATAGTAAGAATTTCCTTAACTACTTGTTGAAGATGTTGTTCATGCAAGATTGGAATGTGGCAGGAGCATTAGTTAACCCAAATGGCATGACCAAAAACTCAAAGTGCCCATAGTGGCATCAAAACGTTGTTTTTGGCACATCTTGCTCTCGAACCCAAATTTGATGATATCCTGATCGTAGGTCAATTTTTGAAAAATATACTGCTCCATGTAATTCATCTAGTAATTCATCGATCTTGGGAATAGGGTACCTGTTCTTGATGGTCTTTTTGTTGAGTGCCCGATAGTCAATACACATCCTCCACGTTCCATCCTTCTTTTTAACCAGAACCACTAACGAGGTGAATAAACTTGAGCTGGGTTTGATGTGGCCCATAGCTAGCAATTCTTGGATTGCCATCTCTATCTCATCCTTAAACCTCTTTTGGGTGTCGATATGGTGTGGTTATTACAAGATGGGTTCCTTCTTCCAACTCTATAGTATGTTCAAGTCCTCTTTTCGGTGGCAATCTTGGGGGAATGTGCCTGGCCATGCTTGTCTAGCACTTGTTGAATGCCTACTTTGTACTACGGGTTGTTGTTGCTTGCTTTCTTTTGGCTTGTAATCATGCATTCTGCAGCATATGCTACATCTCCATGCTTAAATATTGCCTCCATTCACTTGGTAGAAACGACTTGTGTGCTGTTAATTTTTGGTAGCATCGGAAGTGCTCTAGCCTTGAAAATTGGTGGAGAGGCTAAGGCACATGAGTTCTAAAGAACCCAAAAACTGTTTGGTGGAATTCCACCCAGATTGTATTTTATTAAAATAATTAATATTTTTAATGGAATTCCTAAGTCTGAGCTAAGGGAAATTAAAATATTACTGGGTATTAATCAAAATATGGGTGAGAATGATTTAGAAGGCGGATCAAGTCATGTTTTAATCTTAGCCATTGGTTAGAGACTTAATCTCGGCCGTTGAAGACTCAACAGGAAAAGTATAAAATGGAGGCTTGGGGTTCATTTGGAAACACACGGAGATAACAAATTGATCTAGAGTTCGATTTTTGGGGCTAGGAAGCTGAGAATTTCAAACTGAGTGATCATTCAATAGTAGAGGGGTAGTGAGAATCCGGGAGGAATTTTCGAAAAATATTGACAAAGAGGCGGAGAGAGCTTGCAGAGAGGCTGCGCAATAGCCGTGAGCGCTGACACTAGGCTAGTCTAGGCCTACGCAACCTTGACGCAGATCCAGAAGGGCCATCGCAGAGCATAAAAGTTCCCTGTCACGCAGAATCCAGAACTGCCGGGAACAACCAGAACTATTTGGATAGCTGATGCAGAGGGCAGAAGAGGTGACGCCGGGTTGACACAGGGCATACGTAGGGCCGACGTAGAAATAGCCGGGGTTAGCCAGTCTTATGTTGGATCAGCCGGAATTTTGTTGGGTGAAGTGAGGTAAAACTCACTCAGATTTTCCGCCAGTGTTTTCTCTGTAAAGGATTGCTAGATGAGCATCCTAGATTTGTATTCATATATTTCTCCTACATAATAATAAACCCTAAGAACTGCTGCACGGTTTTCCCGCATTGGGTTTTTCCGGGGACTATTGTGTCCAAAAATAAGTGTGTCCTATGTATCTTGTTCTTTGCTTTGTTTTCTGTTTCATCAGATCAAATATTTAATGATTGTAGGTTGCAGAAGTAATTTGCTTCACTATTTAGAAGAATAACTTGATGAATGTAACTTAAAAAATCAAGTAGGTGAAGTAGATTCAGATTTGTTGCAGTAGGAGTTCCTTTAGTGTAGCAATTTCCACATGGTATCAGAGCATTGATTTTGAAATAGGAAGAACAGATCCAGTGCTGAGCAGTAAGGCCAAAAGGCGCACTTGGCAACAATTCGAATCCGCTTGAAGGGATTGTGCAATCCTTGCCGGGAAGCAGATCCAAGGAAATCTCTCTTTGAGTGAGATGACAGAGGTACGATTTCCAGTTCGTGAGTTGCTAGAGGCAGAGGGATTGACGTAGAGCCTCAGCACAATGCTTGAAAGGTGCAGTTTCTGCCGGGGCATAAATTCGTTGGAAAAGAACAAAGACACGTAGAAGGGGAATTTTCTCCTCAGAAAACTTTCCGCCAGAAAGTTCAAATTTCTCACTTGCTAAACAATTGAGTAGTGCTAAGCAGTGACTAGAGGAGTCAGTTCGACAGTTGGGTGAGATGGCATCGCATGGGCTCAAAGATCAGGACAGGTTGGACGGAGCCTCCAATTATGTCATATGGAAGACTAGAATCTTAGCTATTTTGGAGGAATATGATCTCGAGGCCTACGTAAAAAATGTTGTAGCTGTTCCTGCGATCAAAAGAAGAAGTATAAGGCTGAGCAAGGGAAGGCAAAGAGGCTAATTCTTGATGGAGTTCGAGATCATGTGGTCTCACACTTGTAGGGCAAGGATACAGCCCAAGAGATGTGGGAAGCCTTGTCTTCTCTGTATGAAGGCTCTTCCGAACAACGAAAGATGTATTTAGAGCAGAAGTTGTAGTGGACTTTGATGCAGAAAGGAGAGGGGGTGAATCTCTATCTTTAACGTCTTCATGACATTAGAGACCAGCTTGCTGTAGTGGGGTCCACTCCTCAGCCAACCGCAATGGTGAGGACAACCTTGAATGGAGCCTCAGATGAGTGGCAAGTTTTCGTCCAAAGCATATTGGGCAGAGAAAAACTACCTTCATGGGGGGAGATGTGGGCAGCTCTTCAATAGGAGGAGGTAAGGAGGGACCTAGTGAAGGTCAACCTTAATGGCAGCAGTGAGAGTGGCACAAAGACGAAGGAGGAGGAGGAGAACGCAGCTCAAGCATCGAAGGGACAGCAAAAGCTGAAGCGAAAGAAGGACATTTCGAAGGTGAAATGTTTTAGTTGTGGCGAGATGGGCCACTATGCATCCCATCCTTTGAGGACAAAGGATAAGGATGAAAAACATGATCCTAAGGCCTCTTCAACAAAGATTGACGGGGATGAGTTTGCCATGAGTGCACACACATCTCAAAGAGGGAAATGTGGCGATATTGAGCTGTAGTCGGGGGGACTACATGTGGGCAGGATCCTTGAGGAGTCCACCTCTTGGATCAATTCCTTGCTACGGGAGCCCAAGATTCAGCTGTAGCGGGATGGACTTAATGTCAAATGATGCAATGGATTGTTTGGAGGACATATGCAGTAGCTGAAGACCAGAGACTAATCAATGCAGAGCGAGGTTGGCAACAATGTAGAAGTCAGCAGCAGCGTAGAAGATTCAGAGGGTCAGAGATTAGTACAGTCAGATTCCAATATTCATTGTATTATGCTGAACAGAGTTGAGTTAAGCTAATTATGGATGTTTTTCAATTGTTCTCTCAACAACTGAGTTGCAGTATGGATGCAGTGTTAGTAGTGGCGGTGCTAGCAACATAACAGATGCAGCGTTTGAGAGGGAGTTGTAGTACAGATGCAACAGTGGCAGTGGCAGTGGCAATGTCATGGGCACCAGTACAGTAGCTAGAACAACACAGTGTTGGTGGTAGCAATAGTGCAGAAAGGAGGTGCTTCAAAAACAGAGCAGCGTGCGGTTGGACATTGTTGCTAGAGCACTTTCTTCGCTAAGAGGGAGTGTTTGTTTTTGGTAGCATCGAAAGTACTCTAGCCTTGAAAATTGGTGGAGAGACTAAGGCACATGTGTTCTAAAGAACCAAAAATTGTTTGGTAGAATTCCACACGGATTGTATTTTATTAAAATAATTAATACTTTTAATGGAGTTCCTAAGTCTAAAATTACTGAAATTAAAATATTAATGAGTATTAATCAAAATATAGGTGAGAATGATCTAGAAGGTGGATCAAGTCATGTTTTAATCTTAGCCGTTGATTAGAGACTTAATCTCTGCCGTTGAAGATTCAACAGGAAAAGTATAAAATGGAGGTTTGGGGTTCATTTGGAAACACACAAGGAGAGAACAATTTGATCTAGAGTTCGATTTTTGGGGCTAGGAAGCTGAGAAATTTGAAATAAGTGATCATTCAGCAGCAGAGGGGTAGTGAGAATCCAGGAGAAGGACTTTTTGGAGAATACTGACAGAGAGGTGGTGAGAGCTTGCAGAGAGGCAGCGCAGTAGCCGGGAGAGCTGATGCTAGGCCAGTCTAGGCCCATGCATCCTTGGCGCAAAGCCAGAAGGGCCAATGCAAAGTAGAAAACCTGGTTGTCACGCAGAAGTTGGAACTACCGAGAACAGTCGGAATTCCGGGGACAACCGAAACTGTTGAAACAACTGAAATAGCTGACGCAGAGGGTAGAAGAGGTGACGCAGGGTTGATGCAGAGCCTGAAAAGCTGACGCAGGGCCTATGCAGGGCTAGTGCAGAAATAGCCGGGGTTAGCCATTTTTGTGCCAGATTAGTCGGAGTTCTGCGGGGTGAAGTGAGGTAAAACTTGTTGAAATTTGGTACCGGAGGACAGGTGGTTCCCTTAGGCTTTGATCTTTGGCCTAGGGAAAAGTGTCCAAAAGAATTTAATTTTTCTCCTAAAGTGACTTTATAATTTTATAAAGTTAAATCTAATTTAAAAGTGACTTTAAGTGATAAAGTTACTAAGTTTAATTTTAAAGTAAATGAAAAATTAGAAAGGAAAAGTGACTTTGGAAATAAATGACTAAGTGGGTCTTTATTAAAGTGGGGTGAATTAAAAAATAGAAAGTGAGATTTAAATGAGCATTTAATCTCAGCCATTGATCTAAATCTATTTCAGCCATTGGATTTAGAGATCACCCAAAAGTCACTTGGAGTTATATTAAAGGAGGAAAAGGAGGAAAAGGTCATTCATTCTTTCATGAGCAGATTGGGAAAAGGAGAGCAAGAGAGATTTCTGAGCAGGGAGGAGAAGGAGACAGCAGCTTGGCACACATTCCAAGGCAGCAGTTGAGCAGATTTGTACAGCTGATTCAGCACATAGTGAAAGGCAGATTTTTGCACAAAAATCAAGGAGTAGTTTGCTGATTTTTCTACACACAAAACGGAGGCCGTACAACATTTATTGCTGTCCTGTTTGCTGTAATTTCCAGATTGCTGTGAGGCACGAGAAATGAGATAAGTTGTAAATTTGCTTGCTGATTTTTTGCTGAATAATTCTCACTGTAAAAAGGCAATTTTCAGAAATAAAGAAGAGCTCTCAAACTGGTTTTCCCCAAGAGTTGTAGGGGGTTTTTCCAGGGTCAAGTTGAACAAAAATATCAGTGTTTTAATGTGTTTTAATGGCTGTTTTTGATTGCTGATTTTTAATTCTGCAATTTCCAGCATTCTGAAAAATTTCCAGAATTTGTGTTTTCAGCAATATTTATTTTTTTCAGTCTGTTAAATGTATGGTTATGGGAATGGGCATTTAACTACATGGGAGAAATAAGGAGAAACTGAAAACCGGGGTGGGAAAACAGAAATTTCTACATGGTATCAGAGCTTGAGTGCTGAAGGGCAGTTTGGGACAGCAAAAGGAAAAATTACAGTTGCTGATTTTTCACTCAGAAAATTCCAGCAAGCTGATTTTTTCATAAACAACAGTTTTATCTTTACTACAGCAGTGCTATTCTTTCAGTTTTAGGACAATAGGATGTCATTGGGATTGAGGGTGGAGGATAGGTTGGATGGGCATACAAATTACAGTGTTTGGAAGGAGAGAATGCAGAGTATCTTTGAGGAGGCAGAAGTCTGGGATATCATGGTGCATACCGCACAGAACCCTGTTGTTGTGCCTACTGATGTTACTCAGTTGGCTGAGTATAAAAATAAGAACAATAAGGGTAAGAGGCTGATTCTAAACGGAATCAAAGACCATTGCATTCCTCATGTGAGAGGAAAGAGCAATGCTCATGAGATGTGGACAACATTGTCCAATCTCTACCAGAGTACCAATGAGAACCGGAAGATGGTCCTGAAGGAGAAGCTGAAGAACATTAAGATGGGTAATGATAGTGCAGCTGGATATCTCACAAAGATTACTAATGTGAGAGATGAGTTGGCAGCAATTGGAGAGGCCATTCCACCCACTGAGTTGGTGCGGATTGCAGTGAATGACCTCCACCGTTCATGGTTGAACTTTGCTGATGGGGTTTGTGCACGTGAGACCCTTCCCACATGGGAGAGGTTTTGGGATGATTGTATTCAGACAGAGTTG
Organism: Pinus tabuliformis; assembly: GCA_031772625.1. Lineage (NCBI taxonomy): Eukaryota > Viridiplantae > Streptophyta > Pinopsida > Pinales > Pinaceae > Pinus > Pinus tabuliformis. The sequence continues at coordinate 991,961,333 of CM062812.1, read as the reverse complement.
TTAGAGCAGTCGGGGAGGGGACAGTGACATTTCAGAGGGAGTCCAAACCTCCCTTGAAGGTGTCAGAGGTTCTTTATGTGCCAGGGATGAGGAAGAACCTCATATCCGTCTCAGCTTTGGAGGACAGAGGATATGAGGTACTGTTCAGGGGATGACAGGTGTTGATGTATCCAATGGGCACTCTAGCTGATTCAGCTAGAGTGATAGGTGTACGCCATGCAAAGGTGTACAAGTTTGCATTTCAACCCCTTTTGGCATTGAGCAGTAGTACCGATAGCAGAGCTAGCAGTTCTGAGCTGTGTGAGATTTGGCACTGCAGGATGGGACACATGTATCATGGAGCGTTGAGGACATTGCGGGAGATCACTACAGGTGTGCCAGATTTCAGTACTGATCACTTTGATACTTGCAGAGGTTGTGCGATGGGCAAATTTGCCAAATCCCCTTTTCCCAGCAGTGACAGCAGAGCGATGGGGATACTTGATTTGATTCATTCCGATGTGAGCGGTCGGATGTCTCATGTTTCCTTGAGTGGATATGAGTACTATGTGTTATTCATTGATGATCACTCCAGGAGGACCTGGATTTATTTTTTGAAGACCAAGAGTGAGGTCTTCAAGCGGTTTCAGGAGTTCAGAGCTCTTGTGGAGACTCAGACAGGTCGAAAGATCAAGTCCTTGAGGTTGGACAATGGAGGAGAGTACACCATTGGAGAGTTTGTTGACTATTGTGCGGAGGCAGGCATTAGGAGGGAGTTCACTGTTCCTTACAACCCCCAGCAGAACGGGGTTGCAGAGAGGAAGAACAGATCCATCATAGGGGCTGCCAAAGCCATGTTACATGATCAGGGGTTGCCATTGTTCTTGTGGGCAGAAGTCTGCAACACAGCTGTTTACTTGCAGAACAGGAGTCCGCATCGTGCCTTGGGGCACATGACTCCGGAGGAGGCTTTCTCTGGGAAGAAGCCTGATATTGGTCATCTTCATATCTTTGGATGCATTACATACTCCTATATACCCAAGGAGAAGAGGACCAAACTAGAGCCCACCGCAGAGAAAGGTATCTTTGTGGGCTACAGTGAGACCTCAAAGGCCTTTCGGATTTACATTCCTACACAGAGGAGAGTTGTTGTCAGACGGGATGTGAAGTTCGAGGAGGACAGGGCCTTTAGGAGGTCACGGGAGTTAGAGTATCTGGATCAGCCAGACCCTCAGCAGCAGTTGAGTCAGTCGCAGGGATCCAGTGGGCAGGGATCAGGAGGATCAGGAGGTACATCTATGAGGATGTCAGGTCCGTCAGTGAGCAGTGGCTCATCGAGCCAGAGGGGTGGTGCTCCGGGCAGCATGCAGAGCAGTTCACAGAGCAGTTCACTAGGGAGTCCACTGATGGACAGTTCACACGGTACCTCAGCTTCTACAGGTTCAGGTGCAGGCAGGAGGACAACAGACAGACAGTCAGGAGTTCAGGCTACTGATGGTGATGAGGAGGAGGAGTTTCATTCTCCTATGGGAGAAGCATGCTCAGGGAAGAGGAAACCCAAGTGGCTTCAGGACACCTTGAGAGATGCCACATCTGTTGCTGAGCCGAAGAGGCCGGTCAGAGAGAGTAGACCACCTGAGAGGTTTTGTAGCTATATGGCGATGGTTACCAGCATCCTTGACTCTGAGCCTTCTAGCTATGAGGAGGCAGCTAGCCAGCAGGTCTGGAGAGAGGCCATGCAGGAGGAGTATTCTTCTATCATGAAGAATGATGTTTGGGAGGTGGTGCCGAGGCCTGAGGGCAAATCCGTGGTTTCCTCCAGATGGCTTTACAAGGTAAAGCATGCTGCAGATGGCAGCATTGAGAAATTCAAAGCGAGGTTTGTGGCTAGAGGGTTCTCCCAGGTAGAGGGAGTTGATTATGAGGAGACCTTCGCTCCCGTGGCTCGATATACTTCGATCCGCTCCATTATATCGATAGCAGCAGAGATGGGTTGGAAGATCCACCAGATGGATGTGAAGACCGCATTTCTCAATGGCTTCATACAGGAGGAGGTGTACATTGAGCAGCCACAGGGCTTTGAGGTGCATGGGAAGGAGTCCCATGTGTGCAGATTGAAGAAGGCCCTTTATGGCCTGAAGCAAGCTCCCAGAGCTTGGTACTCCAGGATAGATGCATACTTGCAGGGGATGGGTTTCACAAAGAGTGAGGCAGATTCGAACCTTTACTTTATTGTGATTGGTGAGGAGCCTCTCATTCTAGTGCTGTATGTGGATGACTTGATCATTACAGGTGCAGAGAGACTCATAGAGCACTGCAAGAGAGATCTTGCGGCGGAGTTTGAGATGAAGGACATCGGCTTGATGCATTACTTTTTGGGTTTGGAGGTGTGGCAGGAGGAGGGGCATTTCTTCCTGGGGCAGGGGAAGTATATTGTGGACATCCTTAGCAGATTCCACATGGAGGATTGTAGACCCATGTCGACACTGATGATCACCAACTGGAAGAAGCTTCATGCTTCGGATTCCGAGTTGGTGGATCCCACATTGTACAGGCAGCTGATTGGTTCCTTGATGTATTTGGTCAACACTAGACCAGATATCTGTTTTGCAGTCAACACGATGAGTCAGTTTATGTGTGAGCCTAGGAAGGTTCACTGGGTGGCTGCAAAACACATTTTGCGGTACTTGCAGGGGACAGTGGATTATGGTCTGGACTACAGGCAGGGAGATGGAGTGAGATTGGCAGGGTACACTGATTCTGATTGGACAGGTTGTGCTTCTGATAGGAAGAGCACTTCGGGGTGTTGTTTTGGGTTGGGTTCAGCAGTAGTGTCATGGTTCAGCCGGAAGCAGCAGTCAGTAGCACTGAGTTCAGCGGAAGCAGAGTATATGGCAGCCAGTCTAGCTAGTTGTGAGGCTATCTGGCTTTGCAAGATGTTGTTTGGCTTATTTGGTCAGCCGTTGAGACCTTCAGTGATTTACTGTGATAATCAGAGTTGCATTAAACTCACGGAGAATCCAGTATTTCATGACAGGTCAAAGCATATCGGGATCAGATATCATTTCATCAGAGACTATGTTCAGAAGGGAGCTGTGAAGCTTGAGTATATTTCCACTGATGAGCAGGTTGCAGATATCCTTACCAAAGCCTTACCACGGGGCAAGCATGTCTACTTCAGAGACAAGATGGGTGTGGTGAGAAACACCTTCCTCGGTAAGAGGGAGCGTTGAAATTTGGTACCGGAGGACAGGTGGTTCCCTTAGGCTTTGATCTTTGGCCTAGGGAAAAGTGTCCAAAAGAATTTAATTTTTCTCCTAAAGTGACTTTATAATTTTATAAAGTTAAATCTAATTTAAAAGTGACTTTAAGTGATAAAGTTACTAAGTCTAATTTTAAAGTAAATGAAAAATTAGAAAGGAAAAGTGACTTTGGAAATAAATGACTAAGTGGGTCTTTATTAAAGTGGGGTGAATTAAAAAATAGAAAGTGAGATTTAAATGAGCATTTAATCTCAGCCATTGATCTAAATCTATTTCAGCCATTGGATTTAGAGATCACCCAAAAGTCACTTGGAGTTATATTAAAGGAGGAAAAGGAGGAAAAGGTCATTCATTCTTTCATGAGCAGATTGGGAGAAGGAGAGCAAGAGAGATTTCTGAGCAGGGAGGAGAAGGAGACAACAGCTTGGCACACATTCCAAGGCAGCAGTTGAGCAGATTTGTACAGCTGATTCAGCACATAGTGAAAGGCAGATTTTTGCACAAAAATCGAGGAGCAGTTTGCTGATTTTTCTGCACACAAAACGGAGGCCGTACAACATTTATTGCTGTCCTGTTTGCTGTAATTTCCAGATTGCTGTGAGGCACGGGAAAGGAGATAAGTTGTAAATTTGCTTGCTGATTTTTTGCTGAATAATTCTCACTGTAAAAAGGCAATTTTCAGAAATAAAGAAGAGCTCTCAAACTGGTTTTCCCCAAGAGTTGTAGGGGGTTTTTCCAGGGTCAATTTGACCAAAAATATCATGTGTTTTAATGGCTGTTTTTGATTGCTGATTTTTAATTCTGCAATTTCCAGCATTCTGAAAAATTTCCAGAATTTGTGTTTTCAGCAATATTTATTTTTTTCAGTTTGTTAAATGTATGGTTATGGGAATGGGCATTTAACTACATGGGAGAAATAAGGAGAAACTGAAAACCGGGGTGGGAAAACAGAAATTTCTACAAAACTCACTCAGATTTTCCGCCAATATTTTCTCTGTAAAGGATTGCTAGATGAGCATCCTAGATTTGTATTCAAATATTTCTCCAGCATAATAAACCCTCAGAACTACTGGACTAGTTTTTTCGCATTGGGTTTTTCTGGGGATTATTGTGTCCAAAAATAAGTGTGTCCTATGCAATGTTGCTTGGGAGCGGGAGCGGGAGCAGGGAGCAAGAGCGAAAACGGGAGCGGGAGCGACCATTTTGAGAAGCTCCCGGTTTGGGAGCGAATCCGGGAGCGATTTTTTAAAAATATATATATTTTTTAATTTTTGAAACATATATGTCAACAAAAACATGTAGAATGATGAATTAGACATAAAAAAACATAAAAAAACACAGATTGATCATTGAACCATATCACATCAATCATCTAGAAATTATAATCATCATCAACCATGTCCACAAGTTAGTAAAATACATATTACAACTGCAACATATTGAGTCTCGTGAATCATGATTCATCAAATTCAATCTTAAAGTTTCAACTTCAAGCTTTCAAAATTGAAAATTCAATAACATTTATCATCGTTGATCACCAAAGTTGTACTTGTAAGCTAAGTAACTAAGTTTAACCATTACAAGGAGTAATATCTTAGATATTTCTAAGTCCTAACTTCTAACTGTTAACATGATATGAAATGTTATAAATTTATAAAATGAAACATGAATAATGAAATGAAATGAAACAACTTTAGTCTTTCATGAAGCATCATATTCATAATTCACAATCATTACCAATGAGTTATAATTGCCAAGGCCCAACTTCAAACTTCAAATTTTCATTGTCACAGTGATATATTGCTTACAAAAAATATCATTATGATATGAAAGAGTCAAGAGTCAAGGACTCAAAACTCAACAGTTATGAAAACTAAAGTCTTATAGAAACTAAAAAAGACAAGTAAACTGTAAATCTACATGTGGCCCTTGCCACGAGTGTCTCCAGGAGTATGAGCAGGTCGTGGTGGTCTTCTAGGAGTCTCCCGCACACACTGACGACCAGAACTAGAACCTCCATGTGAGGGTGTAGATGGAGGTGGCGACAACAAAGGAACAAGACTCGGACCTCGAGCACTGCTACTGGATGGTGGAGGTGGAGGTGGCATGGCTGCTGCAGCTGCTTCATCTTCATCCCTTACAAGTTCCTCTTCCAGTTCTTCAAGATGTGCAATGCCATCCTCCAAATTGTCATCCTCTGGGTGATTGTCCCAAATTTTATATGTGGGATCCTCATAAGCCCGATTACAGTAATGACTCAACAACCTCAAGTTGTAGTGCACATAAACCAATCTTTCTGCTCGGTTTTCATTGAGTCTGTTTCTTTTCACATTATGTATGTAGCTGTAGGTGCTCCAACACCTCTCTGCAGAAGAAGTATTTACAACCTGTGAAAGAACCTTTTTTGCCAATTTTGGCAAAAGTCCCTGGCCGCCATATGTTTCCCACCATGTGAGAGTATCAAATCTATCTCTGTCGTCCATTGCATGGAAGTTAACATACAAACCAGTGCCACTGAAGTATCTGCCTATTTCAAGGCGCACAACTGCACATTCCTCCCTGTCAGGTACCAACTTTTCTAATGCTTCCAAATATCCTCTAGTTACCTCTGCATCTAAATGGGGTTTGGTCCTAACCCCACCCCCTGGTGCACGTTGGCCCAACCAAGATGTAGAGTAGTATTTTGGTGTAAGGATATACGCCAAGCAATATAGTGGAAGATTAAGTCTATTTCACCGTTCACACACACAATCGTGAATCAGATTGTACAAGTCGGGATCTCTGTTATGAACAATATCTTTTATTTCCCCCAACATGGTATCCATCTGCTCATACACCTCGCCAATCACTGGTTTGTCTGTATCTGCAAACCAAATCATGTGATAAATGGGCTTGGTGAAATCCAATACTTGCCTCACACTTGTCCAAAACTAACCATCAAGAGCGGCCTCCTCCACTAGTTCAAAACCTCGCTTGTCAGCTGCGTTTGTAGCCCTTTCCTTTAATACCTGCCAATGTGGACTTGATACCATGCTAGCCAATGACTCTCTTACCTTCAAAAGGTGCCTGAAGGTGAGGTAATAACTACCAAATTTGGTCTTCGCAATCTTCAACAACTCCAATCTCGAGTGACTGCGGAAAAGGCCATGGGTATTGGTATGATTTGTAATAAATTTTATCATTTGTTTGCCTTTCTTGTACAAATCACCAATCCATTGGTATTGTGCATTATTGTTTTTGACAACATCATGCATTAGAAGGTTCAATACGTGAACCAAACATGCAGACCAAAATATGTTGGGGTATTTATCCTCAATAATTGCTCCCGCTGCCTTACAATTAGGAGCATTATCAGTGATGACTTGGATGACATTGTATGGCCCAATACGGTCAATTGTTTCAAGTAATGCTTCTGCAATGTTGATGGCAGTCTTGAACTTGTCTGAGTAATCATGTGCAGTTAGAAAGATGTAACCACTAACAGACACAACAAGAACACTTATCAATGGCTTGCCTTTTACATTTGTCCATCTGTCAGATACAATGGACACCCCATGGTCAGTCCAAGAACTTGTCATTCTATTCAAAGAATGTGATATTTTTGCTTTTTCATGATCAAGGCCAACGGTCCTTGCCTTGTCATACCCAGGGCTCTTGTATCCTTTAGGGGAATCATTTATGGCAGAAACCATTTCGTGCCAATAAGGTGAGCGAAAAACATTGAATGGTATCCCACATGCATAGAGAAACCTGTAAACCTTTGAATCCACATCATTCCTACACCCCTCATCAAGGAAATCTGATATGGTTCTACGCCTTAAAGATGATGACCTTGTGCCTCCATATCCATTGCCTTGAGAGGATGCTGAAGGAGTTCTTTGTGATTGTGAGCTTGGTTCAAAGAAACCCCTTGATTTTTTTGATTTATATTGGGCTTCCTCCTCTTCCCTAATGTATTTGGCTCTATCCGCTGCTGACACCGCTGGACAAGTTTTGATTCCTATTTGTTTGTCTCCATCCCATGGCCTTCTCCCGCAGAGGTGTCTTCTAGCACGAGTGTATGAACCTGTGTAATCATTGTTGCAATGGGGGCAATAAAATTTAGTGGTTCCGCCCCCTCTCCCTGTTTCAACCCTATTAACATATTTCCACAATGGGGTTTGGTCTTGCTTAGTTTTTTGAGAGTCATGTTCACCCTCCTCTAGCTCCTCCTCACCAGGGTTTTCATCAATTCGACTTTCTCCAGCTTCTTCATCCCCCTCTTCAGTTTGGCCCCTCCGTTTCCTACTCTCCAGCACCATAATAACCATAAAAGGGACCAAGAAGAGGAAAATGCCAAGAAATATAGCCAAGTCCATGGTGTTTGATGTTTGTAGGGTTTTGAATCTGCAAATTAATTTAATTTATTGGGATTAATTAATTTAATTTATTAATTTAATTTAAATTCATGATTTTTAAACTAAATAAACTAAATTACTACCTAACTAAATTAAACTAACTAAATTACTAAGTTACTTACCTCTTTGCACGCTTGCTCCTCGCTCCTCGGTGCTTGCTCCTCACTTCTCCTTGCTCCTTTGCTCTTGCTCTCCAATAAACTCAACTCAATGAAGTGATAATGAATTTGTTTTAGGCCCATTGGGCTTTTAAAACAATTTTTTTTTATTTTATTTTATTTTTTTTTTTTTTTTCGGGTCTGCAAATTTTTTTTTCCGCCGGATCGCTCCAGGCGCCGCTCGAAATGCTCCTAGAGCGATTTTTTAATGTTCAGGAGCGATCGCTCCCCGATCGCTCCCTGATCGCTCCCGGGCTTAAAATTTCGCTCCGGGAGTGACCGAGCGATCGCTCCCTACAGCGATCCCGAAAATGGCAGGGAGCGGAAATATTTTTTCGGGACCGATTTTGGAAGCGCGCTCCCGAGGTGCTCCGGAGCTGCTCCCTCCCGGAGCGCGATTTGGGAGCGGGTTCGAGGGGGGGGGGCGCTCCCCCGCAACTCTGGTCCTATGTATCTTGTCCTTTGCTCTGTTTTTTGTTTCATGAGATCAAATATTTAATTAGTGTAGGCTGCAGAAGTAATTTGCTTCAGCATTCAGAGGAATAACTTGATGAATGTAACTTAAAAAATCAAGTAAGTGAAGTAGATTCAGATTTGCTACAGTAGGGGTTCCTTCAGTGTAGGAATTTCCACATGGGCTACCATTTTCCATGCTTGTCAATACTAATTCACTACCATTTGATTCTTTGAATTCCATCTCCATTGCTTGGTAGTCCATAATGAATTTTCCTGAGTATAATCATTGGACTCCCAACACTACATTAATATGTACAAGATCTATTACCCAAAAATTACTAGTGAAAGCGTAATTACCAAGTGTTATGCTCAAACTTGGAATTACTCGTGTGAAGTCGAAGTTGTACCCATGTACTGCTATCACATCAAGGCCTTTGAACTCTTTTGTGGGACGTCCTCTCTTTGCCACTAACGCTGTATCTATGAAGTTGTGTTTAACTCTTCCATCAACCAAAGCTGTAATGTGTTGTCCCTTAATAACTCCCCTGATCCTGAAAGTGTAATACTCGGGGGTTCCTGATAGAGACACAATCTTAACTTGTGGTGGGGGTTTCTTCTCCTCGTGGGGCTTTTCCTCTTCTTTAGCTTTCTCGTGTGATTTTTCTTTTTTTGGGTTGCTAGGCTCATCATATGGAGTGGGATCTTCTTCTTCATTCTCATCATTAGAGACAACTTCAATATAATGGATTTTCCCTTTGCCTAAACATCGATGTCCCATTGTTCTTTGCATGTGAAACAAAGTTTCTTCCGCCTTAGTTCACTTTGGGTTTCATCATCCAATCTATCCCTTTTGGGCTAGTCGCGTTGAAAGGGTTTCTTCTCTTTATCTTTTTGAGGGATGAAAGGCTTGGATGGGGCCTTAGTTTTGAACTTTTGGTTGATGCGTTTCCCGTATCCTTAGTCTTCTTGATGGCTTCTTGAAGGGTTGCGGGGTTGAATGTCTTAACCCAATCTTGTAGGGGTTCAGATAAGGCCTCCGTGAAAAGCCTGACTAAGATTTCTTTAGATATGTTTGCCACCATGACTGCGGTTGGTTCAAATTCTGCAATGAATTCTTCCAGTGATCTTGCCTGTTTGATTTGAGCCAACTCTCTGAAGTGTATATCAGGTTTTTTCAGTTCAAATCGATCTATCAATATCCGCATAAATTTTTCATAGGAAGTGATGTTTGCATGCCCTGACATAACTTTTTCCCTGGGGTCTAAACTCTCCATTAAATGCTCAATTCAGCCACTGTTTCGGAATTTTTTTCATTGGTTACAATCACCTATAGGTTGATGCACTAGTTTTTTTGGACCATTCCTTATTCCAGGGTTTTCTCTACTATTGATTGAGTGTGCCTTTTAGCAGATTTGACCCTAGAAATTGAGTGCCCTAGCATTATATCAACCTCAAACCTTATATGGGGTCAATGATTTTGTACGATTTACATTATATCCGTGAAACACCTGTGGATTTATTTACATTTGTGGGAATTTACTCATTTTTTGTAGCTTATCTTAAGTTTTTGGTTGGTGTCATCATTTGTGGGAATTTACTCATTTTTCAGCCTGAGTTTTATGGGTTATTTCTCTCTCTAGCACACTTAGACTAAAGTCATTTCTCTATTTTGGGCTGTGCTACTGCTGTCTGTTTTATCCTTGTTTATTGTAGGATTTAGGGTTTGCTGGTTCGTCCCATTTGATCTTTTCTCTTATGGGTCTCAACAATAATTGTACATGACATTGTTCTTTTTCACCATCCAATGTTGTTCATATTTTTACCTACGAAAAGGCTATGTTTTCAGGGTTCCTCTTACATTTCAATGTTTTTATGAAGATAGCTAGAAAAGATTTCCCAAGTAAATGGCATTTTAACTATTCTTTTATCTTTTTTTTGAAGGGATTTTCCATTTGATTGACACATTCTATCCTTGTATCTGCAGGGTGACTCTGATCTTCAGGATATCTCACACATAATTGTTGATGAAGTACATGAACGCTCTGTTTTGGTAGGTGCTATATTTTGTTTTGATTCAGCTTAGCTGAAGAATTGTTTAGAATATTAAAGTTGTTCTTATAACCCGTTGGCATTGATCTGTTAAGTCATGTGTTGTCTACTTTTGCAAATGTCTTTTCCCATGTTGAACAGAGGTTTTGTCTGTGTATGGCTGTTTTCTAGGTTTGAAAGTGCAAGGGAAATTTACCTATAACCGGGATGTGATATAGTTCTTCATTCATGCTTACCACACCATTACTTATGTAACAAAACAAAAATCATGTTTAGATTTGACTCTTGCCATTTTGGGTGGGAAGGAATAAAAGGAAGGATAGGGTAGGTTTAGTGCAAATATCACTGTTCTTTATCAGCAGAAACTACAATGATTAGCAGATATAATTTATAAATCACTCCATTTGGTTTGAAACCAAAGTAAAGACATTGAAAGTTAAGTTTATGACAAATAAAAACAGTGGATGCTCGTGATCCAGTGCCAATAGTGAGTGACTGCTAAAATCCATAACGGTTCATGGAAGGAAGCATATAATTTTAAATAGAGAATTAGGAATGTCTGGAAAAATTGATTATTGAAGTCCTACATGTTTCACAGTAATGCGCCTAATCATCTAATTATACTAATTCTCTATTAATATAATCTTTAATGTAAATGAGAAATTGAAATAACATTTGCTAGGATTTCGGAGGTACAGAAACACTAGATATACTGGACATCAATGGGTGAATAAGAAAAGAGTAGACAGAACTTGAAGGAGTCATACAAAAAGCTTATTTCGAGTTTGTCTATTTGAGAAATAGAATACATGCATGTCTATAGTATATGGCATTTAGTGTTAATTTTTGTTCTTCAACTTTCCTCTTTTCAAGAAATTGGGTGATTGCACTGTAATATTGTGATTCAGGTACAACATTAACGTGTCAAGATGACTCTACAACCATATACAAGCAAAAGATGCTTTCATATATAAATGCTTTGCTTTTTTATATGTACTTAAAGTCAGACCTTACTCATCTTTTCAAGTGCTATAAGCCATGATATAGTCATTAGTCAAGAATTTTGCACTGCAAGCAATGTGCCACGTAACAGATGACCATCTTTTGCCAAGTAAAAGGTCTTCCACATGATGCAACATGTAAATGCCAAAGTTGCCACAGATAGCTGAATTACATGCATGTGCTCTAAAATAGAAGCAACCATTGTAATTTTGCAACTTGTAAGTATTTAAAGTTTAAGATTAAAGTTTTGGACATTGGGCATGTCTATTTAGTTTTGAAAATGGGCAATTATGATCAGACAATATGATAGATCCAAGCATAGTACTAAACTGAATTTCCTAACTAGTTCTATTCTATTTCAGTGTTTTTCATTTTAATATTTATCATTCATGTTTATGGTGAATTGTAATTTTTTAGATATATATATATATATATATATATATATATATATATATTATTGCCATTCCCAACCCACAATCTCCTGAAAAATTTGGTGGTGTGCTCTAGCCATATATATATATATATAAGTTGCACTGAAACGAATACTCGGTTTGAAACAGATATGACAAGGAAATGGCATATATATATGTATGATAAAATAAAAATTTCATATTATCATTCATCTTTTACTCTTTAGAATCTAGATTCTATATTTAAAAATACATAATGATCATCATGAATTCAACATAAACAAGTCATCGTCATCAATTTAGTATAACATTGTCATCATTATCATCAATGATTATTATAACATTCAAGTTGGCACCTTTGATTAAAATGTGAATACCCACTCACAGTGTAAAGGAATATGAGATTGTTTTCTGGGTCACATCATACTTCATGAAATTATATATTTTTCTAATGAATTTGACAACACTAAGTTACTAACACAGAGGCAACATAGTGAATTTGACTTTGTAAATAGTATGTTGCACAATATCTTGGTCTAGACTCTAAATCGGTCACGACATAGAAATATTGTTTAGTATCACCGAATATAATGTAAATTTAATCATTATAAAGAACAACGTTTAGGCATTATAAATTGGACTGTATTCTAGCAGGTACAACAGGAGATGCTCTGAAATTCATAGAAAGAAGTAAGCTGGATTTTTTTATTTACAACCTAAGATCATATGACCAAGAATCAAGATGCCACAATTTAAGCAATTAAGTATTGTAAAGTATGATACTAGTCAAGAAATGTTGGGAAATTTAACCTAATGCAAAGAAACTGCTTCCACTAGTGAACTTTGTGGGTAACACCTTTCCTTCTTGATTTCATAGATACTTTATGAGTTTCCATTCCAAATTCCAGGTTTCCATCCTCTAGATCTGGCTTTGTTGAAAACTTGTTGGATTAATGCACTATTATCCAGCACTCGAAGTTTAGCAGAAACCTGGTGAGAATATAAGAAAAATATGTGATCAAGATCTTGCTGAAATTTGGAATTGATGGATAACAAAACTATGACAACACTATGAGTACCAATTTGAAGAAGCTAAGGAGTTGAAATTCAAGTTTTGTTGATCCAACAATCTATTGACAACTGATTGGTTCTTTGATGTACCTTGTGAACATCCGACCACATATATGTTTTGCAATGAACACTCTTAGCCAGTTTCAAATGGAGCCGAGACATGATCATTGGATAGCAGCCAAACACATCTTAAGATATCTCCATGGGACCACACGTCATTTCTTAAGATACGTTGTAGGTAATGAGATTCGGTTATTGGGCTACACATATTCAGATTGGGGAGGCAATGATGCAGATGGAAAAAGTACTATAGGTGGTTGTTTTTGTTTGGGATTCGCTATGGTTTCATGGATGAGCAGGAAACAAGACTTAGTTGCATTAAGCATTGTTGAAGCAAAATATATAGCAACCAATGAAGTTGAGAAGCAGTTTGGCTCCGAAAGTTGCTTGCAGATCTATTTGAAGGACCTTTGGACTCTACTACCATATGTTGTGACAACCAAAGTTGCATAAAGTTGACAGAGGACCCAATTTTCCATGCAAGGACGAAACACATCAACATCAAATATCACTACATTCGAAGCTTGGTGCAGGTTGGGGTCGTGAAGCTACAATACATTTCTACTGATGAACAAATTGCAGATATATTTACGAAGTCTCTTCCTGATAGGAAGCTTGAGTATTTGTGAGACAAGCTTGGGCTTGTGGACATCTCCTTCTTGGTTGAAAGAACCCATAAATCGTTTTGGGAAATTCCACCTAGAAACAGTTGTATTAAAATAATTACTTATTTTTAATGGGACCCTAAGTCTAAACTTAGGAAAATAAAATAATTAAAGGGTATTAATATAAACTATGGGCTATTGATTAGCTTCTAATTCGGGCTGTTGAATGTCAACAAGGAGATTATTTAAGGAGGCTTGAGGGTCATTTGGAAAGACACACAGAGGGAGAACCACTACTGGGAGTTTTTTGATAGTGAGCTTTTGCAAAGAGGAGCAAGGATAGTTGGGTTGGAGTATCTTCTCCAGGACCCAGGATCAACAACAGAGAGGCAAAGAGATACCAGGAGGAGGTAGCGCAGACCGAGGAGGCTTTGACGGTGGGCCAGAAGGGCCCACACAGCGCTGATGTAGAGCCAGAAGGGTTCACGCAGAAGCAACGCAGTCTTCCAGTGCAGAAATCTGAAATCTACGGGGGAGCTGAGATTTCTGAGCAGGGAGGGATAGAAACTGCTTCAGAGGGCAGACGTTTCCGAGTTGGGCTGATGCAGAGCTTGTTGAGTGATGCAACAACATTTGGCTCAGAAATATTATTATATTTTAGTAGACATAGGGGGTCTTGTGTTTTAAGGAAGTTGGTTTCTTGAGTATTAAATTAATGTAATTATTAAGGCTTTGAGTGATTTTAATGAGAGATATTTAGAATAGAGATTAATTAAGTATTGTGAGGCATATTTGTAAATGTTCTCGAATGTTGGAGAACATGAGAGAATTAGGATAGTTGATATTCCATAGGGATTGAGAGATTTGGGAATTAATTGTAAAAGCTTAGATTAGGAATTAGTTGATGATTTTGTGGATTAGAGAGGATCCTTAGAGATAAAGAAAAGATTTTAGGATTTTGTTGAGAAGGTTATGGATCTAAACCAGGAATTGGTTATAGAATCTTTTTGTATAAATGTAAGCCTAAAAGGCATAGAAGAAGGTTAGCTAGCTAGGAGTTAGAGAGTAAGTTAGTTAGATAGGTTTTGATTGTAAGCCTATGGGTAGGAAAGGAAAAGGCCATTGATAGTGAAGACCAGGCCAAAAAGGAATCCTTTTGTAATTATAAGTTTATTAATACAGATAACTCGATTTCTGAGTTTGTGTGGTGTGAATGGAGTAATTGAATGAATTGTGTGTGAATTAGAAGTAATTCTGCATAACATAGGGTTATAGGTGTGCAGAACCAGAGATCAAGTGCAGGGAAGAGTGTATTAGGTTTACATGCAGATAGTGTTGGAGAAACTTTAATGTTATAGTGAAGGTATACTGTAAGGTTCTTAAAGCCTAAGGAGTTACGTAGCGGAAGTGTAAAGGAGCGAAGGAATAAAGAACGAAGTTGAAGATCAGATTAGAATAATTGAAGACTGGAAGGCGAGAACAAAGACATAGGCGAAAACTTGAACAAATGGACTATTACACAGTAAGAAACAAAAGAATGTAGTAGCGAAGCATAGTTGTTGGATCAATTAGATCAATGAACGAGAGTGATGGAGATAGACGACTAGGATTAAGTCGCGCAGAATAAAGTTAAGAAGATGGACGACATAGATTAAAATCACGTGCAAAATAATGGAGCGGTCTACGAAAACAGTAAGTGGTATCTCGCGTGGACTCAAAGTAGTACCTGGTATTTTGAAATTTCACGCGATTAGCCTTATGGGTTGACATGTAGCACATAGAGGAAAGAGAAAACCACTTTTCTCGCGTGCTCTCGGTCTAATATCGATCGTGCATGTAATCTGTGCAAGATTACGCGATCACCGTTGGATTGAGATAGGAGAGATAAACGGTGGAGATCGTCCAGGTAAGTTGATGATCGGGTGATGCGATGACCGTCAGATTAAGGAATGAGATCGACAGCGGAGGTTGAACGCGCTAAAGGTTGAGCGTTGGGAAATGTGTAAAGTCATGTGAATCAACGAAAATGTAAGGTTTAAGTGTTATATGAAATATTTCTGTTATATGAGAGTTATAATAGAAATAAGCGGGATTAGTGTATTTCGGGTTAAGTTAAGAATTAACCAAAGATTTATGAAGGGTTATAAGGTTCCGCTCAAAGGGTTGTTAAAGTCTGAAGACCATGGTATAGTTGATAAGTGCGGGTGATTACCGAAGGGTTAAGTTATAAGGATTAAGAATTAATCAAAGGTTTATTAAAGTTTAGACTTGGGTTAGTCACATGAAACTTTTCCGCATAAGAGTTTAATTAAGAACATTAAACCTTGGTTATAGAGGGTTTTCACCATGGTTCAGGTGATTAATCTTGGGACATAGTAGATCATGCAAGCTTAATTTGCATAAATGTGGGTATTGTCGGCTTAGGCTGGCATCATTTGGTATCAAAGCAGAACAAATAAATTTTGCGTGAAAATTTCTTTGAGAAAATTTAGAACAGAATTATGTTTTGAAGGTGTGTGTACATGTGAATGGTGATGAAAGCAGGCAAGAAGAGATCAGATTTTAAATTTGACAAACGGTAGGCACACAGTGATAAAGTGTAGCAGAATTTGCAGATGCAAAAAAACAGAGAACAATCCATTCAAAGTGCAGGTGAATGGTAGAACAAGATCATGCAGAGGTCTTGAAGGTAGTGGCATAAGAAGGTGAGAAGATTGCAGCAACCTAGAGCAAGGAGTGCTCAATTGGTTCCAGAGGAGAGAACCAGAGAGATGCCAAAAGACTGAGCTCAGAGGAGAGAAGCTTAGTGAGGCATGTGTAGCAAGAAGGAGACTTGTTACTGCAGAGGTTTTGTTGCAACTCACAGGAAGATCATAAAGGCAATTCCATAGAGGATGTGGGTAGAATTGCTAAGGGATGAAGGAAGCTGGTAAGAGTTTCTGAATGAAAGCAGAATGTGGTAGAACCTTGAAGAATTCTAATAGAGGTTGGATAAAGAGGACAATTGTGTTCTTAAAAGGTGTAGATGAGTTGAAGCCTAGAAGGAGCAGAGAGAAGTGCTCAAAGAGGTTCCAGATATAGAGAACCAAGTGCTTGCCAAAAGGCCAAGCACAAAGGAAAGCTTGGTGAAGTGACAGCAGGGAGGACTTACTGTTGCAGAGGCTTTAGTATAGCCCATAGTAAGTCAGTGAGGAGCTCGTGAAGATAGAGGAGAAAATGATTACTGATAGTCATAGTAAAGGTTGTGAGGAAGACCACAACAGAAGAAAAGTGAAGGAGGAAGCCAAGGAAAATGGCAAGAGAATGAGTCAAGAGGAGATTGACAAGGAGATTGCAGAGTTAAAAGAACAACTCGATGTGTTAAGGATGATACTAGAGGAGAACCAAAGACAAGGTTGGGTCTTGAGGAAAAAGGCAGTGAAGTGGCATAAGTTACAGAGAAGTCTACAACAGGGGCAAGTGAAGTGGCTGGTGGAAAAACTCAAAGAAGCTGAGTTGGAAATGGAAGTTTCTATTTGTGAAGCAGAATAGGGGGAAGTTCTGGGTGAAGATGAAGAATGGAGATCAGTGAACTATTGGGATAGTTCAAAGCAACATGAGAAAATGTGAAGAAAGGTAGCAGAAGAGGCTATAAAACCTTGTATTTTTGAATATAATAGTTTTGGTGTGTTTGCAGGTTTTACAGAGGATTGGTAGTCTTATGAAGCTGTCATAACAATTGATAAAAGTCACCAAAGTTCAGAGGAGAACTTGGATCAGCGTACTGACGTGCTAACAGTGGATGAAGAGTACTTCTCAGAAGATAAGTATTCTAGAGCAGAGTGTGATGGAGAATGCCTCTTGAATGAGGAAAATATTGAATTTTTGCAACAAAAAGAAATTATTGATGAATTGATATTTGGAGCTGTTACAAAACAAGGACAATTACTTGTGGAAGAAGAAGATGAAGTTTAGCTTGAAGAACTGATATGTGAAACATTAGTTGAGGCTGTTGAACCTTACATTTTTCAAACTGACAATTGTTGTATGAATACATGGATTATAAGTGTTGAAGGAGGACAGTTCTCAAATACTGTTACACAGCATGGAGTTGATGAAGTATTGATTTTTGAAAATGTAAGGAGAGAACAGGAACTTATTTCTGTGAAGATGAATGAGACAAAATTGTCTATGGAAGACAATCCGATTGAATCATTGAGCAATAGTGACCATGTAAAGGATGAAGCTGGAAATGAAGAGCATTGTGATAAAACACTTGCTAAATGTAAAGAGGAAATTGAATTGCTGGAGAAGTTGCTAGGAGGAAATGGCAATAGAAAAGAAATGGTTACAACAGTACTTGACAGTAGCAGAGAGTCTCTAAAAGTCATGGAGACAGAAGAGTGTTTTAATTCACAAACCAATAGTTTGTTTGCAGGAACAATGAATAGAATGAATGAGTGTGATGCTGTGATCGAAGAAATTGAACAAAGGTTATTTGGAGATGAGATGGAAGTTCAGAAGCAACAAGAGGGTAAGGATGTAAGGGTGGTAGTAAGGATCCAACAACTCCAAAGTGAAGGTAACCAACAGAAGATTAAAGGAAAACATGAAGAAGAGACTATGTTAGCTGAAAACATAGTAAAGGATCATCATTCCATCATGATGATAGGCACAGTGGAGATAACCAGGGAAGTTGTTGAGGCAATCAATAAAGAAGAAGGACTAAACTGTCATCAAAGGATCAGTGAATGAGAGAAAGAATGGAGCTATTGGAGAAATGGATGAAAGCACCAATAGGGAAGAAAGAACCTAATGAAGATTGCAAAGGATATGTAAGAGAGGAAGAGGAAAAAGTCCAGCAAAGAAATGAGTTGGACATAGAAATTGAATTGATGAGAAAAGTGTCTCAAAGGGAGAAGACAACAACATGAAAGCAAAGCAACAATAAGAAAAAGACAACAATAGACTGTGAGAGCATAGCTAGTGGGGCAATGCAGCATAAAGTGTGGATACTTGGAGAACAACAACAAACAACAACAACAACCAAAGACAAACTACAGAACAAAGTTTGGGTCCTTGGAGGTTTTCTATCAACAGATGGGAACACATGATCAGGAGATCATGAATGTCTTCAACCTTGGGAGTCTCATGCAGGAGCATTTGGCTCAGAAATATCATTGTATTTTAGTAGACATAGGGGGTCTTGTGTTTTAAGGAAGTTGGTTTCCTGAGTATTAAATTAATGTAATTATTAAGGTTTTTAGTGATTTTAATGAGAGATATTTAGAATAAAGATTAATTGAGTATTATGAGGCATATTTGTAAATGTTCTCGAATTTTGGAGAACATGAGAGAATTAGGATAGTTGAGATTCCATAGGGATTGAGAGATTTGGGAATTAATTGTAAAAGCTTAGATTAGGAATTAGTTGATGATTTTGTGGATTAGATAGGATCCTTAGAGATAAAGAAGAGATTTTAGGATTTTGTTGAGAAGGTTATGGATCTAAACTAGGAATTGGTTATAGAATCCTTTTGTATAAATGTAAGCCTAAAAGGCATAGAAGAAGGTTAGCTAGCTAGGAGTTAGAGAGTAAGTTAGTTAGATAGGTTTTGATAGTAAGCCTACGGGCAGGAAAGGAAAAGGCCACTGATAGTGAAGATCAGGCCAGAAAGGAATCCTTTTGTAATTATTTGTTTATTAATACAGATAACTCGATTTCTGAGTTTGTGTGAATTAGAAGTAATTTTGCATAACATAGGGTTATAGGTGTGCAGAACCAGAGATCAAGTGCAGGGAAGAGTGTATCGGGTTTACATGTAGATAGTATTGGAGAAACTTTAATGTTACAGTGAAGGTATACTGTAAGGTTCTTAAAAACTAAGGAGTTATGCAGCGGAAGCGTAAAGGAGCGAAGGAATAAAAAACGAAGCTGAAGATCAGATTAGAATAATTGAAGACCGGAAGGCAAGAACAAAAACATAGGTGAAAACTCGAACAAATGGACTATTACATAGTAAGAAACAAAAGAATGTAGTAGCGAAGCATAGTCATTGGATCAATTAAATCAACGAATGAGAGTGATGGAGATAGACAGCCAGGATTAAGTCGTGTAGAATAAAGTTAAGAAGATGGATGGTGGAGATTAAAACCATGTGCACAATAGTGGAGCGGTTTACGGAAACAATAGGTGGTATCTCGCGCGGACTCAAAGCAATACTTGGTATTTTGAAATTTCACGCGATTAGCCTTATGGATTGACACGTAACACACAGAGGAAAGAGGAAACCACTTTTCTCGCGTGCTCTCGGTCTAATATCGATCATGCATGTAATCTGCGTGAGATTACGTGATCACCGTTGGATTAAGATAGGAGAGATAAACAGTGGAGATCGTCCGGGTAAATTGATGATCGGGTGACGTGATGACCATCGGATTAAGGAATGAGATCAACGACAGAGGTTGAATGCACTAAAGGTTGAGCGTCGGGAAATGTGTAAAGTCATGTGAAACAGAAAGGTAAGGTTTAAGTGTTATATGAAATATTTCTATTATACAAGAGTTATAATAGAAATAAGCGGGATTAGTGTATTTCGGGTTAAGTTAAGAATTAACCAAAGACTTATGAAGGGTTATAAGGTTCCGCTCAAAGGGTTGTTAAAGTTTAAAGACCATGGTATAGTTGATAAGTGCGGGTGATTACCGAAGGGTTAAGTTATAAGGATTAAGAATTAATCAAAGGTTTATTAAAGTTTAGACTTGGGTTAGTCACATGAAACATTTCTGCATAAGAGTTTAATTAAGAACATTAAACCTTAGTTATAGAGGGTTTTCACCATGGATCAGGTGATTAATCTTGGGACATAGTAGATCATGCAAGCTTAATTTGCATAATGTGGGTATTGTCGGCTTAGGCTGGCATCATTGAGGTTGATGCAGAGCCTACGCAAGGCTAGCGCAAAGATAGCCATGGACAATTGGTTTAGCTGCCGCAACAGCCGGAATTGCCAAGTAGAGTGAGGTAATCTCAATAAGTTTTTCTGCTAGTTTATTTTCTTTGTAGCTGGATTGCCGGAAGGGCATCCAGAGTTGTATTCATAAACTACTGCTTAATAATTTAAAACCCTCAGAGCTGCTGCACCGGTTTTGTCGCATTGGGTTTTTCCAGGGATATTTGTCCAAAAAATACTGTGTCACTTGTGCATCTTTCTCTATTTGTTCTGTTCTTGTTTTGGGCAAATTAGCTAACTAAGTGAAGGCCGCAGTTGTATTAGCTTCAATATTTGCTGTAGGAAGCAATAGATAATTTGTTTTAGTAATTAACAAGTAGGAGAAGTTTAATCAATTGCTGCAGTGGGGATTCCAGTTGAGGAATTTTCACCTGGTATTGGAGCTAGTGTAGGTGAAGCAATAAGAACAGTGGCAGTGAACCCAACGTTGAGCAAAAAAAGGAGGTCGACAAAGCTGTAGGAGGTGACAGTTTGAATCCATAGAGGGGTTTGTGCAATCCAAGCTGGAAGGCTAAATTTTTGAGGCAGTCTCTCTTTGAGTGTGTTGACAGAGAGGAAGGGCTTCCAGATCGAAATTTTGTCGTGGCTGAGGGAGCAACGCTGAAGCCTCAACGTGAGGAAGAACTAGTGGGACACAGTTTTTCTGTAGGCCGTTTTGCTGGGCAGAAAGACGTCAGAAGAGAAAGAGAAGCAAAGTAAGGGAATTCTTCCTCAGAGGACTTCTAGCCAAGGAGTCCGAATTTTCACTGGCTGAGCAGTAGTGGAGCTCCAGAAGGGAGTGTGTAGGCCAGTCGAGTGCTATGCAGAGGAGAGGGAGCAATTCAACATTTTTTGGAAGAGATGGTAGCCACATCTGTAGGAGGGAGGTGGGGTGATTTAGAGATGTAGTTCGAAAGGACTGCAGATTGGCAGGATCCCTGAGGAGTCCACCTCTCGGATCAATTCCTTGTTATGGGAACCCAAATCAGAAGTAGCAGGATGGACTAGTGTTAGATGGTGCCAAGGAGTGTTGGAGAGACAATTGTAGTGGTTAGGAGCACCAGAGACTGAACAACGTAGAGCAGAGTTAGTAGCAGTGCAGATGGTACAAAGCAGAGGTTAGCAACAACGCAGTAGATTCAGAGGGTCAGTGCAAAGACTAACAATAGTCAGACTCCAACATTCACATGGTATCATACTGAACACAATGAGTTCAGTAATTTGGGATGTTTTTCCGTCACTGATGCAGTACCAACAACAATTTGAGTTGCAATACGGATGCAGTGTTGATAGTGGTAGGGTCAACAGCAGTAAAGATACAACATTTGCACAGAGGTTGGTGGACAACATGTCAGACATCAACAACGCAGAGGGAGATGTTACAGAACAGTGTGATGCTTCAGTTGGAGGCATTATTAGAGCACGTTCCTCGCTAAGAGGGACTGTTGAATTCTGTTAGCATCGGATGTGCCCTAAGCCTCAAATTTTGCCGGGAGGCTTGGGCACATGTATTCCAAAGAACCCAGAAATCGTTTTGGGAAATTCCATTTAGAAACAGTTGTATTAAAATAATTAATTATTTTTAATGGGACCCTAAGTCTAAACTTAGGAAAATAAAATAATTAAAGGGTATTAATATAA
Source organism: Pinus tabuliformis (assembly GCA_031772625.1). Taxonomy (NCBI): domain Eukaryota; kingdom Viridiplantae; phylum Streptophyta; class Pinopsida; order Pinales; family Pinaceae; genus Pinus; species Pinus tabuliformis. The sequence continues at coordinate 991,939,271 of CM062812.1, read as the reverse complement.
ACTGTGTGTGTAACTTCTAGAAGAAGACGAGGATCAAGCAGAAGTGATCTTAGCCATTGATTAGCTTCTAATTTGGGCCGTTGAATGTTAACAAGGAGATTATTTAAGGAGGCTTGAGGTTCATTTGGAAAGACACACAAAGGGAGTTCAGAGAATCGATTTTCTGAAGCAGAGCAGCTGCCAAAAGATTTTCGATAGTGAGCTTTTGCAGTGAGGGGCAGGGATAGTTGGGTTGGAGTATCTTCTTTAGGACCTAGGATCAACAACAAAGAGGCAAAGAGACACCAGGAGGAGGCAGCGCAGACCTAGGAGGGGTTGATGCTGGGCCAAAAGGGCCCACGCAGAGCTGACGCAAAGCCAAAAGGGCTCATGTAGAAGTAGTGCAGTCTTCCAGTGCAGAAATTCGAAATCTGCCGGGGAGCTGCGATTTCTGAGCCGGGAGGGCTAGAAACTGCTCCAGAGGGCAGACGTTTCTCGGTTGGGCTGATGCAAAGCCTATTGAGGCTGACGTAGGGCCTACGCAAGGCCAACACGGAGATAGCCGGGGACAGTTGGTTCAGTTGCCGGAACAACCAGAATTGATGGGTAGAGTGAGGTAATCTCACTAAGTTTTTCTGCGAATTTATTTTCTTTGTAGCTGGATTGTCGGAAGGGCATCCAGAGTTGTATTCAGAAACTATTGCTTAATAATATAAAACCCTCAGAGTTGGTGCACCAGTTTTACCGCATCGGGTATTTCTGGGGACATTTGTCCAAAAAATATTGTGTCACTTGTGCATCTTTCTCTATTTGTTCTGTTCTTTTTTTTTTTGATATCTAGCGGAATCGACAACGGTGGTGGTATTGTACTCGCGTTACACGGGGTTGAATCCCATTGACTGCTACTATAACCGCTAGGAGGAACCGCCAAGCCCGCAAGAATGGCCCTCAGGTTAAGACGAGACTTGAACCTGTGACCTGCACAGCGGCACGAACGACTTAGCAGACCGTCTGCTGGCCACGAGACCAAACCCCTGCGGACTCTATTTGTTTTGTTCTTGTTTTGGGCAAATTAACTAATTAAGTGAAGACTGTAGTTGTATTAGCTTCGATATTTGCTATAGGAAGCTGCAGATAAATTGTTTTGGTAATTAATAGATTGGAGAAGTTTAATCAGTTGCTGCTGTAGGGATTTTGGTTGAGGAATTTTCACAGTGGGGAGAATGGTGGATTGGATAAGCATCTAGGACCAATATTCTTTCACGATTTGTACTTTGACCATGACTAACTGCCGCAAGTCAAGTACATTAATACAAGATAATAATAGTCCAGAGGATTGATATTTCCTAGTGGATTAGGAAATAGTCTTGTGAGGACATACTTGGTGAACATCCGGATGGGGAATGTGTTTGAGAGGTGATGGTGTCCAAATTTATGCCTCCCAACATTGTGCTCTAATCTAATGGAGAGATAGAGCTTGAAAGTCAAGGCCTTGCTATTTTTACAAAGCTGGTTATGACGAAAAATCATCATTGATGCTTATCAATCTGGATCCTTTCTTATATGAATATTTCAATTTGAGAGTGTCCTATTGTATCATATTAATACCTACCTAGTTAAGAGGGAGTGTTGAAAATTGTAATTAGTGTTGTTCTTCATAATGTAATAAAATGTAATTTTTATCATTGATTATATTCATTATTATTATTTTATTTTTAGTAAAAGCATGTTCTTCATGCTTATAAGGTCAATTGAGTCAAAAAGATTTTTCTATGAGTCAAAAGAAGTGTGTTTGAGTCAAGTCCCATTTGGACTTTTTTAAAGAAAAAGAAAAAGATTTTTGTTTTCAAGTAAAAAAAGTAAAAACTGTCAACCCAAGACCAAGTTGCGCCTCCTTGGACAAGTTGGCCTCAAGGGCAGCCATTCAATCCTCCTGGACAGCTATAAATACAAGTCAGCTTGACCACTTGGAGAGCCAATCATTACTCAACATCATCACATCGAATTTTGCGCCAAAGATAGAAGAAAAATCATCTGAAGTTAAAGGAGAGCAGATGAAGTTGAAGGAGAGAATTCACATTTTCTGCCTAGTTTCTGCTCACACGTGCGAGATTTCTGTGGAATTTCAGAGGTACTATAGGGCTGAAATTCGGCCTCTACAATAGGGCCGAAATTCTTTGTGATTTGATCAGAATTTAGAGGTTTGACCAACTGTTGACTTATGACTTGGATGGAGGAGACTTGGAGGAGGGTTGACTTGGATCTTTGTGGCAGTCTTGGTCTTGGATATCTCACTTTGGTCTGATTCTATAATAAGGGGACTTTTTGGGTTTTTTCGCTTGTGGGGTTTTGTCCTGGCTTGGAGCTTAATTTCTGGTGTTCTTTGTCTCTTTGTGATCTTTATATTTTGAAATTTTATATAATTGCTTGATGGAGGACATAAATTAAAAGAAGACAACTAACATTCACAAGTAATTATCAAGAGGAATTGAGCCCTAATCTATCCAACACTTTGTTTCTCAACATATTTCATGGAAAATATTATGGAAGGGATATGACCATGCCACCCACCTTGACTTCCCAGTAGTACCTAGTGGTCTACCTTAAGACACACTTATCTACAAGTAATTATGTCCAAGATGGTTAGAAATAGTAACATGCTAACATCTTTACTAAGTTAAGAGTGATAAAACATCCATGTAATGCTAGCATCTAAACAACAAGTTAAAACCTTAACATCATTTACAGGTGAGGAACTTATACAATGAAACCATACCAACCAATAACTGAAGCAGTAGGAGACATCATTTAGCACATCTGAGATCAAGGGCACAAAAAGTGATATATCACTACATGTGAATGACTGAGGATCACAAGAATGCAATTGATGAATGGCGAATAGTAGGTCCAGGCTGATAAGCAAAAATCTTGTCAAAGCACAACCTATCACATCAACTGAGTGTGTCTCTAGGGGAGTTTCCTGAAGGGAAACATGGCCCTCATTTATAATCAGATTGTATCATTTTCTCATTCAATATATTATTTTATCCACATCATTTTTTTATACTATTTCAAATATCTCGGATATTCATGACCTGAATTGTATTGGTTTGTCAAAGTGGCTACAGTGGCAACATGCTGTGGAAGTATGTCAAAATATTGGCAAACATGACGAGGGGTTTTGAAGAAGTGGTTATGCCATTTGTGTAAGAAGCCCCCCAAGTGGTTATACACTTGTATGCGACTGTATATTGTGCATGAATTGAGTCCTATAATTGCTGGATGTTGCAAAACATTAGGCTTGAAGGAACAATGGCCTTATCTTAGGAAAAGTAAGGCAATTGAATACATGAGAATATTGAGCTTGATGAAATTGACCCATTTTGATTGTATGCCTCATGATTTGGGTGGCAAGGTCCTAATTAGCAAAATAGTTCTGCTTGACTGGATCATTGATGTATTGATCACTGTGTGAATTGCAACATATCGAGAGAAAGTTTGGTTGTGCATTCATGTTGTCATCTATTTCTCAGTTCCATTGGAATAGTTGTTTTGATATACATTTCAATTCTAGGTAAAAAGTTATAATTATTTAGAGATTTTTTAAAAAGTATATTTTTAAATATTTAATAATACTATGTAGAGATACCATGTTATGGTATAGTATATGCTGTTTGAACTTTGAATTTTAGAAATGAAAACCATTCCCAATTTTCCCGTGACTTTGATTTAGTCCTTTATGATGACTTCAACCTAATGTTCACCTTGGTTGGCTTTTGTGGAACTTGATCTGGTGGCTAGATGCAGGAATTTTGCATCTACAAGTGTACTGTACTTTCTCATTCAATATAAGAGGAACTCGAACATTCTATTACAGATGTATGGAGAGAGATGGTTCATTAGGACTTGAATGATTGAACCTTGTAATATACTTATATTGTGATCTATTAATAATCACCTTAAAGAAAGAAAGAGATACTTTGTGCAGAAATGCGATGCTATACATCCATTGTTTGTGAAGGAGATAATTTGTTTGTAAAAGCTGTAAATTTCCTTTCAAAAATAACATTACTTCAAGCAATAGCTATACATCACCATTATGAATTTGGTAGAGGGAGATTCCTGTTAAGCTTCTTTGCTGATTTACATAGCTTTGAAAAGTACCATGAACAGTATTCTGTCAAGGTAATTCACAAATCCATCTCAAGTAATCACATAGTGGAGGATGCTTTGAATAGGATAGCTATATCTTCTCCTTTATGTGGATATATTTGTGTTCCACTGCATGTTTTTTTTCCCTCTTAATTTATTGTTAGTCTTCATTATGCCTTATAGCATATGGTTTCTTGTTAGATCTGTCTTTTGGTTGGCTTTTAAGTTTCTCCTAGTGTGGTGTATAATTTCAAGATACTTTTGCAATGACAGGGTGACTTTCTACTTATTATTTTGAAGGATATACTTGAGAGGAGATCTATTACCAAATCATCCAAATTGAAACTTATTGTCATGTGAGTTGTTTCTGGAATATTGGTGTTAGATACAAGTCATTTTTTATAAGCTACATGTTGTGCTTCATTTTCAAGTTTGACTTTGTTTATGATTTTGAATATAGCTTATATAGTTCAGTCATAATGCTTTATTTTATGCTATATATCAGGTCAGCAACAGTTGATGCTAGCTTGTTCTCTCATTACTTTGGGGATTGTCCTATTATCACTGCAAAAGGCCGCACACACCCTGTAACTTCATTTTTCCTTGAGGATGTTTATGAAAATCTTGAGTATCGTCTTGCTTCTGATTCACCAGCTGCACTAACAAACTCTACAATACCAAAGAAGAAGGTACATAGCTTGCATGCTAGCCATTAGCAAAATTTTGAGTCTAATTTTTCTTTTTTTGATCATTAAAATTTTTAATGGGCAACTTGGTTTTCTTACTAGTTACAGAACATGATATGCTCTGAATCTATTCAGATGTCTTATTGATTTTTGTTTTTTTCTTTATATTACTTTTTCTTTCATTTAGTATTCTTTTTCATATCAAATTGAACCCCAGTTTGTATGGAGAATACTTCAAGATGCCCCCTTTTCCTTGAATAGCTCGGAGGGCCTTCCATGCCTTGTATATTTAGGATTTCTTGGTTGTTGCTTCTGTATTGAGCCCCGGCGACATGGCTTCAAGCAGTCTTTGGTGATCGTAGACTCCCAAACAACATTCCATGCCTTGTAGGCTGTCCCTGTTACAGTTTAGTTTCTAGATTACTGTGCATTTATGTTAGTTATCTAGTTATGGCTGTCTTGGAACAGTTCGCGAGGCTAAATGTATTAGCTTTTTAGGAGATGAAAACAAAATTCTGTGATTGTATACAACAGATTCATATCTCTGTTGATGGAGAAAGATATTATCATTATAAAACTCCACAACTAACTCATGTTATCTAGTTAGGGCTTTGTCTCAGAACACTTTGAGAGTCTAAGGGAATTGACTCTTGAAAAGATGAAAACAAATTCATTGATTGTATACAACATATCCATATCTTGTTGGTGAAGAAGGATAATATCATTATAAAATTGCACAACCAAGTCCAGGCATAGGAGCAGATAATTGCTGTCCTCCATAATGCCCTTGCACAAATAACGATGCAAACAGAATCACAAACACCTCCAGATTAAGGATTACAAATACTTAAATCTGAGTTTTCAGACATTAAGTACTCGCAGACAAACACTCTCCTTCAACAAGAGCGCCTGAAGAATGAAACCATAGCTTCCCAACAAACTCCAAAAATTGTTGGGTGAATACAACTCTTGTGTTTAATTGTTCAAGGCTATGTTGCAAGAAACTTCTAGGAACCTGAAGTTTCGGGATGTACTCGTACCCGAAACTCCGAAACTCGACCATCATGCAATCACCTACAAGAGTTAATAATAAATATAGATTTGGTTTTCCTTCTAAATTGTCATTTGTGGGTCTTATTCCCTTTTATCTTGCAAGATAATGTGTTATTTCCTTATTTATAAATTTCATTTCATATATATAAACATATATGACTTTTTGGTTGATGTTTCCATTTTTGGGAGGTGATATTTCTAAATGTACCCGTTTTGGAAACTCCCAAACGTTTCAGCGCTTCATGCAACTTAGGGTCAAGGTGTTGAAAGACCCTCCTATATTGAGCTCGTTGTTTAGACAAAGTTTGAAGAAAGCGTGAGACAAGTGAAGGGCCTGAACCTTTGAGTTTAGGATCTCCTAAGAAATTCTTATCCTTCACAAACTGAACATAATGGAACGAACAAAGTTCGTTCTTCAAGTTAAATACTTTAGAAGACTTGGAATATGTAGATCTCCATTTAGGATACATGAATATATATTAATATATATGAATAAGAATGATGATACAATTGAGAGTGATGGTCCTGTATATATAGCCAGGTAAGTACCCTTTCACAAATGGTCATGTATGTAGAGACATGCCTCTTCACTACTAATTATTAGTTAATTAATCGTTTATGTCTATTATTATTTATATTATTTTTACTATTTATATATATATTTTATTCATAACATTGCCTTCCTCTTCAAAAAGCTTTGTCCTCAAAGCTTGTTGATTAAAAAGGCTTGATATCTTTTTCAGTTTCGAATGTCTTCTTGTCTCGGAACTATCATATTTGTTGATACAAGTTGATATGATCTTCTAAGTGATAAACAAAAATGTCGCATTCAGAATGGATTTGACCATCCTAGATTAATCTTCTGTGGAATATTCTGATCACTAGAAATTTGTGATGAACTGTCATCATAGCACTGGATTGAGCTTACTTCAATATTTTTCGGAACATCAACTTGTTGTTTCTGTTCTAAATACGTAGCTTGATTGAGTTTGTAATGTTCCTAACTAGGAAAAACAGTGATAGACAAAGCAATGAACAAATTCAACACCAGAAATGGAAAAACAACCAGCATTCATCCATGAAAAACACCATAGGTAAGAACCATCTAAGCCTTATTATTAATATTTCTTGGAGAATGTACAATGGTGATGGAAACTGCACCCGACTTTGCCTTAATTGGCAAGAATGACAAAACCCAGGTGAGAAAATATCAACCCCAAATGCTACACAACTACTACTCCAAGGATGTTCTGCGCTACCCAGAAACTGCACTGCCTGCTGGAAAGGAATGGTTGGAAACTCCTCTTCCGATGCTCAAAAAATGCTGCAATTTTAGCCTCCGGCTCCTCAACCAAAACCCAAAAAGGGTTTGGCCTAATTCCACACCTCAAAATTCGGCCTCCAAGCACGATGTCCTCCTCAAAACGTTGGGAAGTATGACCTGCCTGTAACTTGCTAGAAAGGCCCTCCAAATCACCCCAAAATGTTGAGATGTTCCCCTCTAAGGCTTCCTCCACTTCTCCTGACAAATTCCAGCTCTAAAACTCCTTCCACCAATTCCCACGTGTGCCCAATAATGGCTCCTTGCGCAGGCCCAAGTGACTGCAAATCGAACTGCCCAAATGCTGCAATCTCCTGCCCCAAAACTCTCCCCAAAGGTTGACCCTCCACTGAAGCTCCAACGCATGAATTCCCCTTGCAAACGCTGCCTGGAAACACCTCCAAACAACTCTTGTGTGTTCCCCTCCTGCGTCCCCCAGAAACACGCACTGGCTGGGCCAAGGTTGAGTAATGTGATTGTGAAACTCCTTCGGCTCTCCTCCAAAGTAGTACAAATTGCCTTCCTAGGGTGGCACTCGAAGTCCCCCAAAGAAAGGTTGAGTCTCCCGCCTGGAAAACTCGGTGCTAAACAACTGGTAACTTGGCTAAGCAACTTGAGCAACACAAATGAGTTTGATATACAAAATGATGCCTTGAGTTGGGGGAGCTGCTCTTACTAATAACTTCATGGGCCTTTGTTTTCCATGCGAGCTCCTCTCCCTAACCATTTGACTTCCCCTCCAAGGCAATTCAAATCTCTCAATGGACCAAGTGCGTTTTCTTAGAATCTCAGACAAGGACTTATATTAAATCCTAAGACTTATGACCATCAATAACTAGGTCAACACATGTATCTAGGAATTCATTCCCATGCATATATATGTCCAATAACATTAATACATTAAACATGTTTTGACCTAGACCAAGCTAGGGTTTCATCCAAATGAACACACACACACACACATATATACCTAGGGTTTCATGCAAAGGCATTTCATATCATGTGTTAGTCAAACCCAACATCACTAAATATCAATAAGAGATAACAAACTTGATTAGACTAGGGTTTGATTAGACAAACAAACACATACCAAGGAAATAATTTCTAAGACATTATAAGGGTCTTGCTTACACATTCCACCAAACCCTAATGAGTTAGGGTTTCAATGTAGAAACATAGCAAACCCAACATTGCCAATACTTCAAAGGTTCGAGATTTTAGACCTTATCATTCAAACCTAACAAGTAAGGTTTTCGTAATCATACCAAAATCCCAAGCATGACATTATCAATAAAAATTCAAATATCATTTTACAATATCCCTAAGCAGTTTAGGATTTCATACATTCATATTAGCATACCCTTAGGTTAGGGTTTTCCAGAGACCTTGTCTAGGGTTCTATAAAATCAATTAAGAATAAGAGTGGGGTAGATTTATCGAGTGATGTATCACCCAAAATAAGAATCAATATGATTCACTATAGCTAGACACAACACTGTTAGTAATAGATTCTTCAAATGAATAAACATTTATTATAAAGAAATCATTGAAGCCATTACTACAACATCACTGAGATCTTCACTATTGCTTCTCCACCATATCAACGAGATCTATTGAGATCTTCACTGTGATCTCTATGCTTTCAATGATGCACTGAGAACTTCATTATGACAGCCATGATAACTGTTTTATCCTACCTTCATCACTGTACTCTAGACCATCATGTTGACTGTGATCATGCGGGAGTGTATTCCATGACTGCAGGATCATTGTGATCGTTCTTAAACCGAGACAGTGAGATCATGTAAAGATAGTGAGGCATCCGAAGATCTTTCCATATATATATATATATATATATATATATATAGACACACATTGACTGTTAAGAAATAGATCGACCGAGATGAGATACTATTCCTCACTATACTGAGGTCCTTACTGTCTCATTTATTCTGAGACTGTAATGGTTATTGTGGCTCATTGTTATGCAGGGATTGTATCCTCCGAGAATGATCATTTATGCGGCTTTGTTATTGTGTCACGATTGTAGTATATATATATATGTGATTGAGACAACATCTAACATCAATTTTATTAGGCTGAGAGAGAGGTTCTATCACTGCTGTTCTTTGTCTAGACTTCTACAGGAGTATCACCGAGACCTTGATGCCAAGACTGCTATGCGAGATCCATTGACATTGTGCCTTTGTCCTAGATCTTTGCTACTCCATTCAGCCGAGATCCTCACAGGTATGTCGAGATCACTAGCCGTGCAATTGTGATATGTCTAGGTAGATCCGTATGCTAAAAAAGATATGCCGAGAATGCCTAATCCTTCAATCATTGCAACGTCCATTATACAAGGTTATTCCTGCTCCATTACACCGAGGTCATGACTGCACCTAAACCCCAAACGAGGTGCAGTCAAGCCCTAACTGCGGCTCTACTCCTCCATACTAAATTTCAAAGCCTTTCAATTTTTTTTGAGCCTTTTTCGCTGACCCTTCGTGGGTATTTATAGTAGTGAGCCACCTATATGAGCTCACATATGTTTATGAATTTCCATGTCTATTTTGCCAAGCTGACATGACTTATATTTATTTATTTGATTCATTTTGGAGCCAACATTATATTCCTTTGTTGTTTTGCTTGCAAATTTCAGTGAACTTGCTTTTGGAGGATTCTTCTTGGTCTTGGAGGGCTGATTTGACACCAATACATTTTACATAGGCTCTTAAAGGGTTCTCCATTCCTGACATGACTCTTTGACATAACAATAAATCCTAAAGACATCATGAAGAAGTCTTTCACCTAGTGACACTTCTTGCCCATGAAACCCATGTAACAAGATTACAAAAATAATTTATTTTCTTTTATTACATCAAATACAAAGATCATGTCATTATGAAGACCGAACCTAGTTACACTTTCTTCAACACCTTAGACATGTTAACTTTCTTCCTTGGTCCTTTCGATTTCTTTCCTTTATGTTGAGCAATGTAGGTGTTTGATACTTCTTCAGGATTGGAAGCTAATGAGATCCTTAATTCTTCCTGACTGTAGGCAGTCCATAGTTCTTCAATGGTGGGAGCTACATTCCAATTGCTAAGTCCTGTAGCCTAAGTTGCACGAAATGGGGAAAAGGGTACGAGTTTCCGAAACGGGCAAGGGTACGAAATGTGATCCCCCCAAATATATATATATATATATATATATTAGGACATTTAAGAAATATGTGCAATCATAAAGCATATGTGATACATTCTAATTTATTACATTATGATAAAATTGTCAGTTGTCAATGTATAAACTATAAGTCTCTAAGTTTACATCACATTTACTCATGAATGATCACATAATGAAAATAGAAATATCCAAAATCAGCCATGAGAAATTTCTAATTTCTTGTCTCGTGCTTGTTTGGGAGTCTCCTCCTACATAGTCGAACGACCTTAGTGATCTTGATTAAATACAAGTTTCATTCCCTAGTACCCTACATGCTCTTGATTATTGGGAGTCTCCCCTGCATAGAGGGCTTGGTTCTCTTGATTAAATACAAGTTCCATACCCTACTACATGATAAAATCCAATGGAAACATTGTAATGCCCCCAATCCTGAAATCCTGAAAAACAGATAAGTCTGCTGGATTTTGAGTGAGATCTAAAATTCTACCTTCTCCATATGAAATCCAATGAGGGTGAAACCACAATCAAACATCGTGAGTCATTTCATGGTAATGTTAAAAATTTAAGTAAAAGTGACATTCTTCTTTATTTTTCATTTTCATGCTTCTGTGATATTCTCCTTTAATTTTCATTTTCATCCTTTTACTTTAAGAATTTAACATTACCATGAACTGCATATCAACACTAGGGCCATAGGCTTGAACATTCGGCTGCCCCACTCAAAAAACTCCTTTTTTTTATAACTTGAGAGACATCTAGAAGCATCTAGAGGATATTTGAGTCGCCCAATAAAAAATTAGTAGCAAAAAAATAAAAAAAAATACAAGAAAAAGTCAAGTTACAAGAGGAAACTCCGACGTACGGACCAAAAACATGTTTCCAGCTATACTAGCCATGTTTCCTCCTCAAGAAACGGGCCAGTATGGCCGGAAACGCGTTTCTGGGCCGTACTGTACGGGTTTCCCCGTTTCTGTTTCATTTTTGTATGGAAGTGGACCCTTTGCCCACGTTTCCTGCAACTTAGCCTGCAGCAAATGAACCCCAACTAGGTGGCAATCCTAATAAGGTAGTGATCATGAGTTCTTTGTTTGGAACAATTCCATCAATGGCCAAAAGATCATCCCTGATTCTTGCTATCTTCACAAAGGATGCCACTTTATCTTCTTTAGTCATCTTTGTGGTCCTTAGCTCATTCTTCAAACTTTCTGCTTGACCAATGTTCTTAATAGTAAATAAATTTGACAAGGCTTCATACATTTCTTGAGCATGACTGATGTTAGCTATGAATGGGACAAGGTTGTCTTTTATTCCTTCTACCATCACAGTCATGGCCACCAATTCTAGTTACCTGAATTTCACTTTGTCAGCATCACTGAAATCCTTTGTAGGCTTCTTTACTTTTCCTTTGACCAAGTCTAATACCTTGTCCATTTCAAGGATGAGGTCAATCCTCTTCTTCCAGGACCTGTAGTTTGAGGCCCCTTCAAGTTTGTTCTCTCCCTTGATTGTGTTAGACATCTTCCTTGAATATAGTAGATTCTTTCCATGAGATAGTCCTTTTTGAATGGTTCCTTGATCAAGTGCTTGAGACTGCCTTTTTCTTCTCTTTTCACCAAAACTCCAATACCATGTTAGAAAATCAGAAAGGCAAAAATATTTTGTTATTCTTGATAATTACTTGTGATGTTTCTTGTTATTATGGTTCTTTATATTTTCTTTCTTTTAGTTCATCAAGCAATTACCTAAGCGGACACACAGTCAAGAAATTCTTCCTTTCAATAGTATTCTTCGAAACTCTTAACCGTAGACAAAGACTAGGCCTTCCCTCCACACCAAGTCAGCGTCTCAGAATTTCAACCTCCTTTACAACAACTTCGACTAGGCAACAACTTCCGGCATCAGGAAGCTTCAGACATTAGTGAAACTTGGAAGACTTCGATCTTCCAATCTAGGGCATGAAACAGAGGGAGAGCCACCAAAATTTCGATTTTCCTTCTTTGTTAGACTCCACCCAACTCGCATTTCTTTTGGCTTCTCGACTTCAAGCTTTGCACTTCCCAACTTCCTTAGAGATATCGAACTTCTGTGTGATGAAGTGCTCCAAATGAATTCGACTTGCTTGTATTTACAGGCTTCATGTTGTTGATTTTGGGTAGCATCGGATGTGCTCTAGCCATGAAAATTGGTGGAGAGGCTAAAGCACTTGAGATCTCCAAGACTCAGAAATGGTTTGGGTAGATTCTACCTGGTTTAGGAAATATTAAAATAATTAATATTTTTAATGGAGTTCCTAAGTCTAAACTTCGGAAAAATAAAATATTTATGGGTATTAATATAAAACTGGGTTAGAAGGTTCCAAAAAACATGGATCAAGCCAAACCTAATCTTAGCCGTTGATTAGAGATGTAATCTCGGCTGTTGAAGGACCATCAGGAAAAGTATAAGAAGAGGCTTGAGGGTCAGCTGGAGAACATATTGAGGGAGTCTAGCCATTTTGATTTCTAGAGCGGGGTTTGCTGAGAAATTCGAACTAGTGGTCTGGATTGCAGCAAGAGGTAGGAGGTATGGAACAGAGAGGCAGGAACAACATCGAAAGATCAACACAGAGGTTAGAGAGGTAAATGCATAGGCAAATAGACTGCGCAGTCACTGGAGGGCCTGCGTGGATGACGCAGAGAGGCCCAGTGCTGAAGCATAGAAGTAGGGGCTAACAGAGAGGGTCTAGGAGCCGCGCAGAGGCCAACAAATCTGATGCTGAGTCTGGGCACCCAGTTGTACTCAAGAATAACTGATTAATAAAATCCTCCTTTGTTGCACTGATTTTCTTGCATTGGGTTTTTCCGGGCATAATTGTCCGAAAATATTTGTGTTGATTTGTTTAATTCTTTTGCATGTATTTGTTTCTGTATTATGGTGTGATGTCTGCATCAGAATTTATTTTAATGTTGTTAATTTTAGGTATGTTCTATGATTAGAGCAATTTATTTCAATTTTCACAGTTAGCTCAATATCTTTCCCAGATTAGCAATCACATCAGCATTAAGGTAAACTACAGATAGAACATAAACATAAATCGCAGAAGACAAGCCAAGACAAGAGGACATAAGATGTGGCGCTAGCCAGGGACAAACCCCAATGTGGGGAAACCCTTGATCAATTCTTCTTATATGTTCTTCAATAGTTTAGCAGATAGAGAGAGATAGTACATTTACAACAAAAGTCAACACTTTGACTTATCTAGATAAGAGCATAGATCATCTCTAAGAAGATGATACATGAGATCAGTTGAAGACATGCTGCTTCAACTGATTCTGCAAGGTGACTCCTTCGCCAACCATTGTGCTACATCTCGTCATCATGCTGCACCTCACCGTGCTGCACCATGTTGCACCCATCATCATAATGCTGATCCTCATGATCATGTTGTACACATCATACTGCTACACCTTACTTGCCATGCTGTCCATGCTTGCTGCTGTCTCATGTGCCTTTGCTGCCATGTCACAGTTGCTGTTCCACTTTGCCTTGCCATACCTTGCTGTTGTCCCATACGTCTTAGCATACCTTGCTGCTGTCCCATGTGTCTTAGCAGCACTATGTATCTTGCTTGTCCCATGCATCTTAGCAACGCTATGTACCTTACTGTCCCATGCATCTTAACAACACTATGTACCTTGCTGTCCCATTTACTTTGCTGCACTAGTGTGCTAGTCGCCTTGCTGTCCCATTTACTTTGCTACACTAGTGTCCTAGTCACCTTGCTGTCCCATCCATTGCGCTATCCCAACCTGCTATTCATCACTGATTTGGTTAGGGCACTAGGCAACCCTAACTCCACCTAACAGTCATCAAACAAGTCCCTTGATGACTACGACCCACCTTGGCAAGCTTCTTCCATAGCTACGATGCTTCCTTAGGATGCATATCAGCCCTTCACAGATCTGCTGTCACCTACAACAATTATTCCTACCACAACCCTCCATGTTGCTCCTTATGCTTCCCCACGCCGTCCCTTTGAGATGACTGCGGCCTGGTTAGGAGGGCCTTTCTAGGCCTCTCGACCATCTAAACTTCACCTCCCAATTTTTGTTGTAACAGTCCTTCACTGCGGCCCTATAAACATAAATATACACCCCAAAACCATGCACAAAATAGTCATTAAACTTACCTATAGTCTGCGGCCTAATTTTCAAGGTAAGGCTGCTCCAACGTGTCACAAAACTGTCCTCTTCTTGCCTCTTGCAATGTGCCTAAGACCTGCTGCTCTTCTTCTCTAATTCTATGCCCAAAACAGTGAGAATATCTCCACAAACTTAGCTACATTCTAGACTACATAGATACCAGCGTTAGGGCTTCCTCACTTGATAGCGTTAGGGATTCTCATTTGACTGTGTTAGGGCTTCCTCATTTGACTACGTTAGGGATTCTCCCTTGACTGGGTTTTAGGGCATCATCTCCATTAGGGCAGCATTGTCTTCTTAGGATCTCTCCTCCCACAAAAACCTAAGACAAGTGGAGAGGAAGAGATCACTAGAAGTGTGTGTAAGAAATGACTCTCAAGTCATCTCCTTTTATACTAAAACGTTGAGCACATGTGAGGTTTATTTGGTTGTTGGCCGACCTTGACGAATTGTCTTATAACACAAATAAATTCATAACTCCATGAATACTTATCGGAATCGGATGATCTTTAGATCAATCCTACACCTCTTGATAAGAGGGATCTAAAAAAAATCTCAGCTGCCATAAATAAGATGACCCACATGGAGTTTGGCCCTAGTTTCCAATTTTAACACTCCCTCTCAACTAGGGAGAACTCCATCTATTGATCCATATGTCTGATTGTACTATCTCTGCTATCAGTGCCCTGCATTGCTTTGCTCTGCTCTACTGAACAATGAAGAAGAAGAATTGATCGAGAATGTCTCATACCATTCTCTACTGACCTGAAGTCAGTTTTATTGATCCTAGATCAATATCACAAGAGAGTGTCTCAAACCACTCATACTGATCTCAGATCAATGGAGGTCATCCTAGCATAGGGAGTACGGTAGATACAACGATGCGTCCATCGATAGTAGTACTATGGTCCATAACCCCATTTCTTTGCTCATTGGCTAGATGAGAGGTACTTCTCTTGAGTCCCAGACTGCATGGGTAAGATGCCTCGATAGGAGAACCATTCATCCTGTCCCTAAGTCGCCTTTGGGAACTCTAAGCCATTCACCTTGTACATAGCACACCATTAGGGGAGGCTGAGTCGCCCAATGGTCGCTTGTTGCTCCAAGCAGTACCCCGAGCCCCCCGGAGCTCCTAGAGCTCAATGCATGCATCATGTAGGACCCTTATAAAAAGGTCTTTCAACGACTCCAAGTCGTTTGGGAAAGTCACAAATTTGACCTTTCCCCGGGGGCTTTGACAGAATGTCTTGCGACTTGTACACTAGTCTCAATGCGATAGTGCCTCCTCGGTCATCGACGTACCATATCCCAGATAAGCTAGTATTTGATGTCTATATGTTGGAGCAATCATAGAATACAGGATTCCTTAACAATCGAATCCCCCCCTAGTTGACAGAGAGGATCCCGATGGTATCCATCGTGTGTACAAACAACTCGCTGAAGAGCTTCCACAACCAGGTAGCTTCACACGAGATCATACTCGTACCTATGTATTTAGTCTCACCGATGCTTATAGCAACTGACTTCTGCTTCCTGCTCATCCAGGATATCGAATAGAACCCAAAGAGAAGCAACACTCGGAAGTGCTCTTGCGGTCCTCCACACTGCCTGCCCAGTCAATATTCGAATAATCATGCAGCTTCATATTTCCAGTAGTGTATCTCAATCCATGAGGGATTGTGCCCTGAAGATAGCTTGGAAAATTCTTGGCACCAATCTAGTGAGGCTCAACCAGATATGAGTCCAACATGCTAACTGCAAAACATATATTTAGATGGAAGTTCACCAAGAACATCAATGTGAATGAGTTTATGAAACTCAGAGGCATTTCCCAAATCTAGTCCAGCATCACTTCCACATAACTTCTGAAAGTTAAGCTCCATCGAGGTAGTCACAGGCTTGCAGTTCACCATTCCCAATCTGGAATCCAACTCCCTCTTACTTTTGAAAATGAGAGGGTCTGCACCTGTCAGAAGGAGGTCGTCCTCAGAAGGTGTCGGTATGAGAGGTCTATCATCCACAACCTTCAAGCAATGGTTTGGATCAGCTTCACTCCTATTGAATCTCAGCTTCATTAGACAGCTACCAATCCTCTCAAACTAAGCCCAAGGAGTTTTGCTTCAAGCCATAGAGGGATTTCTTCCACTTGCACACATGAGATTCCTGATCATGAATCTCAAACTCCTCGGGTTGTTCAAAACTTGTGGACTTGCTACATGAGGGGAATGGTCCCCTTGTAAGATTTTCGTTCGGTACATCTTGGACATGTACCTTCATGCCCTTCTTGGATTCAAGCATCCCTGTCATCATCTAACTCACATCGGGTAGGGCCCCATAATAAGTAGACCTTTGGTGCTATAGATGAGATGTGACAACTGACATGGTCCCCAATGGACTTCCTGCAACTTGATACAACCCTAAACTCAAAAGCATCTTTGAAAATTCCATTTTCAAATATGTACCTTTCCATCGATGAATGCCACCCTGAAACCTTTGACTTCCATTGCCGAAATGGTCACCAGGTTCTTGCGATCAAGTAGACAAAAGAGATTCTTGTAAATGAATCGAGTTACCCTCATTCAATTGAGGGGTAACATTCCCTACACCCTTTCCGGGATAGGTGGCATCGGCTCCAAGTATAATCGCACGATTGTTTCCATCTCTACTAAATTAGAGAGAGCACCCTTCTATTTGGAGAAGTGCCTTGAAGCACTACAATCAATAAGCTAGATTCCCAAAGAATCTGAAGGAGAGGGCCAATACAAGATAACGCTTCTTTATCTGATCAAAAACAACATTTGATTCTTCATACTTGGGGTTCCTTGCTTTCTTGAAGAGTCACCATTCCCTTGATAACCTGCATTACCAGTCATTCCTCTGATCATTGAAGATGTCCCTAGAATGATTGTTATCATCATCAAGTGATGTGTCCCTAACATTCAGACACTTTTTCGTATAATGGACAGACTTATTACAACCAAGGCATCTGCCTTTCCTTCCACCCTTAGATCCAAACTTCCTAATAAGGTGATCTTTTAGGTAGGCCATTAGAAGCTTCTGTTGCACCATTCTGATAATATTCTTTGCTTTGACTTCACCCTTGGTGAATTTGAAGAGGGATGAGGAATTCATTGAGCCTTTTGTCCTTTCCCAACTGTCTTCGGTGATTGCTCTTTCAGTCTTGGTTGGGCTTTGTCTTCACCTCAACTCTGATTCCATGTTAATTTTAGGTATGTTCTATGCTTAGAGCAATTTATTTCATTTTTCACAGTTAGCTCAATATCTTTTTCAAATTAGCAATCACATCAGCATTAAAGTAAACTGCAGAGAGAACATAAACATAAATCGCAGAAGACAAGCCAAGACAAGAGGACACAAGATGTGGCGCTAGCTAGGGACAAACCCCAATGTGGAGAAACCCTTGATCAATTCTTCTTATATGTTCTTCAATATTTCAGTAGGGAGAGAGAGAGAGATAGTACATTTACAACAGAATTCAACACTTTGACCTATCTAAATAAGAGCATAGATCATTTCTAAGAAGATGATACATGAGATCAGTTGAAGACATGCGGCTTCAACTGATTCTCCAAGGTGACTCCTTCACCTCTCATTGTGCTGCATCTTGTCATCATGCTGCACTTCACTGTGCTGCACCATGTTGCACCCATCATCATAATGCTGGACCTGACGATCATGTTGTACACATCATACTGCTGCACCTTGCCTGCCATGCTGTCTCATGTGCCTTTACTTCCATGTGACAACTGCTGTCCCACTTTGTCTTGCCATATCTTGTTGCTGTCCCATATGTCTTAGCATACCTTGCTGCTGTCCCACTTTGTCTTGCCATATCTTGCTGCTGTCCCATATGTCTTAGCATACCTTGCTGCTGTCCCATGTGTCTTAGCTGCACTATGTATCTTGCTATCCCATGCAACTTAGAAGCACTATGTACCTTTCTGTCCCATGCATCTTAGCAGCACTATGTACCTTGCTGTCCCATTTACTTTGCTGCACTAGTGTGCTAGTCACCTTGCTGTCCCAACCTGCTGTTCATCACTGATCTGGTTAGGGCACTAGGGAGCCCTAACTCCACCTAATAGTCATCAAACAAGCCCCTTGATGACTGCGACTCACCTTGGCAAGCTTCTTCCATATCTACGATGCTTTCTTAGGATGCATATCAGCTCTTCATAGATCTGCTATCACCTACAACAATTATTCCTACCACAACCCTCCACGTTGCTCCTTATGCTTCCCCACGCTGTCCCTTTGAGATGACTGCGGCCTGGTTAGGAGGGCCTTTCTAGGCCTCTCGGCCATCTAAACTTCACCTCCCAATTGCTGCTGTAGCAGTCCCTCACTGCGGCCCTATAAATAGAAATATACACCCCAAAACCATGCACAAAACAGTCATTAAACTTACCTATAGTCTGCGGCCTGATTTGCAAGGTGAGGCTGCTCCAACGTGTCACAAAACTGCCCTCTTCTTGCCTCCTGCAATGTGGCTAAGAGCTGCGGCTCTTCTTCTCTAAATTCCGCACCCAAAACAGTGAGAATATCTCCACAAACTCAGCTACCTTCTAGACTGCGTAGATACCAGCGTTAGGGCTTCCTCCTTGATAGCGTTAGGGCTTCTCATTTGACTACGTTAGGGCTTCCTCACTTGAATGCGTTAGGGCTTCTCACTTGATTGCATTTTAGGGCATCATCTCCATTAGGGCAACATTGTCTTCTTAGGATCTCTCCTCCCACCAAAACCCAAGACAAGTGGAGAGGAAGATATCACTAGAAGTGTGTGTAAGAAATGACTCTCAAGTCATCTCCTTTTATACTAAAACGTTGAGCATGTGGGGTTTATTTGGCTGCTGGCCGACCTTGACGAATTGTCTTATAACACAAATAAATTCATAACTCCATGAATACTTATCGGAATTAGATGACCTTTAGATCAATCCTACACCTCTCGATGAGAGGGATCCAGGAAAAATATCAGCTGCCATAAATAAGATGACCCACATGGAGTTTGGCCCTAGTTGCCAATTTTAACAAATGTTTATTGAAGGGTTTTCGTAAATAATTTATTGGGAAGTAAGTAGGTAAAATAAATCAGTTGTTGCAGTAACAAAATTTTCACATGGTATCAGAGCGAGTAATCAGAGACAGGAAGGGAAAATCAATTATGGGTCGAGACCATGATGCAGAGGAATCTACGTCAGGAGACTTGCACAGATTTTCAGAAAATTGCACAAGAGACCGTAATTTCGATTTCTCTATGTTGGCTTCCAGATTGGAAGAAGAAGTTGCTTGTGTGACAAGCTCTACATCATCATATGTATGGTATATAGACAGTGGAGCCTCTTGGCATATGATGGGAATTCAGGAATGTTTCTCAGATTATCAGGAGGAAAGGATGAATTTTTAGATCACCATGGGGAATAAGGTAACGTGTACTCCAGTAGGGAAGGGTACCATAGTTTTTCAAATAGGAACGGGAGAGCGGTTCCGTGCTACCAATGTATTGCATGTACCAGGACTTGGGATGGACTTACTTTCCATATCGCAACTTCAAGGCAAGGGCTATGACATTTTCTTCATTAAGAAGAAAGTATACGTCAAACACCCGAGCTGGAAAAAGAAAGTGCAGATAGGGATCAAAAGTAACAGGTTGTACAGATTACAACTAGAATCACCAATGGCACTGATAGGCAATCATGGAGACAAGGATTTGAATGAACTATGGCACAAAAGAATGGGACATTTGCACCATGGGGCTCTAAGAATTCTCTGGAAAACTGTAACAGGAGTTCCGGACCTTAGTACAAAACGAGATGATGTATGCAGAGGATGTGCTCTAGGAAAGTATTTTAGAGTGACATTTCCTACAAGTAAAAATAGGGCCAAGAGTGTTCTAGGATTGATACACTCAAATATCTATAGACCTATGTCCACTAAAGCTCTTAGTGGTGTCGAGTACTTCATCACCTTTATTGATGACCACTCTAGGAAATCTAGGATTTATTTTTTGAAAACCAAGGATGAGGTTTTCTGTCGATTCAAAGAGTTCAAGGCTCTGGTGGAGAACCTAATAGGGGAGAAAATAAAAGTTTTGTGCTTAGATAATCGCGGAGAGTATGTCGATAAGGACTTCATTGATTTTTGTGCTAAGGAGGGCATCAAAAGATAGTGGACAACTCCTTACAATCTGGAGCAGAATGGAGTAGCAGAAAGAAAGAAAAGGACTATCATGGAAGCACAGCTAGGGCCATGATGTATGATTAGGATATGCCAAAATTCCTATGGGCACATGCAACATGACAGTCTATGTTCAAAATAGAACTCCTCATCGGGCATTGGGTAAGATTACCTCAGAGAAAGTATTCACAGGGAAGACACCCGAAGTCAGTCATTTTAGGATATTTGGGAGCTTTGCATATTGCCGCATAGTTGAGGAAAAGAGTAAGACGCTGGATCAATCTATCTTCCAAGGAGCAGGAAGGTAGTAGTTCGACAAGATGTGAAGTTCATGGAGGATAGGCCTTTAGAAAATCTCGAGAAATGCCTTTCGAGGAGTAGTCAAAAGATGAGCTGTTGGTCAAAGAATTCTTCCTCGGACCAGGAAGAATCACAGGAGGAGGAGGAGCTGACATAAGCACCTGCTACCAGAGGAGGAGGAGCTGACATAAGCACCTGCTACCAGAGGAAGAATGAGCAGGGAACTTCGTCAGATTCTATGAGATGCAGAGGATTTCATTGGTGCACCAAGAAACAATAAAAGGGAGCGAAAACAGCCAGATAGATATCAAGCATTAGTAGCTCAGGATGGGGAGCCTGCCAGTTTTTAGGAGGCTGATCAACATCAGATTTGGTTGGATGCGATGGTAGAGGAATACAATTCCATAATGGCGAATGATGTTTGGGAGGTAGTGCCGAGGCCTCAAGACAGATTGGTGGTAGGTTCGAGATGGATCTACAAAATTAAATACGTTGCAGACAATAGTGTGGAAAAATACAAAGTCAGGTTTGTGGCTAAGGGGTATGCTTAGTAAGGAAGGAATCTACTATGAAGAGACCTTCGCCCCAGTAGCCAGGCATACATCTATTAGAACCGTGATATCTCTGGCAGCACAGATTGGATGGGATATTCATCAGATGGATGTCAAAACGACATTCCTGAATGGGGTGATAGAAGAGTCTGTATACATTGAACAACCAGAAGGCTTTGAGACACATGCATAGAAGTCTCATGTATGTAGATTGAAGAAAGCCCGGTATGGGCTAAAACAAACACCTAGAGCATGGTATGGTCAAATTGATGGCTACTTGCAGAAGAACAAAATTTGATTACTTCAGGGAGAAGATGGGGATGATAAAGAATCCATCTCAGTAGCAGAAATGGGTATGATGTTGCAGTGTAGTAGCAGTCAATAGTAGCACGATGTAGCATGACGAGAAGAGGTTGCAGTGCAGATGCAATGTTGGGAAGGACCAACAACAACATGGATGCAAAGGGAGTTTCAGTGCAGATGCAATGTTCGGAGAAAGGACCAGCAACAACACGGATGCAGAGGGAGTTGCCGTACGGATGTATTTGTTTCTGTATTATGGTGTGATGTCTGCAACATAATTTATTTTAATGTTTACTGAAGGGTTTTCGTAAATAACTTATTGGAAAATAAGTAGGTAAAATAAATCGTTGTTGCAGTAACAAAATTTTCACACATGTGAGGTCGAATTAGTGTCCTTAGGCCGACTTGATCTCTTCTAGGCCGATTTGGTGTGGAGGATACATAAATTATATTTAACTCAATACTTAATCTTTTTACATGATTCAAATGCCCAACAAGGGTCTCTTTAAAAGTACAATGACTCTATTGACTCAAAATAAATCCTAGCAGTCCTCAATGGGCACTTTGACCTAAAACATGGTGACCCAAGCATGAAACCCATGCTTTAATAAGTCACAACAATAATAATAAAAATTCTTTTCTTTGTTCTTTTGACAAGTACATTTTTTTTTCTGGGTAAAAGTAACTTCTATATTAAGCAAGAAAAATATTTACATAATTTACAGCAACCAAGGGGGACGAGGCCACCCTCTAACAGAGACAACTGGGACAGACTAGCAGACCTCTGAGACAACATTACAATGATTTGTCCAAATGAGCCCCTTGGACAACATTACAGTTCTGGATGGCCAAAAAAACAGACTCTATTACCTTGCTGACTCGAACTTTTAACAAGCTGCCACTATAGGGCTGAGAACAGGAACTGAGCGAGATTGAGGATTTGACCAACAAAGACATGAGCAAAAATACAAAAATGCAAAAACCTGGAGAAACGCCTTCGAACATATTCAGGTAGGGTGACTTGGCGAAGTTGGCGGTTGCCTTTGCATCGGGCTGGGCGGATCAAGCCATATGACAGACTCCTCACCCACCTGAAGATGCCCCTCCGAACCCAGATGAGCTGAATCTTGTTCCGCATTCCTATTCTGGACACAGTTTATTAATGGCTGAATTTCTTGCACTGATTCATCACAAATTGAGTTCGCCTGGTTCTGAGCCTGCTGAGGCTGGTCGACTTGTTCTATGGGTGCCCGCGGACGGGGCATCCTATGCACTCTTCCTTGCATATCCCCCAGAAGAATTTCGCTGCTCTGGAGACTGTCGGAAGCAGGGGAGGACCATGAGGGGTTAATTGGAGGCGCTTCTGAAAGATACACAGAGAAATTGACCATAACATCCGACTGAAGGATCCCTCTGGGAATGCGGAGGCGGAAAGACTGATAGGAATCCGGCAATAGCAAAAATTCCTCCTCAGAGCTGGATGATGAGGGGGAAATGGCTGCCATAGGTGCTATTGGGTGCGGTTCCTCCCCTTCAATCCCATAACGAACCCCTGAACGACCACCGCGGCGAGGCACGCCCCTTCGACGCATAACTGTTTCCAACCTGAGCGCCTTGAGACTCTGCTCAGTTTCCTTGAGACAATATTGCAGAGCAATATTTTGCCCGCCTCCCACTTCAAACAACATTCCCTGATCATTGCAGGTCTGAGCGGTGTTGGTATATAACCAGGACTTCGCCCTCACCAAATGCCGCCTACCAGACTCCATTACACCAGATCTCCTCGAGACCGGGGCAGGCTTGCTCGACTTAAATGCAACCTCGACCGTGCTCTGCCATTCCTTAATGTCGTTTGCCTAAAGCATTGAATAGTTTTTTATCGCCATCGCTGTCTCGTACCTGCTCGCTGCCTCGGCCTTGAGACAGGTATAGAGGCGCGGGAAAGTCTTAATGGCCACCTGCCATTCATGCATGATGGACACCCGCATCCGGGGCTTTTGACAAGTACATTACATGATGACTCAAATACATTAAATGAAGACCGAACCTAGTTACAATTTCCAACAAGCCTAACCCACTCTTTCTGTCGAATCCCCCCACCAATCTATGTCCAAAAGTGCCCATGACAAGTAAGGAAAATTAATCAACTATACCAATGAAAAGCCATACCTTTGGGGTTGGAAGGCCCACCTTCAAACATAAATTCATGACAAGTGGTTGAGGGACCACATGACAAGCACAGGGGGCGGAGAAAATGGCACATAAAGCTATTTGGTGGCTAAAAGGGGTCGCTGTCTGTCGATTGAGGACCATTTGGGAGAAATTTTTTCTCCCATACACACTACCCACAGGTGGTGGGTAACAGGTCTTTAATGATTACATCAATAAAAAGCTCCATGTTCTACGATTCTCCAACAACAACTGGAAGGAGGCTCCAACCCCTTGATTTATCAGCTCCAAATAGAAGGATGCTCCAACACCTTGATTTACCAGCTCCAACTGGAAGGATGTCCCAACGCCCTGATTTACTAGTTCCAATTGGATGGATGCTCCAATGCCCTTGTTTTATCTCCAACTGAAAGGATGAGGCTGCAACTTGCCTTACCACCACCTTGCTCAACAAGCCACCACTTTCCCTCAATGTTCCAACCTTGAATTCACCATGGTGAACCGCGATTTCATCTCATTTTCAAACTGGATCCACTTGTGCTCAATATCAACATAAATAATATCAAAAACAATCTGCTGATTTTGTCTATCTGCAATATTGTCATAAGGTCATCAACAACAAAATCACCAAATCCTCGTTGATCCATCAGTAGGAACATACTCTCTCTTGTAGAACCTGCATAAATAACTTATGCCAAATGCAAACCATTGTCTCAACACCTGCACAATGCATCAATAGTATTCTTTGGAGAGCAGGTCAACAAACTATAGTGCAACCCCTAGAACTTCTGGTCATAAGTGTTAGTTTTTGTAGCATCGGATGTGTTCTAGCCTTGAAATTTGTGGAGAGGCTAGAATAAATGAGATCTCCAAAACACAGAAATCGTTTATGAAAATTCCGCCTAGAAATGACGTAATTAGATTGTTAGTTAGTTTTTAAATATTTCTTAAGTCTAGACTTAGGAAATATGACTAATTAGTCATAATTAATTGAGTTATGGTGTGAATGTTTTAGAAACTCACACGGATCGATTTCAAGTTAATCCTAGCCATCGATTTTGATCTAATCTTGGCCGTTGAAGTCTCAATAGAGGATTATAAGAAGTCAATGGGGCTTGGAGAAATCACTTGGAGAGTTCAATTTCATGAGCATATCAATTTCAAGAGTAGCAACAATTAGTTGTCGGAGAGAGAGCCAGTGAGATCGAAGCAAAGATAGAGGGGCAAGGACAGTGAGTTGGAGAAAAGATTTTCTAGATCCGGGGAGGCAGCAACAAGTGAGTCGAATTATCCCAGAGAGGCAGCGCATAGGGATTGCGTAGTGCTTCAGTTAGACAAATCGATTTGGTGAGGAGAAAAATTCGTTCTCAGTTCTAGAGGTCGGGAAGGAGTCCCAAAGGGCCGAAGAGGCGATTTTCTCAGCATCTAGAGGCAAAACAACTTCATTTTAGCCCAGTCCAGAGCAAGCTGTCCAACTAGCTATGCTGAGCAGTGCAGAGGTTAATGTAGTGCTTCAGGAGGTCGAGTTTTGATAGGGAAAGTCCAACAAGAGATTGCCTGTGGGAGACGGGTAATTCCCTTCAGTATTTTACTCAGATTTTCTTGCTGTTTGTATTGCCAGTTAGACATCCATAGATGTACTCAGATTTCACTGTTGCATAATAAAATAAACCCTCACTACTGCATCGGTTTTCCAAGTTGGTTATTTTTGGGGACATTTGTCCAAAAATAACTGTGTAAATTTATGTGCATGCTAGCATTGCTTCCAACCTTTATTCTTATGCAATTTTATTTGTGTCAGTCGCAGTGTGATTGATTCAGTATTTGTTGTAGCAAACAATAAATAAATTGTTAAAAATTTATTTAACAATTAGGAGAATTATTTCCAGTTGCTAAAATAGGATTCAAGTTTCCGAATTTTCACATGGTAACAAGAGAGCTCAATAGTGAAGAGGGAGTTTCGTTGTTCAAGTGTGGGCAGTAGATTGAAACCCCAGAGGCAGCACAATCACCTTGGCCAAGAGGTCGAATTTCTTGAGGAGAATCGATTTTTCTAAGTGTGAGGTAGAAAAATTTGATCTCTCTAGATTGAGGGATTCCAAAGGCAGAGAGAGCAACCAATATTTTTTCGCAGAGCAGATCTCTAGCTGGACGCAATGGTTTTGCAACAGTTGTTAGAGCAGAACTAGCGTTGGGTGGAAGAAGAGCACACACTGAGGGAAAATTTTCCTCAAGGAACTTCTAGTCTCAAGAAGTTCGATTTCCCAGATCAACAATGGTTGGGTGTAGAGTTTCTCACTCTAGAAGGGAGTGCGAATAACTGAGCAACAATTGAGGATAAGGGAAGAGGAGATTTTTGACACTTGTTGAGGTGGCCACTACTGGACTTCGAGATCAGGATAGGTTGGATGGAGCTTCCAACTATGTCATCTAGAAGGCAAGGATGTCCTTCCTTTTGGATGAATATGGCCTGAAGCCACTTATAGATGCAGTGGTAGCTATCCCCATGGATGTAGATCAGCTGAAGGAGTACAGAAAGGAGATGGCGTGGGCGAAGAGGTTGATCCTTGGTGGTTTTCGGGATCACATTGTTTCATACATAGCTAGCAAAGGGACTGCCAAAGAGATGTGGGAGACTCTCACCACGTTGTACCAGGGCACTTTCAAGCAACGGGAGATGTACTTAGAGGAGACATTGAGATGCATGAGGATGCAGATGGGGGAAGACATAGATCCCTTTTTCACCAGTATTCAGGAGATTCAGAACCAACTTGTAGCTGATGGGGCAACGCCTCAACCCACGAAGCTAGTGCGATTGGCACTCGACAGTGTCTCAGAGGAGTGGCAGGTATTTGTCCAAAGTATCTTGGGTAGAGACACCTTGCCAAGGTGGGACGGGATAGTGGCCGATTTGCAGCAGGAGGAGTTGAGATGAGCTCTAGTGAAGAGATCCATCAATGGCAGCGATAATGGATCGAAGTAGGCGAAGGAGGAGGAGAATGTGGTCCTCGCACCAAAGGGTCCCAGTCATGCATAGGGAGAGTAGCGAAAGAAGGTGGTCTTGTCAAAGGTCAAGTGCTTTAGATGTGGTGAGCTTGGTCACTACAGTACTCAATACCCTCTCAGGAAAAAGGAAAAGAAGGAGAAGCAAGACCAATAGGCAGCATCAACAGAGATCGATAGGCTTTCCTCCAGGCTAGAGGAAGACTTCGCTATGTTTGCTGACATATCCCCAAGTTTGAAATGGGGTGACTTGGTTTTGTAGCCCTAGAGTGCTACAAATGGGCAGGATCTTTGAGGAGTCCACCTCTTGAATCAATACCTTGCTACAAGAGCCCACAATTTTTCAATAGAAGGATGGATTAATGACAATAGATGTAGTCAGATGCCAGAGTGATAAATGCAGAGTCTAGTTGCAGTTAGATGCTGGGCAGCGGAGTGCAGAGTTGGTAGCAGTGTAGAGTCAACAACAACTCAGATGCCTCAGTGACAATACAAATACTAGCAGCAGTCAAAGACTTAGGAGACAGATGCATCATATTGATCACAATTTATTCGATATTTAGGATGCTTTTTAGTCGTAGAAACAACAAATGAAGAGGGAGTTGTAGTGCAGATGCAGTGTTGGCAGCAATTTTGTAGAGTCAGCAACAACACAAATGCATTGTATATCAGAGTTGCGCAGTGGTTGGTGGGCAGCAGCAACCAGACATCAACAACATGATAAGAGATGATGCAGAGACAGGGTGTTGCTGCAGGAGTCAACAACTCTAGAATACATTCCTTGCTAAGAGTGAGTGTTAGTTTTCGTAGCATCGGATGTGTTCTAGCCTTGAAATTTTGTGGAGAGGCTACAATGCATGGGATCTCCAAAACCCAGAAATCGTTTTTGGAAATTTCGCCTAGAAATGACTTAATTAGATTATTAGTTAGTTTTTAAATATTTCCTAAGTATAAACTTAGGGAATATGGCTAATTAATCAGAATTAATTAACTTATGGTGTGAATGTTCTAGAAACTCACACGGATCGACTTCAAGTTAATCCTAGCCTGTGATTAAGATCTAATCTTGGTCATTGAAGTCTCAACAAAGGATTATAAGAAGAAGTTGATGGGGCTGGCAAAATCACTTGGAGAGTTCGATTTCATGAACATATTGATTTCAGGAGTAGCAAAAATCAGTTTTTGGAGAGAGAGCCAGTGAGATCGTAGCAGTAATTAAGGGGCAGGGATAGTGAGCTGGAGGAAATATTTTCAAGATTTGGGGAGGCAGAAGAAAGTGAGTCGAATTATCCCACAGACGCAGTGCAGAGGGATTGCGAAGTGCTTCAGTCAAACATATCGATTTGGTGAGGAGAAAAATTTGTTCTCAATTCTAGAGGTCGGGAAGGAGTCCCAAAGGGTCGGAGAGGCGATTTTCTTAGCATCCATGGGTAGAACGACTTCGTCTGATCCCAGTTCAGAGCAAGCCATCTAGCTAGCTACGTAGAGGCTGACGCAGTGCTCCCGGAGGTTGAGTTTTGATAGGGAAAGTCCAACCAGAGATTGCCAGTGGGAGAAGGGTAATTCCCTTTAGTATTTTACTAAGATTTTCTTGCTACTGGATTGCCAGTTGGGCATCCATAAATGTACTCAGATTTGATTGTTGCATAATAAAATAAACTCTCATTGTTGCACCAGTTTTCCCAAGTTGGATTTTTCTGAGGATATTTGTCTAAAAATAACTCACTAAATCTGTGTGTGTTCTGTGAAAATTCGGAGATCTCGAATCCTATTACAACAACTGCAAATATTTCTCCTATTTGTTAAATTACTTAAACAAATTATTTGCATTTTCTACAACAAATATTAAAATACATACATTGTAGCCTTCACAAATAAAAAATACTGCAGAAGAAAAATAACGTTGAAGAATAGATGCAGACACACATATACATAGTTATTTTTGGACAAATGTCCCCTGAAAAACCCAACTTGGGAAAACCAGTGCAGCAGTTGAGGGTTTGATTATTATGCAGTAGTAAATCTCAGTACAAATCTATGGAAGCTCAAATCTAGCTTTCCATACAGAGAAAATAACTGACAAATGTTTAGTGAGAAAAATCTCACTTCCATCGATGATCCAATACTGACCTTAGCTCAAGATGCGCTGCCCCTTGCTGCCTCTGCGTCAGCTTGTTGGGACCAACGTCTCTCCCACTCTGCTGATTAATCGCTGCTCTGGAAACTCGATCTTCTGGTTCTTCGGGCTCCCACTCCGGTTCCTGCCTCTGAAACTAGACTTCTCCTCAACAAATACTAATCTCCCTTTGAAGCTCTGCGCTGCCTATTTGCACTGCGTCACCCTGTCTGTGGAGTACGCTGTCTCTTTGCTATGCGCTCACCGGACTAGAAAAACTTCCTTTCGACCTTACTATCCTTGCCCCTCTCTCACTGCTTCAAAACTATTGAATCACCTCTGGAAACTCACAACTGCTACTCTGGAGTGTGATTTCCCAGCAATATCGAATTCCTTGGTGTATCAAGTGTGTTCTCCAACACCCATCAAATTTATTCTTATAATCTCTCGTTGAGACATCAACGACCAAGATTAAAACATAATCGATGGCTAAGATTAACTAGAACTCAATCCATGTCTTCTTCTAGAAGATTCTCACCATGACTTAATTAATACCCTTTAATTAATCAGTTTCCCTAAGTTTAGAGTTAGGCACCATTAAAAAAAGACTAATTATTTTAATTAAGTTGTCTCTAGGTGGAATTTCCAGAAATGATTTATGTGTTTTGGAGAATACATATATTCTAGCCGCTCCACCAAATTTCGTGGCTAGAACACATTCGATGCTAAAAATACTAGCACTCCCTCTTAGCGAGGAATGTGTTCTAGCGCTGCAACCCGCTGAAACAACACCTTGTCTTTGCACGACCCCTGTCATGCTGCTGATGTTTGGCTGCCACTGCCCACCAACTATTGCGCAACTCTGATAAACGCTGCGTCCGTGCTGCTACTGGCCCTGTTGAACTACTGCCAACATTGCATCTGCACTGTAACTCCCTCTCCATTTGTTGTTGCTGCAATTGTAACAACTGCACTAAAAACTTAGGAAGCATCCAAAATTTTGAACCAACTGTGGTCAAAATGATGCATCTGTCGCCCGAGTCCTAACTGCTGCTAGACTCTGCGTTGCTATTGACTCTACATTGTGCCGACTCTACTCTGCATGCTCAGTATTTGACTGCTACTAGCTACTGCATCTATCACTTTGGCATCTGACTGCATCAACTGCCATTGATCCATCTTGCTACTGCATACTGTGGGCCCCCCGTACCCCGGTAATGATCCAAGAGGTGGACTTCTCAAGGATCTTGCCCATCTATATCTCTCTGCGGCTTCAAAACCATGT
This sequence comes from Pinus tabuliformis, assembly GCA_031772625.1. Classification (NCBI taxonomy): domain Eukaryota; kingdom Viridiplantae; phylum Streptophyta; class Pinopsida; order Pinales; family Pinaceae; genus Pinus; species Pinus tabuliformis. The sequence goes on along the minus strand of CM062812.1, from coordinate 991,908,788 downwards.
CACCCCACCTCACTCCTAGAGGTTGTGAAAATTTCTAAATTGAAATTCTACTACTGTAGCAAATGATTTATTTCACCTACTTATTATTCAAAATAAGTTATTTACGAAATCCCTTTAGTAAATATTAAGATAAATTCTACTGCAGTTATCACACAATTATCCAGAGAAAAAGACATGCACAAGAACCAATCACATCAATACAGTTACTTTTGGACAATTGTCCCCGGAAAAACCCAATGTGCGAAAACTAGTGCAACAGATGAGGGCCTTATTAATCTTCAACAACAATTGCTTTTACAAAGAATGATTTTACAAAGAAACTGAAAGAAAACACCTGAGTCTATCCCTTTGAGACCTTTTGACACTTTGGAGTCCCTGCTCCCACTTCTATGTCACCCCTGCATCACTCTGCGTGGCCCAACGTGGCTTTGGGTAGCTTTGCGTCAGCCTGCATAGGCTCTGTGTCTCTCCTCTGGACTACGTCTCTTTCTATGTTGTTTCCCATTGTCCCTGCGTCACCTCCTCCTTTATCACTACCTGCTGCTGATGCCCTCCACTTCCTCCACCCTACAACTCTCCCTCTGAAATCGATATCCTCTACTTGAGAATCGATTTTCCTTGAGATACTGAGTATCTGCCGGGTTGTCTCCAAATGATCCTCAAGTCTTCTCTTTTACTTTTCCTGTTGATGAATCAATGACCGAGATTAATTCCCTAATCAACGGCTAAGATTAAAATAGACTTGGTCCTCGTCTCTTAGAAGCTTCTCACCCTTATCTTTATTAATATCCATTAATATTTTTATTTTCCTAAGTTTAGAATTAGGAATGCATAAAAAATATTAATTATTTTAATAACTCCTCATATGGGTGGAATTTCTCAAAACGATTTTTGGATCTTGGAGATCTCATGTGCCTTAGCCTCTCCTCCAAATTTCAAGGATAGAGCACGTCTGATGCTACCAAAAATCAACACTCCTTCTTAGCGAGAAATGTGCTCTAACAATGTTTCACTTTAGAAACATCACACTGATCTTCCGCATCGGTACCTGTGCTGATGCTTGGCCTGCTGCCTCACATCCCCTGCATTACTGCTTCCTGTATTGCTACCTGTGACACTGCCATTGCCATTGCGGCGCCTGTACTGCAGCTCCCTCTCAACATGCTGCCTATAGCACTGCCACTGCTAACTACTGCATTGCAACTCCTGACACTTATCCATTTTTGCTATTGAAATGGATTCTTTACCATCCCCATTTTCTCCCTGAAATAAACAAACTTTGTTCTTCCTAGAGCCTTGGTGAGGATCTCTGCCACCTGTTCTCATGTAGGAGTGTATCTCAATTGTACTGCCCCTCGTTGGACATAGTCTCTGACAAAGTGACACTTGATATCAATGTGCTTCGATCGATCATGAAATACTGGATTCTCAGAGAGCTTGATGCAACTCTGATTATCACACAAGATCCTGGTCGCTTCCATCCTTCTCCTGAATAGATTCACAAGCAATTTCCTAAGCCATATAGCTTGGCATGAAGCTATGCTAGCTTCCATATATTCTGCTTCAGCTGAGCTTAGAGCCACAAATTTTTGCTTCCTAATGCACCAAGAGGTCATTTCTGATCGAATTTAGAAACAATACCCAATTGTATTTTTTCGATCTACTGAACTTCCATCCTAATCTGCGCCAGTGAACCCACTCAGCCTGATGTCATTGCCCCTGGTGTACAATAGTCCATACTTGACTGTTCCTTGTATATGCCTGAGAACATGTTTGGCTGCTGCCTGATGCACCCTCTTAGGTTCCACCACGAACTGTTCGAGGGTGTTGACAGCGTAACAAATGTATGGCTTGGTATTGACCAGATACATCAAGGACCCTATAAGCTGTCTGTACAAGGTGGGATCAACGTCTTTATCTTCTGATGCATCAATCTCCTCCCAGTTGGTGATCATTGGAGTAGCCATAGGTCTACAGTGGTGCATCTTGAATCTCTTCAAGATTTCTGTAGCATATCTCCCTTATCCAAGGAAGATCCCACCCTTCTGCGACCAAACTTCCAACCCCAGGAAATAGTGAATTTGTCCCAAATCCTTCATGTCGAATTCTGTGGCTAGATTCTTCTTACAGTCTTTGAGGAACCCGGATGATCCTGTCAGGAAGAGATCATCCACATATAACACTAGGATTAGAGGCGCTCATTTTCTACAACTAGATAGTAGAGATTAGGGTCTGCGTCACTCTTGACGAACCCCATCTTCTGCAAGTAGCCATCAATTTGACCGTACCATGCCCTACTTGCCTGTTTAAGCCCATACAAAGGTTTCTTTAATCTGCATACATGAGATTTCTTCTCATGTGTCCCAAAACCTTCTGGTTGTTCAATGTATACTTCCTCTTCTATTATCCTGTTCAAGAATGCTGTCTTGACATACATCTAATGAATCTCCCACCCCATTTGTGGTGCAAGAGATATCACAGTTCAAATAGAAGTATACCTGGGTACTAGGGCAAAGGTTTCTTCATAGTCTATCCCTTCCTTCTGAGCATACCCGTTAGCCACAAACCTAGCTTTGTATTTCTCCGCACTGTTGTCTGCAACATATTTGACCTCGTAGATCCATGTCGAACCTACCACTGATCTGTCCTGAGGCTAAGGTACCACTTCCCTGACATCATTGAACGTTATAGAGCTGTATTCCTCCACCATAACATCCACCCATACTTGATGCTGAACGACCTCCTGAAAGCTAGAAGGTTCCCAACCTGAGCTACTAAGGCCTGGTATTTGTCTGGCTGTCTTTGCTCTCTTTTACTATTCTTGGGTGCACCAATGAAGTCTTCTGCATCCTGTAGAATCTGTCGGAGTTCCCGACTCATTCTTCCACTGGTAGTAGGCACATCTATCAGCTCTTCCTCTTCCCGAGATTCCTCCTGTTTTGAAGCTTTGTCTTTAGGAGAATTTGGTACGAGTTTCCGTTGGTTGAAGTGGTTTGACCAACGACTCGTCTTTCGACTGCTCCTCAGAAGGCATTTCTTGGGATTTTCTGAAAGCTCTATTCTCCATGAACTTTACATCCCGCCGAACTACTACCTCCCTACTCCCTGAAAGATAGACTCTATATGCCTTAGTATTCTCACTATATCCCACAAGATATCCTTTCTCAGTTGTTTGATCTAATTTCTTTCTATTCTCTTCGGGTATACGACAATATGCTAAACTCCCGAATATCCCAAAATGACCGACTTCCGGTGTCTTCTCGGTGAAGACCTTCTCTGGAGTGATTTTGCCCAATGCCCTGTGAGGAGTCCTGTTCTGGACATAAGTTGTTGTGCTGCATGCTTCGGCCCATAGGAATTTAGGCATATCCTGATCATACAACATTGCCCTAGCTGCTTCCACAATAGTTCTGTTTTTCCTTTCTGCTACTCCATTTTGCTCTGGATTGTAGGGTGCTGTCCACTCTCTTCTGATGCCTTCCATAGCGCAAAAATCAGTGAAGTCCTTGTCAGCATACTCTCCACCATTGTCTGAGCGCAACACTTTTATATTCTTTCCCGTCAGATTCTCCACTAGAGCCTTGAACTTTGAATCGACTGAAAACCTAATCCTTGGTTTTCAGAAAGTAGATCCAAGTCTTCTTGGAATGGTCATCGATGTAGGTGACGAAGTATTCGACACCACTAAGTGTTTTTGTGGACATTGGTTTGTAGATGTCTGAGTGTATCAATCCTAGCACACTCTTAGCCCTATTGTTACTTTTGGAAAACGCTGGTTTGACACTTGCCCAGAGTGCACCCTCTGCATACATCTTCTCGTTTAGTACTTAGTTCTGGAACTCCTGATATTGTTTTCCTGAGAATTCTCAGAGCCCCATGGTGTAAGTGTCCCATCCTCCTGTTCCATAGTTCATTGAAATTTTTGTCTCCATTACTGCCTATCAGTGCCATTGGTGATTCTAGCTGCATCCTGTACAACCTGTTACTTCTGATTCCAATCTGGGCCTTCTTTTTCCAATGACATATACTTTCTCCTTAATGAAGAAGACGTCATAGCCCTTGTTCTGAAGTTGAGATACAGAAAGTAAGTTCATCCCCAATCCTGGCACATGCGGCGAATTGGTTGCTCGAAGTCGCTCTCCCGCTTCAGTTTGAAAAACTATATTACCTCTTCCTACTAGGGTACACTTTGCCTTATTTCCCATGGCGATCTGAAAATTCATTCTTTCTTACTAATAGTCTGAAAAACATTCTCGGATTCCTGTCATATGCCCGGAAGCTCCACTGTCTATATACCAAACCTCCGAGGAGGCAGAGCTTGCTAAGCAAGCGACTTCTTCTTCCAATCTGGAAGATAACATAGAATAATCGTAATTTATGTCCCTTGTGCATTCTTCTAGATATCTGCGCGAGTCCCCTTGGGTGGATGCCTCTACATCATGCTCTTGACCCATAATCGATTTTCCTCTCCTGTTGTCGGATGTCTGCTCTGATACCATTGAAAATTTCTAAACTGAAATTCTACTATTGCAACAACTGATTTATTTCACCTACTCATTATTCACAACAAGTTATTTATGAAATCCCTTCAGTAAATACTAAAATAAATTCTAATGCAGCTATCACACAATTACCGAGAGAAAAATGCAAGCACAAGAACCAATCACATCAACGCAGCTGTTTTTGGACAATTGTCCTCGGAAAAACCCAATGTGGGAAAACCGGTGCAACAGATGAGGGCTTTATTAATCTCCAGTAGCAATTTCTTTTACAAGGAATGATTTTATAGATAAACTGAAAGAAAACGCCTGAGACTTTCCCTTTGAGACCTTCTGACACTTTGGAGACCCTGCTCCCACTTCTGCGTCACCCTTGTGTCACTCTGCGTGGTCGATCTTGGCTCTGAGTGGCTCTGTGTCCCTTTGCGTCAACCTGCATAGGGTCTGCGTCTCTCCTCCAAACTACGTCTCTCTCTGCGCCGTCTCCCATTGTCCCTACGTCACCTCCTCCTCTGTCACTGTCTGCTGCTGATGCCCTCCTCTTCCTCCACCCTACAACTCTCCCTTTGAAATCAATCTCCTCTACTTGAGAATCGATTTTCCTTGAGATACTGAGTATTTTCTAGTGTGTCTCCAAATAATACTCAAGTCTTCTCTTATACTTTTCCTGTTGATGAATCAACGGCCAAGATTAAGTCCCTAATCAACGGCTAAGATTAAAACAGGCTTGATCCTTGTCTCTTAGAAGCTTCTCACCCTTATCTTTATTAATACCCATTAATATTTTGGCAACTCACACAGTACTCCTGCACTGGAAACTGGACTGCGAACCTCTGCACTAGGAATCTCCTGGTTGGAACTACACCTGCGTATTGCAACTGGACAATTCACACTGCTTGTGTCACTGCAACTAGTTCTACAATTGTCTTCCGGGAACTGATTGCAACTAGCTATGCAACTGTCATTTGAATGACTAGTTGCGTTTGCTGACACTGTGATCTTCCTTCCACTGATTTTGTTGGGCTCCCGTAGCAAGGACACTGATGAATGTGAGAAATTTGCAGCAACTACATCTAATTTGCTGCTCTTCCATGGATCTTGCCCATCTGTAGCCATCTCTAAAAATGTGGAAAAATCCCTCTTCCCTTCTGCTCAACCGTTGCTCAACTATTCGCACCTGCTTCTGGAGTGAGAAACTTTGCACATAACCACTGTTGATTTGCATGGGAAATCGAACTTTTAGTCTAGAAGTCCCCTGAGAAAAGAATTTCCTCTGTGTGTGCTCTTCCTTCCTCCTGAATTTATTTTGCACTAGCAATTTGCTGCAAAACTAAGTTGCATGAAACGTCAAAACATTTCGGAGTGTCTGAAATGGGTACGTTTAGAAACGTTACCTCCCAAAAATGGAAACTTTGGCTGAAATGTTAGCGGAAATGTCATATATATATATATATATATAAACAAAAAGTGAATAACACATTATCTTGTAAGAAAAGAGGGAATAAGACCCATAGATGACAATTTAGAAGGAAAAACAAGTCTATATTAACTCTAATAGAGTGATTACATGATGGTCGTGTTTCGGTCGAGTTTCGGCCAAGTTTCGGAGTTTCCGGTATGGGTACGGCCTGAAACGTCAGGTTCCTTGAAGTTTCGTGTAACATAGCTGCAAAATAACTGTGTCCCAGTTGAAGATCTGCTCTGCAAGGAAGAATACTGCGTCTCCCTTTGCCTTTGGTAACCTCTGATCTGGAAAATCTATTCTTTGTCGACTCTCTCAGAGAAATAAATTTTCGTCAGAAACTGACCCTCTTGGCCCAAGGGATTGCGCTACCTCTGAGGGTTTTGAACTGTTGCCTCTGCAGAGATTCAAAATTCCTCCTTCCTTTTGCTACTGAGGTCTTCGACTTACGATATGTACTCTTATAGCATGTGAAAATTCGAAGATCTCGAATCCTATTGTAGCAACTGATAATATTTCTCCTATTTATTAAATTACTTAAATTATTTGTAGTTTTCTACAACAAATATTGAAATACATACACTGCAGCCTTCACAAATAAAAAATATTGCGGAAGAAAATTAATGCTGAAGAAGAGATGCACACACATTTACACAGTTATTTTTGTACAAATGCCCCAGAAAAAATCCAACTCGGGCAAACCGGTGCAATAGCTGAGGTTTTGATTATTATGCAGTAGTAAATTTGAGTACAAATTTGTGGAAGCTCAAATCTAGCTTTCCATACAGAGAAAATAACTGACAAATGTCTAGCGAGAAAAATCTCACTTCCATTGGTGATCCGACACTAACCTTTGCTGAAGATGAGTTGCCCCTTGCTGCCTCTACGTCAGCCTGCTGGGACCAACGTCTCTTTCACTATGTTGATCAACTGTTGCTCTAGAAACTCGATCTTTTGGCTCCCCGGGCTCCCACTCGAGCTCCTGCCTCTGAAACTCGATTTCTCCTCATCAAATACGGATCTCCCTTTGAAGCTCTGCGCTGCCTCCCTGCACTGCGTCAACCTCTTTGTGGATTACGCTGTCTCTTTGCTATGCACTCACCAGACTGGAAAAACTTCCTTCTGGCCTTACTATCCATGTCCTTCTTTCGCTGCTTCCAAACTACTGAATCACTTTTGGCAACTCACAACTGTTACTTTGGAGTTCGATTTCCCAGCAATATCAAATTCCTTGGTGTCTCAAGTGTGATCTCCAACCCCCATCAAATTTCTTCTTATAATCTCTTGTTGTGAGATCAATGGCCAAGATTAAAACATAATCGATGGCTAAAACTAACTACAACTCGATCCATGTCTTCTTCTAGAAGATTCTCACCATGACTTAATTAATACCCTTTAATTAATCAGTTTCCCTAAGTTTAGACTTAGGCACCATTAAAAAACAGATTAATTATTTTAATTAAGTCATCTCTAGGTGTAATTTCCAGAAATGATTTCTGGGTTTTGGAGAATACATGTATTCTAGCCTCTCCACCAAATTTCGTGGCTAGAACACATTTGATGCTACACAAACTAACATGTGTTAACGTTTCTTCCAACGTTTATTCTTCTGCAGTTTTATTTGTGTAGGTTGCAGTGTGATTAATTCAATATTTGCTATAGCAAACAGTAAATAAATTGTTAAAATTTAATTTAACATTTAAGAGAATTATTTCCAGTCGCTGCAATAGGATTTGGGTGTCCGAATTTTCACGATAAGTAAATCCTGAATGCTGATACAGACAAACCCTGGCATCTTTAGTCTAGTCAAAATGGACTTTAGTAGCAATACATAATCTTCAAAATTATCTGGTCACCATATTGGCAGCATATATCAACAAGATACAAACCTGTCTGAAATGTGAACATCTGCTCAGGAAAAGAGCCCTTATACATACTCAGGCATATACTACCATACTCAGGAATAGCAATGCATACCAATACACTCAGATATCAGCAAACTCTGTCCTTTCAAGAGCTTATACAGTCATGTCCTAGGAGCAGTGTACACAGACTGTTCATTAGTTTCAACACTGACAATCCTAACCTCTGTTGCAACATGTCAAGCCAAACTCTAACTCAGCAATGCATCAACCTTAAGAGTAATATCTTCACAATATTATGCTTAGCAAAGATAACAGTATATGCTTATGAGCACTGTATGGTAGCTTCAGCAATGTTATGTTCCTCATAACCTCAGAAATACAAATCGACCTTTGCAGTATAATTCACGACACCGTACTGTCTTCTACTGCTTGGATGAGTACTGAAATATACCTAAATTCACGTCCTCTTATATTAGCTAGTCCTTTAAGTAGCAGTATGATCAGACCTTTAACGTCTTGTAACAGTACTTGTCACACCCTTCAATCACTGTGATTTGCAAAGGCTTAGAGTCTGGTCACACAGAGGTCCTTTTCTACAGCCTGAACAAATTTGAAATTGGTGCAAATGAGTGCCAGAGGATGTCACTGAACAGGGCTTAACCATGCCCTCAAACAGTCCTTAACTTCGTCCTTAATGCTGCTTTGAAAGGGCTGGAAAACACTCAGGAGCAAGCTCAATACTTCAGATATTCACTAGATAACTCCAGCCAACCCTTGCACAAATGATTCTAAAAGCATAAATTTCAACAAGTCAACTCACTGCTTCTGATGATGATATTCATTCTCTGCTACAAGACAGACTGAAAAACCGTTTGATCAAAACTCACCAGGGCAAGAGTCTTAAAGATCCACATGAAACAGATCCAACTACTCTGCAAACTTGTCCTAAGAAGAACTCCACATATCAGTGAGATCAGCTTCAGAAAATACTCCACCTGAAAGAGGCCTGAATATAAGGCAAAGATCTGCCACCAAAAATCCTTCAAATTACTGTGCCAATTAAGAGTTAAGACTAGGCTTAGACAGGCCTCAGAGATGGCCTTAAATCTGCTTCAGATAATTTGAATTTAAGCTTCAGGAAGCCAAAAAGAATTGCCTCAGACTATCTTGGATTAGGGATTAGAATCTCCAATGAAAGTTGCCTCAGAAAAAAAGGGCTTGGATAAGGCCTTAGGAGACTAAGCAAAGTTGCCTTCAGTCTAGGGAAGAGGAAACCCAATGAAAACTTGATGCTCAGAATACCTTGAAGACCTGGTCCGAATTACTCCCCAGTAAGCTACAGAAATCTCCCAAGAAAAAGGGGCCAAATAGGCCTCATAACGGAGTTTATCCAGCCATCAGATCACCATAAAATAGTCTGCAACAAGCCTCATGAATGATCACGGATTTTCCACAGCATTCATAACAACAAATGGATACATCAGCGAGGCACAATGATCTGTGTCAGGAAGGCCGAATTTAGGCTTCAGGATGTCTGTATTAGAGGGCTGAAATCCTGCAAGGAAAGGGGCCGAAAATGGTGCGGAGAAACCCTACTCAAACCCAATGATAACCATTCATCCAAAATGAAAAGATTAAACCCAAAGATTGGCCCTTAAACAGTCCATAGAACCCTGCTTGAGTCAGCAAAAAAACACAGAGATAATATGTCATGACTTGTTTTCAAAACTCAGCCTAGACTCCAGATGTGCATGGCAAAACAAGGCCTCAGAAATTGCAGATTTTTTTTGCAAATGATGCATGTTCAAGTTTGTGCTAATGGAGTTTGAATGAGCCCTTTTTATATTGATTGAAGGGACATCAATAGGGGCAGGGAAGGAGGTGACTTGATCAGTTGGAGGGAGCCGACTCCAAAAGTTCAAATTTAAAATTCAAATTTTGAGTATTTTTGGAGCCAAAATCACTCTTTTTGAGGCTGACTTAAACAATTAATTTCCCTTTGTCAAGGTACTCTTTGCAAGCAAATTTAATCTCCAAAAGAATTTAATTAAAACCTTCAATAATGTAGTATCGCCAATTTTGATTTTTTTATTCGAGGGGATTAAATGGAGTTTATTGGTGAGGCACTAAGCATAGCTCAATTTTGTAATTTGGGTGTTGGAGGCGTTTTTGGCGTATGGGACTTACGAGAAATATCAATGTTCCACCAAGTTTCGGAGATGAGGAGGCGAGGGAGCGGGGATACGTAGGAGCGACCTATGAAAAAGCTCCCCGCCAATTTTTAGGAAACGTGGGGGGACGTTGGGGTCTTAAAAACTTTAAATATAAAATATAAATCAAGGAATCATATAACTGAAACAAATTTAAAACGAAAAGCATGATGATTGATATCATTGTCATATAAATTATAATCATACATCATACATGTAATTTTGTAACTGTATAGTATAATTACTAGTCTACTAACTTATTAACAATGCACAATGAAAATAAATTATAAAATTATAAATGTTAAAAGTTTTAAACTTAAAACCATATTGGTGTTCCACTTCCAACTATGAACATTGAATAATATAAAGTCAAGTCTGATACATCAACAATAGTGTTCCGTTCAACGAAGGAGCAGATAGAAGGCTGCTTGGCGATGGTGACAATGTTCAGTTCAACGAAGGAGCAAACAAAAAATGAAATGTGAAATGAACATAATGTAAACCCTTCCCGGTCGGTCAACAAATATTAAAAATTATGATTTTTTGTTTCATAAAAAAAATTGCGAATTTTTTCTAGGGAAACGACCCCTCAAGACCCCTTTCGCCTAGGAAACGACCCCAATTGGAGGAAACGACCCCAAAAATGGAGGAAACGACCCCTTTCAAGTTTCCTCGCGTACCCTATTTTTTGGGAGCGTGGGGAAACGTCCCCCTCTCGTCTCCAAGTCCCCGGAGCGCGAGGGAGCTAGGAAATTCGACCCCTAGGTGAGGGGACGTGACCCCGTGGAACATTGAGAAATATAAATGGGACTTAGGAGAAATATAAATTATAACTCTAGTGGAATGTGGGGTCCACAAGAGAAGGAAATTCAACCCAATGGAGCAATTTGCACTAGTGTGAAGAGAGAGAGAAAGGAAGGGGTGCGAATTAGTGGAAGGTGGGGACCACCAAGGGAGAGACAGCCAACAATTATAAATAGAGCTTGCAGGTCTCCATTTGGTACTTTTGATAATTTAACAATTAAACGTTAGTTCTCTTGAGCCACTTAGCCAAGACAACCGTGGTGTTCAACACAAGGAATTCTGGAGCGGGAATTTGACCCTCATTTCAGAGAACTTCAAGTGTTGCCCTAATGAGGCAAATGGGGAGCTCAGTGAAGAGTTTCCATTGGGCACATTTATAGTGATTTCCTTTAGCTGGAGCAAGTTTCCCTTGGACGAAGAAGAGAAATTGTGGCTCTTGGGAGGGCCACCAAAAAGGGGAATTTGGGCCAGTGAATTAGCAGAGAATCCTTCGACAAAGAGGGATGGAGTTTCTTGTCAATTTGCAGGTTTGTTGGTGAGGCATTTGGGACCACTGAGTTGCTCCATTTTTTGGATTGTACAGGGGCTCACTGATCTCCCAACTGACCTCCCTGTTGGGCTAGAGACACCCGCTGATGCTGAAGCTCCCTCTGCCGCTAACAAGTGCTCCCTCTCTGACCTCTGCGCTGCTATAACAACTCCCTGGATCTCGCACTGTTGAACACCTCTCTGTGCCTTCCTGCATTGGTGCAACACTCCTGTGCCTCTCGCACTGCTGCAACCTGCTAGCTCTGCGCTGTCTCGGGACTGTTGCACTGTAGCTCTCTCTACCGCTCCATCCGCATCTGTCTCTACCCACCCAGCCAGTGCTGCTACTCCTCGTTAGGGCTCCCGTAGCAAGCTCTTATCCAAGAGGTTGGGTACCTCAAGGATCCTGCCCCTCATTACCTATAGTCTGCCTGACTACAACTCGATGTTTCCCCACTGCTATTCAAGTGGCGTGTGTGCACTCATGGTACAATCATCGTCTGTCAAAACTTCCTTTTCTGCCCGTGTTGGCGCTGCCTTAGTCTCAGAAGACTCTCCCTTACTCTTCTTCCTTGGGAACTGGGTTGCATAATGACCCATCTCCCCACAGTGGAAGCACTTGATCTTGGAGAGATCTTTCTTCTTCCGCTTCTCCTGCTTTCCCTCAGATGCTAGGGCTACATCCTCCTCCTCCTGTTGAACTTTGATCCCTTTGCTGCTGCTACCTGTCTTTGACTGCCATCTGATCTCTTCCTGGCGAGGAGCTGCCCACATCTCGTCCCACGGTAGGAGAGTTCCTCTGCCTAGGATACCCTGGACAAACACTTCCCAATCTTCTGAGACAACATTCAGGGCTGTCCTCATCATAAGCTCTTGATCCGGTGTTGCTCCTATAGCAGTCAACTGGTCTCAGATCTCATTCAGTCCTCCGAGGAAGGTGTCAATCGATTGACCCTTCTTCATCTGATACGACCTCATCTGGTTCTCGAGCAACATTCTTCTTTGCACAAAAGTATGCTGGTATAGGTTCTTGAGAGCCTCCACATCTCAACTGTTGTTTCCTTCTCGGCTATATGTGTTACCACATGATCGTTGACCCCGTCAAGGATAATGCACTTGGCCCTTGCCATTGCCTCTTCGTACTTGTCGTTATCATTGGGGTCGACTGGGATAGCTGTAACCTTCAAGGCGAAGTTCTTGACACGATTCTTGTCAAGCACTGATAAGATTTTGGCCTTCCAGATTGCGAAGTTCGATGCTTCGTCCAGTCTATCTTGGTCTCCTACCCCATGTAGTGCCATGACGCTTCTCTACTTCCCTCCTGGAAGTTCTCTGTTCGACTCCTCTAAGTCTCTACTTCTTGTTTGGAAGTTCTCTTCTGGACTCCCTCTAAGTCATGATTTCCCTCTTGGAAATACTTCTGCCGCTTATTGAGATGCCCCCTACTTTGATCGTCTTGTGCAACTACACTGTTGATCCGGGTTCCTCAGCTAGAAACCCTCGGTAACAACTCCTCTGGCCCTGCTCTGTCAGGTACTGTTCTGACTATAATACCTCACCAGCTCCACTATGCAATATTCTTGCAGCCTTCTAGACCCCAGCAACTACCTCTCTGTGAACTGCGTCAGCCCCTCTCTGCCTCATGCTGGCTTGCGTCACCCTAGATGGGTCTGTGTTAGCCCTCGGATGCCCTGCATCAGTCCTCTGGCCCTCTGCATCAGCGACACTGGCCTCTCTGAGGCTCTGTGCAGTTTCCGACTTCTTCTGCGTGGCTCTGGCTAGCTCTGCGTCACACTTCCTTGGCTTCTGCGCTGCTAGAAACAACTTCTGTCACCTCGGGACAACTGTTTTCTGCTGCTATTGCTCCGCTCGGCTGATGTCTTTTAGTCCTCCTGTCATTTGCAATCATGCTCTGATACCTTGTTGAAGTTTCTAATTTTCCTTAGTTAGAAACCCTTCATGTATTTTTTCTGATTTATTCCTACCTACTTGTTATTTTTTCTTTAACAAGTTATTTACAAAGTAAATACTAAAGATAAACACCAGTGCATGCTCAACATATTACGGATCAACAACTAAAAGAAACACACCACATGACACCATTATTTTTGGACCAATGTCCCCAGAAAAATCCAATGCGGGAAAACCGGTGCAACTATCTGAGGGTTTTCTTATTAAGCAATATTAGAGTACAATCTGGGCGCCGTAACTGGCCTACCTAACAAAGAATTTCCTTAGCAGCTATACCTCATAGTTTGAGAGAAATCTCCTCGCTGAAACATCGAAAAACCCTTATGGCAGCTCCTGAGCACAAAACTGCAACTGCAACCCTAGCGTTTGCCCAATCTGGATTGCTCAGCCCCTCTCTGTCTCACGCGGGCCCTGCGTCAGCCCCAGGAGGCCCTGCATTAGCTCTGGGAGCCTCTGCGTCAGCTATGCTAGCCCCTCTAGTGCTCTGCGAGCACTTGGCTGCCTCTTCATGGCCCTGCATGAGCCCTTGTTGGCTCTGTGTCACTCTCCTTCACTGTTGCGCTGCTCTCCCGACACAATCTCTGCCTTCTCTGTTCCTCTGTACTCAATGCCTTTTAGCTGCTCTCCCGATCACTGATTCTATCTCTCTTAGCAAACCTCGCTCTAGAGAATAGAATGACTGATCATCTGGTGTGCTCTCCAAGTGACCCTCAAGCCTCTTATACTTTTCTTGTTGACATCTCAACAGCCGAGATTAAGTCCCTAATCAACAACTAAGATTAGATATGGCTTGATCCATGTCTTTTGGACCACTTTAACACAGATTCATATTAATATACATTAATATTTTATTTTCCCTAAGTTTAGACTTAGGGCTCCATTAAAAAATATTATTTTTTTTAATATCTCCTGATCTGTTTAGAATCTGCCCAAACCCTTTCTGGGTATTGGAGATCTCATGTGCCCTAACCTCTCCACCAAATTTTGTGGCTAGAGCACATCCGATGCTACCCCAAATCAACATTCTTTGCCCGTGTAGGGGCTCACTAGGCATTGTTATGTAATCACTTGGGCAAGGAGAGTCTATAGTCTGGCTACAGAGGAATAAGCAAAAATTTGGGAAGGATATTTTCTAGGAGATATTTGGAGCATTTTGTAGTAGATTTCATCTACAGCCTGTTTTGCTAGCCAGTTAGAGGTCCACACAGAAATTGGGGTCTCTGGGGCATGTTGGACTCAACCCAAACCGTTTTTGGGTTTTTGTGGGTTTTATGAGAGGAGGCTAGGATTAATTTTGCAGAATTTTCTGAGCACTCCTAAGAGCAGAATTCCTAGTTGCATTCAGCAGTCAACAATAGAAATTATTGGAGGAGAATATAGTTATTTCGGGGACCATTTCCACCACTTGGGTTTGCGAGATATTTCTAGGTTTTGTTGAGCTGGTGGAGTAGTGCCTGTGGCTAATTTCTCAGAATTTTTGGAGCAGTTTGGAAGGCTAAATCAATAGTTCCTTTCCAGGGGTGGACACAGATTTGGTAGTAGAGTGATTTCCAGCATTTGGGTACCATTATATTCACCTGAAATCTTGCCTTGCATGCTGTAGCAAGCCCAGGTTATTCTGTTCCTACTCATTGTACTCCATCTGATTAATTTAATAAAAAGGCTCAACATTTTGGGTGTTATTTTTGGCACAATCTGTTATTTCTGCATGTGTGTACTATTTTTATTGCATGTTATGATTTCACTACTGTTATCAGTTATCACTTAATATTTCCATTAGGAATATTACAAATAATAACCCTTTTTTGCCTCATGATTTGATCAAATATTTAGCCAATCGTTAAGCTGCCACATCACCTCATTTTGGGGGCTTCTTGACCATGGAATGGGGATCCAACTTTGACAAAGCATATCTCCTCAACTGTGAGGAGTTATGGAACATGCCACCTACGGTTGGTATCAGCACAACGAGGAGAATCAAATGAAGATGGTCTTGTAAGCATAAATACTGATCATCTCACCCAAACTCTTCATCAAATGCGGGACATTATTGCCACAATGTATGAGCTCTTCATCCTTCCCAGGTTTCTTGACCAGTGGAGCTTCCAATCAAGGCAATCCATAGACAAATATTAAGAGTGTTCAAGGACGACATTGGCATCAATGACAACACCATTCAACAGATCCCTAGTATTTGAATACTGTTATAGGTGATTTAGGGAAGCCTCCCTTGTGATTTAAATCCCACTAAAGAGCAGGAGGAAGGTAGCTGAGGTGACAGTGGCAACCCTTCCTCATTGTTGCCATAAGGTCTGGCCCCTCGCCCAGTGAGGTGTTGCACTGATTTTGCTATATTTTGCGGCAACAGGCCCAATTTTGATCTTCTTGACTTAATATCATCTTTCATGCCTGTCTAATACTGTAGTTTATTTCCAGATTAAAGTTGTTTATATGATCACATCTTTAGGTTACTCTAAATTTGGTTAGCACATTTAGATGGATGGGTGAATGAAATTCAACCATTGATATATATTGTTAGAAGTTTAGATAAAAATGTTCCACTTTGCATCTATCACTTATCAATGTGTTCCTGTCTTTCTTTCTCTATTTTTCGTTTCTATTTATAATGGAGTTGTATTATACATTCTCATGGCCCATATTGTGCTTTTATCTGTCTATGGTCCTGTTGGGCTTGTCTGGTCAATTGTTGACATTGATATTAATATTAATATTAATTGAAATCAACATAACTTGGAAATTTTAGTCAAGGCTGTGAAAACTTTCTTGTACTTTCTTGGTTTTGCTTTTTATTGGTGTCCAGTTTTTGTTAGGTTGGGTTGTGCTGAATGATAGTTTGGGCTGATGTTTTAGCTGTAAGAAAAAATATGTACTCTGTTCTTATTCCTAATTTGTTGCTTTTCTTTCATGAAGGTGGCGAAAAATATCGTTGACAATAGCCGGGGAAAAAAGAACTTGATAAAATCAGGATGGGGTGATGAAAATATACTGGAGCAAGATGTTGTAAACTTGCATTATGATGAGAATATTTACCTCAACTACACAGAACGAACACGCCAGAATTTGGTTTGGAGTTTGGCACACTTTAGCATAGTAATTGAATCATTTTCATTTTCAATTATTAATTATATATTCTGGAACATAAGTTTTTGACTTCTTTTGTTGCAGAAAGTTCTCAATGAAGATGTGATTGATTATGATGTCCTTGAAGATTTGATCAGACACATTGATGAATACTATGAGCGTGGAGCAATACTTGTCTTTTTGCCAGTAAGTTTTAGTTAGTGAATTGTTATAACTTTTTATAAATTGAAATTGAATTATTGGTCCATGTAATCTGGTAGAATAATAAATACCAAGTATATTTGCTAAATATTCTGTCTTTGGATAGACTACTTTAAGAGGAAATAAGGAAATAGTCAAGGAATGCATTTACATTTTATCTTTCTTAGTGTTCCTTTTTCTAATTACAGATACACTATTAATAATAATTACCAAATATTTGTTGAAAGAAAGGGTTGTGTATGCTTGATACATTTGGCCTCTTCAGCCAATGTTTTTGGGTGCACTTTGGGATAGGAAAAAGTAGGTTGAGCGATAATGTTAGGGAAACTATGTTACTATAATGTTAGCCATAGGCATCTTGCCCTGATAATCTAACGGACAAATCTCATGTACTTTCAAGTTTTATAGCTGTGAGATATGATGTATGCCCTTTTGTGATATTTTAAATCAACAACTGAAAGGTGAAATACATAAGCAATCTTTCATTATTGGTTGGTTGCTTTTTATCCTATACATTTTAGTTATTATAAGTGCAGGTTTCCTTCACTATATATGTTTCTTCCTTTGTAAGGAGGGAATATTTATGTTTTTTAAATAGCTTTTCTGATAAACCTGCGTCTATATTACAAGGGAAACAATAAAGTAAATCATGACAGAAGCTTTACATTGCTGCACCTCCCCTTCTAACCCAGGCTGGAGGGCCATGCATTTCTGATTGTTCAACAATTCGATGGCAAACTATACATGGCAAGGGGAGAAAACTTGGCAATATTCTGGTTTGCCGGGTTGTATACAAAATGATGCAATCCATTTTATAGAACTTTCACTGTATACTTCCAAAGCAAGCTTACATCTTATGGACAAAAGAAATGAAGTATGCAGTTTGTTATTGGTCTTTTAAGGAGTACATATTGAAAGGACCTATGTCATAAAATAGAAGTAAGTAGGTTGTCTTATAGGTTTCGTATTGCCTATCATTCGAATTTTAATGCCACATTTTGTAGGGTATGGCTGAAATTCAAATATTATTGGATCGGTTAGCTGTTTCACACCAGTTTCGTGGTGCAGCATCAGAATGGCTTCTGCCATTGTATTCATCCATTGCTCCAACTGAACAGCGGAAGGTTTTTCTGAGTCCACCAGAAAATATACGCAAGGTATAACATAAATGTTTTATCTGATGCTTAGAAGTGAAAATATGAATTGCAATGAGAGTTAGTTCTCAGGCTGGAGATCACCTCAATTTATAGTAGTTCTTAGGCTGGAGATTAGCTTAATTCATATTATAGATTCCTGAAGTTGATACATAACCCATGATCTAATGGAAGTTGGAATACCATGCTGACTTGTGTATATAAAGTTCATCCATGGTTATGGATCTCCCAGTATGTGTTCAGCTTGAATATGTTTGTTCAGCTTGAATATGTTTGTATTATGAACTTGTATGCCATATTGGTCGTGTCTTATTTCTGCACAAAGAAGATATACTTTTCAGATTTTAGGGTGAGATCCATCATGCAGTGCTAATATGAATTTTACATGCTTGCAGATTGTGGTAGCCACCAATATTGCAGAGACGAGCATAACTATTGATGATGTTGTTTATGTTATTGACTGTGGCAAGCACAAAGAAAATCACTACAATCCACAAAGGGTACAGTAGTTCTGTCTAGACGTGTTTAATACTGTAATTGTGTGAAAGATTCTGCCTTTTAAGCATGTATTTGATACTTATTTGGATGAACAAGCTGATACATTAGTCCTTTCATTGTGCAAGATTGTGGACTGTAATGCTTCTTACTTCTTGAGCTATCTGTGTTGAACTCTGTTCTAAATTATTGCTGGATAGGACTTTTTGAATTTTTCCCTGTTGAAGTTCATCATTACACAGAGTGCACAGACATTTACACATACAATGTGTAAGCATTTGTTTAACTTTTTGTAGCTGCTAATGTCCTTGTTTCATTTATCTTCAGAGAATGTCAAGCATGGTCGAAGTGTGGATATCACAAGCAAATGCTAAACAGCGACGCGGCAGAGCAGGGCGTGTCAAACCTGGAGTTTGCTTTTGTCTTTATACCAAGTATCGCTATGAGAGACTGTTACGCCCTTTTCAGGTGTTGCACATTTTTTGGGAGGAGGATTAGGGTTAAAACATTTCTATTTTATTTTTGAGTTCATTGCTCTTTTCGTTAATATTGAAGTCTTTCTGCAAGAGCTGCAAGCATGTACTGAATCAAAAGCCATGGTGTTTGCAACTGATCACAGGTTCCTGAGATGCTCCGTGTGCCATTAGTGGAACTGTGCTTGCAGATCAAATCTCTGTCCTTAGGAGATGTGGGCTCCGTTCTTGGAAAGGTTCAATCTGGTCCTTATTCATTATTATGCAAATAAGGTTGCAAAAGAGAAATGCTTATTGACACATTAGATCATTCCTATTATGCATATCTTCTCCAGGCAATATCTCTGATTGTCGTTCTGAATATGTTATGTTTTGTAATATCAATTTAGGAACTATCTCAGTACTTAGGTCAAGGCATGTACTGATATTTCTTGATATGCCTATGCTTGTCCTTCATATTGTTTATCCTTTTTTTTTGCAGGCTATGGAACCTCCAAGAGAGGAATCTGTGCGCTCTGCGATAGCTACATTATATGAGGTAGCTGTATGCTATTTTGTATTTTTCCATCCATGATAGAGGTTCTACAATGAAAACGAACACATGTGAAATGTAAAAGCAGAAAATGGTCACAATGATTTTATGTTCTCTGTTTTTTTGTTTAATTATTCCTTTTGTGAATCAGTAAATTGCTGTCTACCTATGCTTATGGTCCTATATATAGGACCAGAAGAATAGGTAGACAGCAATTCACAAAAGGAATAATAAAAAATAAATTGATATATATGTATATATTGTTGATTTTTGTGTAGGATCGGGAGTATTCCTGCATGCCAAGAGGCCTCCTAAGTTGGCCTAGAAGGATTATGGAAATTAAAATTAAAATTTTATTTTCTAGCCACCATGTAGGCTCAAAATGGTCAAGTTGGTCCCACCATGAAAGGGTGTTTCCCTTGGTCAAAATTCACCCCATTTGACAAGTATACACAATGTGACATCTTCATTTGACCACTCGATCATCTCATCTTCTCTTCTAAGCAGCCACACGTGGGAGCAGAAAGAGACTGAATTTCCTCAGATTTGACCGAGTTTAAAGTTTGACCAAGTTGACCATTGACTGCAGTATGGATCTGACTGCAAACCTTTTACCATAGACCAAAGTTGACCACAGACCTTTGACTGCAGATCTGAGTGACCACAGGTCGAATTTTTGACTGTTGACCAGCATTGACTCCTGTATCTTTGGCTGGGTTGACCAGCAACTAATGGCTGGAATTTTGACCAGGTTTGACTGGTATTTAGACTTGGATTTTGGCACATATTTCTAGACCATTTTGGAATTGTAAACCTTGCTGAAGAATAATTTCTCCGAGAAGAAAAATTGCTGGGTTTTCTCCCATGCTTGGGTTTACCAGGGTAAACTTGTCTCTATTGTGAATGGGTGCCTCTTTATAATCTTACCGTTTTTGCTGTATCACTATTGAGATTTTCTGTGTATAATAATTGCTCAATGATGTTAGTGGCATAAAGATAAAATTGTTAAAGATCATTAGGTGGTAATTTTCAGATCAGAAAATTGTTTTCTACTGTTCATCTTGTTGAAAACTCAACATGGTATCAGAGCTTGTTAAAGAGCAGTCATTGAAGTCAGCATAAGAGACGAGTGTGATGGACTTCACTTTGTGAATATTAGCCCTAGAAGGAGAACCACAGCCGAAGAAGAGAAGGATATCTATCTAAGAAAGTCGAGTTTGGAAGACTAGGTGTTCTAGAGGAGCCAAGTTCTATCTGTCTGAGGAAGGTCGAGTTTTGTGAGTTGTGAAGGGTTAATTTAGAAGGCCGAAAGGACTATTTGTCTAAAGAAGAATGAGCTGCAAGTGCGGAGGGTTTGTTTTGTGGTGGAACAGCAGCCAAAGGGCATCTAGGGCTGGCCGCAGTCATCCTATGATTTGTTTTGTTTAAGGAAAGAGATCTGTAGTCCTAAGAGCAGGGCTGAGTTGCCTCAAGGACAAGGACAAAACAGTCTGTGAGCAGTCTGAGAGGGCTGAATATCCTTAGGCCTATGGAAAGGCCTGCACAAAACTTTGGAAGAAGACCTAGGGTCCTTTGTGGGTATCGAGTGCTCTACAGCCAGTGGAAAGGTTGCTATAGCAGGCTGAGTAGGACAGCTAGATGAAGGGCTGAAGGAAGGGCTGAGAAGGGAAGTCTGTTAGGCAAAGGAAGGCGCTAACTGCCAGGTGATCAATGGTTATTATGATGAGGGAGCTGAGGAGTCTTTATTGATGTATTGGTCATGGAGTCTTTATGGTTGTGTGGTATGAGAGTTGGAAGACTTAGGGTTTGTAAACCCTAGAGAAGATTTGGAGGTTATAATTTGTATTTATGTCTTGGATGAGAAAGTCCTAGAGTTTGTGGAGTGAAACTCTAGAGGAAGACTTGGAGTGTTGCATGCAAGTGGAGTTTTCGTGATGCATATGGAATGACTTGGTGTTGATGCTAGCTTGTTGTTTAGCCTTTGGTGTGGCTAGATAGCTCAATGAGTCTGCAAGATGAAAAAACCTTAGCTCTTACAATTCATGCAAGAAATGGGAAATGAAAGCAACATGCATCTATAGCTGATGTTGAGGATGAGGATGAGCATCCACCTCAGAATAAAATATAGGAATCTGAGCTTGATGAGATTGCAGATGGACTTCATTGATTTCTGCAAGGAGGCAAAGATCAAGAGGGAGTTGACAATTTCCTACAACTAAGCAGTTTCCTTCTTAATCAAGAGATAAGCATTTCATCTTTTTCTCCCTTGATTGTTATTATTATTTTTATTCCTCAGTCAACCTCTTGTCCTTATATTTTTTGCTTGGTTATGATTGCTTCTTCCATGGCCTTGTGAATGAGGTTTGCATGTATATCATGAAGGCTGCCAAGGCAATGATTCTGGCAATAGATGGTAGCATCAGGGAGAACAAAGAAAAGTTTGTGGCAAGAGGATTCTCCTAGTAAGAGGGAGTGGACTACAATGACATTTTTGCTCTAGTCTCCAATGGATAGGTTCTTGTATGGCATAGACTCGGCAAGAGTGATTTGTGTTTGAGCGGGAGAAATTGTAAAGACATCTAGGACCGTCCCAGATGTTTGGAAGATGTAGTGCCCTAGTTTCGAATTACAACAACCATATAAATACTCATAAAATTTGAAAACAATCATGCATAAAACTGTAATCTGCACCTACCTGAACTGCTGGCTGATTTCCGATTCTGCTACCGAACTGGCGATCCTGAACTGCTGGCTGATTTGACCCAATTTCGAGATGGCCAATACCACCCAACCAGACAGAGCAACCTGGTTGCTCAATCCAGAAAGCTCTCCACAGAGGCTCTCTGTCCCTCCGTGCCCAGAACTCAGATCACTTAAAGCTCTTCCACTGATAAGTCTCTTCTCCTGGTTTCCTGCTGATGAATCTATACTTCTCTGGTTTTTTTTCCCCCCCTCTCCAGGTTCAGGCCTCCGCTATTTATTCCCTGGCCTGGCGGTGGCCGCCCTCCCACTTGCAGCCACCGCCTTCCATGCATTGAAGGCTCTCAGATATTTCTTCACTGACTTCTGCGTTCTGCAATAAGTACTCAGCTGGTTCGGACGCGCTTTTATTAATGGACTGGGGTGGCTCATAGGTAGGTTATTGCATAGAATATCATGAATCAATTTATGGACCTTAGCATATACACCTTTCGTATAATCTGTAAAGTTTTAATTTACATACTTTATAACATTCCTTTATATAAAGTCTCATTTATACTTTATAACATTATATATAAAGTTTTATTTATACTTTATCACATTTATACTTTATACAAAGTTAGATATATATATATACATACTTTATAAAATTCAATTACATGTTTTGTAATATTAATATATATATATTACATGGTTAAGTTATATATTTTATAAAGTTTAAACTTATATATGTTTTAAATTTAAATTATATATATATATAAACTTATCATACTTATAGTTTTTTAAATTTCCACATAATTGGTTTTATTATAGAGTTTAAAACTTTATAAGATAGATTAATTTAGCAGGGTTGTTACATACACTCCCCCTTCTGAAAACTTCGTCCCGAAGTTAGAGCTTTTAGGTTCAAGGTTTTAATGACCTTTTCTATCCAGGTCCCCAAGCTATTCAAACTCATCCTATCCTTCCTAATCTCTTCTGCTCCCATCCTATCCATCCTCTACTAGAGTATGCCATGGCGTCAATTTACTGATTTAACCATTCATAACACGAAGGTAACAGCGTCGGCTATACCGACCTGATTCCCAGTAGGCATCCGGCAGTCATCATCACACGTCTAGGGGAGCGTGACTCGCACAGTCCTCCCATGACTCCAGGTTTCGGAGGATAAACGGTGGGTAACACCTCCACCCCTCCAGTAGAATCAGGGCTACTACCCTATCATAGAATCACTTTGAGCTTTAACTGATCTGAGGTTCTGTCATCACGTGGCCATCTCGAAAATTGGATCAATTCTCTGCAATCATAGTCTATCTGCCTGTTTATCTGCAATCTTACACTTACCCATGTATTTGTAAAATGTGCATCAGTATATTCGAAATAACAGATGTATTATTTACATATGATACTACAACATAACATAATTTTGTCATTTTCTATGCATGTATTCTGACTTTTCTTTAGGATGTATTCACTTCATATCTTCCATTTCAGTTGCTCATCTTTGACATGCATAAAATAAAACAGATTTATATTGTTTTCAATTTCTACCAGAAGTAAAATCATTTAACGGCCTTAACTTTACTTCAACATTTATAATTTTAGTAAAATAATCACATATATTGTTTTGGTATCCATGTACCAGCAGGAATTTAAACACATATTATTTTGGTATCCATGTACCAGCAGGAATTTAAACATATAATATGCCACAAAGTTTCATGTTTATCACTAATCATTCAAATGTTTTGGGTCTCTGATAGTAGTGAAGTAGATATATACTAAACATAGTGTAAAGTTCTTCAAAATGGACATAAACTAGGGTATCTCTGACATATGTCCTCTGTATTCTCCCAAGTCGCTGATCCAGGACTATACTTGTCCCACTGGACCTTAACTTGGTCCACCAGGCGGTTCCTCAGCTGTCGAACTCTACGTTCCAGTATACGTAACGGTCGAACCATTACGGCTCCCTCGTCCGATACCTGCAATTCTTTCCACTGGATGTTATGAGATAGATCAGCTACATAATGTCTTAATACAGAAACATGAAATACATTATGAATTCTATGCAGGTGAGGTGGCAGGGCAAGACGATAGGCCACAGGTCCAACTCTTTCCACGACTTTAAACGGTCCTATAAATCGGGGTGACAGCTTTGTCCCTTTTCCGAATCGAATAGTACTTTTATTTGGCTTGATGCGGACGAAGACCTGGTCCCCTACTTCATACCTCCTATCAGTTCAGTGAGCATCAGCATAACTCTTTTGTCTATCCTGTGCTTCCTTTAATCGCTGTCTAATCTGTCTGACCTGCGCTTCCATTTCATGGATTAATTCTGGCCCTATTATTACTCGATCTTCTAACCTGTCCCAACTTAACGGTGTTCTGCACGGTCTGCCATATAAAGCTTCAAATGGAGGCATCCCAATCGAACTGTGGTAACTGTTGTTGTATGCGAATTCAACCAAGGGTAAATACTTTTCCCAGTGGGATTGCTGATCCATTACATACATTCGTAACATGTCTTCAAGTACTTGATTTACTCTTTCAGTTTGCCCATAAGTCTCAGGATGGTAAGCCGTGCTTAAATTTAGCTGAGTACCTAAGGCTGTCTGCATGCACGTCCAGAATCTGGAAGTGAATCGCGAATCTCTATCGGATATAATCTTCTTAGGTACTCCATGAAATCTGATAATTTCGTTTATGAATACTCGAGCCACGTCAGCAACATCATAAGTATCTCTTACCGGAATAAAATGGGCGCTTTTTGTTAATTTATCAACCACTACTAGAATGGCATTGTGTCTTTGAGAAGTAAGAGGTAGTCCAGTGATAAAATCCATAGAGATGGTCTCCCATTTAGACATAGGTATGTCGTGGGGTTGTAAGAGACCCGCTGGGTGACAATGATCTGCCTTTACTTGCTGACATTCCATACATTTTGCAACAAATTGAGCGATATCATGCTTCATGCCTGCCCAAAAGAAGAGTTTCTTGGTATCCGCATACATTTTCCCTACTCCAGGATGAGCACAATATACGGCTTTGTGAGCTTCCCTGAGGATGGTATCTCGAAGATCTTTATCATCAGGAATGTACATCCTTCCATGGAATCGCAAGATCCCATCGCTTTCTAATTCATAACCCTCGAACTTAGATTCTTTTGTCTTAATCCCCTCAAGACTTGCCCTCACCTTTAAATACCAACTGTCTTTTATAAGACGATCTAGTACTCGTTGTCTTAAGTCCACTTTAATGGGTATGAGAGAAAATATCCGGGGTCTCCTGCTTAAGGCATCGGCTACCACATTTTCTTTTCCCTTAATATATGATATTCCGAAGTCATATTCGCTTAGGAATTCACTCCATCGTCTTTGTCTGGCATTTAAATCTCTTTGGGTGAACAAATATTGTAGACTTTGATGGTCGCTTTTAAGTGTAAAATGTCGTCCCACCAGATAGTGTCTCCAGATCTTTAAAGCTAGCATTACAGCGGCCAATTCTAAATCGTGAGTAGCATAGAGTTCTTCATGAGGTTTTAGCTTTCTGGAAGCATAAGCTATCACTCCCATGTCCTGCATTAACACTGCACCCAGCCCTTGCTTGGATGCATCAGTACATACCGTAAAGTCTTTGCCCATATCAGGGACTCTTAGGATTGGTGCACTGGTGAGTAGTCTTTTGAGTTCAGAGAATGCATTATTACATTCCTCGGTCCACTCATACTTAACACCTTTACGCTGGAGGGTTGTGATTGGCTTTGCGATTTTGGAGAATCCCTCCACAAATCTCCGTTAATAACCTGCTAAGCCCATAAAGCTTCGTATCTCATGTGCATTTTTCAGTATTGGCCATTCCATGATCGCTTTTACCTTCTCAGGATCTACTGAAATCCCTTCACCTGATATGATGTGACCCAAATAATGAATCTTTTCCTGAAAGAAGGAACACTTGGACAATTTTCCATATAACTGACGTTCTCTAAGGCAGGACAATACTAACCGCAAATGCTCCTTATGCTCTTCTTCATTCTTGGAATAGATGAGAATATCATCTAAAAAGACTTGTACAAATTTATCAAGATACTGACGGAAAACACTGTTCATAAGATTCATGAATACGGCTGGTGCATTTGTTAACCCAAATGGTACCACAGTAAATTCATAGTGCCCAAAACGTGTCCGGAATGCTGTCTTAGAGATATCATTTTCAGAAATCCTTAGCTGATGATACCCTGATCGAAGATCAATTTTTGAAAAGACAGAAGCTCCTTTCATTTGATCGAAAAGGTCATCGATTCGCGTCATAGGGTATTGATTCTTTACTGTAGCTCGATTCAAGTCCCGATAGTCTATGCATAATCTTAAGGATCCATCTTTCTTCTTCACAAAAATTACAGGAGCGCCCCAAGGTGAGGTACTGGGCCGGATAAGCCCTGTATCGAGTAGTTCCTTCAACTGGATTTGTAATTCCTGAAGTTCTGGCGCTGTCATTCTATAAGGCGATTTTGAGATCGGTTGGGTACCTGGCTTTAATTCAATAGTGAGATCCAATTCTCTTACCGGGGGTAATCCAGGTAGTTCCTTTGGAAATACATCCGGGAACTCGGCTAACACCGGATATTGTTCTAAGGATGGTCCCTTTTCCTGGCTTACTTCGTGAATTGCATAAGCCTGACAACCCTTCCTTAAACAACGCTTCACCTGCATTGCCGAAATGTAGCGCAAGGAAATTTCTCTCTTGATTCCTTGAATTTGGATTACTTCTCCCTCATCATTTAAGCCCAAAATCCTTTTTCCATAACAATCTACCCACGCTTGGTGAGCTTCCAGCCAGTCCATACCTATGATGAGATCATACGTCCCTAGGGCTGTGACATAGACTTTTAGTTTAGTCGAACAGACCCCTAGGTCAATGTTGCATTGATCCACACTCAAGCCCACGGTTTGGAGTTCTCCTGAGGCCATTTCCACTTGGTGGAAATCATTTTGTTTACGAGCTGCCAGCCCACATTTGTTTAATGCATATGACGAAATGAAACTATCTGTGGCACCAGTATCAAATAAGATTTTGAGTTTTACACCATTGATAATACCTGAAGATTCCACTACAGTGGATTGATGGGCTGCTTGGTCGTGGTTGACTACTGCATGAATCCTATGATTACTTCGCTTGGCTGATATCGGCTCCCTCCCAGTGCTTTGCAATATGTCCGATGACGCTTCTGGGCAGTTACGCTGGAAATGCGGCCCCCCACATCCCCAACAATTGAGCTGCGCTGATCCTCTTGAATTGAGGTGTGAATTTCTAGAGAACGAGCCGCGTCCTCCCATGTTGGTTCCTCTCGCACCCCTTCCTCTACCGGTAGTCCCTCGCGATGCCCACGGTCTGGTGCTGGACGATTCCGCAGCTATAGTGTTTACAGCCATGGGAACTCTTGTCCCCATACTTGGGGTAAACCTGTTACCGTAAGGTGGCCTCGAGCTACCTCCTCTGAAAAAGTTCCGAGGAGCCTTCCCTGGAAGTCCTGATTGTAAAGGCCCTGCTGGACCTATATCCTTTTTGATTCCAAGGTGTTCTTCTGCATAACGGCTACATTCGACTGCCTCGGCTACCGATGATGGTTTCCACATACTTACCAAGGCTCTGATGCGAGGGTTTAACCCAAATATGAAGCGTTCAGCTTGACGTTCATCAGAGTCTAAGTAGGGAATGTATTTTACCAGCTCCATAAACCTTATTTCGTACTCTTCCACCGTTTTACTTCCCTGAATTAGTGTATGAAAGGCTCTGGCTTGCTGCTGTTGAAAGTATGGAGGTAAATACTTCGCGCGGAACCTTTCCTCAAACAGATCCCAAGGAACGTTGTCTGATGTAAGGTGTAGCTGCTTTTCCAGGTTTCCCCACCAAATCAGGGCACTTTCCTTTAGTTGAAACACGGCAATTTTTGTTTTTGCTGAAGGCGAATATTCTCTTAACCTAAAGCACCGGTTCATCCCTTCCAACCATGCCTCAGCGCGTTCACCAGCTCGACCTCCCGAAAATTTTGGGAGTCTAATTTTCTGAAGCTCTCTAGAGATGTCTTCTCTCGATCCTCTGGGCTCCAAATTATGTGGTTCTGCTGAACTGGTGGCTACATGCTGAAATTCCTCTTTGTTTTTAGCCTTAGTTGATTCCTTTAATGTCTCCAGTAAGGCCTCCAAAGAGTTCATTATCACAGTCAACTCTGGCGTTGGAGCGTTTGATGTTGACGGCTGCCTTGGTGGTGACGAGGGTGAGGGGGATGGCGACGGCGACGGTGGCGGCATTCATGGTGATGATGCTGCCTGGTCACGTCGTCGTCGCTCATACGTCTTTACCATAGTAATGGTCCCTGAACACAAATAAAATGTATATATATATATAAAAATTTTGAGGCGGATAACCGAATTTTAACACACCAATTTCTTTGCAACTTCACATTTAAAAACGGGTATAGTTTTGCTATTTTTACCCGCTAGGCGGATCTTACTGGTACCGAGGTCAAGGAGGGTGGTCACGCGACCTCCTTGTCCTAATGCAGGGTTTTCTAAAAATGAATAATGCAGAAGTGTATGGTTATTAGCCCCTAAGGTAAGACATCCCAAGGTTTATTTACCTAACAACACCCACAAAATGAAAATGTTAGATGTCTCGATCACAAGGTACATCGGTAACATACCCGTCATACCTTAACCTGACTATTACATTTAAGGGGTCATATATATTTATGTCCCGAATATATTACTGGGATGAGGATTTAATCCATAAAAGAAGGATTGGTTCCTTTCCTTACTAGCCTAAAACCTAGGAAGAAAAAATGATGTGTTCCATAAGGTCCATGTCTCATTATGACAGACGCAGAATTTTCGCCTTCTTATTCTGATCTAGAATTTACTGATATCTCTGCATAGTCTATTGTGCAGAAATACTTAATAAAATTTGTTATATAATTATGAATAATGCACATTTTCCACAGACAGAATTTGGAAAATCTCATACTATGTAGAATAGGTCTATATGGTTGAATGGCCCAATACAAGTTCCCCGCGCAACCTGTGTCACGGTGAGACTGAGTATTGGTTTGGATTTTATGGTCCTTTAACCTCCCTCCTGCATGAGGACGGCCATTTACCACTGATTAATACCAATATATTATAAACCAGTTTTAAGAATGGATTATTATCAATAAGTTTTGGTCATATACCTTTAACATTTTGTTTTAAAGCATTGTTTAATTAGTACATTTTCTATGTAAGAGGTATATTTTAAAATATAGAGATAGTAGTGAAGTTTAAACAACTACTGGAGTTTTATTGCTTTTAAGATATTGAGATAGTCTGCAATCCAGTGAAAGTGAGAAAATGGGATTTACTACTATCAACTTTTGCAGGCAACGGAATCTATTTTAAATGAAAATGTAATTTTTATAGAAGTTTATGTGGTGGTAAAGAAATCATGCTTGACAATTATCCACCATTATATCTAGCTTTTGAAGATATGCCATCTATTTGAGCATAAGGTTCCACTGTTGTCTTGAACCTCACACGTTTGGAAGCTGCCATTGACATATGCAAATGGAATCGAAAGGAACCAAAATTGGCAAGGTAACAAATGACTGCAAAATAAAGCTGCTCTTTTTCACAAAACTTACAAAGACCTAGTTACAGAATATAAGTGCGTATATGTCTTATAAATAGTGCGAGATAACAGTTTCTATTAAATGGACCTTATCCTAACTTCAAAATGTTTCTTGTACTAACTTCAAAAAAAACCTCTTACTCTATAAAAAAAACTGGAAAAAAAAAAAAAAAAAAACTTGTACCTACTGATACTCTTACAGAAACTTATTTTCAACATGAAGACCATAAAACTACATTTTGAATCATATATGCTAGTCAGCAGAAGAAAATTATTGATCAGAGATAACTATACTAAAATAAATTTCAAAGATAGCACCACAGAGGAGTCAGGACTCACTTTGTACCTTGGTACCTATCACCTATAGTTGAAATTGGCTACCAAACGAGCAATGAGACCATAATCAATTTCCATTTCAAAGGTATAATTTGTGAGCTCTTTACTGTTTAAATAATACCTCAAATAATTTCACTACAATTTCTGCCAAGTGAGTTGTGCTGTGTGACCATACTGGTACTAAAATTTAAATGCAACGGTAGCTACATAACTGTATCACATTTTCTAACACTTTTTAACCCTCAGTCATGCCCAATTCCATTTCCAACTTGGAGACCCGGCTTCTGCCACTTGATGAATTGTCCCAAACCTTTTACAAGTGAACTCGTTTCCTGTTTTCTCTATACTTATCCGTTATTTCATATTGTTGTATTCAAGTTATATTAAAATCTAGACCTGGTCAATTTACTGGATAAGATCCTTTCATCAGCATCTAAAACTTAAAAATCTAGGCTCAATCGTTATATTCATTCATTTCCTCACCCACTGCACCGCACCACAGGTAATTCACTGTTTCATTGAAATTCGTTCTTGCGACGATCTGCTGGATATTGGACCACGACTCCTCGGCTTGCTTTACATTCCAAGTCCTCTTGGGCTCGAGCAACAACGCAGTGAATAAAACATAGTGCAATGGTCATTCTGTTGAGATTTTAAGAAAATCCCGGCAGAGAAAAGGGGGTATTTTGCTTGCGGTTTGCATAATCCATCAGAAACAAAGGCTGTTAACGAGAATGTCAAATACATCATGTATAATATTTAGGGAGAACTAAGATGTCTGAACACTGCGTGCAAAAGAAACAAAGCTAGAAACATATTTAAAAGACCATATAACGAATAACAAGCCAATGCTCCGAGAAACGAGAATATTCATGGCCAAATATTTACAAAGGATTTGATTCTGTGTCTATATTTAACTCCAAAATATCTAAATAGATTTTAAAATTTTTATTCGCCATCATATTTATTTGGGAAACGCAAAACCACTTTCTACCGCCGTAAGATTTTAGTATTCCAACGAATATTTGAGTCGGTGAAAGCGACAAGTCGAGACTCAAAACACTGACTGGAAATATATTTTTTGAATTTGAAACTCATTTTAGGCTTCTACCTTAGGGGACCGGGATATTCACTCTGTTTTAGTAAAATCGACCCACTTGAAGTAAATACGCGGCCACAGCAAGGATATCGAATGCAACATAAACTCGAGCATGGCCAATATGACTGTAATCATAAGCCGTAACTCCGCAAACGCACATGCTCAGGCCAGAGGTTCTGAAGAAAATGAAATCCAGAATGCGGTGGCCCTTGGGTAAGGTGGCCAGCGGTAAGGCCTGAACATTTCTTTGACGAGAGGTGACAGGATCGATCCTCTCCAAACGCGATAAGGTAGATGAGCGGAGATGCTCCAGGATTTAAATGCGATTGGAACAGAGACCCTAGAGACCCGGTCAGATTCGGTCTCGCTATGGGCTTGAAGGTTCTCTGATTGATTAATGAGGTAGACCGAACCTCTTGAGACAGTCGCAGGCCTTGAGGCCGAATTAGAAGGGGATTCTTGAGCGACTAGAAGGCGGAATCAGCAGGTCCTGGGCAGAATTAAATCACAGCGTACAGGAGCGTAGGGTTGGGAGGTCCGAAGGTTTGAACAGGGCTCTGATACCATGTGTAGTGCCCTAGTTTCGAATTACAACAACCATATAAATACTCATAAAATTTGAAAACAATCATGCATAAAACTGTAATCTGCACCTACCTAAACTGCTGGCTGATTTCCGATTCTGCTACCGAACTGGCGATCCTGAACTGCTGGCTGATTTGACCCAATTTCGAGATGGCCAATACCACCCAACCAGACAGAGCAACCTGGTTGCTCAATCCAGAAAGCTCTCCACAGAGGCTCTCTGTCCCTCCGTGCCCAGAACTCAGATCACTTAAAGCTCTTCCACTGATAAGTCTCTTCTCCTGGTTTCCTGCTGATGAATCTATACTTCTCTGGTTTTTTTCCCCCCCTCTCCAGGTTCAGGCCTCCGCTATTTATTCTCTGGCCTGGCGGTGGCCGCCCTCCCACTTGCAGCCACCGCCTTCCATGCATTGAAGGCTCTCAGATATTTCTTCACTGACTTCTGCATTCTGCAATAAGTACTCAACTGGTTCGGACGCGCTTTTATTAATGGACTGGGGTGGCTCATAGGTAGGTTATTGCATAGAATATCATGAATCAATTTATGGACCTTAGCATATACACCTTTCGTATAATCTGTAAAGTTTTAATTTACATACTTTATAACATTCCTTTATATAAAGTCTCATTTATACTTTATAACATTATATATAAAGTTTTATTTATACTTTATCACATTTATACTTTATACAAAGTTAGATATATATATACATACTTTATAAAATTCAATTACATGTTTTGTAATATTAATATATATATATTACATGGTTAAGTTATATATTTTATAAAGTTTAAACTTATATATGTTTTAAATTTAAATTATATATATATAAACTTATCATACTTATAGTTTTTTAAATTTCCACATAATTGGTTTTATTATAGAGTTTAAAACTTTATAAGATAGATTAATTTAGCAGGGTTGTTACAGAAGAACTTCTAGTAACGAGGGAGCAGGAAGTCAAGCAGAGTGGAAGGAGCAACCTTCCAAGATGATGTCATGGATTGAGATTGTCAATATGCCTAGAGACAAAAGTTCTCTAGGAGAACTATGCCTTCTTTGAGGAGACCATGTCAAATAGCAGAAGGACTTGCTTACATGACAGAGGGAACAACAACAACAAAAGGACTTACTTACAGGATAGAGGGAGAAAGAATGGAAAAAGGACTTGCATATGTGACAGAGGGAGCAGTTGTGGTAGGAGGATTTGCTTTCATAACAGAGGGATCAACCAAGACTACCACATGAAGACTTGCTTCAGGGTAAGAGGGAGTTGACCTCGGAGATTGAAATGAAGGATTCTGGCCAAATACGCTATTTCTTGGGATTGAAGATTCATATTTAGTGGATATCATGATGTATAAACAATTGATTGGATCCTTGATGTACCTGGTTAATCCTAGGCTTGATGTTTGCTTTGCAGTGAACACCCTGAGCCAGTGTGTGGTTGAGCCAAGGTAGATACATTGGGTTGTAGCAAAACATGGTTGAGGTACCTGCATGGTACAATAGATATGGTTTGAGATATGTCTCAAGTGGTGAAGTGAGGTTGCATGATATACAAATTTAGATTGGATCGAGAGTGCAGAGGACAAAAATAACACATCAGGGTGCTGCTTCAACTTGGGATCAACTATGATATCTTGGTTTAGTAGGAAGTACACTTGGGATCAACTATGATGTTTCTAACTTAGATTTAGAAAACGATGGTGATGATGTTGTTGCTGCTGCGGATTCTAATTGGAAAAATGAAAGTGGTGGAAGCATCTCTAAAAGATATGCTAGATATTCTACCAGTGCTATAGAAAAGGGATGGGCCCATGATTATGATGATACTGACGATGATGGGTGGTTTGGAAGTAATTAGAGGAAGGAATCTAGATCATTTGAGAGTTCCTCATTTTTGAAACCAATAGGAGAGAAGAAGAGCTTCAAAAAATTTGGGAACTTGGATTTGGATGAGGATGATCTTTTTAAATACGAGGGCATACAACCTCAGATACCTAGATTAAAGCTACGAGGAGAAGAAGCTTTGATCATGGCAAGTGAGAAGAAAAATGACAGGCTTATTAGTGCATGTTTGCAATAACAGGTCTGGCCTG
Organism: Pinus tabuliformis; assembly: GCA_031772625.1. Classification (NCBI taxonomy): domain Eukaryota; kingdom Viridiplantae; phylum Streptophyta; class Pinopsida; order Pinales; family Pinaceae; genus Pinus; species Pinus tabuliformis. The sequence goes on along the minus strand of CM062812.1, from coordinate 991,875,007 downwards.
AGCTAGAACGGTTAATGCATGATGAAGATTATCAACCTTCAAGTGATACACCTTATACAACACGTTCTTCAAACAACCCAAATACTAAGAAACACCATTCACCTGCAATAAGGAAAAGTGTTACTGTAATAAGTCAATCAAGGGACAAGTCATCCAAATGTTCCATAGGTTGAAATACTAGCCATCTAAAGGAGGCAAAAAATACTGGTGTTCATAGACAGAAAACTATTGCAAAGCGTGTCAAAAAATCAAAGTTGTGTGGGGATACTTAAGAGAGGAGATTTAAGATGGAAATTTGAAATGTGGACTAGAAACTAGCAAGACCAAATCTCTCAAGGCAATGAATTGCGATATATGTTGCATCAATTTTGGTTCTCGCCATGAATGCTCTTCTATTTGTTGTGGGAAGGCTACTGATAAGAGTGTGGTAGACTATCGTTCTCTTAGATGTGAAGGAAAGCTAAATGATGAAATTGGTTGTGGGCATGTTGCTCACCAAGAATGTGCTCTACTTTGCCATATGGAAAGCATGAAGTAGAGCATTGACTTATAAGTGGAATATTATTGTAGGTGATGTGATAAAAAGACAAACTTGATGATGCTTGTTTCCAACATACATCATACATCTGAATCTATAGAAGTGTGGTTGATGTTGAGAATAATAACGGATATTCTCAGAGATTTCTTTGAAGTAGTGATGGAAGGAGAGTAATTCTTGCAACACCCGAAATTACAATTGCCCGAGGACAAGCAATGTCGAGAAAATGGGACTGATGTCCTCTTCTAATTAAATTGTTCAAGGGACGATAGAGTAGCCTATCTAACCCTGTAGGCTATAGTCATTTGTAAAGGGGGGAACCCATTAAGTGGGGAATTCATGACTTTTGCCAGAGCAAAAACTTCTCGTCTTGAGAGGAAAGCCCACAAGAAATCTTCTCTTCTTATAGAGCTTCAAATGATGAATTCCAAGACCTATGACTCTGTCAAAGACCCCTCGAAGACCAAGTCAAACTTCTTCCTTGAAGAACTTACTTCTCACAAAGTCAACCGAAGTCTATGTAATATTCCTAATTAGCACTAGCTAATTGGAATATTCGATTTTGCCAAATTTTGCCTTCTACAGTTATTTTGTAAATTAAAAAGTGAGAAAGGGGGACATAACTCACTTTTAGAATAAAAGTCACTTCCTAGTAGCACAACGTTGTGACTTAAAGGGAGAGCCAAGGGGGCCAAAAGGGGGACGCAAAAATGGAGCCCACGTAGACACATGGAGGGACTATGCTGGAGGGGAGGAACACGTGGCAAAAGGGGAATCACGCAGGAGAAGGTGAGCATTGGGATTGAGAGAGGTAGAAGCTATAAAAGGGAGAGGATCCCCCTCATTTTGATCATTTGGTTATGTGCATTTGTGATAGTCGTTTTGGCTTTAGAGCACGCTGGCTGTTTAGCTAGACTGCAACACTGTTTAGTGCATTGAGTGTCTTCGTTCGGAGATCTCACCCTTAGCCCCGGGGGACTTCGAGTGCCTGCTTGGGCAAGGTATTTTCGTTGGCATTTCAGCAGTGGTTTTATCAGTGTTCTGGAGGACTGCGCAGCACTGGGAGAGGGACGCAATTCTTTTTGGGAGCAATCTGGATTGAGGGTTTGTGGAGGATTTGAGCCGAGGGATTGAACACGAGATCAACTCTTGCATATTGGAGGAGTTTGGCAAAGTTTTGGGCTGAGTTTTGGAGGGTTCTATTCAGTGGCATTGAGGAACTGCGTAGAACCCCAAGGGGGTGATTTTCGGGGGTCGGCCATTCCAGGAAAGCTTTCTAGGTTTTTCTGGGTTTCTTGAGTAGAGTCCGATTCCAGAGTTTCAGCTTTTTCTAAGGAGGGGAGCAGTCCCAAATCCTCGTTTGATTTCTAGTAGCAGTAGCGCAACAGTTTTCCCAGCCGCTTCGATGTAGATCATAGAGGGGCCTTTCCTTTGCTATTCTGAGTGTATTTCTTCACTTGCCTTGTGCAAGTAGAGGTGCCATCTTCCTGATCACCTCCTGTACTCATTTTATTACTCAGTATAATAAAATGGCTTAGCATTCTCTCTGCATTTCTTGTGTATCTGTTTATGGTTTATTTGATATATATAGTATCATTGTTACTTGTATCTCTGTGAGCATTCTCGGCTATTATACCACTTGTGTGTTTCTGTTATACTCTTAGACAGAGTTTGGAAAGGGCCAGGTAGCCTCCGGATCTCGTCCTCTTTTTAGAGGCGACATATCTGGTAAATGCCCTCCCAGTCCATCTCTGGTTGGAGTTTGCTTGTGTTTGGGGTATATTCCTGATATGGGATATTACAGTGGTATTAGAGCATAGATCTGGCTCAACCTGTGGAGCTATCAATCTATGACATCGGGGTAGAAACCCTATATCTGTTACAGAGGTTGGAGATACAGAGACACTGGGCGTAGGTTGGAGAATACCTACAGAGAGGGAGACTGTGTTCTGGTGGTGGACACAGAACAGGAGCCTGTGGTGGACACAGAATAGAGGGAGCCGATGGTGGATGCAGAGCAGGAGGCATCGGCTCCAATGGTAGATGATGATGGGAAGAGATTTGCAGATATGCTCCTCAAATCAATGCAGGATCTGTCAAGGCAGATTGAGGTGATGGGGCAGAGATTCACGGCAGTAGAGGCCAAACAGCGTGAGAGCCCACAGGTTTTCCAGGTTGGTGAGGGATTGGGTGCATCCCACCATTTGCCAGAGCAGTGTGATACTACGCAGCAGGTGGCCTCACGTGCCCCTACACGCTCTACCATGCCCACTTTCTTAGGAGGAGACACGGGGGCCGTAGCCCAGCAGGAGGCAGAGCCTGGACACATGGGTGATTATTTTGTAGAGTACCAGGCCTATGGGCAGGAGTTCAGGGAAGCCCTCTCATTCCGTGATTTTGTTCAGCTCCAGCGAGATAGTAGACCCTGTGACCATCATAGAGGGTACCGACGTTATCATGATGGTGACACCCACCATGCAGCGAGTAGATTCCATTTGCCTACGTTTGATGGCTTATCAAACAGTTCAACAAGGTCTTGGGTGGAGAAGCTGGACATTTATTTCCAGCTTAACCAGATGTTGGAGACAGAGGCCATCAAGGTAGCGACATTGCATTTGGATGGTGAGGCCCAGGATTGGTGGTTTCATGGGATGGTTACACTAGGACACTCCATGGTGACGACATATGCTGAGTTCACCAGGAAATTGATGGAGCGATTTGATCGGAGGGATCTAGAGCAGCATTTTGTTGAGCTGACAAGGCTCAAACAGACAAGGAGCCCAGAGACCTACATTGCAGATTTCTTGAGGATCTTAGTGATGGTGCCATATCTATCCATGGCACGGAGGATCTATATGTATGTTGAGGGGTTAGCAGAGCCACTTCAGGGTCTAGTCAGATCCGCTAGACCGACCACCCTTCAGGATGTTATCAGCAGGACCCAGGACCTACAGGATGTCTTACCTAGGACCCAGATACCTTACCCCCAGAGACAGACTTTCCAGTCTAAGGGGAAGGATGTGAGGATTCCACCTCCAAAGGGGAATCCAAGACGAGTGCAGATTGACGATGATGTCAAGAGGGAGCTGAAGAAGAAGCGATTGTGCTTCACATGTCAGGAGCCATGGGCACCAGGACATAGATGTGCTGTTGGCAAGGCACATTTCGTTGAGGTTTTCTCCGAGAGTAGTGGAGAAGAGGATGAGGAGAATGGTGTGGAGGCAGGAGATAGCCATGATGGACAGGGACCTTTGCCACCTCCACCGCTAGCAGCAGGTGGTGCATCTTTTGCACCCACCGGAGGGGCCCTTGCTGCATTGCGAGGAGTTCCCAAGTATCTGACGTTACGCGTACGAGGGACAGTACGTGGCCAGCGAGTGTCAGTTTTGGTTGACAGTGGGGCGACCCACAACTTCATCGATGCACAGATGGTTGAGCGAAGAGGCATACAGACAGAGAGCTTCGATGGGTTTTCAGTCTTGGTCCCAGGAGATCAGACCATGACGTGTGCTCGATATGTTCTAGAGCTTTCAGTGACGATGGGCACCTACACATTGATTGACCACTTTTTCGTGGTCGATATTCCGGACACCAACATGATACTGGATGTTCAATGGCTCATCACTCTAGGGAAGGTCACGACAGATTGGAAGACCCTAGAGATGGAGTGGGATGATGAGAAGACAGGGAGGCATGAGAAGATACGGGGATAGCATACGTATCCGCCTCAGATTGTTTCGGCTCATCGGATGGAGGCAGTTTTCCGGAAGGGAGACATAGAGTGGGCAGTAGAGCTGCGTGCATTGGAGGCAGGGACTACATGGTAGACAGTGCACTCGGAGATATAGTCCATCCTTCACTGGTATGCCATAGTATTTGGGGAGATTCTGCCTGGTCAACCACCGGACCGGGGGTTTGAGCCACTATTGAGCTTGAATAGGACATACAGGCAGTGATTACTACCCCCTATAGGCATCCCAAGGCCTATCGGGACAAGATAGAGCGGGCCATTAAGGAGTTGCTGGCTCTTGGGCACATCCGACCGAGCACGAGTCCTTTTGCTTCTTCTGTGGTGTTGGTGAAGAAGAAGGACGGTACATTGAGGATGTGCATTGACTACAGGGCCCTGAACAAGAGGACGCTGAAGAACAGGTACCCCATACCCAGATCGATGAGTTGATGGATGAGTTGAGAGGAGCACGATTCTTCTCAAAGATTGATTTGAGATTAGGGTACCATCAGATTTGCGTGAGGGAGCAGGACATTCCCAAGACCGCCTTTAGATGTCACTATGGGCACATTGAGTTTTTGGTGATGCCCTTCGGGCTAACCAACGCCCTAGCTATATTCCAGTCTTGCATGAATCACATCTTCCGTAGTCACTTGAGGAAGTTTGTGTTGGTGTTCTTTGATGATATACTCATTTACAATAGGACGTGGGAGGAGCATCTCCAGCATATTGAGACAATATTATGCATCTTGGAGGAGTAGTAGTTCTATGCCAAGCTCTCAAAATGTGAGTTCGGGTTGACGGACATGTTATACTTGGGACACATCATTGGAGTGGACGGAGTGAGGGTCCACGAGGAGAAGATTAGGGCCATCAGAAATTGGCCGGAGTCTAGAAACGTGACGGAACTTCAAGGATTCATTGGCATTTTTACTTACTACTGGAAGTTCATCAAAGGTTTCTCACAGCTTGCTGCAACCCTGACATATTTGATGAAGAAGGGGGCATTCAGTTGGTCGGATACAGCGTAGCGAGCCTTTGACAGGCTCAAGGAGGTTATGAGCAGCTGCCCAGTGCTTGCATTGTCAGATTTTACGCAACCATTTGTTTTGGAGTGTGATGCGTCGGGAGAGGAGATCGGCGCAATATTAATGCAATGAGGTCACCCTATAGCCTTTGAGAGCCAGAACCTCCTTCCGCACGAGAGGTTGTATTCTATATACGACAAGGAGATGCTGGCCATCATGCATGCATTGGCTAAGTACTGGCAGTATTTGGTGGGGAACAGGTTCAGGGGGAGGACTAATCACAACAGCCTCAAGTTCTTTTTGGAGTAGAAGCAGTTGCAGGAGAGGCAGCAGAAGTGGATCAGTAAGATCCAAGCATATGACTTTGACATTGAGTATGTCAAGGGTAAGAACAATGTGGTAGCAGATGCCCTTTCACGTAGACCAGCCACGTTGTCTCTTATGAGCTTGGATATAGACTGGAGGGCTCGACTCTTAGTAGAGTACTCCAAGGACAGGTTTGCATGTGAGATTCTGGATGGGTAGGTGGCAGATGACAGGTTCAGGGTGATTGATGAGATCATCTATTATAGGGATCAGATCTTCTTGACTGAGGGGTCTCAGCTCAAGAAGAAGATACTCCAGGCATCACATGATTCACCATTGGCAGGCCATCAAGGGTTTACCAAAACCTACAAGGCCATTAGAGAGAGGTTCTGCTGGAAGGCCCTCAAGGAGGATTTACTCCGACATATCAGGGAGTGCGATGTTTGCCAGCGGAACAAGGGAGAGATGAGCCATCCTGCGGGTTTATTGCAGCCACTACCCATTCCGGAGGGGAAATGGGAGAGCATTTTGATGGACTTCATCACAGGACTACCCACGGTACAGGGCAAGGATTGTATCTTTGTCGTCGTTGACTGACTGACAAAGTACGCACATTTCTTTGCCATATCCACACACTACACAGCAGCACAGATGGCCAAGCTGTTCTTCAGGGAGATATTCAGGCTACATGGTCTTCCTAAGACCATTGTTAGTGACAGGGACAACAGTTTCATGGGCGGGTTTTGGCAGGAGCTTTTCTGGTTGGTGGGGACGGAGTTGACTCCGAGTACCAGTTATCATCCACAGACGGATTGGCAGACAGAGATAGTTAACAAGTGGCTGAAGGGCTACTTGCGTAACTATGTCAGTGGGCAGCAGCGAGCATGGTTGAAGTGGCTGCATCTGGGGGAGTCTTGCTACAATACTTCACATCACATATCCATTGGTATGTCACCATTCTATGCTTTATATGGGTATCATCCTTTATCTTTTGTTGACGTGATGTTTGGTGACAGCAGGGCTTCTAGAGCCAAGATTCGGATCCAAGAGAGTCAGGATATCTTTCGAGCTCTCAAGGATAACATGTTTACAGAGCAGAACCAACAGAAGCTGTATGCTGACAGGGGTCGGGCAGAGAGGCAGTTTGAAGTGGGGGACATGGTCTACCTACGATTACAGCCATACCGACAGTCGTCACTGAAGCAGAAGGGGGCTGAAAAGCTCAAGCCCCACTTTTATGGGCCATATAGGGTGATACGTAAGATTAGACAGGTTGCTTATGAGTTGGAGCTGCCCCAAGGCAGCAAGATTCATAACATTTTTCATGTATCATGCCTGAAAAAGGCATTGGGGCAGCAGGTAACAGTGACAGATGAGCTACCACCTATGGATGACGAAGGGCATTTGGTATTGCAGTCGGAGGCTATCATTGATACCAAGGAGAGGCAACTACAGAGAAGGACGGTCCGGGAATTCTTGGTTAGGTGGAAGAATTTGCCGGATGAGGATGCCACTTGGGAGAATGAGAAGATCTTATAGCATCCATCACTTCAGTTGCTTGAGGACAAGAAACATTTTGCCAGGGGAGACTGTAATATTCCTAATTAGCCCTAGCTAATTGGAATATTCGATTTTGCCAAATTTTGCCTTCTATAGTTATTTTGTAGATAAAAAAGTGAGAAAGGGGGACATAACTCACTTTTAGAATAAAAGTCATTTCCTAGTAGCTCAACGTTGTGATTTAAAGGGAGAGCCAAGGGGGCCAAAAGGGGGACGTAGAAATGGAGCCCACGCAGACACATGGAGGGACTGCGCAGGAGGGGAGGAACACGTGGCAAAAGGGGAATCACGCAGGAGAAGGTGAGCATTGGGATTGAGAGAGGCAGAAGCTATAAAAGAGAGAGGAGCCCCCTCATTTTGATCATTCGGTTATGTGCATTTGTGATAGTTGTTTTGGCTTTAGAGAACTCTGGCTGTTTAGCTAGTCTGCAGCACTGTTTAGTGCATTGAGTGTCTCCGTTCAGAGATCTCACCCTTAGCCCCGGGGGAGTTCAAGTGCCTGCTCGGGCAAGGTATAATCATTGGCATTTCAGCAGTAGTATCTTCATCATTTTAGCAGTGGTTTTATCAGTGTCCTGGAGGATTGCGTAGCACTAGGAAAGGGACGCAGTTCTTTTTGGGAGCAGTCTGGATTGAGGGCTAGTGGAGGATTTGAGCCGAGGGATTGAGCAAGAGATCAACTCTTCCATATTGGAGGAGTTTGGCAGAGTTCTAGGCTGAGTTTCAGAGGATTCTATTTAGTGGCAGCGCAGAGTAGCGAGGAACTACGCAAAACCCTAAGGGGGTGATTTTCGGGGGTCGGCCATTCCAGGAAAGCTTTCTAGGTTTTTCTAGATTTCTTGAGTAGAGTCCGATTCCAGAGTTTCAACTTTTTCTAAGGAGGGGAGCAGTCCAAAATCCTCGTTTGATTTCTAGCAGCAGCAGCGCAACAATTTTCCTAGCGGCTTGGACGCAGATCAGAGAGGGGCCATTCCTTTGCTATTCTGAGTGTATTTCTTCACTTGCCTTGTGCAAGTAGATGTGCTATCTTCCTGATCACCTCCTGTACCCATTTTATTACTCAGTATAATAAAATGGCTTAGCATTCTGTCTGCATTTCTTGTGTATCTGTTTATGGTTTATTTGATATATATAGTATCATTGTTACTTGTATCTCTGTGAGCATTCTCGGCTATTATACCACTTGTGTGTTTCTATTATACTCTTAGACAGAGTCTGGAAAGGGCCAGGTAGCCTCCGAATCTCATCCTCTTTTTAGAGGCGACATATCTGGTAAATGCCCTCCCAGTCCATCTCTGGTTGGAGTTTGCTTGTGTTTGGGGTATATTCCTGATGTGAGATATTACAGTCTATGCTGCTTCACAATAGTTGCAAACTTCTTCTTCGACCTTACTTTCAGACCTACAACACATGGCTATAATTTTCAACCTTTCTGACTTGCAACTTTTAGCTTCTACTGCAGAAACCCTAAATGGCACATGTGAGATAATAATGGTTAATCTGCTTCCTTTTCTTCTTAGCTTGAAGAACCTTTCCCTTGGCTATTCAGCTTGCAAACTTGGTCTTTTTTGCAACTGATTTCTGTCTCCTAAGGTATCTGCAATTTTGGTCTTACTGCTGCAATTGATGCCCTAGTTTTAGTCGAACATGTGAGGTGTAGATGGCCCAAAGACAATCTCTTAATGCTTCACTTTGCTTCCTGGGTTTCTTCTTTTCTTCGCTTGGTATCGTTTGCTCTTCTTGTGCTTCAATGAATTGCTTGCTTGTCTTGCAAATGAGGTCGAGATCTTCCTTATATATAGGCTTTCTGTCACAGCTTGTAGGCTGACTTGTCACTTGCTAAGGCCGACTTGTCTTGGAGGGTGTCTTTGACACATTTTGACTTTATACATGATGCCCAAATAGGTCTTTCATACATGACAATGACTCAATTGACTTGTTGACTCAATGACAAGCCCTACAAGCACTCAATGGGTGCTTGACCTATAAATAAAATAACCTTGAGCATGAAACTCATGCATCAAGAATGACAATAATAAATTTATTTTTCTCTTTACATCAAATACATAAAATCATGATTAGATATGTCATTATGAAGACCAAACCTAGTTACGCTTTTCAACAAATCATAGAAGGAGAACAACGCACAAGACAATACCCCAAAGTCTTTTATTATAGCATAAGGAAGTGAATACAAAATGTAGTAGAGTCTCCTTGCATACAATAGCTTGCTCCAAGATAATACAATAGGAGCCCAAGGCTCATTTAAATAGGCAAAATGGAAAAGATCTCAATGTGAGAACCATTGACAAGTGGAGCAATGGTGAAGATCCCAAGACCAAGTCAAATTCCAAGTGGCTTAGAGGACTGTCCATGTGTTTCCAAATTGCTGTAGGTAACATCCTTCACTGGCAGCATATCCCTGTTCCTCGTGCAATATTTTATGGGCTGCCAAATGTGAAATTCGAGTGGGTATAAGGGGGCAAACTCCCACATAAATCTCCAAATAAAACCTATGATTTGACACCTCTACAACCAAATGCCAATGCTGCCAATCAAATCTGTGTGTAGCTGCCAATGTAGAGGCTGATTTGCTGTACGTATATCTTGCTAACTGGCTGTTGTGTACAAGTGTAGCAGAAGAGTGTAAATTGGTGGAGACATACTCCACGATTCCCTCAATCAAGTCCCATGAAACTGATTTAAACCATGTGCTTATTTTCTCTTTTCTGCGTTGAGTTTTTTTGCTGCTGTGCATATATTCTTGGGACTGGTTGGCAGCGTATGGAATGTTTGCATGGAGTCACGTGTAACCAAGCGGACAACCAAATCTTCAGCAAACAATCATTCAACCCCCAACCAACTCGTGTTCATTTCTAGTTGGCAGTGAAGCTCCCTGTGACATATGTGTTGAATTTTAACTGGGCCTGTGTGGACATTCTTTATGGCATGTGCATAATTCCTTCATGCTGGCTATACGTAGACCATGGGGAAGTGAGGTGGGGTCCATTTCCCACTGACTAAATTTCTCTCATACTTTATTCCATAACATTTGATTAAAATGAAAATTTGAACTTTTGCCATATGTATATCTCACGAGCTTGACGTGGAACCATTTGACTACCTTTGACTTGCTCATTTAGCATTTGGGTTGTGGGCCCTAGGATGCCCAATCATTATTGGCTTCCCCTTAACCTTCCATGTCACCTTTTGACTCTTTTTTGACTTTGGAAAAAATAATTATTTTTTTCCAATTTTTATTTTTTTTGAATTTTTCCCCCATTTTTTCCACTAACATTAGAAAAATTGGCTTTTTAGGGACTATAAGTTGTTTTTTTATTATTCTTAAAGTGGGTCTTAGGATAATGCTAGGCCTTTGAGGATCAATTTCGAGTAGTCTCACGCCCTAGACATTTCCTAAGATCACTTGTTTACATCATTACATAGAAATTAATTAAAAAATCCCGTTCTATTAGATTTTTTTAATTATTAAAAAATCCTACTTAGACCTAGTCAAATTTTGCGAAATTTCAGAGATGACCTAGCATGGTAATATACATTGACCCTAGACACTAAGATGGACTTAAGGCACGATATTCAAGTCATTACCTTGGCTTTGGTGTATGCATTGAGTGAAAAAACCTAGAAAATTATTCACCTTTAAAAAGTGGGAACAATTAACCAAGTAAAAAGAACACTCCAAGGTGTACTCACTTGCTGATCGAGTTTCAACATCCTAGGTCTGTTACATAGCTTTCATCATGCTAGCATCATGTTTACAATGTCCCGACAAGGCTTTAGAATCTGTATACAATGAAGAAAAAGAGAGAGAAGGGCTTAGAAGCCCCGATGAAATTTGGAACTCTGTAAGTGCATGAATGCTTTGAAATAATCCTCAGACATGGAGTCTCCAAGTGCAACTTTAGTTGTGAACAAGTCCATTTATGTACCCAGATCTGTATTGGTTTTGGAAGGCCAACATCCATATCTACTACGATGCTTATACATGTGCAAGCAAGCAAGCTTGGTTTGTTCATGATGGTTTCCAAGGTTTTTCCATCCCAAAGATTTATTGGGTAGTGAGACAAGTGGACCCAAAACTAGAATGAACTTGGGCACTTACTCTTTCGAAAGAAAATTGTAATGCCCCTTCCCAAAAACATTTGTAATAGGTTTTAGTCTACCACAATTTGAATATTTTTTGATGAATGTGAACCCATACATTTTTGACTTAAGGACTCAGGCGAAAAGAGGCTGAATTATATCACTAGTGGAAGGTGGGGGCCACCCACGTGGGGAAAAACACACTTGGGCACTTGGGCAATTCAAACTGCCTTGGAGGGGAAGTCAAATGGCTAGGGAGAGGGGCCCACATGGGGAAGGAAGGCCCAAGAAGTTATAAGGAGGAACTCCCAACTCAAGCCATCATTTGTCTATTGAACTCATTTGTGTTGTTCGAGCTGTTTAGACAAGTTACTAGCTGTTTAGCATCAAGTTTTCCAGACGGGAGACTCAACCTTTCTTTGGGGGATTTTGAGTGCCACCCTAGGAAGGCAATTCGTACTACCTTGGAGGAGAGCCGGTGGAGTTTCACGGTCACATCAGTCAACCTTTGTCTTAGCTAATACGTGTTTTTGGAGGATGTAGGAGGGGAACACGCAGGTGTTGTTTGGGGGTTCATCCGGGCAGCAATTGTTGGGAGAGTTTGGGCATTGGAGCTACAATGGAGGATCAACCTTTTGGGAGAGTTTTGGAGCAGGAGATTGCTGCATTGGAGCAGTTCGATTTGCAATCACTTGGGCCTGCGCAGAGAGCCATCACTGGGCACACGTGGGAATTGGAGGAAGGAGTTGTAGAGCTGGAGTTTGCTGGGAGAAGTAGGGAAAACCTTAGAGGGGAGCATCTCAGCATTTTGGGGTGATTTGGAGGGCTTTCCCAGTAGGTTACAGGCAGGCTGTACTTCCCAGCGTTTTGAGGAGGACGTGGTGCTTGGAGGCCGAATTTTGAGGTGTGGACTTAGGCCAAACCCTTTCTGGGTTTTGGTGGGTTTTGGTTGAGGAGCCAGAGGCTAAAATTGCAACAGTTTCTAGGCATCAGAAGAGGAGTTTCCAGTCATTCCTTTCCAACAGATAGTGCAGTTTCTTGGCAATGCAGAACATCCTTGGAGTAGCAGTTGTGTAGTATTTGGGGCTGATATTTGCTCACTTGGGTTTTGTCATGCTTTCCAATTAGGGCAAGCCTAGGTGCACTTTCCATCACCATTGTACTTGCTCCAAGAAAAATTAATAATATGGCTCAAATGGTTCTTGTCTATGGTGTTTTTCATGGATGAATGTTGATTGTTTCCCATTTCTGGTGTTGAATTTGTTCATTGCTTTGTATATCACTATTTTTCCTAGTTAGGAACATTACAAAAATTGAGTCTATTTATTCAAATCTAGACCACTCTAATGTAGAAATTGGGCCCTAGATCTCAAAATGAAATCCTTATCTTCTTTAGACTATAATTGGAAAGCAATGATGTCCTTATTGTAAAAGGATGTCTAACCTCCCCATTTAGATGGGGGCAGCATTAATGCTGATTCTAGTCATCTAAGGTCTTTTGATTAAGCTAAACACCATGACTTTTCTATATTAGTTTGGTCAACAAGATAGAGGGATTTATTTCTTGGCTTTCCAACCATGATTTCTAGATTTGGGATTTCTTTCATCTTCTTCATGAATTTGGGAGCCTTGTGTTGTTTTGTGGAGTTGTTCATTGTGGCCATGGATCATGTCTTGAATGCTTCCAATGTTATTTCCATGGTTGATGTTGTGATGACCATGGTGGACATTTGCTAGATCTTCTCATTGTTTTAAGGTAGCCACCCTCACTAGATTATTGTGGTGGGATTGATTGCCTAGCTAAACTAGGATGAGCACATGATGCAAATTCCAATGGCTTTTAGAGGAGATGGTAGCCATTGTGGCCAAAGAAAACCCTAGCCACATAGAGAGACACTCTTCCAAACTTTAATCTCTCTCATTTCATTAGAAATCATCTTATGCAGTAGGACCATTCCTTGTAACATTTAAGAAACAATTGTTGTTCTTTTTGTATTACCCCTTTTAATTTGTGTGAACTGGTATTGAAATGTGTGATTTGAAATAATTTCTATATTTGTAGCTAGTCAATATAAGTGCATTTGTTCTATCTATTTAAAAAAATTCTAATATGATTTTATTTTTTGATAAGGAAACTATTATTATTATTATTTCACTTAATAATAGCTTATTTCTTGATGCAGGTTGGAGCTATTGAAGGTGATGAACAATTAACTTCCCTTGGACATCATTTGGCCAAACTTCCAGTGGATGTGCGCATTGGCAAGGTTTGTTCTATAGTCCTTTGCTTAGAGAATTTTCCCCAAGTTTGTTAATATAGTGCATGGTTAATCCTCAAACTTCAAAGTAATTAGTTAATTTTATGCTCGTGTTAAAGTTCTCTTTGTGAAAATTTTCTACATTCCGCCTATACTATGAATGGTGGCATTTGATTATTCTAGCATTTTGGACATGGTAAGAGTACACATGGTTTGTGTCTTAGTTCTCCACATTGAAAATGTTAGTGCAAACCAAAAATAGATAGATATAGAAGTTATCATGTAGTGTGTCTATAGAATCAACTATGGGATTGTGTTGCTCAAGACATGCATTGTATGCACATCAGGCAATAATACATATTTAGGGAATGTTATATTGTCCACATGTGAGCCCTAAATAAACTATTGCAGCATCTTTTGTCTTGTAGCCTATGTTGCTTTTAGTGACATACATGTGGTTGATCTAAGTATTGTATTATTGTTGTTGTAACTTGTTATTGATATATATTTTTTTCAAAAAAAAAATCTCATAGATAGCCTAAGGGGATGATTGCCCACATTCATGGATTGCATCCCTAGCAAAATTCTTGACATAGATTAGTGCATCTAACCGAAGCAGATCTGAAGAAGTTTGCTGTCATGGTACTGTTACCACTTCGTTTAGCATGTTGTTGAAGATCCATACAATTTGCTATGGTTGGCACACATAGGATAGAGGCCTGTTGTCACCTCGGCATAAATCCCCACTCTTTAAACCCAAACTTCTACCACAAGGCTAAGGGAGGCTTCCCATGAATTAGCTCCAACCAATCACTACAAGACCAGTGCCTTGTAATTGGGTCTAATGGCTGAAGAGTGGAGTTTAATATTGCTAACTTGTTGGTTTAATATCAAAATCTGCAATATAAAGTTAACTAAACTAGCATACAAGAACACTAAATATTGACAAGATATATCATGTAAGTAGTCTAATTTAATGTCCAAAAAATGTACTAGCCGAAATGTAATTATTTCTATGATTTATTACCTCGTTAGAAGAGTTACTATGCATATCTGCTTGTTGTTTTGTTTTAACAGTTTTGCAAATTTACAAGTAGAATACTAAACAGCAAGCATGAGACACTCAAATTTGATTAAATGTAGAGTGTAACCAATCAAATTTGGTGTACAAAAGATTAGCTAATCAAATATGCAAATAATTTTACGAATTAAATACTTGGTAAGGGGATGGGTGTGTAAAGTAGTTTGCTGCCCTATTTTTTAAAGGTCTGTAATTTCTGTAGAAAATGTAGAAATCAACAAGCAAACTCCTTGATGAGTCACCCCAACATGGCACAACACTTCTAGACTTTGGATCTAGGAGTGATAAGGCTAAAAGAAGAAGGACAAGGATGAGAAACACGTTTCGAAGGCTGCGCCTACGAAGATCGAAGAGGAGTTCATCATGACAATCGAGATACGTCCAAGAGGGAGGTGGGCTGATTTGGAGTTGTAGTTCGAAAGAGCTACACATGTGTAAGATCCTTGAGGAGTCCATCTCTTGGATCAATACCTTGCTATGAGAGCCCAGATCAGGAGTAGCAAGATGGACTAGTGTCAGATGATGCCAAGGAGTGTCGGGGAGACTGTTGCAGTGGCTAGGAGTGCCAGAGTCTGAGCAATGCAGAGCAGAGTTGACAACAGTGTAGATGGCATAGAGTAGAGGTTAGCAGCAACGCAATATATTCAGAGGGTCAGTGCAGAGACTAGCAACAATCAGGGTTCAACATTCGCGTGGTATCATACTGAACACTATTAGTTCAACAATTTTGGATGTTTTTTTCGTTGCTATAAGCAACAGTTTGTAGTGCAGTAGCAATTGGCAGTGGCAGTGCTAGCAGCAACACAAATACAACACTTGAGAGGGAGATATAGTATGGATGTAGTGTTGACAGTGGCAGTGTCAGTAGCAATACAGTTACAACAACAACGTAGTAGTTGGTGCGCAACATGTCAGACATCAGCAACGTAGAGGATGATACTTCAGAGTCAGAGTAGTATGCAACAGTAGTATATTGCTAGAGCACATTCCTTGCTAATAGGGAGTGTTGATTTGGGGTAGCATCAAATGTTCTCTAGGCCTCAAATTTTGGAGGGAGGCATGGGCACATGTATTCCAAAGAACCCAGAAAGCGTTTTCGGAAATTCCACCCTGTGGTGAAGTAAAATTATGAGTGCGGACACAAACAATTTCTCTAGCCCGATAATGGGTCTAGACTCTAGCCACAACCGATGCTTTCTATGGAAGATTTCCTTAGGTTAGAATCAATTAAGAGGGCCTACCTCTTAGTACGCTTATCCCGTTTGGTGATGAGCTTGCTTGCTCGCTCTAGCTATCTCCCGTTTCCTTCTTCAAACACCTGAAACAAGTAAACAACAACAAACAACAGCCATAATAATAGACAAATTGTAATTTAACCTACTTAACAAGTCAAGAAACATTAAGCCATAAACATGTAAGATGACATATTATGTAGGAAATCAATCGATAGTTGCATATATATTGAATCAAGAAGAGATTACAACCATTGTCTTGACGTTGTTGTTCTCCTTCGACAAAACCAGGTTCC
Organism: Pinus tabuliformis; assembly: GCA_031772625.1. Classification (NCBI taxonomy): domain Eukaryota; kingdom Viridiplantae; phylum Streptophyta; class Pinopsida; order Pinales; family Pinaceae; genus Pinus; species Pinus tabuliformis. Next base: position 991,858,874 of record CM062812.1, on the reverse strand, counting down.
CACACACTTCCATTAGAATTCCATGATGGCCTCAACAATGATAGTTTTAAGGCTCTCCCCTTTAGGCTTCACACTAAACCAAATTCACGCTTCTCCCTCACACAACTAGAGAGCTATAACTATGAATAACTTGTTGTTTACTCCAAACTTAATTAGCATTAGCACAACAACATTAACACTAGCTTGTGCTTGGGAAAAATGGAGGTTTATATAGCATGAATGGATGGGAGATGGTTCCTCTTCTCATGGGAGAAGGTCTTATCCCTTTGGTCTATTCCATCTTAATAGGGGAAAGGAGCCCAAACTGACTTTCTCGGCTCCATCCAACCCAACCATTTACCAGACTTCCGTTACGAAGCTTCTAGACCTGGAAGCTTCGACTCCATATTTAAAAATTTGCCAAAAGAGGATCCATGCAACTGAGGAAAGGCTCATTTGCACTGTATGGTGCTAGGCCGGGTTTTAAACCCTGCAAATCGGCGCGAGTAGGGAACGGGTCATTAGCGTCGGTCTTGTAAATTGGGGTAAAAGGAAGAGTTTTGGGAAATGATGCAAAAGGGAAATGTTCTGCTCATGAAGAGGGACATAATGGGAGTTTCTTCATGATGGGAAAGCATGTAGGGTTCATTGTAGAGGTCCTCCAGGATCGAGGAACGGGGAGTACAGGGACAGTGACAAAATGTTGTATAATAGATGCCCCTTAAAGCGTGAAGGCCGAACTAGAGTGAGGGTTGAAATGCTTTACAGATAGGTGCCAGGAACCGGAGTCTAACGTTGGAAAACCTGCAAGCAAGTATAGAGACATATGCATTACCGAACTTTGATAAATGATGCATGAATCGTGGTATGGACGCAACCATCCGGAGAAAGATCGCGTAAATGGATCCAAGGCATGGGCACAACCATCCAATAAAGAGGATCTTATTGAAACCAAGGTATGGTCGCAACGATCCATCTGAGAGAGACATGTATATTGGCATGATCATGTCACATCGCCTTGCAACCTGGACTTCTATAATCTGAGTCCAGGGTCTTGCGCTCCAACACGACCTGATCGAAGTACACATTCTAACATGTGAATAGATGTGTTGAAGTCGAACATGGTAGAAAGTCGCTTGATTACCGGTCAATGATGTGGACCATTAACAAGTGCGAGAGAAACCACCAATAATGACAATGGATCTCAAGGTACCAGCAACACAATCCATGGAATGTGAATAAAGGAATTGAAGTCGAACACCCATGAAATCACCCGATCGAAAGCCAATGATGTGAGCTTGTCGTTGAGTGCGAAGAACTTGCAATTAGGGCATGCAAGCCCTAAGGTACTGGAAGGGAGTCTCTCAACCAACTTTCGAGATAATGAGCTGAAGTCGACGGGAAGTGACTGTGTCGAAGGAGGGCCATGATGTATCCCACATCATCGACATGAGACAAAGGGATGCAATGATAATGGATGATACAGAGAATCAGGAATGAGTGTAACTGTAGAAGGACAACTCTTGAACATATCGGCGACATGACTCTGGAGTTTGGAAGCTTTTGGATCCATAGGATCGGAGGTCATGATGATGTGGTAGAGATCAAATGGAAGGCAAAAATGAACGGCCCAACCCAGGAAAGTCAACAACGAAGTGAGGATATCCCAACCCGACACGAAGCAGAAAGTGTCATGTTCAAGAGTGAGCTGCCGACACAACTGATATAATTTCCCATTTCCCCCACCATTTCTGGCTGGTATCCCAATTATTTTTTATCGCAAGCTTGAAGGGGATAACATTTGCTTGCACTGTATGTCCATCTTTCGGATGAGTACGACCTAGTAAGATTAATGAGCCCTAGGAAGGAGAAGCTCATGTCCATCATGGTGATGAATCTGACATCGTTTAATCTTTTAACGAGTCCGACAAAGGTGTAACTCGGTATCGTTTTCTACCTTTTCGGGCTCGAGAGATACAAATGTACGAAAATGGACCTTGTGGAGTTTTATTTTCCGTGTCTTTTTCAAACTCTCAAGACAATGGTTGTAATCTCTTCTTGATTCAATATATATGCAACTATCGATTGATTTCCTACATAATATGTCATCTTACATGTTTATGGATTAATGTTTTTTGACTTGTTAAGTAGGTTGAATTACAATTTGTCTATTGTCACGGTTGTTGTTTGCTGTTGTTTACTTGTTTCAGGTGTTTGAAGAAGAAAACGGGAGATCGCTGGAGTGACCAAACAAGGTCATCACCAAACGGGATAAGCGTACTAAGTGGTAGGCCCTCTTAATTGGTTCTAACCTAAGGAAATCTTCCATAGAATGTCCTGGTTGTGGCTAGACCCATTATCGGGCTAGAGGAATTGTTTGTGTCCGCACTCGTAATTTTACTTCACCACAAATTGGCGACCATACTGGGGAACGGGTCATTAGCGTCGATCTTGTAAACTGGGGTAAAAGGAAGATTCTTGGGAAATGATGCAAAAGCGAAATGTCCTGCTCATGAAGAGAGACATAATGGGAGTTTCTTTATGATGGGAAAGCATGTAGGGTTCATTGTAGAGGTCCTCCAAGATCGAGGGACAGGGAGTACTGGGATAGTGACAAAATGTTGTGGAACACACCTAGAGACGATTTTATTAAAATAATTAATATTTTTTAATGGGACCCTATGTCTAAACTTCGGAAATTAAAAAATTAATGGGTATTAATCTAATTGTGGTTGTAACTTCTAGAAGAAGACAAAGATCAAGCCAAAATGATTTGAGCCTTTGATTAAGAGTTAATCTAGGCCATTGGTTGTCCAACAGAAAGATATAAGAAGGGACTTGAGGGTAATTTGGAAAAACACACCGAGAGATCAAGAGATTGAATTTCTTAAGTGAGAAGTTCTCAGGAGGAAATTTCGATCAAGGAGATTTCTTGTAGTTGATGGGTAGGGATAAAATTCAGAGAGAGAGATTTTCTCAACCGGAGAATCATCAACAGAGAAAGGCAAAGAGTGATCCAGAAGCCCAGACGCAAAGGTTGATGCAGAGGGTGAGAGAGAGTGTTTGAGATTTTGCTGAGGAGAGTCAGTTTCAGAAGCCAGGAGCTGGGATGTGAGATCGAGAGGCTGAGATCAGAGACTCCAGGCAACAAATCGATCAACAGACTGAGTGACGTAGAGCCTAGAGAGGTTGATGCTAAGACTGCGTGAGGACTGCGCAGAGCAGCGTAGGGCCTGCTAGAGGCACTTCATTCAGTATCTAGATCAACCGGGGTTTTCTCTATGATTGTGTGAGGTAATCTCAAAAATCTTTTTGCCTATATTTCTCTCTTTGTAACTGAATAACCCGAGAGGTATTCAGAGATGTATTTAGAATTTGCTACTGCTTAATAATAATAAACCCTCAGAACTGTTGCACCGGTTTTCCCACATTGGGTTTTTCTGGGGACATTTGTCCAAAAATAATGGTGTCTATTGTGTTGTATTTTCTTTCTTGCTCAATCTCTTGTTTCCACATAATATTAAATTAAGTGAAGGCTACAGTATATGTATTACGATATTTGCTGTAGGAAACTGCAAGTAATTTGTTTAAAAGATTTTAACAAATAGGAGTAATATCATCAGTTGTTGCAGTAGGGATTCCTGTTGAGGAATTTTCACAAACTGTGCCCTAGTCTAGGCCGCAACCAAGAAGAAGACCATGAGAGGTTTGTTAGACTGCATAGAGTTGAACAGGTCAAGTTGAAGGGATAAATGTGTGGCCATAGCCACACAAAGTGACTCGCAACCAAGGAAAGGCAAAATCGAGCCTGTTTTGTGGTCAAGTAAAGCACCCACAACTTGGTTAGTCCTGGACGCTAGGTTGCACTGTGAAAAGTAGGCTGGATGAAAGGAAAAAGGGTTGACCAATAGATGATTGAGGGCTAAAGGGAACAACACTAGGCAAGAAGAGGTTGGTTGAGGTGTTAAAGGACTAACAATAGTTATAACAAGAGGTCTGTGGGTTGAAGAGATAAGCCCAGGCTTAAGGAGCTATCAACAGACTTGCCATGTGGGCAGAATTGGATTGTGAGCCTAAAGTGAATTGGCCGGTCAATGTTTAGTTGAAAAGGACAACTAAGATCGTAGACAGAGGACTAAAAGGGTGATTGCTAAGGATTGCAAACAACAAGTAAATTGAGTTGTTTTGTTTTTGTTTTTATTGGCAGACGAGGGCCTGAAGAATTAGGCCGTAACCTGTGTTGTAACAGTCAAAGGACAAACTTGTATTTTATTGTATTATAGCATTGTATCAAGGTTTCTAAACGGCCATGATTCCTGATATGGAAGCCCTATAATTTTCTTGTTAATGGACTCATAAGAAAAGTGTTTGTGCCAATAAATCTTGTGTACTTTGGTTGATTTCTTCTTGATATATTCCGCCGTGCAAAGTTGTTTATTGTTGAGAACTGCTAGTGTGCTTAGCTAAGTCATAGACCAGACCTAGGGTGCTTGGAAATTTCAACATGGTTTGAGAGCTACTTTGAAGGGTAGTGGGATCAAAGTGTGCACATGGATCAACCTTAAGAGGGAGTTGAGTTGACTGGTTGTTGGAGGACAAACAACTTGTCAAAGATGGTTACTGGCTTAAGGTATGAGAACTGGTTGAATGGGCTATCCAACTATTGTCCGTTGAAGGAAAGAATCAAGCTAGTGTTGTTGGTTAATGATCTATGGGAGTTTGCTGACAAGCAAATTTCCTAGCCAATTGATGCAGCTAAGTTGGAAAGGTATGAGAAGTTGGATCCGAAGGCCAAGTTGATCATTCTTGATGGAGTCAAGGATCACTTGATACCTCATCTCACCGGGAAGAACACTACATGGGATATGTGGAAGGCTTTGCAAGACTTTTTTCAGAACAACAACAAGAACCGAAAGATGGTATTGAGAGAGAAGCTCAGGGAAATCAGGATGACAGATGGAGAGAACGTAACTTCATATCTTACAAGGGTTCAACAAGTTCGTGACAAGCTTAGTGCCATTGGTGATAATGTTCCAAAACTTGAGTTGGTGAGGACTGCCTTGAAGGGCTTCTCTGAGCAATGGAAGCCATTTATCAAAGGAATAATCTCACAAGAGAAGTTACTAGATTGGAACGAATTATGGGATGATTTTATCCAGGAGGTGCTTTGCGGCGATGATCTTCAAAAGAAGAATTTTGATGAAGATAATATCACTTTTGCTAGTAAGCTGAAGAAGGGAAATGGGAAGTTCGGCAATGCAAGAAGAAGAAAGAATTGAGTAAAGTGAAATGCTTTACATGTGGCTAGTTTGGTCATTATGCGAGTAAGTGTCCGCTTAGGAAGAAAGGAGGGAATGAGAAGAGGGAGGAGATGGCAATGGTTGCTCCAGCCATGGTCAAACAAGATGATTTCACGAGAAGGTTCGAAGAGGAGTTTTCTCTGATTTCTCATTTTTCAGGGAGCACCATTTGTGGGGTTTCTTGGTTTCATAGATAGTGGAGCGTCGAAGTATATGACAAGATCATTAGATGTGTTTGAGAGCTTGACTAATTGGAAGTTTGATCTACACATGAAGATTGGTGATAAGAGCCCAAAGACAGTCAAAGGAGCAAGAACTGTACCATTCGGGATAGAGTTAGGAGGGTTGTTGTGAGTCTAGGATGTACTTTAGGTACTGGAGCTTAGGTGCATCATGTTGTCTTTCTTAGCTATTGAGGAAAAGGGGTTTGAAGTGAAGTTCTGAGATGGAAAGGTGATGCGTAAGCACAGTGGCTCCAACTCCAGTTTAGGAGAAACTTTTGGAGTGAGGGAAAATGGTCTATACAGGCTGAAGGGAAAGCCTATGGACCAAGGAAAGGAGAAGGTTTTTGAGACTTAGAGGGAGTCGAGTTTGAGAGGGAGTTCATAGATTCAAAGGGAGAGTTCACAACGCAAGAAGAGCGCATTGTCAGAGGGAAGAAAGGAGACTTCCATAGCTGACAAGGTGGAACCATGGAATGGCATAGAGGCTTATGAAGATAAGAAGTAGTAGGAGGCTTCTAGTGCCAGGGACACTTCCAAGGAGAGTTGTTCATTTTGCAGTTTATGCTTCAATGATAGATGATGAAATGCTCGATTCTTGTTGGAGAACAACCGTGAAAGGGGATTGTGTTCCACTGTGGGAAAATGAGATATTTCCTAGGAATGGAAGTACCTCCCTCTTTAAGGAGTGTTGAAAATTGGGTAGCTTGGGAGGTACTTCTACAAGCCTTGGGTGCTAGGTTTGCGAGGAGAAAAGCCACTATGGAGTGTTTTTGGGCAAAGTAACCATGTTTGGTGTTTCTAACCCAAAGCAGTAGACTTGGAACCCAAGGAAACTATTATTAAATTCTAATTTGTTATTGAGGACTCTCTTATAGGTTAAAGAGGGCTCCAAAGGAACCCATTGGAGAGGTTTGTATTGAAGGCCAATGGAGAGGCTAGTCACAATTGTGAAATATTACATTTGTGCAAGGAGCAACCCTAAGAGAGCCACAACTCCCAAAGAGAAGGCCGAGTGAGGAAGTCTAGTCTGTCTGGCAAAGGCAAAGGAACCACAGTACTATTCGAGGAGACTGAGGTTTCTATGAAGGGTTGGTTCGTGTCTAAGAAGTCCGAGCCTTAGGAGAGAGCTAGGCTATGCCTTAGTCTAGGCTGCATCCAAGAAGAAGACCATTCGAGGTCTGTTAGACTGGACATAGTTGAATAGGTTAGGATGAAGGGATAAATGTGTGGCCACTGCCACAGGAACCGATCTGCAACCAAGGAAAGACGGGACCGAGCTTGTTCTGTGGCTAAATAGAGTAGCCACAACCTAGTTAGGGCTAGTCGCAGGGCTGCATTATGAAAAATAGGCTAGTGAAAGGAAAATAGGTTAACCAACAGTGGACTAAGGGCTAAAGGGCACAACCCAAGGCATGGAGAGGCTGGTTGAGGTGTTAAAGGACTAACAATAGTGACAAGTAAGTTGAGTTGTTTTGTATTTGTTTTTATGGGTAGATGAGGGCCTAAAGGATTAGGCCTCAGCCTTAGTTGTAATAGTCAAAGGACAGACTTGTATTTTATTGTATTATACAATTGTATAAGGGTTTCTAAAGTGCCATGATCCCTGGTAAAGGAACCTTGTGATTTTCTTGTTAATGGAATGATAAGAAAAGTGTTTGGGCCAATAAATCTTTTGTACTTTGTTGATTTATTTTTTGATATATTCCGCTGTGCAAAGTTTTTTATTATGGAGCACTACTAGTTTGTTTATGTGCTTTAGCTAAGTCATGGAGCAGACTTAGGGTTTGGACATTTGAACATTTGCTTCTTATGTGTTGAAGTAAGTGGAGCATCTAACAAAAGTGATCCACTTCTCGAACTTGAGGTGCCTGTAAAACTTCACAAATATCTAGAAAATGTCAGTAAACTTAGAAGTGCATATGATCTAGTATTCCAAAATGTAAGAATGCAAGTAGACTACTCAAATAACCAAGTTTGAAGTGCCTATTCCTACTTAGTGACAACACCCCTTCAAAGACCTATTATAACATAGAATTTTAAAGCAATACAACATAAACAATTATACCTCAATTTGGATCCAAGCAACCGAACAAATATTAACACACCATGTAGCCAACAAAGCGTTTTATTATTCACAAACGATAGAGGAATACAATAGTAGTAGAGCTTCCCCAAGAGTTCCAACTCTTCCACACGAGCTTGCACAAGAGGGGAGAGCTTTGATTTACAGAGAACGAGGGAGTAAATCCCAATGATAAAGTCATGGATCCCAAGGGGAGCACAAGTCCATCAAGAGAGCATGCCTAGGCCAAGTGGTCATGCATAACCATCAAGAGGAAGTGTGTAGGCTAGGAAGGGGGCATGCAAGCTCCAAGTGTGGGAGTTCAAGGGAGGAGTGTGAGTGGCTTTGCCACATGCCCTTCTTGATCTGTGACTTGCTCACCTTCAACTCGGCCTAACTCAGCCTATGTTAATGAGCCCCCTCGACCTTCTTAATTCATATGACGACTCAACCTCCAACTTGGCCTTAATGGCAGCAAATTCGGCTTAAGTCATGCTGAAACTCATCATCAGCTGACTGAGAGTCTCAGTTTAACTAGAGACTTCTTTCTGACATGTTCCCAGTTATTTAATATCCTATTTTTTATGTCTTTTTCCTTTCTTTTTTTAGTAAAAGTTATTTTTCATGAGGAAAAATTAGCATTTTCTACCCAAAAGTGGGTACTAAGGTAATGTGGTACTTTGAGCATCAAAGTGCCTACATGCCCTACAAAACTTCCTAGTATACTTTTTTATTTGTTACATAAAATTTAATTAAAAAATCTCGTTCCGTGTGAAATTTGTAATTATTAAAAATTCCTATAAAATCCTAATGCAATTCCACGAGACTCAAGATAATGCCTAGCATGGTAATATACTTTGACCCTAGACTTAGAAAACACACTCAAGGCCTAGATATCAAGACACACTCTAGCTTTGGAGGATATGAGTGAAAAAACACAATTAATTATTTATCGTTAGAAAGCAAAAATAATTAATTAAGTGGCAAAAAAAACACTTTGGAGCGACTTCCTTAATAACCAGGTCCCAAGGGGCTATAAGGATTTTACACAAATTCATCATACTAGTGACTTTTTTTACAATTCCCCCATGGGGGTAGATAAGATAAGATAATTTTATTAATGTCCAACAAATGACCATAAAAGGCCAACGGGACTGTCGGTTACAATGATTATATCCTGCCAAGCCGGTGGACCAAATGGTCCCCTTTAACATTTCTATTTAAAGAGTAGAAAATACATCTATAATCTAAGTAAATGTAAATGTAGGAGAGAAGATCTCGGCTTCAGAACAAAGCTCTGCGATGAAGCAGACGAGGAGAAGGAGAGAAAAAGTCTCCTATCCAGTCCCTACTCCTAACATCCGAGGTCGAGAGTAGAAAACTGAGAAAAGCTTGCCAGTCTGTTGTCCTGTGGGGCTGTCGCTGCTGCCACCTGGAGGTTCTAGGGCGCCTCCCAAGGGTGGATCCAATCCTGGAGCGCTGGTGCAGTTTGGTGAGTCAGCGCCCTCGGGACCTCACCGATCTGGTTTTAGTGGCTATAGGCTGATCAATGGTTCTTTTGGCGCCCCATGTTGATGGTAGCGCCCTAAAGAAGTCTGTGATCTTCTGCGTGGTTTCCGATCTGGTGGGGGGCTGAAGAAAGCAGGCCCGAAATCTGAAGGCCTCTTGGAGATAAAGTGCAAGGCATCTCGGATCAACATATCTGAGGAAGGTGGACAAAGTCTGAGAAGACTTGAAGAGACAATTGAAGCGACCTCGAATCTCGTAGTAAGCAGGGCATCCAAAGATGAAGTGTGTCTCTGTCTCTATCTCCTGTAAGTGGTAGAGCTGGCAAATCCTATCTGCCCTGTCGATGTGGTGATCTGTCTCCACCCGGAGTCTATGAGACCCAACTCTGAGCTGCCCGAGGGGGATTCGAAGGGCATGGATCCAATGTTGGAATGTGTATAGGGGTCTGATGATGAGCCCATCCCTGATCTCCAGGCAATGTTCCGCGTAGAAGGCCATTTTTGGATGCAACCCATTGGGAGGACTTGTCCATGTAGTCTGAACGTATCGTTTTAAATATCCTCCTTACTGATTTTATTCAGCTCTTGCTGATTGGGAAGGAGGTGGCCTGGAGCATTTAAAGAGTACTAAAAGGGAGGGAGATGGTCAATCTGGATTCCTGAAGCCTCCAGAAGCTCTGTCACACCGGTGTACCAACATTTGGATCAGCTTGTCTGCATACGGGTGATGTTCTCCGAGGAGCAATAGGCTAAATATGGGTATCTATCTCGACCCTTCCTCACGTCTGCTAAGCCCTAGATCTTGTGCAAGAGCGACACTAATCTAAAAATCACCTCTAGGCGGAAAGGTTGAGCCCCGAAATCTGCTAGAATGATGTGCTGAGGAACTATCTTCTTACACATAATGAAACGACGCAAAAGAAGGGTCTGAACCCGCTCTGCTGAAGCCCAATCTGACTCTAGGGACCCCAAATCTCTGAGCCGTAAAGTACTGTGGGGCGAACCAAAGTGTTCATGATGCTCATCTTGGACGAAATGTCCTAGAAATGATGCCAGAAACATTGCCTTACTAGAAGGGCTAGGGAGCCATACCCTTTGTTGATCCGAGGCTGAAGGGTTGGCCGCAGGCTAAAGCGAGGCCCTGAAAACTGAACTCCCAAACAAGGATAGGTGCTGACGATATCGATCTCTTCTCCTTTAAATAGGAAGTGGAAGTCCGAGGTTTTCTTGACTCCATTAAAGATAATCACTTTGGTTTTACCCAATTCATAGTTAGATGCCTCTGGTCACAAAAAGCTGTGAGAGCATCTAGCTGTCAATAAAGACCTTCCTGGTAGGAGTTAATAAGGGCAGTATCGTCTGCAAAGAGGAGGATGGAAATCAGGAACTGGTGAAGAAGACACCCATCTGTCTCCTGGATATGTTCCCGGAGGAAGGACTCAAGCTCATCGATATAGATCTCGAATAAGGTAGGAGAAAGGGGACATCCTTGCTTGACTCCAATGGTGCTTCGGATGAAATCCGACATTCCTTCCACTGTGCGGAGACGGCCAAGGATGGCCTCATAGAGGCGCATGATAGCTGTCAAGAGAATCGAGGAGATGCCATCTCTTAGTCTTTGGAAAAGATCTTCCCTCGAGATTGAGTCAAAGGCCTTCTGGAAGTCAATAAAATGGACGTATACTTTAAAGGATCGATGCCTAGCCTCCTTGATCACCGCACGAAGAGTAAGGATGTGGTTGATCGTCTGGTGGTCTGGGTGGAATCCTGCTTGGCCCTTGGCCCTGAGTTGTCTCTGCTCAAGGAACTGGGAGAGTGTCCTGTGGAGTGTTGTAGCATATAACTTGGAGAATGTGTGCCCAACCATGATTGTCTTGTAGTTGTTGGGGTCGGAAGTAGGCCTAGACTTGTGGATTGGGTAGATAATGTGGTGAGACCAACCATCCAGAAATCCATCCCGAACCACCTGGTTGAAAAGGTCCACCAGATATCCTACTAGGGGGCGAAGTCCATACTTGAAGAATGCTGCATGGAAGCCTTCTTCGTCTGCTGCCCTGCTGCTATTCATTGTCCATATTGCCTCTCCGATATCTTTGTCAGTGAGAAGGTGGCAAGAGGTGGGGTGGGAAGTAACTTGAATTTGAGGCTGCCCAGGAATGTCATACAACTGGGAGGTGTGAGAGAACATTGAGCCAGGATCAAGGTCAACAAGGGTAGGCGAGTGCCGGGAAAGCATGGTTCCCCAGAACTCTTTAGGGGAGTGAAGGAGGAGAGTGGAAAGAGCTTGTCTTCTATGGGCAATGAAAAGGCGCTTCTTGCGGTGAAGGAGGCGACGATAAGATGAACAGAGGTCAGGGTATGTTGATAAGGAGTTCTAGAATGCGTGTCGAAGGTCCTAATGCATAGATTTGCATTCCTGGTCATATCATTTATTCGGAGGGCAATTTCCTGGTTTGTGGGAGGTGGTGCCAGTACGGGTGGAATGCTTCCCAGATTACAAATGAAAGGCACTAGTATTTGTCCTTGGCAGAGTTGAGAGAGGCGAACTTGGACTTCGATGGAATTATCTGTCTAAGGATAGAGGGGAAGAGCTCAGGTTCACCTTCCTCAAATCGGAAGGTGATACTGGGAGGGCGGGAAGAGTAGGAGATGGATTCGGGAGGTCAAACTGCAGAGAGAGTGAGAGGAGTGCATGATCTACGAGAGGGATGGGGGTGATTGAGAAGTTTTTGATGTAGGGGAGGAGATCTGGATTTGCAATAGCGTAGTCAACCACACTAGCCCCGCCTCCAAATGGTTTCCAGGTAATGAAGTGCGAGGATGGGAAACATGGTAGGCCATTCAGAATTACTAGCTCATGAGATTCTCCCAAATGAAGCAGATATTTCCCATAGGCTGTGGTGGGTCCCAAGTGATCCTCGGAGGTCCGGTGCATGCCAATCGTGTTCGGGTCAATCCCCCAAGTGCAAAATATATCCTTTGTCCGGTCGTGTATAGGAGTTTGGAGGTCTTTGGTCTAGGCATTGAAGTCCCTCGTGAGAATGACGTCCCCTACTGCCGAAAACCTAGAGATGTCAAAGTACAGGTCTGTATAAGGGTCCCCGTCTGAGCTATCGTGAATAGCGTAGGGAGATGAGATAGGTGGGAAGTAACAGATTGCGACATAAATGTCTCTTAGAGGTGATGTTCTGGCTCTGATCTGAATCCACATGAACCTTGCATACTCATCAGTCGCGACCACTGATACTCTACTCCCGAGGTTATCACGGACAAGGCAAGCAACACCCCCTGATCCCCTGACACCTCCTGAACTCCGTGTCTCTTGTCTGCAAACTGCTGTCCACTGGTATCTTGTAATGTCGGGGAGAGGTCGGACTGGGCTTGCATGAGTAACCAGGAGGATGTCTGTTGAGCTAAGAGCTTCATAGAGTAGGCCTGGTGAATACCAGAAGGAGCCATTACCATCCTAGCAGTGAATCAAGAGATCCGTGCCGCGCTTGCTCTCCGTTCGGGCTCGTCATTTGGAGCTCCCTGAACGGGATGCCCATCCTGGGGGGAAGGTGTCCTGAAAACTGCCCGAAGGTTTCTAATCACTGCCCATTTCCCTGCCTATCTTGCTGCTGCAACCTGCTCCTTGGCCTGTTTCAATTCGGCTACTTGAGCTCTTGTGAGGTCTTCATAAAAAAAAACTTTATTGGGAAGAGAGAATAGCTTCTGCTTGGCTCGGAGTACCCAAAGTCTATTCGAGGAGTCACGAAATCTAAGGAAGAGGGTAGAGTCCTGCCCTGTCCAGGCTTTGCCCAAGATTATGTCTGGTATGTCGAGAGTGTCGCATAGAAACCTGTTCCCCAGTTCCATTGGGTCCGCTGAGGGTGAGGTGTAGGGAGTCCTCTTATCTTAAGATTCAATTCTCTTGCTCGTTGGGTTCTCTCCTCCACAAGTTTTGCCTGTACTACTTCCTCCACCGCTATGAGCGGAGGGGCTTTGTCCTTTCCTCTAACCACTTGTGCCCATGTGCTGATGCGACTCCGTTTCCTATTTAGAGAAATTGCATAGAGAGAAAGAGAGAAGAAGACAAGAAAAGGGGGGCCAAATTGCCCTGCATGACTTCTGGTCTTGAAAATTTGACTGTTGCCTTGTCCAACTTTGATGTTCTTCTTCCTATCTCTGCTAGGTACATTTGATAGGTAACAGAGAGTAAGAAAATGAATTGTGTTTGCTAAAAACCTGGCCAACTCAAATGACCTCCTTTCTTATATAGTGATATTAAGCGATTTTTGGCATGGCCTTGCTGAGTCAAGCTCGTCAAACATCAAAATTTCATAAGTAAAGCTTTCCATGGACGAGTTTGACTCACTGCACTAAGATTTTACTGGGCTTCGCTTAGACACCATGCTGGGAATGACTCACAAGCACCTCACATGTGCAGCAAGTCCTACTACTATGGCATTGCCAAAGTGAATGGTTTATTTAACACTTACACGATGAAGCGAACAAAGTTCCTTCTTCAAATTAATTACTCGAAAAGACTTGGACTATCAAGATATCCATGAGGATACAAATATTATATATTAAATGTATGAATAAGAATGTGAATGAATTACAATGAGAACGAGAGCCTTGATTATATATCAGGCAAGTGTCTCTTCATGGAGAGTAATATCTCATTTAGACATGCCTCTGCAACCTAATTACTTGTTTAACTAATCATTATTTATGATTATTATCGTTTACATTATTTTACATTATTTATACATCTTTTATTTGCAACATTGCCTTCTTCCTCAAAAAGCTTTGTCCTCAATGCTTGTCAAAAAAAGGCTTGATCTTTTTTTCAGCTTCGAACGTCTTTCTGTCTCGGAACAATCATCTTCGTCGATACACGCTGATATGATCTTCTAAGTGACAAACAAAACTTTCGCACTGAGAAGGGATCAGACCATCCCAGATTAATCTTCTGTGTAGTACTCTGATCACTGGAATTTTGTAACGGCCTGTCAGCATAAGACAAGATTGATTTTACATCATTATTCTCTGAAACATTAATTTGTTGTCTTTGGTTTGAATGGTCCCAATACGTAGCTTGGTTGAGTTGTCTATTCTCATGATTTGGATGTTTATAGGGAACTTTTTTGGTTTGATTTTCCCTTATTGGGCATGTGGCAATTTTTATATTTTTTTTGGCGAAGATGTTGTTGAGTTGGTTATGGAACATTCACCTGGGAAGTTCGTTTTCTGAACTGCAACATCCAAGCGCGTCTTTTCTTCAACTTGCTTGTCTTCTTCTTGAGTTGTGACATTCACTGGATCAGTATTTGTTGTTTTGTCATCAACTTGAATTCCTACTGTTGATGCTTCCTTCTTGATAAGTTGTTGTACCTTGTTTTTCTAATGACTCCTTATCCTTCTTAGGTTTCTTAATTTGCGTGAGTAATTTTTCACTATGGTTTTTAAGTCTAGAAACTTCTTCATTTTTGTCAACAATGATTTTGTCAATTTCACTTTTCATATTTTGTAATACTTTTTTACCTTCTTGAGAAATTACTTTTGAAATATCTGATATACCTTCTGGCGTTACTGAATTTGGTTTCAGTGTAACATCTTGTAGTGTTATTTTTTTCTTCTTGTAAGAAAATGTTAGAAACTTTTTCTTCATATTTAAGATGATAGATCCTACCTTTTCCATCCAAGGTGATCCCAAAATAATGTCACCTTGATTGTTCAATAGGGTTTGAACTGAGAATTGTGATACAAATGTATAATCTTCAATGTTTAACTGTAAATTGGCTATGTCATATATTTTATTGTGAAAAAAGTCTAATTTTTCAGTTATACTTGACTCCAGGATCACTAATTGATTTGCAATTTTAGGTGTTATATAATTTGCATCTTCTGCCAGAGAAATAGAAATAATAACATCTTTTCCTGCGAGATTTCCTTTAATGTTAAATAACCCTTTACCATCTCTGGGTAAGGTTTCTGGGAATCTTATGGCCTTCATTTTTGTATTAGACTCCATTTTTGCTTCTTGAATATTAAATACTTTTTAAATCACTTTTAAAAAAAAAAAAATACCCTTTTTTTCTATGTATTTTTCCCAAATATTCTCCTCTTTTAAATAGCCTTGCCTCTACTAATTTCCTCTTAATTTATATATATATTTTATAACTTCAAGAATCTTTGCCTTTTTCCTTCTAATTATTTCTACGCCCTCCTTTAACCTTAGTATTTTTTTTTTAATTCCTTCCTAAATTTGTATAATTAATATCATTTTTATTTTATTTTTTAAAACTAAATAATAATTTTTTTGAACTCTTTTTTTTAAGTTATTAAGATATATAATTCAATTATACAACTATTTAATTAGTTATATAATTATGAAACTATATAATCAATTAACTTATGTATAGTTATATAACTAATTAATTAATATAACTTAATAATTTATTGACTATGCAATATAATTTGAAATCATAGGGTTAATGGAAAGGGCGTGACAGATGACTGTATGAAGGCCACGGGATTAATGTGCACTATTGGAATTGGATGTCATGGAACAGAGGAGCAGCAGTAGCAGCGTGGGGAGAAGGGAGCGGTGGGAGCGTGCAGTGTGCGGAAGCATTGGAAGGAGAATGTTGAATACCAATGGAACGACCAGTAAGGGAATGGCTGCTGGAGGAAGCGTGAAGAGAGTTGGACAGAGCAGTGGCGTGGATTCGGGCAGGATTCCAAAAAAAAGGTCATGACATTACGACACGACGATATGTATGGACTTGAAAATTCTTCACAACCAATGGCTGACAATAATCTGTAATTTGTCGTGCTATACAGGGCCACATTTAATCAGTTAAATAGCAGCTGTATGGTACTATTGGTGGATGCACAGTATTGAACTATGAATGTTGAACTGTGTACAACAGTAATGTATGATATGATAGCATTGTAGAATTTTGTTATTTTTCTTTTCTTCAGTGATTTTATTTTTCTCACCCAATTCAATTTTTACGTTAGCTGATGTAACTGGTATGACCTGCCAATTTATTAATTTTGTATAGACTTTCAATTTAAGTAGCAGAAATTAAATTGGTGTCTATACACTAGATTTTTGCATCGAGGAAGTGGACGACTATTTTAGATGTTGGGAAATGTACAGTGACAACTAGCGGCGGACTGCAAATGGCAGTTGTGGTGGTCGTTGAGTAGTTGTGGGGCTTCAAATTTTTTATTTTATTTTTTATTTGTGTGTGTGTGTGTGTTTTTTTTTTAAATGGCCAAAGGCCTTCTAACGAATCAACGGTGGAGAAACTCCGAAATTGCAACGAAATGCTTGAATTGCAACAACAATAAATTTGAAGAAGAGTCAATGGCCAAGGGCCTAGATCGAAGAGCATGGCTCTGTGCAGCGGTGAAGCAGCCAAAGGATTGACTGCTTTGATACCAAATGAAGCGAACAAAGTTCCTTCTTCAGATTAATTACTCCAAAAGAATTGGACTATCAAGATATCCATGAGGATACAAATATTATATATTAAATGTATGAATAAGAATGAGAATGAATTACAATGAGAACGAGAGGCTTGCTTATATATCAGGCAAGTGTCTCTTCATGGAGAGTCATGTCTCATTTAGACATGCCTCTTCAATCTAATTACTAGTTTAACTAATCATTAGTTATGATTATTATCGTTTACATTATTTATATATATTTTATTCGTAACACGATTTTGGCCAAACAATCTCGTATGGACTATCAAGATATCCATGAGGATACAAATATTATATATTAAATGTATGAATAAGAATGAGAATGAATTACAATGAGAACGAGAGGCTTGCTTATATATCAGGCAAGTGTCTCTTCATGGAGAGTCATGTCTCATTTAGACATGCCTCTTCAACCTAATTACTAGTTTAACTAATCATTAGTTATGATTATTATCGTTTACATTGTTTTACATTATTTATATATATATTTTATTCGTAACACATGATTTTGGCCAAACAATCTCGTATGGTACTTTGAATTTTCCATGTTTGAAAGTTGAAATTTGGGTTCCCTAGCTCCAGACTGGATTTATTTAGATGGCTTTTTAGTGTGTTTAATAAATATCTGTTGATCCTTTCTTTTTCAACTTGTAAATTGTTTGGGATATATTGGGTCTTGCACTTGAGTATTGATAATATTTTTCTTATGCATTTGATGGAACAGATGATGCTGCATGGAGCAGTATTTGGTTGTTTGGCCCCAATTCTAACAATTGCAGCTTGTCTAAGTTACAAGTCACCATTCATCTCTCCAAAAGATGAGGTACTTGCTCGCAGAATGAAAAAAAGAAACAATGAATTTGTATTTATAGAATTTAACTCCATATATTTTTTGATTTAATATTGCTCTTATTAAGTTGGGCTTGTGGTGCAGAAAAGTAATGCCGAAAGAGCCAAGCTATCATTATTGTCTGAGAAGACAGACAGTGGAATTGGTGGAAATATTGCTAGTGGGCAGCAGTCTGATCACCTTTTATTGGTGATTTCATATAACAGATGGGTGAAAATTTTGAGGCAGGTAAGCATATCTTCTCAGCTTCTCTTTGCCAAGTGAGATTTTGGAACTAATTGAATGATGAATTTGACATGATGCTGAAGACACTAAATAATCATTTATCTGAAAACTGTCAACAGCAGGAATTGGTGGATAAATGGATATCTTACTGAGTCTCCTGGTCTGCTGTGAATATGTTTACTAGCTTCTTTATGGTGTTTAAAGGCAGTTAAACATACTTTTATTGTTAGCAAATTTGACTTGCCTAGGGATAAGTTGAGAGTCATTATATTTATTTTAGTTTTGGGTTGTGGCACTGCAATGTAACAGTAGTACTCGAGTATCAGATTTTTAGTATCAGATTCAACACGCGTGTCCTCATATATTGTACTTTGCACCTACTTTCCCAAGATGATATTATCTAAGAACTTGTATTTCAAAATTGCAGGCATGATATATTTTCATGTGGTAAACATTTTACTGTTAAAACTTAAAAGCATTAATTGTTTTTCAACATAATATGGGATATATTGATCAATTTCAAACAGGTTAAACGCTAAACAGTTCTGTATTCGCTACTATAAATTAGCGACACCTTTACTGCTGTACTCTCATTAACACACTACACAAATTAAAGTATTCCCAAACTTTCTTTACTTCTCAAAAACTTGGGATTTAATGCAAAACTTCAACATTACGCTTCTATTCCAAATAGTTCTCATTTTTTATTTTAATTCTAAGAAAATAAATGATACTTACTGTTACCGCATTATCCGTCACCCTACATGCAAAGTCATCACTAAATCGTAAGACAAATGGAACTGGAAGAGTTACCATTGTCACCTGCACAGTCTCTTCCCTCTTTTTTGGATGACTGATGATCAACACTTGGGGGCTTCCCTATGTTTCTCTTTTCCTATGATTTATGGTACGTGAATGTCTGATGATGAAAGGTTTAGCAGTCTATTGTGAAATTTGGGCAGCTATGGGATAAATTTCTCATAGGAACCCAACTGCCCCAACAAGAAGCCCCAAAGAAGATTTCAAGTTGTACAAAGGAAATTATTATTAATACATGGCAAAGCAATTCTTAAAGAGGGGTATATATAATATTATTTTGAGTGAAATTCGAATTTAAATTTGTATTATCCTCCAAAAATTTCAAGTCGACTTCATATTGTTCATGTCGGCTTAACCTAATGGACATGTCATTTCTCTCATAGAAACAAGTATAAATTGTGCTTATTTTGTTCTCCAAAAAGATATGGTTCGATCTGATCGGAGGTTTGTGTAAATTCTCTTTGACGTACTACACTCTGTGGCTCATGTTCCCAACTCTATCACTTGTGATTACTAACTGTGGCTCGCTCTTTTTTGTGGTTGATTACATGGGCTCGCTATTTATTTATGGCTTACATCAAATGGTTCGTAATGTTTCTATGGGCCCGGTCCTGTTACTTCATAGCTCGGATTACATAGAGGACTTGCGTTATACAACAAAATGAACTCGCATGATTTCTCTGGCCTACATACACAGTGATCTTTGAACCAAATCGCTCTGTGTATCATCACTACCTTTACAGTGGTATCATTACAGCTTGGCATCATAGTGACATATACGCATTACACATTGAGTGGCATCGAAGTATTTCAATGGCAACGATACAATATGACTCCTATTAATGGTCTCTCAGAATTACAGTTGTTCCGTTCTATATTATAATGATCAATGGCACACTACAAAGGTTCCTTTGGTGGCACATTATAGTGACATTACAAGGATTGTTAACTACTGTGCATTGATATATTTTACTGTGGTTACTGTGGCTCGAAGATTCACTGGCTCACAAACAATGTTGCACGAAGCGGGAGCGAAGCGGAAGCGCGGAAGCGGAAGCGGAAGCGCGGAAGCGGAAGCGGAAGCGCGGAAGCGTCATTTTCCAAAAATCTAGGAAGCGAAGCGTCTGCTATATATATATATATATTTTTATATTTTTTTGCATTTATACTCAAAACAAACATTCCAAATACCAAATTAATTGTAGAAGACATGAAAACATGCATATTTTTGCATAAATCAAGATAGATATGGCATCCATGATTCCATTGTAGTTACTAGTATGTACAACAATCATCTATATTCTAGCTATTACAAACATACATCAAATTTTTAAGCATATTATAAAACATAAAACATTTAAGCATATTATAAAACATAAAACATAGAGCATATTATGATTTATCTAGCAAGTGAGCAATTGTCAACATTTGTCATGTCCAAAATTCAAATAATAATGTTTACAAAATATGTCACTTGGTCACCGCCAAGCCAAAAAGGTTCAAAATTCAAATTCACAAGTCTACAAGTCTGATGAGTAATCTATGACAAAAAGTAGTAGATTGTGAATATATCTACTAATCTCTCCTCCTTCCACCACGAATAGAACGTGGTGGCGGGCCTCCACGTGGTGGCAATGAAGAAGATGGTGCCTCTGGAAGTCGTGGCACTGAAACTGATGAAGAAGAACCCCCTGCTGTTGGTGTTGAACCATGGAACCTAGGAACCAAGGGACCAGATGAGGGAGCATCTGCTATATTTATATTTTTTTTTGCTTTCATTTGTCACCCTAACCCAAGGTGGACCCACCCCCAACAAGCAAACTCACCTAAAATTTAAAAAAAAATTGAAAAAAAAAAACGATTTTCTAAATGCTTTTCGGGAAGCTTTTCTGGAAGCGTCTCGGAAGCGTCTAGGAAGCGTCTGGGAAGCGCCTGGGAAGCGTCTGGGAAGCGCCGTACGAAGCGTGCTTCGGCGCTTCGGAAGCGCCAACGCTTCCAAATTTCCAGGAAGCGTCTAAAAATTTCGGAAGCGCGCTTCGCCATTTTCGGAAGCGCGCTTCCGGGGGCGCTTCCGTACGGGGCGCGCTTCGGGCCTAGGATCCGGGGGGGGGCGCTTCCTGCAACATTGCTCACAACTTATAGTGGCTCACATCAATGTTTGAATGGCATCGTTCTCTACATCAGTGGTATCATTCTCTGTAGGACATCACTCCTTACAACAATGGCTCGATCTTAGAGTGGCTCGGTCTCATAGCTTAGTGGTTTGTATGGTTTGTTTGTGGCTCACATTTCTAACAATGAGATACCTCTGACAATAGTTTATGTTGACTATGATACGTATGGTTGTGATAAATATAGACAGCACAAGTAATCTATACTACTGTGATCTCGGCTTGTAGACATGACTATAACCATGACTAGGACAGTGACTATGTTGCTTTGATTTATGACATGATAGTATGACTGATGACATTGATAATAATACACAATACTCTCAATGACAGTAAACCTTGATGGAAATAATGCTTGATGGCAGTATGGTAGTGATCTAGTAAGGCAGTGACCTGATATGGCCTTGGTTACATTGACCTTGATAGAAGTGATGTTGGCCTTGACATGGTAGTGACTTATGATATGGATGTGATTTGATATGGCAATGATATGACTATGACAGTGACAGTGACCTTTGTTATATGGTGTGTTTTGACATGGCTGTGACTTTGGATGTATGGCACTTTGATATTTGGCTTGTCTCTATGATGACGAGGGAAACAACGATAAAGTGTACAATGCTCTATGACAATGACCATGATGTATATGTGATTTGGAGGCCTGCCTGCTGTTGGTTGTCCTAGTAGATGCTCTAAGATGTGTCTCATACTTAATGTACTTCGTATCTCAGCTGAACAATTGATGAATATCTAATACAAGAAGAATCTGGTTGGGTTTTCCCCCTTGTGGGGTTTCTTGTCTCTGACCTAAATCATGGTGTCTCTATTATGCATGCTTTTCTTCTACTGTCCCTTTATTGTTCCACTGCATTGTTGATGTTTATTGTTCTCCCTGCATAATTGCTAATGATGATATGATGTTATGGGTTGAATGTAATGTGTAAGTGATGAAATAGTTTGAAAATGCAATTATCTACAACAGAGAACAATCAAACCCTAAAAATTATCATGGTACCAGAGCTAGGCTGAAGAAAAGTCATTGAGATCAACCCTGTGAAGGCACTAATGGATCAAGTAGAGTGAATGAGATGAAGATCTCAGAGATCTAAAAGGATGCTAGGGTTTGAAGGAAACCCTAGGAAACCCTTGTTCTTACAATAGAGGTTAGGGTTTGTGAGAAACACTAAGAGTGGCCTTGGATATAATAAATACCTTCAACAATAGAACCCTAGTGTGAAACTTCTTGATATAATATGATCAGTGAAAAGCCCATGATAGATTTAGAGAAACCCTAGGAGAAGGGTATGGTGCGGATTCAATGGTCTTCATATACCTTGATGGTTGGACTTGGTTGCCGATGATAGAGATAAAGGTTATAGGTGGCACTCATGAGAATTAATTTCTTCTAAAGAAGACATTGACGTATGGTTGATGAATAGTGGTACATCTTGGCTAAGAAGGAGGCAGGATGAAGAGGGCGCTGACAATCCTCATTAAAGATAATATTTCCAAGTCTTATGTTATTTATTTGTGACATTGCTCTTGTTTAGATTTACCATTTTAGACTATTTTTCATTCTTCTTGAATGAATATTTGAATGTTTTTTTCACTAACCTCTTGGATGAGGATATGAGATCCTCCTTGAGGATCATCAAGTTGTAGAACATTGTAGGAGGAGTTAGCTCCAAGAAGAAGCTAGTGTAGGAAAATGAAGGAGCCACTTTGATGTCTAGAGAAGATAGTCTTGCCTCATCACCAGGTACACTTTCATTATGATTATTTATTTTGCTACTATTGCACTTGCTCTTGTCCTCAGGTCATCAAGTACAATAAATGGATGTAGAGCTATTCCTTGATTAGAATGGCAATGGACAAGAGCCCATACCTCGGAAGAAGGATTGCAGTTTTCTAGGTTGATAACTATCATTGAAAAGGCTTCCTATTTAGAGGGAGTAGACTGTTAGGTTGAATGCAACAATCTGATGGGATGATGAGAGAAATATGTCCTTCATGCAAGGACCATTCCAGATAACAAGATACAATAGTGTCAGATGCTTCCACAATATTAAATTCATCTGCGATAAGGAATATGCACTCAGAGGGAGAGGATTGTAGCTCTTGTTGTCGGATGCACTATTCAGATGTATGTGAAGTTGGCTTCCTCCATGATGTACACATGAAAGAAGCACACTTGGAGCTACCTTAGGTCTTTTAAGGCACATGAGCTATGATTCATGATTATAGATTGAAGAAAGTCCAGTATAGATTCAGGCAAGTCCCCTGGACTTGGCATGCTTGGATTGATGGTCATTTGACACAGACTCCAAAATCTTCATGGTTGAAGGTATGTCTTTGAGCTTTGGTTTTACATGCTAACTATTTATTTTTGGCAAGATCAAATCATCTTAGTATTCGTTGCCAGAGGGAGTTGACTTTTGAGCCCAGATGATCAACATCTCGAGATTGGTGATAAGGACTTCTGTATTAAGGGAAATATACTTATTGATATTTGGCATGATGATTACACTGAAGTAGTTGAGAGAGGCTCCTCTTCAGGATTCATTTTTGATGGATCTCATGATCAACAAGTAGTTAGATGGATCTTTGCTTTGCATTATATACTTTGAGGCAGATAGAGCTTGGATATGTATATTGGGTTGTTGCTAATCATGTGCTGAGATATATACATGAAATTATTGATCATGGACCGAGACATATTTTCGGAAACTTGATGAATCCACTGATGTTGTCTGAGACTAAAAATTTTGTTGACCTAGGTGTTGTTGTAGCTTGGGGTCTGCGATGATTTCTTGGATGAGTCAGAAACAAAAGTCTATTGATTTGAATATGATTGAGGGAGAGAAAATTGTTGATGCCTAGCTGCGAGGTAGTGTGATTGAAATCCCTTTGGGGAGTTGTTTGAGCATGTGCTGGACACAACTATGATATATTGTGATATTAAGAGTGGGATTTGACTTTTAGAGAACGCCATGTTTCATGACTAGTCCTGTTGCACCTATTTTATCACAAGTCCAAGGGAGCAGTTGTGTAATTTTTTCAAAGTTCAGAATCATCAGTCAGCGCTTTGATGTATCATTGTAAACACAATTTCTGCAAATTGTAATGTAAATGATGCTAGTACAACTGTTTAATTATGTAACAACATGTAGGTAAGCCTTTGATTTTGGTAACAAATTTCATCCTAGCATGTTTTTTAACCTCATCCCATTATGTTTATTTCTAAATACAAATAATCGACAGAGTTTTTCCTCCGGCTTAAAACCCAAAGCTAGGGTGGAATTTATTGACAAAGTCTTAGGTGAGTTCTAGTGTTATATCGAGTCTTTGTAAAAGTGGTTTGGGAATAATTTAAGCTATCTGGCTAAATTATTTTGTTACAGATCACTTGATCTACTAGATCATATTGTGTCGCAAAATTGGGTAAATATTATGAGGGCCTATATTCCCCCTTTCAAGGTTGAATTTGTAATATCTGATGTAAAAAATATTTTAGTGTATGGTTCCTCACAATCAAACACCATGGCTAAAGTATTTGACGGTGGAAAATTAATTAATCCCCCCTTGTGCCAATTAATTAATTTTTTTGGCTAAATCCTAAGCCAGAAAATTAATTAATTTATAGAGTCGAAGAATAATTTTAGAGAAATTAATTTTCTCCAAGTGGAAAATGACCAAAAAAATTCGTGGGTAAAAAATAAGTTAATTTTTGGAGGTCCCCCACCAAGGCAAAAATGGATATTTTAAGAAAAATTGAGCCCTTGGACCTTGGTGGTTAAGTCAAAGTCAAAATTTTGAGGAAACTAATCCAAAATATTCATTTTTGGATTAATAAAAAATGGTTTCTAAGAAAAATCGGAAATTCTTCAAAAATAAATATTTTCAACAGTGGAGATTAGAAGATCAATTTTTTATAAAGGGTTGAGATTATTTTGACAAGGATCAAACCAACTAGCCGTTATTTTCCACTTGGAGGATTTCTCTATAAATTAGAAGCCATTTTGCTTCTCAAGTCATATAATGATGAAAATTTTTGACTCTAATCTACATAATTTTGTAACGCCTATATTGATCCGTTGATCTGCTGGGGACATTTGACATCATAATAACAAGACTTTGGGGTTCAATTCATGGTTTTCTTTGTCCATTGATCTGTAGTACACGCTGGTTATGTGCTTTCCTATATTGTGCTAAATATTTTATATAAGCTTGTTATTTCATTTGTCAGTGGTAAGAACAATCTATTGGTAGATTTTAGGGCTATCTTAGGTGATCTGATCCACCATATGTTTAACAAGTTTGCTTGAAAAAACCTATAGAGATTTGCAAGTACACGGACCCTTGGGCTCCAAGTTCACAGACTTTGGAGAAGCGCCGATCTTGTTTGGGCTCTGGGAATTTTTATGTGATTTTCTTACTTCGCTAAAGGCTATGGTTAATTCTATAACCTTCGAATCACATTGATACATTGTCATTATTTAAAATATTATTTGTCAAAAAAATTCATATTACAAGCATTGTATATTTGTAGTTTTTTGTACATAATTTTGTCAAATAAATTTTGTAACCCTTATTTTACAGTAATTGGGGTTTGGGGATTTATTTGAAATTTTGTATATATTGGGGTTTTGGGAAATTTTATTTTTTCATTTGTGCAAGTGAAGCTCAAGCTATTCAAGAAGATTTGCTGGGGTTTTGATCTAGATCTAGGCCCTTGAGGGTAAGATCTAGTCTCCATATAATTTGCAAGGCCAACATCCAAGATTTTGCAGTAAATTTGGATGATTTTGAAGATTTGAAGTGAAATTCAATTTTTGCAGGGGTTTGAATTTTTTTAGGGCCTTTTAAGCCTAGCATCTACCATCCAAACCCTAGCGTAGGCCTAATTCGACCTCCTAGGCCTGGTCGTGAGCCTTCATCCCCTGTTGTCAACATTTCTAGGTGTTTTAGGCCTGGCCGTAGGCCTTAGTGGCCTTTCTCCCCTCCTCCATGTCCTTCTCCTGCCCTCAATCACCCCTTTCCTCGCTCCGTGGCCTCTTCACCCTCTCCGATGCCCCTTTATCCGTCCTCAACCTTCTCATCTCCCTTTGCCACAAGCTTTTAAGGCCTCTAACCCTTGCCGCATGCCCTTGTGGGGCCTCCTCTCCCTCTCGGCTTGCCTTTGAGGCCTTGCTGTAGGCCCTAAGGGCCTCTTCTAGCCAAAGTGTAGGCTTATTAAGCCTTCACTACCCTAGTCGCAGGCCTATTTGGCCTTGCGTCCACTCTCTCTTCCCTCCTCTAGCCCTGGTTGCATCATTCAATTATTCATTGGGTTATCATTTGAATTTTTGACCTAATTCTCTGTGGTTGCAGCAAATAGTCCATTGGAAGAATTGTGGGCAAGTTTACTAGTCATCTCCAAGGCCAAAAGGCCAAGTGGTATGCTCTCTCAAACCCTTGCTCTCTCACCGTTTTACTTACAACGATATGATTATTTGATAGCAGTGATATCTAGCTCATCTAAATGGCATAAAGTCAACTCATAAGTTGTATAACACATTGATAAGTCATTGGAAATAATTGGGTAATAATCCATTTGACTCGTGTCATGAAAATTTAAGAACTGTCATAAGTATAATAAAGTCTGATCCTAACAATGAGATTGGCAAAGTAGTCTAGCATTTGGGCTTCCTCATTTGCATTTTTTGCATGCATATGCATCTCATCTTTTGCATCTTAAAGTGCTCTAAACTAATTTAACTTATTTCTGTCATAACATTTGAACATAAGTAGCATAAAGGCTTTCATTTGTTTAAGCTCTGGTAAGAAAGACTCATTGTGGAGAGGATTGTGTTTACATTGAATTGTTAAAGTGATTTTGACAATTGGTAAAATATCTCATTGCTAATAAGAATACTAACGTATTGTTGTCTCTAGTGAAGTTACAATTTGGCACTTAATAAGCACTCACATAAGCACATAAGGCTAAGATCTAATATCTTGTTGATTGGTTAAAAATTACTCAAATTAATTGAATATTGGCATCTCTTGTTAGCATTGAGGACCTAATTATACTCTTGGTATTTGTAGAGAGAAAATTGGCGCAAGAATTTTTATTGTGTGCATTCTTGTATATGTAAGTGTAAGTAAGTAATTTTTTTATTGATAAGATCTAAATGGTGTACAATACCTTTGTCGCAGTTTGCCTATATAGGCAGTGACTAGCCACGAAGGATGAATAGTCATGTCTTTTGACTATTTACCTCTTCATAATTAACATTTTAATAATTAATTATTAATTATTTTAATATTATTAATATTTTATTCATAACATTGCCACCCCCTTTAGAGATGCTTTGTCCTTAAAGCATAACTAAAAGGGTTTCCTCTAGTTGAACATGTTGCTATGGAGTGGCATCTTTACATTGACTAGTGAAGTCCTCATGAGTATTTTTACCTTCCCTGACATTGGAAGTGTTAACACCATATAAATATAATGTCTCCCTTGCCAGTTAAACTTCATGAGTTGTTCTTTGTAATATTCCCAGTGGGAAATATTAAGTGATAACAACAAATAAAGCATAAACTTGTAACCATAAAACTAACACACCAACATAATGACAAATTGCACTAGAAATTGTACCAAGAGCTGAGCCGTTTTATTAACTAAGAAAATAAGGTATATATAAATGAAGAAGAGGAACATGGGCTAGTCAAGTCCTAGGTGAAAATGCAGTTGCCCAAGTGTTGGAAACTGCTCTCCCCAAGTCTCTTCACTAGCCCATTAAATTCTACTACTGTTGGCCGGAATGGAATTGATGTTTTGGCCCTCTAAACTACTCGGAAAATTCCAGGAAATTAATTAGAGCTTCGTCACAAGGAACCGAGAATAACCCAGAAAAATCTCACGGGCCCAAGTGGTGGAAATGGTCCTGGAGTGAACTGCGTCCTTCTCTAATAATTTTTGCTGCTGGCTGCTAATTAGAACACTAATTTCTGCCAAAAATACTGCCTAGAAAATTCTACAAAATTAACTCAAGACTCCTTTCACCAAACCCACAAAAACCCAGAAAGAGTTTGGGCTAAATCCATCGATCCCTAATGACCCCCAACAAGTGCAAATCACCCAATTTGGCCAGAAAACACCCCACAATTTGATATTATGGAATTATGCCCAAATCTAACACTGGCTAAAGTTGCCCTTGAGGTATGCCTCAAATCTCTGACCCTTATCTTGTTGATTTGGGGTAGCATCGAATGTGCTCTAGCCATGAAAATTGGTGGAGAGACTAAAGAGCATGAGATCTCCAAGACCCAAAATTGTTTTGGAAAATTCCATCCAGATGAAAAGTTATTAAAATAATTAATATTTTTAATGCGGTACTAAGTCTAAGCTTAGGAAAATAAAAATATTAATAGGTATTCATAAATATAAGGATGAGAATCTTCTAAGAGACGAAGATCAAGTCTATTTTAATCTTAGCCGTTGATTAGGGATTTAATTTCGGTCGTTGATTCATCAATAGGTAAAGTATAAGAGAAGGCTTAAGGGTCAGTTGGAGATATACCGAGGGAGACCAGTGAGCTCGATTTCTAGAGCGGGGTTTGCTGAGAAATTCGAACTAGAGGTCTGGATTGAAGCAAGAGGTAACGAGTACAGAGCAAAGAGGCAGGGACAATGCTAGAGGATCAGCAAAGAGGTCAGAAAGGCAGAAGCAGAGCAACTCAGGAAGACGCAGAGGCAAACTACATAGTCACTGGAGGGCCTGTGTGGGTGACGCAAAGAGGCCCAATGTTGATGTAGAGAGGCAGAGTGCTGAGGCAGAGGGTCTGGGAACTTCGCAAAGGCTAGCTGGTCTAACGTTGAGCTTTGGAGAGGTGTCAGAGAATTTATCTCAGTTGGGTGAGCCAGTTTGGCA
Source organism: Pinus tabuliformis (assembly GCA_031772625.1). Taxonomy (NCBI): domain Eukaryota; kingdom Viridiplantae; phylum Streptophyta; class Pinopsida; order Pinales; family Pinaceae; genus Pinus; species Pinus tabuliformis. The sequence continues at coordinate 991,830,335 of CM062812.1, read as the reverse complement.
CCCAGTGTACTCAAAAAAGCTATCTAATAATAAAATCCTCCTCTGCTGCACCAATTTTCCCGCATTGGGTTTTTCCGAGGACAATTGTCCAAAAATATCTATGTTGATGTGTTTGATTCTTGTGCATGTATTTGTTTCTGTATTATGGTGTGATATCTGCAATAGAATTATTTTTAATATTTACTGAAGTGATTTTGTAAATAACTTATTGGAAAATAAGTAGGTAAAATAAATCAGTTGCTGCAGTGATAGAATTTTGACATATCTCTTCACAATTATTCTCCCTTCTTCCCTTGTGTAGGCAAAGCCAGAAACCCCTACACACTTCCAAATGAAGAGAATTTTGTCCCACAAATTTGTTGCTCTATCCCCGCAAAATCACCACAAAATTCCTGTCTCCAAGTGGGAAAATATTCTTGCAAATAACCCAGACTCCAACTCGCTGTATGCTAGACCACAATGAATAACTCGAATTGTCTCTATGATTAGAAAATATGTAGAGATGGAAATACTATTGTCAATGAAGCTCTATGAAAGCCCAACAATGGAATCTCTGAATTCCCAACTAGGGAGGCACTCTAAGTCCTCTAAAGATGGGGTGGAATTCCGTCGGGAATTCTTGTGGTAAACAACAGTCTACCCTTGCACTAAACAACTCCAAGAGAAGATGAAGTGTTAAGTGTAATAGTCAAAAGATGATCCACAAAATGAGTCCCTCCTCGTTTTACATTTTCTCTCCGTCCTTCTAAACTCTTTTTAATATTATGTTATTGGTGGGGTCCTTTTTCTACTTAGTTACTTTTTCCACCATTTTAATAAAATAATAATTTGCTGCCAATCTGTAATATAATAATACTTGCCACCTCTCTCCAAAATACTAGTTGCCCCTTTTAATTAATATTACCAAAATTTGGAAAAATTCCCATGCTCACAAAATTGGGGATATTACAGTCCTCCCTGCCAAGAATTGCTTGTCCTCAATCAATGCCTGAACAACACTCTCTATCAATTGACCCGAATGACTACCGCAAATGATACCCAGGTCCCAAATGTGCCACTGAGTCATCCCTATCCCCAACACTATCATGTCATGAAGGAGTCCCTTGATACCAGGGTCCCAAGCCATCGTGATCAATGTGAAGCACCCCTTGCTCCATTCACTGTCCAACCCAGTACAAGCACCCGAAGCCCTCTACATACTATCAGTAAGTAGAGCATCAAGATAATATAAAGTCCTAATCAACTCATCGTGCAACTACTCTACTGAGTCATCCATCTCATCCATTTCAAGGGTGGACTCCTGAAGATTCAATCCAACCCTAGTGTGTTGAGAAATCTAGGGCATAACAATTAAGTGATTTCTCTTCTTTTAGTAACTGCTTGTGCGTGCTTTTTACTTCTTTAGATTAGGACTAAGTTGCTGGAAACGTGGGCAGAGGGTTCGTTTCCGTACGGAAATGAAACGGAAACGGGGAAACCCGTACGGTACAACCTAGAAATGCGTTTTTGGCCATACTGGCCTGTTTCTCGAGGAGGAAACATGGCCAGTACAGCTAGAAACATGTTTCTGGGCCGTATGTCAAAGTTTCCTCTTGTAACTTGACCTTTTCTTGTATTTTTATTTTTTTATTTTTTCGCTACTAATTTTTTGTTGGGCAACTAAAATATCCTCTAGATGCTTCTAGATGTCTCTCAAGTTATAAAAAAAAGGAGTTTTTTGAGTGGGGCAGCCGAATGTTCAAGCCTATGGCCCTAGTGTTGATATGCAGTTCATGGTAATGTTAAATTCTTAAAGTAAAAGTGATATTCTCCTTTATTTTTCATTTTCATCCTTTTACATAAATTTTTAACATTACCATGAAATGACTCAGGATGTTTGTGAGTGGTTTCGCCTTCATTGGATTTCATATGGAGAAAGTAGAATTTTAGATCTCACTCAAAATCCAGCAGACTTGTCTGTTTTTCAAGATTTCAGGATTGGGGTGATTGCAATGTTTCCATTGGATTATATCATGTACTAGGGTATGAAACTTGTATTTAATCAAGAGAACCAAGCCCTCTACGCAAGGGAGACTCCCAATAAGCAAGAGCATATAGGGTACTAGGGTATGAAACTTGTATTTAATCAAGAGCACTAAGGTCGTTTGACTATGTAGGAGGAGACTCCCAATCAAGCATGAGACAAGAAATTAGAAATTTCTCGTGGCTGATTTTGGATATTTCTATTTTCATTATGTGATCATTCATGAGTAAATGTGATGTAAACTTAGAGACTTATAGTTTATGCATTGACAATTGACAATTTTATCATAATGTAATAAATTAGAATGTATCATATATGCTTTATGATTGCACATATTTCTTAAATGTCCTATAATATATATATATATATATATATATATATATATATATATGTATATATATATATATGTATATATATATATATTCGTGTTTCCCCGTTTCCAAAATTTGGGGGGGTCACGTTTCGTACCCATGTCCATTTCGGAAACTTGTACCCGTTTCCCTGTTTCGTGCAACTTAGGATTAGGATTTTCTTTTACTTAGGTTATTAGTGTTCTTTTTCATCAAATAACTACGATATATAAACCATAAAGAGACGAGAGACGCAGAATATAGGCTACTAGCCAGGGCCAAAACCTCTCACTCTTTGAGAGGAAAACCCGAACAAATTCTTCTTCTTATACAGATTCCAATTGACGAAGACCCTTCACCTATTTTCCTCTGCAAGACCAAGACATAAAGCTTCTAAGCTTGACCCTTTCCTTCCTTGAGTTAATGATGGTCAAACTGCTAATTCTTCTTTCCTTCTTGGTTGCTCCTTAGACTTCGGCTTCCTGCAATTCTCGACTTCCTTCAGAACTCAGATTCCTTCCTCGACTTCCCTTCATTCCTTTCTTGACTTCCCTTTAGATCTCAGATTCCTTTCTCGGCTTCTTGAATAAGGCTTGTAATATTTTAGACTTAGCTTCAATTGTTAACTTGGTTATATGTTATGAATTCCTTTGCTCTAGGTGGAGGCTTCTATTGTGGTAATACAACTTGAGTATCACCCTAACTTTCTTTGTGGCTGACCTGTAATAACTAGTTTTATTTTGCAATTCCTATACCTTGCATGTAATATTCCTAGGGAAAATTTACAGTAAATATGCAAAGAAAACCTAGACAAAAAGCCATTAAACAGTGAGCACACCAAGAAATTGCACCAAAAATTGTGTTGTTGGGCCATTTTATTGATAAATAGAGGGTGTACAATATGGTGCTGGAAGGAATTCACCTAGGCTTGCTCAAGGCAAGCTAGCAAAGCCCCAAATGATAGATAAGCCACTCCTCTCCAATCTGCTGATGTGCTTCTCTAGCTCTACGTTGAAGATGCCCAGAAATACACTCCTGGTTGAGTAGAATTGCTGCTAGGACCCTCCGAGGTGCTCAAAATTTTTTGGGAAATTAATCTCGACCTCTCCACTAAGTACCGAGAATAACCCACGAAGGATTTGGCCACTGGTTGACCTTAGAAATTTGACACTATTTTCCCTCAATGGCTCAACTTGGTAATTCGACCCACCTGTAAATCATGCTGCAAATGGCCTCCAAAATAGCTGCAATCCTCGCTAAATTACTTCCCCAACCTTCTCCCCATGTTTCAGTCTCAACCACCCTTCACTCCTCAGCCTCCCAAAGTGCCTCCACCATGAACTGCACAACCCCTGTGTTGCTATCGCTGAACCTCTCACAGAAATCAGATTCCCTACTATTGTTATGAATTGAAAAGGGTAGAACTCTCTCCTTGGGCTAGCACTCGAAGTCCATCGAAACAAGGGTTGAGATCTCCACTCGAAGACACCGTGTGCTAAACAACACTTGCAGACTTGGCTTCAGCTCAAGCATGCTATTGTCAAAATACAGTTTTGCAAATGATGAATGGATGACGAAATGAGTCTCTCTTCCTCTTTTTGTCAAGGAGCCTCCAAAATACCCATGTGGGCCTAACTCGAATTCCCCACACCAAATTCGCTCCAATGAGATCGTATTCCTCATGTGGTCTGTAATTCCCATGAGGTGGCCCCCATGCTCCACTAAGGCTGCAATATTTCCTCCTGCTCTAATGTTTAGGTGTACTCTAAGCCAAAAATCATGTGTGGGACCTCTAAACCCACATTTCCTAAGTGCAACCGTGTGTTATAGCAAAAATGGTCAAAATTGATATTTCACTTGGCAAAATTCTAAGTGGGAATATCACATTGAATGTGTGAAGAGTTTCGACCCAAAATAGATCAGAAATAACCTCGGTTATGTTCTCCCTTCCTTCGCTTGGTGATAGACTGCCTTCTTGATGAACCTCGCACGTTCTTTTTGGCTTCAGACCTTGACCGAATTGTCTCTGAAATTCTGTCTTAGAAATAGGGCCGAGCTGCCCTATTTATAGTTGTTTCCCATGCTAATTGGCCGACATGACATGTGGTGAACCGACGTGCCGTTTTATGAAGATATTATTATTCTTGAAGCCGACTTGTAGGAGGAGACTTTGCTTGGTCTTGGAGGGATATTTATGCTTATCTAATGACATAAAAAATGCAACATGCCCAAGAAGGGTTTCATACATGACATTGACTCTCTTTGACTTTATGACTAATCCTAAAGGCTCACAATGGGAGCCATCACTAAAAATAATATTCCTTGCTCATGAAACCCATGAGACAAGAATTATAATTTTTTTTACATCAATTACATAAAATAACATTTACATGTCATTATAAAGACCGAACTGAGTTACACTTATCAACACTCCCTCTTAACTAGGGAGGTATTCATAATGGTACTTGGTCATTCTCAATTTGAAGAATTTCTCATAATAAGAGTCGGATTGGTAACCCATCTGTATAGCATCATATCAACTGGCATTGTCACATAGGAAGGCCTTGACTAACAACTCTATCTCTCGACGAGATTTGAGCACAATGCTAGCGAGACCAATGATGTATAGACACCCTCATCATTGTCTCTCTCGGAACATACCCCACCCGGATTCTCAGGGTGTGTTCCACCAAGACTATTCTTATCTTGTATTCCTAGTCCTCAAAGAATATCGGTCCTCAACGACTACTCTTATCTTGGATGCCCAAATACATCCTCAAAGAGCATCAGATGCTAGATGTTTACCCAATCCTCCATTTTGTCTTCCCAAGTGATGACAAGAATGATGTGTTTATCTCTCCCTCCTAATTAGGGAGGAGATATCTATTCCAATAAAAGAATGTACTAATTCCTATGGAAGGAATGTACCTAAGCTCCCTCTCAGGTTAGGAATATCGAAGTTTCTTCCAAGTAAGAAACTTGTTTCCAGGCTCCCTCTTAACTAGGGACCTACAACAACTCCTCAAGTGGAGATGATGGGACAACCAACTGCTTGAAGAACTCCTCTTCAATGTCATGAACTACTTTTTGTTATCAAGGAATCTTAATGTTAGGGACTTCTACATAGAGCACCAACCATCCATCACTTTCATCCATGAGTCAGCCATGTCATGATCGAAAAGTGATCCATCAGTCCATATTTGGCCTTCCTTCATTCCATGTTGCTATCTTCATGCCATGTTTGCTTAAGGATCTTTCATCCTACTACATGTGCATCTGTGGTGGAAGACATCCATAGATCTTCCCTTGGTAGCCTTGCATAAACTTATCCGAATAAAAAACTAAAGTTTTGAACATTTAAAAATCAACATTACCTTTGTGATGGTCTTTCGTTATGAGATCTACTAGTTTGCATTAGCATCCTGCATACATATCGACATATCTCCCAAAGATATATATTGTCAAGGGTCTCTTTCTTTTTCAGACTCCATCAGAGTCTTCATATCTTTCATGGAGATATCCTAGTCAAATCTTCTTGGTCTTTCGAATGTTGATTTCCTTTGCTATGGTTGCATATTCGATGATCTCTTCCTTCCTTTCTTCACACATCTCATTCCCAGGAGCTTCCAATCGGAGTTCCTCAATTGTTGTGAACCACCTCATACTTCATATGAGGACATATTATGTTGATTTCATCTAGTGAATGTGTGATCCATGCATTCTTGCATTCCTTTGAGGGAGGATATCCTTCCTTTTGATTATGCTCTCAAGATAGAGCATTGATTCATGTTACCTGCAACCATATGAAATGACTCTTTAGTATTGAATATAAGCATACATACCTCATTTTCCTTTGGGTTATCTAGACTTCCTGCAACAACTTCCCTTGATCTGCTTCACTTTTATGTCATCATACCATCATCGCATGGATTTCCCAAATTTGGAATTCCTGATGAGACACTTGCTTCCCCTCATGATCGGTGAACCTTTCAATGAAGATTCCATTAGAGAATCTTGAGGATCTAAAGTATCCCCATCAGCAGATGTTTCCATTTGACAGATTTACGATGAACCTTGTACTAGATGACCTTGCTACTTGTGTTTTCAATGAGATTCCCAAGAGCTATATACTTGACTTCCATAGATTCTAACCGTCTTTCATGCTTTTCTATGATGATGTCTCGATCTCTTGCTTTCAATGCTTCTATGATGCCTTAATGCATCCCATTATTTTACTTAGTGAATCATGATAGCCATATCTTAGAAGACTTAGGAATTTGAAAAGAACCTATGTGAGGAAGACTATCTCAATAGTGGAGATCTATTACTTCCTACTTCTTGGATTTATTCTATTCAGCTTCCTCCACTTCCTTGGTGATGTGGGCTTCTTCTCTTCCTCTTTTGTTACTGTCCTTCTTGAGCTTAAGACAATCTCTCCTATAGCGTCCATATTCTTGACACCCATAGTATTGTATTTTAGCCATGTTCTTCTTCTTTTTTTGAGGACCAAAATTTCCAAATTGTCCATTTCTTTTTGTCATTCCAGCATAAGCTTGATTTTTCTCACCAACTCCCACATCAGATTTGGGCTTTAATCTAGATTCTTCAATCTTGCATAGTGACCATAGATCTTGGAATGGATTAGCTTCTTTCTTCCCATAAATACTTGAAGTTACCACACTCTTTCATTAGTGCATTTAATACAACTGTAGTCATTTCTCTATCAGACATGACTTTTCCTAGATCCTGTAGTTGATCCCGTATCTTAGATATCCCCATAATGTATGAGGCTATTCCATCTTCCCTTGACATCTTCAACTTATAGAGTTCTTGCCTTAATGAAATGACTTCTCCAACAGTGCTTATGGAATACAACTCTACCCGTTTGTCATAGATTTCTTTTGAAGTTTCGAGTTTAGATACATATGGGATGAGGGGATCCTTGATGGATGCTATGAGAATCCTTTGAGCCCTAACTTCCCCTTTCATATATTTGGCAAGGACTTGAGCATTTTCCTTTCTTGCTTTAGTGATAGTACTTTTGACATGTTCCATAACCTCATTTTCAATGAGATTCAGATCAATCCTTTTCTTCCATACAAGATAGTTTGAAGCCCCAACCAATTTCTTGCTTTCCTTGCAAAAAGACATTTTGACAGATTTAGACATGGACACAAATATACTTACTTGATAGGATGCTCCTTCTTCTTGTTGCTTTCTTGTTGTTGATGATGATATAGAGGATAGAAAACTTCTCGTTGATGAAGGTAGTTTTCTTCAAGAATAATCCTTGATCCCACAGAGAGTGAAATGACACCTCCTTTTGATCTAGATTCTTTTGGATGAATAGTCTTCAAAACACTTTAACTTGAGTAGATGTAGGGTTTTGTCCTTCTCCCTCTTGATGATGATCCCAATACTTCTTTGTAGACTTCTTTGATCTAGGGTTATGATGCTTCCTTTGACTTCAAGATGATCTTTGCTTTGATGCCTTCCTTGAAATTTGATCCTTGAGTGTCCCTTGATGAGATTCCCTTCCTTGACTTAGTAACCTTAGCTCTGAAACCATGTTGAGAAATCTAGGGCATAGCAATTAAGTGATTTCTCTTCTTTTAGTAACTTCTTGTGAGTGCTTTTTACTTCTTTAGATTAGGATCTTCTTTTACTTAGGTTATTAGTGTTCTTCTTCATCAAACAACTACCAATGCATAAACCATAAAGAGACAAGAGACACAGAATATAGGCTATCAACCAGGGCCAAAACCTCTCACTCTTTGAGAGAAAAACCCGAACAAATTCTTCTTCTTATAGAGATTCCAATTGATGAATACCAAGACCAAGACCTTGACATAATTGCCTCTCCAAGGCCAACACACAAAGCTTCAAAGCTTGACCCTTTCCTTCCTTTAGTTAACGATGGTCAAACTGCTGATTCTTCTTTCCTTCTTGGTTGCTCCTTAGACTTCGACTTCTTGCAATTCCGACTTTCGTCACAACTCAGATTCCTTTCTCGGCTTCCATTCAGATCTCAGATTCCTTTCTCGGCTTCTTGAAACAGGCCTATAATATTTCAGACTTAGCTTCAGCGCTTAACTCTGTTATATGTTCTGAATTCTTTTGCTCTAGATGAGGCTTCTATTATGGTAATACAACTTGAGTATCACCCTAACTTTCTCTATGGGTGACTTGTATTAACTCATTTTCTTTTGCAGTCCCTATACCTTGCACGTGTGAAGATTATCCACCCAAAACAGATTAGAAAGAACCTCGATTGTGTTCTCCCTTCCTTCACTTGGTGATAGGCTACCTTCTTGATGAACCTCACATTTTCTTTTTGGCTTCAGACCTTGACTGAATTGTCTCTGAAATAGGGTCAAGCTACCCTATTTATAGTTGTTTCCCATGCTATTTGGCCAACATGACATGTGGTGAACCGATGTGTCCTTTTATGAAGATATTATTATCCTTTGAATTCGACATGTAGGAGGAGACTTTGCTTGGTCTTGGAGGGCTATTTATACTTACCTAATGACTCATGCAAAATGAAAAATGCCTAAGAAGGGTCCTTCATACATGACATTGACTCTCTCTAACTTTATGACTAATCCTAAAGGCTCACAATGGGAGCCATCACTAAAAAGAAAGTTCCTTGCTCATGAAATCCATGAGACAAGCATTACAAAAATAATTTTATTTTTCTTTACATCAATTATATAAAATCACATTTACATATGTCATTATGAAGATTGAACCTAGTTGCACTTTTCAATATGGTGGAGATGAATCCTTGCTCGCATGAGCTTCCCCTAATCTCTTTCTGCTGATCATCCCTCCATGCTGATGAAATCTCCCATGCCAACAACGAATCACTAAAATCCATTGGAAGATCGGAATGATCTCCCCCAATCGAAACCAACCATCCCTAAGGGTAGCTAAACTGGCAAGTACTATGACTCCAAGGTGCCATGCCCATTGCAGGAAGAAATTCTTATGCTAACCCGATGACACTCTAGTGATGACTTACTACCCAATATGCTTGTACCAAAGGCTCTTGTCCTGTAACTCTCGGCCGTAATATATGTGATGATCGAGGCTATGCCCAACCTGCCCAAGCGACTTAGCAATGCCAGAGCTTATCACTTCATCGTTGGCCCAATTCCTGAGCAACAACCTGTCTCGCCATATGATGAAGACCTCGGTGATCCCCCATGTGTCAGTCTGAGAATTAACTAGATCACCGACTATCGTGACTGTACACACTAAGAAATGGAGTATCCCACCAATCAATTGGATCCCTAGATCCCATAGCCATACTAGAGGTCCATAACTCCCAATCCTCAGTGCTTATTGTAGTGACATGCAACTAGCTAATGGGACTCCTCTGTGCCTCGTCTCTGACCCCTGTATGTATCCAATAGATGGGCACCAAGCATTAAGAATCTGTCCCGCGTATGACAAACTGCTCTGCTCTTGCTGAACCACACAACGAAACCTGCTATCCCAGCTCTTAATGTACCTGGATACTGCCAAGAGCTTAGGCATCCTCCTTCCAATGAGGACTACCATCCCCTGTACCTTATGCTCACATAACACCTCGGGCTGTCCTGCCAATAGTGCAGCATGCAACTCCCTCACTGTCACCTCTCTAAGCCTGCACCCGTCAGCTCGTGCCCTGACCAAATGCCACCATCGAGAAGTCTCTCCTTGGATACTCTGTGTCCCAACTAACTGTCTCGACCAAGCCTCTCGTGTCCTGTTGCTTGTGATGAAGGGGTCAAAGGACAACATCCAACTCCCCTGTGCCTGCAAATAATGTAGAAGTGAGAGAGGTGTGCAAGTCCCCATGGATATGATCAAATGATGATCTTCCACGTCCTCATCGATCCTGGGTGATTGATACCCAATGGCATGCCGTTCATCTCTATGAGTTGGTCTCCTTATTGATAATGCTCCAAAATCCCAATGGGAAGCATCATAAATCACTACATACCACTAAGCATCCCTACGCTCCCCAAAATAAGAACATGTATCTGCGTGCCCCTTGGCACATGAATGCACCCAGTTGCACAACTCTGTGCATTGTTGTACACCACTACCAGCTACCATAACATCCTGAATCATCTGGTATCTCTCTTGTGATGAAGTAGCTGTCACTCCGTGGGAAGCCTTAAGGTGATGTGAATTGGTACTCCTACTCCACAGTGCAAGCCCGCACAACACGACACTCCTCTGTGTGCCTCTGTGCTCCTTGATAGAACAATGAATTCTGTGGAATGACTCTGCACACCACAAAACACCTACGCCAACTGCCGCACCACCCTGCATCCTCGGCCATCCCACATGCTTCCAAGCATCTGCTACTTTGCTAGTGAATCCACTACATGCTAACAAAAATGAGACTACTGTGCTTAGCCTCAGTAACTCCTGCGTCCAATATGCCAATAAGAGAGCATTGTCTCTATACAATGCCCTGAATGATGGCCTATTGATGGCACCTCCTACAACCAGCCCCTGCTAAAGTATGTTGATCATCCTACAATCCCATGTACGCCCAACATCCCCGGACAACCCGTGAAGTCTACTTGCCCCCCCTGCCACTCCAAGCCGATGCTAGTGCTGATGAAGAGTTGAAAGTGTGTGGGCGCTCGGTCACTGAATCCATCACACTGCTAATACCATCACTAACCAAGCCCATGTTGTGACGGGGAATCCCACCTAGATCCCAATGACAATCTAGCCCTAGTATTCCTCTGGTAATCCATGACCTTTGTTGAAATGCGACCATGGATGTACCCAACCACCTAACCTGCTCCATTGGGTGCCAGCTCAGTACCTCTCGCCATCCAATCCCAAAGGAGGGATCGAATGTACAATCTCCCGTGTACAGGGCAAGCCCTCCATGCTAATGCAGTGCCATACTAAACTCCAATCGCTAGCCCCTACTGACCCAGTCATCCCCTCTGAAAAGTCTCGACAACTTTGTCTCTCTCAATCCAATGCATAAGGCTAAGATAATAACGTTGTGGACCCCGTCAGCATGCCTCTGAAGTGAACTATGCTGAAATCCCAATGTGTGCTCTCTGCGATGCCCCTTTTCAATGACTAGCGCCGAGGACGGCTGCACATCCTCCTCCATCACAACCTCAACTTGAGCCTTCAACTGCTGTTGCAATAACAACCATCATATAAAACATCCTCACCAGTCAGTTGTAGGTGACTGTGGTCCGGAAACTCTATCATAGATCTGGATGCCTCTATACCTATCAGGTACTCATCAACAGTGGAGATGTCTCCTGACACCTCATCAGCCTGTGGTGCGCCGTATCACCTGAAAACTCAGTCACAACACTGGGTACCTCGTCAAATGTCGACATCTCATCAAGAAGTGTATGCTCAATTGTCTCCTTGCCAACCATGGCCCCTTCAACTACTTTTCCATCTTTTGCCTTGATCCTCCTCATCGTCCCTACATAATTCCATTGAATTCCCGCCGATTTGTGAATGTCTCTTGATTCACCGAACTCCCAAAAGGAGAGGGACGCCTAAATGTCATGCTCCAATGATTGGTATGCCCTCCAATTTGCTGCCAATAACTCCACATCAATTGCAATCATGTCTTGCCGTCTTTATGCATTATCAATAATTTTGGGCATAGTAGATTTGGTGTATAATTGAGAATGGTCTTGATTCCCAATTGTGGTATGTATCAATTGCTCCCCCACATCAATCATCATTTGTTGCTTTCTTCTCACCTCATTCAAGGTTACTGCCATGTTGTTTGATTTTAACCTTCCTTTGGATCCCATGATTTCTTAGCTTTTTATTCTGATCTTGTCATCACCTGGCTTAAGGCCCACGACTGGCCAAGATCATGGCTTTGATACCACTGTAATATTCCTAGTGGAAAATATTAAGTGATAACAACAAATAAAGCATAAACTTGTAACCATAAAACTAACATACCAACCTAATGACAAATTGCACCAGAAATTGTACCAAGATCTCAGCCATTTTATTAACTAAGAAAGTAAGGTACATATAAATGAAGAAGAGGAACCTGGGCTTGCTACGACAAGCTAGTCAAGTCCCTGGTGAAAATGGAGTTGCCTAAGTGCTAGAAACTGCTCTTTCCAAGTCTCTGCGTTGGCCCAGTAAATTTTGCTACTGTTGGCAGGAACGAAATTGGTGTTTTGACCTTCTAATTTGCTCGGAAAATTCCAAGAGATTAACTGGAGCCTCCTCACAAGGAATCGATAATAGCCCAGAAAAATCTCACGGGCTCAAGTGGTGGAAAAGGTCCCGGAGTGAACTGTGCCCTTCTCCAATAATTCATGCTGCTAGTTGCTGACTAAAACACTGCTTTCTGCGAGAAATACTGCCTAGAAAATTCTATGAAATTAACCTCGGACTCCTCTCACCAAACCCACAAAAACCAGAAAGGGTTTAGGCTGAATCCACCGACCCTCGGTGACCTCCAACAAGTGCAAATCGCCCAATCTAACCAAAAAACGCCTCATAGTTTGATATTACTTAATTATGCCCAAATCTACCACTGGCTAAATTCTCCCTTGAGGTATACCTCTAATCTCTGACCTTTATCTCTCCACAACTCTTCTCCCTTCTTCCCTTGCTTAGGCTAAGCCAGAAACCCCTACGCACTTCTAGATGAAGAGAATTTTGTCCCATAGATTTGTTTCTCTCTATCCCCGCAAAATCATCACAAAATTCCTATCTCCAACTACAAAATAGTCTTGCAAATAACCCAGAGTCCAAGTCACTGCATACTGGATCACAATGAATAACTCAAATTGTCTCTATGCTCAGGAAATACGCAGAGCTGGAAATACTATTGTCAATGAAGTTCTATGAAAGCCCACCAATGGACCCTCTGAATTCCCAACTAGGGAGACACCTCGAAGTCTTCCGAAGATGGGGTGGAATTCCGCCTAGAATTCTTGTGCTAAACAACACTCTATCATTGTACTAAACAAGGGTTAAGTGTAATAGTCAAAGGGTGATCCACAAAATGTGTCCCTCCTTTTATATTTTCTCTCCGTCCTAAACTCTTTTTAATATTATTTTATTTGTGGGGGCCATTTTTCACTTATTTACTTTTTCCACCATTTTAATAAAATAATACTTTTCTACTAATCTGTAATATAATAATACTTACACCTTTATCCAAAATACGAGTTGCCCTTTTTAATTAATATTACCAAAATTGTGCAAAATCCCCATGCTCACAAAATTGGGGATATTACACTCTTCAAGGTTTGTAGTATAGCTTCCTAGTTGTATTAACCATTTTGCACCTAGAACTGCATCCATTTCTTTGAGTGGTAGGGCAAATAGATCTTTTTGTATCTTTAGTTCTTGTATCTGGATTATAACCTTATGGAATTCTCGTATTTCTTTTAACTTTTTCCCAGTAGCGACATACATGGTCAGCGCCTTGATTGGGCATACACAAAGATCAAGTTGTTTAGCAAGATCATTGTTTATACAATTACAAGTATTGCTAGAATCTACAAGTACATTGATATTTCTGCTTCTTATGAGTCCTTTAAGCTTTAGGGTTTTTGGGTGTAATCTCCTCATCATGTTTGTTGGTGGTGTAGTAAGCTTAATGCACTTTCTTGGAGTTTGGTTTCTCTTATTTCAAAGATGTGGTGGAACGTATTTTGCAATTGCTTTTTGTTCTTGATCTTTTGCAGAGTTCCTATTTTCATCATGGTTTTTCTAGTCACATGATATTGCAACTAATGACGGTTCCTCATGATCTGAATCTTCATTGTGTGTAATGACAATTTCTTCATTAGGTTCTTGTACTTCAACTTGCTTCTTATCTACTAGTTTATAGTAGTGTAAGGATGCGTCTTCACTTTTATGTCCTAACATCTAGTTTTCTCCATATTTGTGACAATTACTTTTTCTTTTTCTTTTTTGTTCTGACTCATTACTTGGAGTCTCTGATTCCTTCTCGACTTTATAAGTATATAACTTCTTGTTAAGGAATTTGTGTCTTGAAGTCCATTGTCTCCACAATACCTACAATTGTTTGTTTCTTTTTTTCCTGAGTATTGTTGTTGGTCCTCATCTTCCTTGAATGATGACATTTTGAACTTATGTTTTTTCTCAATAATATTTGCAACATGTCTAGCTTCTTCGATAGTTTTAGGTTTGTATAATTTCGGTTCTGCACTAATATACTCCCTAAGTCCATATTTATACATTTTTAGCAGTTCTTCATCTGTAAACCCACTTTGTCTTATAGCTAATACTTCCCATTTGTGGGCGTATTTTCTTACCAAGCCTTTTTGCTTGAGATGAATAAATTTTTCGTAGATATCATCTTCTTCTTTGTCATGAAAACTTTTTAGCAGGTCATCCACAAAATTTTTCCATAGCAATGAACGAGCTTCACATTTGTTGGACCACCATAGGAACCAATCACATGCTTCAGCTTCCAAGTTGTTGGATGTGGTCATAATCTTTTCTCGTTCCTCGATTGGTGAGTTTGACTAAAAATGGCCTCCATTTGATTAACCCACACAATAACGCCTCTATTATCTTTACCATCGTACTTAAATTCTCTTTTAATTCATTTGTGGTGTTTTTCTGGAAATTTTGTATAGCACTGGCTTCCTTGGAAATGTATTTGCGACATTTGCGGAATTTCATGATTTAGAAAATCTTCACCTTCTGGAGTCTTGGGACATTGTGTTGTTTCTTGAGTAATTAAGGGATTAAAAACTGTGTTAAATCCTCCCATTAACTAGGCCTGTATTCCTAGCAACATTCTCTCATTGTTATTTACTTTTTAATATCGTTTTCCATTCCTTCTTGAGTCGCCAGTAACCTATTTTGACCCTCCTAATTCTTCTTGCTTCTTTTCAACATTATCGAGGCGTCATTGTATTTTATTGAGTTGTTCTTAAATTTTTTTGCGTCATCATTATTTAATTATTACCCATTTTGTTCCTTTTTTTCTTAGTAGAATCATGTTTTTGAATTTTTGTTGGAAGTATATATATATAAATTAACTATATAATAAATTGTTTATATAAACTATTATAATAAATGATATAACAAGTTATATTGTAACAACTATTGTGCACTCCAATTGTTATATAACCAAATAATGTGTTGACTAACCTACCCGATACGTTGAAAAGTTGTAGCGATCGGTCAGAGCTCAGACAAGGAACAAAATGTCAGTCGGTGAATTGGGAGCGTGATATGACTTAGTGGAGAGGAGTGTGGGCCGATAGTCATGTCGGTTGGGTCAAGAGCGACGTTAAGGGTTTTGGAATAACCCATGACATACATGTTGGAGCTACAACACGGGAGATGAGTGGTGGTCAGTGGAACATTTCAACAACAGATAGAGGAGACAACAGATGCGGCCGGGAAGGAGCGACTGGGTAATAGTGTGGGCAACAATGACAATGGGAAATACAGAACAAGACGCGGATGGGGAAATTAGCGAGGGTAGTGCGGAATCCAGAATAGGACGTTCAGATGTGGATGAGGCATTACGTTCGGGTGTGTCAGCAAGGAAGGAATAATGACTGCAGGAGTCGGCTAGAATGGTGACACAGTGATAGGGCGAGTGCGAAGTTGTTATGGAAGAGAAAAAAATAGTGGAGGCAGCTGCGAAAAGGAAACAACGGAGGCTAGAGAAAGACGTGAGTGGCGTACGACAGACTATGTAATGGTTGAGTGCCGGTGAGTTTATCAGAGGCTGATTGACTCTGATACCAGTGTAGAGAGAAAAATGGTGTGAGAATTTTTATTGTGTGTAATCTTGTATATGTAAGTGTAAGTAAATAATTTTTTTATTGATAAGATTTGAATGGTGTACAATACCTTTGTGGCGGTTTGCCTATATAGGCAGTGACTGGCCACAAAGGATGAATAGTCATGTCTTTTGACTATATACCTCTTCATAATTAATGTTTTAATAATTACTTTAATTAATTATTATTTTAATATTATTAATATTTTATGAATATTTTATTGATAACGATATTATCTTGTTGACATAACTTGGAAAGTTGCTAATTGTGTATTTAATTGTCTGTCTCTTGAGCAATTGTCATCAATATCCTTTTCATTCATGTTGTCTCATATAATTGTTAAAGAGCCTTGGCTAATTGTTTAAAGTAACATTGTGGATAAGTGCTCTAGTCTCTTTTACGTGCCATCATTATCATTTTTGTTTCATGGCTAACATCTATTTGTGAATGATAATTTTATCTTGGGCATATTGGTAGTCTATTGTTTAAGAACATTTATCTTCTCGTCCTTTATCTCTTGGCTATCTCTTGTATCTTGTGGGCACTTGCAGTATTGAGCCCTTCATTTTGTGTTTAAGATTGTCTTTCATTCATTAAGTACTCTTGCGTGATAATTGAAGATAAAATTGTAAATTAAGTACTTAAGATCATAAAGAATCTTAACTCAAAAACACTCAAGCATTTTGCATTTGCATTCTAAGCCTAGATTTGCATTAATTACCTCCAAGCATAAGCTTGGTTGATAGAAAGATAGGAACACCCTTCATCTCTTAGCTTGGGAAAGCTAAAGCCTCCCTAGTGGTTAAAACGGTGACCTGGCAGTCGTCAGAGCCACAGTCTCTACGGTGCTAGCGGCACTGGGTATGTTAGATTTAAAGGAGAGGTATCGTTAACCAAGCCTTTGCTTGCTTCACCTTGACTTCTCTCTGCCACTTTCTTTTGGGGCTAGACTCAAAATAGATAAGGGTCAAGGGATACAGTTAGCTAGGCATATAATTAAAATCAATCAAGATTGTTGCATTTCACCTAGATTCTAGATCTTGCATTTCATATAGGACAGATAAGCATTCCTTAAGAACGGTTGTTCATCTGATCATTTGGTCTCCAACTAATCTAAAGCAAGTAGTTGACTCTGTAAGGCACTGGTCTCATAAATAATCCAATCTAATCCTTTTAACTTGCTAAAATCAACCAAGTGGCTAGGCCATTCAATCGTATCTCTTGGACTTGTTGATTGCCAACGGGTCTTGCATTCTCTCATTTCATAGGGACTACCCTCCATTGCCTGCTGTTGGGAGACACCTAGAACGGAGAGGTCGGGGATCAAAGTGACAACCCCCGACCTGAGTTGTTGTTGCATTGTGCCTGTACAATCTGAGCAACAACAGGTCCAAGCATTTTGATATTAGATATCACTATATCTGGGGTATGGTGCAGAGAGAGTAGTGAGGCTTCGACATTGATTTGCTGTGAAATTAAAACGTTGAACCTTCAACAGATGAGCTACTTGCTGACATTATTACCAAGTCTTTGTTGAAAGGGAAGTTCTTGGTCTTCAAAGAGCAGCTACGACTGGTGGATGTGACCCTCTCAAGTAAGGGTCACAACTGATCAAGAACATTGAGCTATGCTTTTCCCTCCTGTTTGAGCTCCCAGGGAGAGGAATTGAGTTGGAGGGCTCCTGGGGTTGAGGGAACTTGTGGACAATAGGTTTGTCTGATCCTTACCTCATGGTAAGTGTGTATGTCCCCTATTGTCGATGTAAGGTTTTGTTTGATCCTTTCCAAAAATGGTGTGTATCTCCCTCTACTGTCATGTCTGGGACTTGACTGAGTATACCCTAGTATGCATCCTACCCATAAGCTAGGCTTGTTGGGATTACCACCCATCTGGCCAATGGGTGAGGAGACTTGGGTGTGTCTGGCCCTTACCTCTCATGGGAAGTGTGTATCTCCCCCAAGTATCCTTACCTCTCATGGTAAGTTTTTATCTCCCTTCGGTTAGTGGATGCATGCGTTTTACCACTTGATTCTTGAGGGTGAAGGTGAGAAAATCAATGGACAATAGGATAGAGCGTGATCCTTACCTCTTATGGTAAGTGGTATCCTACCTATTGTTTGTTCGGATATATAGGGTGGCAGATTAATCTCCCCTATTGTCCATGGATATAGGGTGGAAGCTGAAGCTCCCCTATGATGATTCTTCTTCTTTAGATTGAGACATTATTGTTCAATTGGTGATCAAAGGAGACAAGTTCAGTTGAGATGTAATGAGACAGATGTCTTGTTGACGCAACTAACATGAAGGTCATGAAACTTGACCTAGAGACTTGTAGGGTTTGAAGGATCTGATTGATCTCCCATACTCTCTTTTGTGAATTATTCTTCTTCTATGATTCGAGATGAGATAAGATGAGATGAGATGAGACATGATGCGACAACCATGTACTTTCATAATGAGACGTATGATGCAGATGGAAATTCCTCCCTAGCTGAGAGGGAATGTTGAAATTTGGGTAGCTAAGGAACGAATTTCCCATAGGAACCCAAGTGCCCCAAAAAGAAGCCCGAAAGAAGATTTCAAATTGTATAAAGGAATTTTTTTTTATTTTTTTTTTTGTTGACTAGCGGAATTGACAACAGTGGTGGTATCGTACTCGCGTTACATGGGGTCGAATCCCACTGGCTGCCACTATAACCTCTAGGAGGAACCGTCCAGCCCGCAAGAACGAGACTCGAATTCGTGACCTGCACAGCGGCATGAACGACTTAACAGATCGTCCGCTGGCCATGAGACCAAACCTTTGCGAGCATAAAGGAAATTATTATTAATACATGGGCAAGCAATTATTTAAAAGGAATATATCTAATATTATTTTGAGCGAAAGTCAAATTTAAATTTGTATTTCGCTCCAAAGATTTCAAGTGAACTTCATATTGTTCATGTCGGCCTACCATAATGGACGTGTCATTGCACTCATAGAAACAAGTATAAATTGGGTTCATTTGGTTCTCCAAAAAGATATGGTTCAATTTGATCTGAGGTTCGTGTAAATTCTCTCTGAGGCACGCACTACACTCTGTGACTCATGTTCCCTACTTTATCGCTTGCAATTACTAATTGTGGCTCCTCGCATTTATGTAGCTTGCTCCAACTAGTGGCTCGCTCTTCTCTACGGTTCATTACAGGGGCTCACTATTTGTTTATGGCTTACATCAAATGGCTCGTAGTGTTTCTCTGGGCTCGGTCCTGTTACTTCATAGCTTGGATTACACAGAGGACTCACATTATACAACAAAATGAACTTGCATGATTTCTTTGGCCCGCATACACAGTAATCTCTGTGGCACAAATTAAATCTTGACCCTGTAGCATTGTATGATAGAGCTTTACTTTGTGGCATTGTGAACGAAATCGCTTTGTGCATCATCACTACCTTTACAATGGTATCATTATAGCTTGGCATCACAATGACATATATGCATTACATGCTGAGTGGTATCGAAGTATTTCAATGGAAACGATACAATGTGACTCATATTAATGGTCTCTCAACATTACAGTGGTCTCACTCTATATTATAATGATTAATGGCACATTACAGAGGTTCCCTCTCAATGGCACATTACAGTGACATTACAAGGATCGTTATCTACTTTGCATCGATATATTTTACTTTGGTTACTGTGGCTCGAAGATTCAATGGCTAACAACTTAGAGTGGCTCACATCAATGTTTGAATGGCATCGTTCTCTACATTAGTGGTATCATTCTTTGTATGACATCACTCCTTACAATAGTGGCTCGATCTTAGTGTGGTTCGGTCTCATCGTTTACAGTGGTTCATATGGTTTGTTTGTGTCTCATATTACTTACAATGAGATACCTTTGACAATAATTTATGTTGACTGTGATACGTATGGTTGTGATAAATATAGACGTGACAAGTAATCTATACTGCCATGATCTTGGCTTGTAGACATGACTGTAACCATGACTAGGACAATGACTATATTGCTTTGATTTATGACTATGGTAACAGTATACAGTACTCTCAATGATAGTGATCCTTGATGGCAGTATGGTAGTGATCTAGTAAGGCAGTGACATGATATGGCCTTGGTGACAGTGACCTTGACCTTGACATGGCAGTGACTTATGATATGGCTGTGCTTTGATATGGCAATGATATAACTATGACAGTGATAGTGACCTTTGTTATATGGCAGTGTTCTTGACATAGTTGTGACCTTGGATGTATGACGCTTTGATATTTTGCTTGTCCCTATGATGATGAGGGCAACAACAATAGTGTACAGTTCTCTATGATAGTGAGCATGATGTATATGTGATTTGGAGGCCTACCTGCCATTGGTTGTCTTAGTAGATGCTCTAAGATGTGTCTCATACTTAATGTACTTTGTATCTCAGTTGAACAATTGATAAATATCCAATAGAAGAAGGATCTGGTTGGGTTTTCCCCCTTGTGGGGTTTTCCCCTTGTCTCTAACCTAAATCATGGTGTCTCTATAGTGCATTGTTTTCTTCTACTGCCCCTTTATTGTTCCACTGCATTTTTGATGTTTATTGTTCTCTCTACATAATTGCTAATGATGATATGACGTTATGGGGTGAATGTAATGTGTAAGTGATGAAAAAGTTTGAAAATGCAATTATCTACAACAGAGAACAATCAAGCCCTGAAAATTATCAGTTTACTAGTGCTATTATGTATGAAAACGAGATGATTAGGATGTACTCTATCCTTTGAGGGCTAGAAATTGTCATGAAATGAACACAGATAAATTGAATTCACTACCTAGCAAAGAATTTGACAATCAAATATGAAACCAACTGATATGGGTGTTTTGGCAAGGTTAATATAGGTTGGCTTTAGGTTTGTCTTTACTCTAGATGTGAGACCCAATAAACAAAATATTCTCAAGTATACAATAACATGTATGGACTAGGAATGGGAAACATAATTTTAGGTGATTGAATGGCTGGTCTCTTCATACTTTATTACCTGTATACATGGCCTGAAGGGGTTTTAAAAAGTTGTACAATCAACTAATAATATCACTTTTTAAAATAATGTGGATTGTCATTGGAATATTCTTTTGCAATTCTAGTTGGACTTTGAACACAAGTGAATTTCCAGTGTGAATAATCACAATCAACCATATTTGAAGTGTACAATACAATTGATAAATGGTACACTATTGCAATGGTATCCTCTAGCATAAAGTGTATAATCATAGAGTAGTGTAGGGTTGCAGGGGAGCGCTCCCCCCCTCGAACCCATTCTTGAAGCGTGCTCTCAAAATTTGATCCCTTGGGGAGCGAATTTCAGGACCACGCCCTTGTGGAAAAATATCGCTCCCTAGTTTTTTAGGAGCGGCCAAGGGAGTGATCGCTCCCTGACTGCTCTCGGTCGCTTCGGGAGTGATTTTTTAAGGCAACAGTAGTCGGGGAGCGATCGCTCCTGACTACTCTCGCCATAAAACAATCACTCCCCGTAGGGGAATTGGGCAGCTGCGCGGTGGGAAAAGGAGAGAGTGGAAGGGACAAAAGAAATAAAAGGCCCTCGTGCCCTCCCATAATTCACCATTTACACATTGAGAGAGCAAAAGAGGGCTTTTGGAATTGGAGGTTGAGCTGAGGAGGAAGATTGAGAGGATTGCTTGGGAGTTTGAGGAGCTTGCATGGGAGATTGGAGCTTGGGATTGAAGGCCAAAGAGGTAGGATCTTGACTCTAATCTAGCATTTGTGTTTTTTATATATCCATTGTTAAATAAAAATGTTCTCTTCTCTCTTTCCCATTCCCATTCCTCCATTTTATTGCATGCAAGAAACTATAACTCAACCAAAGTTCAAAGAATCAAAACTTCAAACATCATGGTTATATGGCTTGGCATTCTCTTGATGTTGGTTCCTTTTTTTGTTATTATGGTGTTGGAGAGTAGGAAGGTTGATCATGATGAAGATGATGAAGTGGGTAGTGGTGGATTTGAAACCCGTAGAGAGGAAGAGTACCTTGGTGAGGAGGAAGAGGAGAGTGGAGATGAGGGCACAAAAACGAAAGCAAACCAAACTCCATTGTGGAAATATGTTTTTAGGCCTGAAGCAGGGAAAGGGGGTGGAAACACTAAATTTACATATATCCATTGCAAAAGCAATTACACAGGTTCATACACCCATGTCATATTGCACACTTGTGGGACAATGCCATGGGATGGAGGTACACAAATGGGAATCAAAACTTGTGTAAGTATGACAACACAACAAAGAGCCATAGACGTAAGGGAAGGGGAGGAAGCCCAATATAAATCTAAAAGATCAAAGGGTGACTTTGAATATGATAGCCCACAATCACATAGACAAGGAACTCCATCAACATCCTCCCATGGCAGTGGATATGGAGGCATAGGAACAAACATCCCTTTAAGGAGTAGAACCATATCAAATTTCCTTGGCGAAGGGTGTAGGAATCATGTGGATTCAAAAAATTTCCAATTTCTCTATGCATGTAGAATACCATTCAATGTTCTTTGCTGACCTTATTGGCATGAAATGGTTTCCGCCATTAATGATGTCCCCAAAGGATACAATGCCTTGGGTATGATAGGGCTAGAACCGTGGGACTTGATATTGAAAAAGCAAAAATAGCACATGGTTTGGGTCAAATGACAAGTTCTTGGAATGGGCATGTGGTATCCATTGCATCTGATGGATGGACAAATGTAAAAGGGAAGCCATTGATAAGTGTTCTTGCTGTTTCTAAAGGTGGTGCAATCTTCCTTTCAACATATGATTACTTAGAAAAGTTCAAGACTGCCATCAACATTGCAGAACCATTACTTCAAACAATTGAACATATTAGCCCATACAATGTCATCCAAGTCATGACTGAGAATGCTTATAATTGTAAGGCAATGAGAGCAATTATTGAGGATACATACCCCAACATATTTTGGTCTGGGTGTTTGGTTCACACAATGAACCTTTTGATGCATGATATTATTAAGAACAAAAACCCTCAATACAAATGGATTGGTGATTTGTACAAGAGAGGAAAAATAATGATAAAATTTATTACAAATCATAGCAATACCCATGGGGTTTTCCGCAGTCACTCAAGTTTGGAGTTGTTGAAGATTGCAAAGACTAGATTCGCTAGCTATTACTTCATCCTTAGACACTTTTTGAAGGTAAGAGAGTCATTGGCTAGCATGGTGTCAAGTCAACAATGGTAGGTATTAAAGGACAGGGATCCAACCGAAGTTGACAAGCAAGGTTTTGAACAGGTGGAGGACACTGCTCTTGAGGTCTGTTTTGGGCACATGTGAGGGATGTTTTGCAATTCACCAAGGCCATTTATAGCATGATTCATTTTGCAGATACAGATGCACCAGTGATTGGAGAGGTGTATGAGCAGATGGATAACATGTTGGGGCAAATAAAAGATATTGTTCAGGAAATGTGTGTGTGCACGGCGGAATAAACTTATTGTTCCACTACATGCCTTGGCGTATATCCTTATGCCAACATACTACACTCTATATTGGTTGGGCAAACCCGAACCTGGGGGTGGGGTTAATACCAAACCCCATCTGGATCCAGAGGTACAACAAGGATATATGAAAGCATTAGACAAGCTGGTCCCTGATAGGGAGGAGTGTGCTAATATGCATCTTTAATTAGGCATATACTTCACTAGCACTGTAGTGTTTCATTATTTGCATGCAATGGAAGATAGGGACAAATTTGATGCTATCACATGGTGGGACGCATATGGCGGGCAGGGATTCTTGCCAAACTTGGCAAAAGAAAGTGCTCTTGCAGGTTGTAAATACTTCATCTACAGAGAGGTGTTGGAGCACCTATAGATTCATCCATAATGAGAGAAGAAACGAACTCAATGAAAACCATGCAAAAAGATTGGTTTATGTGCACTACAACTTGAGGTTGTTGAGTCATTATTGTGATCGGGCTCGTGAGGGTACATCATGTAAAACTTGGGACAACAACCCAGAGGAAGATAATTTGGAGGATGGTGCTCTACATCTAGAAGAATTGCAAATATAACTTCAAAGAGATTTTGATGAAGCAACACCAGCCATGCCACCCTAATCATCTAGTAGCAGTGCTCGAGTTCCAACATCTTTGCTTTGCTGCCACCTCCATCTACATCCTCACGTGGAGGGCATGTGGCTTTTGGTTCTGGTCATCCGACTATGTCAGAGGAGACTCATAGTAGTATTAGACCACCATGACCTTCTAAGAAATTAGACATTTCTCGTGGTGGCAAGAGGAAGCAGCAGATAATAGATTTACTTGTCTTTTCTAGTTTCTAGTAGTTTTTATAACTGTTGACTCTTTCATATGTATTATGATATATTTTGTAAACGATATATGACAATTTAAGTTTGAAGTTTGAAGTTAGCAATTATAACTCATTGGTAATGAATTATGAATATGATGCTTCGTGAAAGTTGAAAGTTGAAACATTTCATTTCATGTTAGATATTTTTTGTTATAGTTTGGTTACTTGGTAATGGTAATGGTTAAAAGTACAACTTTAGTGATCAATGATGATAAATGTTATATATTGAATTTTGAAAGCTTGAAACTTTAAGATTGATGAATCATGATACTCAATATGTTGTATGTTACTAACTTGTGGACGTGGTTGATGAGGATTATAACTTCCAGATGATTGATGTTATATGGTTCAATCCATGTTTTTATGTTTTTTATATCTAATTCATCATTCTACATGCTTTTGTTGACATATATGGATCAAAATATTTAAAAATATATATTATATAAAAATTTGCTCCCGATTTCCTCCCAAACCGGGAGCATTTGAAAATGTCGCTCCCCACTCCTGCTCCCAAGTAACCTTGGAGCAGTGTTCCAAACAACTCCGATTTCTGCTGATATTTTCAAATTTTTCTGGGGTTTTCAGATTGATGTTGCTGATATTTTCTGATTTTTTCAGATCCAAGGATATGGTTGCCAAGATTTTCCAATAATTTCTGATATTTTCCCAAACATCTCCAATAAGTTTATCTCTGGTCCCTCAGTGATATTTTTCCCAAAATGATATTTGCAACATCATCACAATGGATAAATGTGACTTCTTGAAAAGCTGTAATAATACCTAGCAGATTTAGAAAAAAGAGCTAGGTCCATCCTTCTTTAGATTTGCAATATGAAATACAGCCAGACTTAGAAGCGACAGATCTGGAGTAAGAATGTTTTGGTAAATTCACAGATCAGTCAAATAATGAATTCAGGTAAATATTTTTTATGGTTGCAAGGTGGTACCAGTGACTATAAAACTCCTACGGTCTATGGGGTGAAATGAGGATGATTGGGAAAACTCTTTAAATATGGACATGATGAAGAAGCCACAAATTGAGGTTTTATTACTCCTCATTTCTGAACGTGTACCTGTAGCCACATTTTCCTTTTGACAACACCATTGTAAGACCAGAGAGATGCAAGTCTAAAGCCTTGTAGGCCATGTTATGATTCTGTAGCATGGTATTCCAGACATATTGTAGTTGGGCTTGCCCAGTCCCTCTAGTGCTCGTTCTCAACTCCATTCCTCTTGGATAGGATTGAAGGAATTGGGGAGGATCTCTTGGGATACGTGGTTTATGGAAGCCATTGGTTTTGTAGGGGCCAGGGCTGATCGCACTATGTAGGGCTGTTCTTGGGTGCACTTATGTCTTTTCGACATAGTCATGTGTCATAGAGTTTGTATGCATCTCTTGGCCTTGGTGCAATATTCATTTTAGTTCTCATCATGGTGGCCTCATAGTTCATAGCATTTCACATTTCCCGAGACAGTTTATGGACCCAATGCACAGACTCCCAGGTTCAAAAAATCAACAAACACTCAAAATGTTTAGAATAATGTGTACTTGGCATGCCACATACAAACTTTAGGTCTACAAGAAAGGTTTATATGTGAAATATGAAATGCATATCAGATGGCGTGAATAGCATATCTTTCATGGCATTGATAGACTTTTAAAGTGAAAATTTCAACTGGTATAAAAGGGTATTTTACTATTTTGAACAACATATTCATTAGAGTTCTGAATATTTGGAACATTGTATTTTTCATTAGTATAAATTTATAAACAGAGTATGAGTGTGAAAGTCACATTGTTTGAACTAAGTGTTTCATAGAGTATTCATGCAAAAATAGACATACACAGAACTAGTGAGAGTACATGGTTTTCTTCATATAAGTGTATTGTCTATGAAAAGATTTTTTTGCACAAAATTTGAATGTTTTAATAAACTTAACTTTTTTAGACTGAATTGTTCTCCATAATCAAATATTGAAATCTGAGAATTGCTTACACATGGTATAACGGGCCTATATAGAGTTTTGTTATACGGAGCTGAGCAACTGAACATGGATGTTTGTTTTGAGTCCTATGGGGGTGAAATAACCACTTTGCACCCTTCTCCTTTAGGCCTGATCTCCTGCGCTGTCCTACTAGGGATCTCGGCCCCTAATCACAGGTCTGCTCCAAGGTGGAACAACTTGAAATCTGCATCTGTTTTGGGGCTCAACCTTTCTGAAACATACACAAAATCTTCGGCCCTATTCTCTAGAGAAAATGCACCACAAAAACATGCACAAACTGCCCCTTCCAACTCGGCTAGCATGCTGCCTATCTCGGCCTAGACCAATCACAAGAAAAAGAGATCAACCACACCTTCTCTCCACTTCGGCTAGACTCCTTCAAGTTTGCGGCTACCTCAACGTCCTTTCTCCAAAATGATGATTGCACTTGATTTGTTTTAAATGAGCTCCATGGGCACTTATCTATACTAATCATTGGAGGAGCTAACGAGTGCTTTATGAGGTGAAGCCGACTTGATGAAGACCCGATTATGATATATTCTTTGTTGCTAGGAATAGAGGCCGACTTTATGAATATGACTGCTTGCCCAACATTGATTTAGAGCCACATTATTAAATGAAAGAAATACTAAGCCAATTTGAACACATCAATACTAATTTTCTTTTAACCAATTTGAATTCTCTCTTGGTGCAAGATGGTTTCTCCTTGGGGTAGCTAGGCTTCTAAGTTCTCCTTGGGGTAATTTGTAACGAATAAAATATATAAATAATATAAATATAATGTAAATGATAATAATCATAATTAATTATTAGTTAAGTAGTAATTAGGTTGAAGAGGCATGTCTAAATGAGACATCACTCTTCATGAAGAGACACTTGCTTGGTAAATAAGCAAGCCTCTCATTCTCATTTGTAATTCATTATCATTTTTATTCATATATTTAATATAATATTTATATCCTTAATGGATAATTTGATATTCCGAGTCTTTTGGAGTAATTAATCTATAGAAGGAACTTTGCTTCACTTGGTATTAGAACCACATTTGGTTGATCACCAGACCTTTGGCTATCAACCTATCATCAACGTTGTTGCTGTCATAATTGAAGCGTTTCACCACACATTTGGAGATTCTCCATTTTTTAGGTCTGTGGCCATTTGCTACTATTTAAAAATAATAATAATAATAATAAAGAATAAAAAAGAAGGGTATATAAAAAAAAAAGAGGAAAGGAAATAATATAAACTGAACAGACAAACAAAAAAGTGAAAAAAATTTATATATATAAAAAAGGGTTTTACATTATTGATAAAAAGTGCATAATAAAGATAAGCGGGAATCTTTTCAAGTATATTTAAGACTTTTTACGTGGAGAAGCCAATGGTTTTAGACACCAATGGTATTTGCCCGTGGTTTTAGAAACCAGTGGTAAGTTTTACATTTTACGAGGAGAACATTAACCGAGGTTTTAGAAACAACCCATGGTAATTGCCCCATGGTATTTTAGAAACCAATGGTAATTGCCCATGGTTTTAGAAACCATTGGTAAGTTATTAACCGAGGTTTTAGAAACACAACCGATGATAATTGCCCATGCTATTTTAGAAACCAATGGTAATTGCCCGTGGTTTTAGAAACCAGTGGTAAGTTTTACATTTTACGTGGAGAACATTAACCGAGGTTTTAGAAACAACCCATGGTAATTGCCCATGGTATTTTAAAAGTAAAATATATTTTGATAACATTGGAGAAAAAAGGTGTGATCTAAATAATTTTAATCGTTCAAATTTAAAGATTGTGACTGTACCAAGAGTTCACGTCTCATCCTAATTTTCTGAGAAAAAGAAATATTATTATAATTATAAAAAGGGATACTATATAAGCGGTATATAGTTACATATAAAAGGAAAAGCAGGTCTCAAAAAAGTATATATAAATTTTATATAATTATAATTTTATAATATATATAAATTAAAATTATATAATATATATAATTTATAATTATATATATTAAAAAAAATTATTATTATATAAAAAAATTATAAAAAGAGTAAAAAAAAAGAAGAGAGATTATATAATAAAAAAAATAAAAAATAAAAAAGAGGAGAGAGAATATATCATATAAATAAATAAATAAAGAAATTAAAGGAGAGAAAATATATCATAAAATAAATAAATAAATAGAAATAAATAAATTGTTGAAAAAGAAAAGATAAAAAGAAGTGAAAAAAATGGAATCTCTAAGAAATTAACAAAAACAATTCCAAAGAGATGTAAAACAAGAAATCAAAATACTTAAGCAACAATATGCTGGACTTGTGGATATGCATTACAAAGAAATAATGGAAAAGGACGAAGAAATTTCTCGTCTCAAGGACCACGTCGAAAAATTACTGGTACAAGTGAAGAAGACTAAAGTCTCAAAGAAAGAACTCAAGCAGCATTTATCAGAACAAGAAGAGGAAAATTTATGTTTAAAGAACCTTAATAAAAATTTATTAAAACAAATCAGAGATCTAAAAGATGAAAAACTTAAAATTCAAGACACTGAAAATAAGATTGATGAATCAAAAACCAAAGAACTTTTACGTCTGAGAAACCATAATCAAAGTCTGCTCAATCAAACTAAGAAACTTAAAGAAGATAAAAAAGCATTAAAAGATAAGTTGGAACAAGTCACTCAAGAAGAAGTATCGAAATCTCTAGTCCCAACAGTTCAAATTGAAAATAAGGGAACGAATACCGATCCAATGAATATGACAACTCAAGAAGACAAGTCAGTTTAAGAAACGACACACGTAGATGTTGCAGTTCAGACAATATGGACATCCCAAGTGAATGTTCCATAACCAATTCAACAACATCTTTGCCAGAAGAAAATCTAAAAACTTTATATCGACATCCGAATCATGATAATAGACAAATCAACCAAACTATGTATCAGGACCATTCAAACCGTAGACAACAAATTAATGTTTCAAAGAATAATGACGTAAAATCAATTCTGTCTTATGCTGACAAGTCGTTACAAAATTCCAGTGATCAGAATACTATACAGAAGATTAATCTGGGATGGTCTGATCCCTTCTCAATTCGACAATTCTATTTGTCACTAAGAAGATCATATCGGCTTGTATCGACAAAGATGACTGTTCCAGGATAGAAAGATGTTTGAAGCCGAAAAAGAAATCAAGCCTTTTGTCATCAACAAGCTTTGAGGACAAAGCTTTTTGAAGAAGAAGGCAATGTTATGAATAAAATATATAAATAATATAAATATAATGTAAATGATAATAATCATAATTAGTTATTAGTTAAGTAGTAATTAGGTTGAAGAGGCATGTCTAAATGTGACATCACTCTTCATGAAGAGACACTTGCTTGGTAGATAAGCAAGCCTCTCGTTCTCATTTGTAATTCATTATCATTCTTATTCATATATTTAATATAATATTTATATCCTTAATGGATAATTTGATATTCTGAGTCTTTTGGAGTAATTAATTTATAGAAGGAACTTTGTTCACTTCATTGGGTTTCTTTTTTGGGAAATTCATCTCGAAGCTACCCAAATTTCAACAGTGAGCAAATTGCAAACATTCTCACCAAGCCTTTGCTAAAGCGGAGTTCTTATTTTTCAAAGAGCGGCTAGGAGTACATGAGAATGTTTCCTTCCCTGAGAGGGAACATTGCTGATCGAGAACACCTAGCATATGCTCTCCCCCAATCTTTCGACTAGCCATGGAATTGGTGAGCGGGGATGAGTAGCCAGGCTCCTAGGTGTGAGGGTACTCCATAGAGCCATGGATTTGGCTGAGTACATGCCCCAATATGCATCCTACCAGCAAGTCACCTTGTGTCCTTATTGACGAAAGGCCATGGACTTGGTTAAGCTTGTCAGGATTGCCACCCATCTAGCCAATGGCTGAGGAGACTTAGGTGTGTGCGATCTTTACCAATGGTGAACAAACCTGCCATGGTCTTGGTTGCTATAAATTGATCACCCCTAAGTATTGGATGCAAGGGTCCTACCACTTGATTATTGAGAATCAAGTTGGGTGAGGGTGGATCATTCTTCTTCTTCTATGGATCGAGTTACAATTGTCTAGTTGAGATGAGATGAGATGAGCTTCTCATATGTTGAGACATGTACTTCTGAGATGAGACTTATGGTGCATTAGGAAATTCCTCCCTAACTGAGAGGGAGTGTTGAAAATTGGGCAGTTATGGTCAACATTTCATTACCAAAATCATGAAGGCAAGTCATATTTTTGAGTTTGACAAGTCGGCCTAATGAAAGTACAAGTCAGCCCCACAAAAGAAATTGAACCTCCAAAATTACATCTAAATAGCTAATTGTTGTCTCCTCCTTTGGCATCATTGCATCTAAAGCAAGTTCGATCTGAAATTGCAGTAGACAATTTGCATGTGCAAAGGAGCTAGGAGTCTTTTCTATATTTACGTTGACGAACACTTTCTCTCTCCTTTGATCTGTGTTGACTTGGATGGTTTGACTTTGTTTGATCGAGTTGTTTGGACTTTTTTGGGAGGCCAATTATTCTTGGAATATTCTCTACGTTGACCACAGTTTCGGCACATTTTCTGAGGTTCACTGAACTATTTGACTAGGGTTTAACCACAGGGTTTGATTGTGGAAATTGACCGTAGGTTGCACGAGTGTTTGGATTTGTTTGACCAAGTTTGACTAAGAAAGGAAGGCCGAATATTTCGTTGGGTTAATCAAACTTTTTTAGGAAAGTTTGACCATTGACTTTGATTGAAAGTTGCAGGTTATTGACTGTGGTTGATCAAATCTCCACAAGCCGAATTTCGACCCTCTGTTGCAGACTATTATGTTTGACTAGATTTGAATTTCTCTCTCATTATTGATTGGCTTTGGATTGGTTGACTTGGAAAAGTGAGAGTTTAACTTTGATTGGTTTATGGATGTACTATTGGACTAATGTATCTCACGCTAAACATTGATTGACTAATAGAAGAAGAATTGATTCTGGATTTTCCCCCTTGTTGGGATTTTTCCGTGGTGTTTGACCAAAATCTTTGTTTCTCATTGTACTTGGCTATTTTCTATTGTGCATTTATTGTTTATTGTTCTATCAATAATTGCCTAAAAGTTACTTGGGTGAATGAGAGTGAATGAAATTGTTTTAAGTGATTATTACAACATAGAACACTATGAAAAATTAATAGCGGCGATGACACCACTAGTTGTTGTTGACGACTAGGTACTTCTTTTTAATAATATTTTTTAAATTCTTTTAAACTGTTTTATTTTGTTTTATTTAATTATTTTATTTTACTATTTTAATATATATTTGTAAAAAATCTCTCTTTTCTATAATTTTTTTAGGAATATATATGTATATAGTATTCGTTTTTTCTTTACTTTTATCCTTGACGTTTTTTATTTACTTTTTCTTTAATTTTCTTTACTTTTCTTTCCTTTAAATGGCGAAAGGCTCCTTTTCTTTAATATATTCTATTTTTTTTAGGGCCAAAGGCTTGTCGACAAAATGGAGAATCTCCAAAAATTTTGTAGCGAAACATTTCGATCACAACGATAATGAAGTTGACGGATTGTTGATGGTCAAAAGCTGGGATCAGAAAATGCAACTTTGATACCAAATGTTACTAACAAAGTTCGTATATGTAGTAGAATACTCAGAAGATTTGAAATATGTAAATATCCATTATAGGACAAGTAATATATTTATATAGAAATATTGAATGTATAGAAGATATGTTATTGATTATAATGAGGGCTTGGTTATATATGTAGGCAGATGCCTCTTCATGAATGGTCATTTCCTTTAAGGCATGCCTCTTTAGTAACTAATTGTAATTTAATTAATGGTTATTATGATTATCATTACTTTTATTATTTTTATATATTTTTATTCATATCACCATTATATGCTTTTTCTTTTTCAATTAACTGCATCAACCTCCCAGGGCAAAGTTTCCAGGCCCTACTCCAGGTATGTGAAGATATGAGTGCCAAATCCCCAAGATCCAATGACACATTGTACCCAAAGAATGGAGGTGGAGTAATGGACTTGTAATGTGGGATGGAAGGTGTTAAGTATGACATAGGAAGGATAGAACACACTATCTCAATCATGGCTTCCCAAGTAGTGCCCCTCCTATAACCCAAAGGGCCTTGAGGGAGGCCCCACCGGAATAGGGTCAAAAGATTAACCCCCTTGGTGAGGTGAGAGAACAAGAATGTGGTCAAGGTATTCAAATCATCTAGGTTGCCCCATTATCCATATTAAATGCCCAATAACAAACAAGTATAAGCACTCGATTGAAGAATGATCAAAGTACCTTTTGAATGGCAGCTCACCTTTGTCCTAGTGCTAATTCTAGATGGGTGAGAAGTATGTGGCTGATGCAAGTGGCAGAGGCACATGGAATATTATCAACTAATGGTGGCTGCAGGGGTTGCTGGCTGTATGGCTCACTTGCTGGCTGTCAAATGTAGGATTATAATTTTCTCCTATGTTGTTGCCCATTTTGGTGGGTAGCAATTTATTATTTTGAACTTCATTATTAATCTTATTTTAAATTATTATCTACTAAGTGATATAAATTTCATTTTTGGTTGAGCTTATCATTCATTAAGTGGCAGCTTCGAAAAATGCTAAGTTAATTCCTTCACATATAGTGAGTGTGTTTAATCAGTTTGCTAACTCCAGATTGATATAGTGATGTCTTAATTTATGCAAGTAAATTGGTCCTGACAGTTTTGTTGTCCTGAGGTGTATTGCTAACTGGGACATTCTTCTACTTGTAGAGAGGAGGCACAGCTGCACGTGATTTTTGTAGATCTTACTTCCTCAGCAGTCCCACATTATATATGCTAAGGTAACTTTTATTAGTTTGCAAAATTCCAAGTTTTCAAAATTTTCTGCCTCTTGATATTTTATATTCAAGTCAGCCTCTTCTAGTTTCTGCAGATTTTATAAAGATTTTTTCTTGAAGTTTCGACTGCTAAATTTGCAACTAACCTGTTAAAAATTGGAACTGCATAAATCTGCCACTAGTATAGGAAATAGTACAAACGTAGCTTATAATGTATTCTTTTAAAGTACCAAATAACAGTATATTTTCATGAGATCTAGTACTTATAAATATGGAAAATAGTGCTTTTTCCATTCAAGATCATGAGAATTTCATTTCTACATTTTACACTAACTGCAATTTCATCACTTTTATTCTTCTGCTCATTCCGTTGCATTTCTTATTTGCTGTTTCTACTCTGTACATTCACACTTAGTGGCTTGTAATATATTGATGTCTTTGCTTTAAACCATTGTCACAGCCACATTTTTCTAAATGGAAGAGAAAATT
This sequence comes from Pinus tabuliformis, assembly GCA_031772625.1. Classification (NCBI taxonomy): domain Eukaryota; kingdom Viridiplantae; phylum Streptophyta; class Pinopsida; order Pinales; family Pinaceae; genus Pinus; species Pinus tabuliformis. The sequence continues at coordinate 991,796,395 of CM062812.1, read as the reverse complement.
CATTCCACTGATATGTGAAAAGACATACGCTTGACTCTGTAGTATGCCATGAAGCTAAGTTGCACGAAGTGCTGAAACATTTTGGAGTTTCTAAAACGGGTACATTTAGAAACGTCACCTTCAAAAAATGGAAACATTGGCCGAAATGTTGGCTGAAATGTCAAATATGTTTATATATATAAACAGAAATTTATAAATAAGCTATGTTACCGGATCCGTCAGCCATGGGGGATGGATTCGCGGATCCCCAGATCTGATCCGGATCCGGATCCAGATTCGCTTGGATCCGCCTAGGGACCCATATGAAAATGTTTTCTTCACGATAATGTGCACCCCGAAATTCAAACTGCGTTCCTGCAATCTGGGATTTTTATAACGCAAAAATACCTATATTCACTGAATTAATTTTCTGTTAATATTCGTTGAATTAATTCCTAACTTTGGGTCCCTTTGGTCACGGGAGAAGTTCATATTCGCTGAATTAATACTCTATTAATATTTGTTGAATTAATACTCTGTTAACGGGAGAAGTTCATATTCGCTGAATTAATACTCTATTAATATTTGTTGAATTAACACACTATTAATATTCGCTGAATAAATACCTAGCTTCGGGTCTATTTGCTCACGGAAGAGGTTATTTCCCAAATAATACTTAGCTTAATACCTGGCTAGCAAAATGCATTCGGTGGGTTGCTTGTAGCCACCATGGCGGGCACCCTCTCTGGGTCATCCCGTCACCAATGGAACATATCAGTGATGTTAGAAATACTATGGTATCGGAAACCAAGGGCTAACCATTTTTTGGAACATGGGGACATTTGGAGACACTTACGGAAATTTTATTAATGTTCTAGAGATTATTCACGTTCAGATGTCGGAGCTCAACTAGTAACTTATTAAGATTAATAACTATATAATTTATAACATATTATAATAATAATAATAATAGAGATAATACTATAAAAATTTAAATTTATAATATCGTAAGCTCATATATTAATGAACTCAGCTTATAACTTATTAATATTAACAACTATGTAATTTATAACATATAATAATAATAATACAGATATATTATACAAATTAAAATTTATAGTATTTTAAGCTTATATATATTAATTAAATTTTAAAATTTGGTATTTTAAAGTTAAGTTATATATTTATATTTTAATTTCTAAATTAAAATTATATATATAAGATTCAAACTTAGATTTTAAAAAAATTATAATTTAGAATTAAGTTCTATATTTATATTATAATTTATATCACTATAAATAGAAATATTAAAATTTATATATATCTATTAAATCAAATATATTAGTTTATTATATCATATATTGAAAATATATATTTATTATTAAATATCGCTAAAATATAATTATATATTTAAAATTTTGTATTTTTACAAATTATAATTGCTAATGTTTATCTTCTTTGAAAGTAAGGAAACATATTAATGGCTCAAGGCCTAAAAGTATCTTGTGAGGATGGAAGTTGCCCCTATTACATGCCACATACAAATTAAATTTTAGATGGCCAATTTTGTCTACACATAATGGTGTAGCTGCATGCTGAGATATTCAGATTGTATCAACGGAGGTTAGACCAGTAACCATGAATACTGTAGCCTTTTCCATATTATATAATATACATGTCGTTTCCCCGCCGTATCCGAATCCTGGCTTTTAAAAAATCTGACGGATTCGGATCCATATCCGCATCCGGATCTGGATCCGGATCCGAATCCTGGTAACTTAGTAAATAAGTGAATTACACATTTTCTTGCAAGAAAAAAGGGAATAAGATCCATAGATGAAAATTTAAAAGGAAACCAAGTCTATATTAACTTTCATAGATGATTACATAACGGTCGAGTTTCGGCCGAGTTTCGGAGTTTCAGGTACGGGTATGTCCCAAAACGTCGATTTCCTAGAAGCTTCATGAACCATAGCCATGAAGTAACCTGCCTGCCTTTCTCTTTTGTTTGCTGTACTGTCCAACTAGTAAGTTTCCATGCCAGTTGTAGACCCAAGTCACAGGACATGTCTCTCAAGGTTTCGTGTCCCGTAGTTCACGTGTCAAACACAAAAACCGCCCTAAAACGTGTTGAAAACGTTTTTCTTCGCGTCCTCCATTCGAGACACGTGTTTTGGACATGGTGAAAACATGCTCTAACGATTTTGGTTCTTAGGACATGTGTCCCATGAAAAGTGACATTTAAAACCTGCAACATGGTTTATTTTTGGGTTTTTTTTGTCATTGTTCACCACCGAAGTTGAGTTTGCTCATCGCTGGAATCCAATTTGTTGTGCAGCGTGAGGAATTCTATCAGATTCGAGCGAAATGCTCACAACTTCACATCGAGTTGGACCTAGAAATGCAGGAGACGAGCGTTCACATGCTTTGCTGAGAGTTTGGAGCACTTAATTTTCTTGTAAGTTCTGTTATAGCCTACATAACTTAACTTAATTATACACGAGTGACCACGTGTAGATCGTGTGTTGAAATAAAAATCCCAGCTCCCCGTCATGTGTTCATTGCTCACTACACCTTCGAGGTCTAAAGGGAGGGAAATCTCGATTAATGCTCTGGTCAACAATGAAGTTTGAACACATATAAATTTATAGTTCATAAACTACCTTATGTGAAGTTTGAACATGATCAAACTTGTTTGAAGTTAATAACAAAAATTATAACATGAACAATGAATATTGAACTGTGAACATCATTGATGTAGGAAATTAATAAATTAACTAGTAAATTACTAAATAGTAACTGGTGTATACTAAATACTAAATAGATATCATCACGATTCATATCTATATGGATTAAGCACTATATTTTAGTATTTTTTTAATATATATATATATATATATATTGAAGTGAACAAAGTTCCTTCTATAGATTAATTACTCCAAAAGATTTGGAATATGAAGTTATCCATTGAGGATATAAATATTATATTAAATGTATGAATAATAAGAATGAGAATGAATTACAATGAGAACGAGACGCTTGCTTATATATCAAGCAAGTTTCTCTTCATGGAGTGTCATGTCCTATTTAGACATACCTCTTCAACCTAATTACTGATTAACTAATAATTATTTATACTCATTATCATTTACATTATTTTACATTATTTATATATATTTTATTCATAACGTTGCCTCCTTCCGCAAAAAGTTTTGTCCTCAAAGTTTTTCGATGAAAAAGGCTTGATCTCTTTTTCGGCTTCGAACGTCTTTCTCTCTCGGAATACTCATCCTCGTCGTTACAAGTTGATATGATATTCTTAGTGACAAACAAAATTGTCGCACTGAGAAGGGATCAGACCATCCTAGATTAATCTTCTGTATAGTATTCTGATCACTGGCATTTTGTAACGACTTGTTAGCATAACACTGGATTGAGGTTACATCACTATTATCTGGAACATCAATTTGTTGTTTCAGTTCTAAATGGTCCCGATACGTAGCATGGTTGAGTTGTCTGCTATCATGATTTAGATGCCGATAGGGAACTTTTTTGGTTTGATTTGCCCTTATTAAGTGTGAGAAATTTATTTTATTTACTTTAGGTGACGATGTTGTTGACTTGGTTACAAAATCTTCACTTGGGGTGTTTATCATCTGAACTGCAACATTTAAGTTTGTATTTTCTTCAACTTTCTTGTCTTCTTCTTGAATTATGATATTCACTGGATCGGTATTCGTTCCCTTATTTTCAACTTGAACTGTTCCCACTAGAGATTTCGACACTTCTTCTTGAGTGAATTGTTCTAACTCGTCTTTTAATGCTTTCTTATCATCCTTAAGTTTCTTAATTTGAGTGAGTCGACTTTGATTATGGTTTTTCAATCATAAAAGTTCTTTGGTTTCTGATTCATCAATATTATTTTCAGTGTTTTGGATTTTAAGCTTTTCATCTTTTAGATCTCTGATTTGTTCTAATAAATTTTTATTAAGGTTCTTTAAACGCAATGTTTCCTCTTCTTGTTCTAATAAGTGCTTCTTGAGTTCTTCCTTTGTGATCTTAGTCTTCGTCACTTGTGCCAGTAATTTTTCGACGTGGTCCTTGAGACGAGAAATTTCTTCATCCTTTTCCATTATTTCTTTGTAATGCATATCCACAAGATCTTTATGTTCATGTTCTAACGCTTTCTTGTTTTGCTGGATTTTGACTACTTTTCCATTCTCTTGATCTTTTAGCTGCACTTTCTCGATACAATGGATTACATCATTCTGTGGGAGTGATGATGGATGTAGAGAATGGAATAGGGCTTCCCTTCTCTTTCTCTCCTCAACATGTTGTCGCTTATGTATTGTGATTACTTGTTCTACATCTATTTGGAATTGTTTTTTTTTATTAATTAGAGATTCCATATTTTTTTTCACTTCTTTTATCTCCCTTTTATATATATATATATATTTCAAATATTCTCCCTTTTTTTAAATTGTTTTTAATAATTTTTTTTCTCGATTTTTTTTTATTATTTTTTTATTGTTATTCCTTTTTCTTTAATTTTAACTGCTTTTTCTTCACCCTTTTTTTAATTTTAACTTCTTCTTTTTTACCCTTTTTTTTAATAAGCTTTTCTTAAATATAATTTTTGTTTTTTTTTAATAATAATAATTTTTTTTAATATAATCAAATTAATAAACTTAATTAATTGTGATTATATACTTTATTAATAGTTTGGTTAATAAAATAGACTCACTGTAATAAACCACCGTAATAGTCACCATAATACATATCCACTGTATTTTATTAATATTTTGGCTATTGCATAGTTTGGCTAATCGTATCTGACCCGTATCAATCGTCGTATCAACACAACGTATCGTTTGGTTGACCTGCAGTGAATAACAGTGTGGAACTCTTTTCATGGACCGTCACTGGGATTGTCGGACAATGGAGATATCGCAGAGCTGAATCAAGTCAATAGAATGGAGCAGAACCGAAATGGATGCGGCAGGCATGCAACTGATAGCGTACGGAATGGACAACGGCAGAATGCAGATAGTGCAGCGGACAACGTTGGACGAAAGAGGAATTGGTGTGGGCAGCAGAGATGAACAACGAGGGTTTGATGGCAGCGGTTATCACGGTGGCCAGTGTTTCTTGGACAACGGTGATAACAGTTGGTGCAATTGCTGCAATAGAGGAAACCGTGCAAGGGGTTGCGAGTGGCCAAGAGAGACTGTGGCTGCGTATGGGCTATGGTAGCTGTTAGAATCGCAGGGACAAGGGAAGCAATTACTGTTGAGAGGGCTCGATGATTACAACAATGGTGGCTCACTTGTGACAGTTGGGAGTAAATGGAAATGAATCGGGAGTGCAGCGGTTGTATAGAAACAAGATAGCAGTGATTTTTTTTTAACAACACAAAGAAACCCTGTGTTACAGTAATAGATTTTTAATTTAAATCAACTGCTAGGCGGCGGTGACTGTGGTAGCCTGTCAGGGTTATGCTGTGGACGACTTACTGTTTGTAATGGTCGTCTGATCGTTGCTCTGGATTGTGGGTAGCCGTGCAATGTTTGTTGGTGGCCTGGAGCCGTGGTCTAGCCCCATGGGTACAACAAAAATCAGAAGGAGTACGGTTGGTATATATATATATATATATATATATATATATATATATATATATATATATATATATATATATATATATATATATATATATATATATTTTTTTTTTCTTTTTCTTCTAATATCCTTTGACAAATGACGGAGAAACTCCCAAATTGCAGAGAAACGCTTGAATTATGACCGCAACAAATTTGATGACAATTGATGGCCAAGGGCATTTGACGAATCAATGATAGAGAAACTCCAAACGTGTAGCGAATGCTTCAATCACGATGACAACAAGGTTGATGATTTTTGATGGTCAAAGACCTAGATCGGAGAACGAGCTCTGTGCAACGGTTAAGCAGCCAAAGAATCGAACTGCTCCGATACCAAATGAAGTGAACAAAGTTCCTTTTACAGATTAATTACTCCAAAAGATTTGGAATATGAAGTTATCCATTGAGAATATAAATATTATATATTAAAAATGTGTGAATAAGAATGAGAATGAATTACAATGAGAACGAGAGGCTTGCTTATATATCAAGCAAGTGTCTCTTCATAGAGAATCATGTCCTATTTAGACATACCTCTTCAACCTAATTACTAATTAACTAATAATTATTTATGCTCATTATCATTTACATTATTTATATATATATATTTTATTCATAACATATATATATATATATATATATATATATATATATATAACGTGTCCCTCGTGTCCTGTTTCCGGGGTCGTGTCTCATGTCGAATACTCGTATTTACGTGTCCCCCGTGTTCTCGTGTCGTCGTGTCATGTGACTTAGTTGTAGACCTTTTTATCCAACATGAAAGGATCACCGAATGTTATTTGTCAACAAAGTCCTTCAACTATCTATTGATCTTATTTCAGCGTCCAAATCATCTTGTTTATGGAAACATTATGATAGACAGTGGAGAACATCAATGTAAGTCGATGCAACTTGTATGAAGCAAGATTCAGGCCAACACATGCCCTTGTGGCTCTTTGATTCTCTTGTTTCTCATCAAAGGAGATTATGAATATCATTGATGTATTGATTGCAAGGACCAGAACAAGAGTACTGTGAAAAACAACTACCACTTTCTACTATCAATGACTTTATTGACCAATCTTGATAGTTTAAATGGTTTACGAAGCTTGATTTGACTTTTGGTGTAATGTCCCTTTCGGGAATTTTGTGGTATTTTCTTGAGAATTTTCTCTATAAAATTTTATGCCAACATTTTCGCCAAAAACCCACGAAATTGCCCCAAAATGCACTAGTAAATAGCAACCCAAAAATTATACAAGCACGACAAATACATTGACAATTTGTAGAAGTAAACCCAGAAACTCAAATAAAATGCAACATAAGAAATGACCCAGCTTCATTTATTATAATATAGCATGCAAAGTACAACTGGAAATATGTGAGACAAAATAGGAAAGATGATAGCTGAGTGGACCTCCAAATATTTTGCTGATATGCTGATCCTGATCTCTCAAAACTCCACAACTACTGGACTCTCCCTCCAACAACAACTACTACCGAATCAACTGAAAGACAATGAAGCACTCCTAGATGAAGTTTCCTCAAAGAGAGTTGGGTGTTTTTGTCCCAGGGCTACCAATGAAGTAGAGAATCGGGTTCTCAACCTCTCATACAAGAAGAAATATCAAATCCAAGATGTCCTCAAATGGCCTCCTCCTCTTTTATTAATTTGATGGACCACCTAGAACCTCTTTTTTTATTATTATTTTAATCATGGAGCACTTTTCCCTCTTCTATTTTAATTAAAATATTCTTTTTAATGTGGGAAAAGGGTAAGTTTTCCACCATGCCTCCTCAGGTCACTGAAAATCACTTCTAACCATTTCGTCCTGTAGATCTTCTCGTTTCAGTTCCAACGAGCTATTACACTAAGGTGTCCTGCCAAGTAATCCTCGTCTATGTCACAAGGTTCGTCGAACTTTAACCTTGAGGTTCGAGTTTTGGCGAACCTTAAAAAAAAATTGAGGTTCAACGAACCTCATCGAACCTCATAGCCATTGACCAAGTCCATAGATCAAAAATCATAACTTCCTATCGCAACTCAAGCTTGTAATTTATCCTTGCAGTTTCGATGTTTGTGATAGCATTTTTGATGTTTACTAATGTTGATTTCTTACTATTTTATACTATAATTCATTTTATATATATATATATATATATATATATATATATATATATACGAACCTAATGACGAACCTCATCAAAACATTCGAACTCAAACCAAACCTAATCATTGTCGAACCTGAACTCGAACTTGAGCCATGTGACATTGATCCTCGTGAAATGCCACGTTAAGTGTAATTAATTGAGTCAGGCCCATTAATAACTTTGTTTTGTGAAAGTTGTTGGAATGCCGAGGAATGAAAGGCAAACTATGCAGATGATGGAATATACCAAGCGAGTGCCATTGACCTCATAAAAACTCCTCAAAACCTAGGTTCAGAGTTGTTCGCGCCAACCAACAAAACCCTAACTGCTAGCCCTTTCGTGACAACCTGCATAGTGCAGGCTGCAGTCTCACCCGAAGTTGTATTGGGTGATGCTAGAACTAGGTTTCTGCATCCCAAGACGATGTGATATGTGGTCTTAAGCTCTTGTAGCTCAGATTTGCCTTCGCGCAAATCGATATCCTTCTAGGGCTCGCTACTGCAACTGTAAGGAACGACTTCTAGACCTTCGCGAGGGTCTGTGATCAGACTTTATAGACCTTAAGGAAGCAGTCTCTCTACTTTCACACACTAGTTAATAACCCTAGATGTGCCTTCGTGCAGATCTATGCAACTCGTAAGAATTCCTAGCAACTTCAACATTTATCTTCACGAAAATATATAATCACATTATTCATCCATAAATATTATAAATTCAATAGATTCGTGCAACATTTACACATTATTCCATAGAAAACACATTATTAAGCAACAGAATATAACATAAACAAAATTCACAATAATACCCAAATGCAAGGTATTTCTCCAAAATCTGTCTTTATTCAGTTCCAACGTTCAATTTCCAGATTTTTCCGCCCCGCGCACTCAGCTATAGGGGTCCGCGCACTCAGCTGCAGACTTTCCAAGGTCTCATGCGCACTCAACTAAAGGAGCCTTCCCCTTTTGCCTAAGTACAAGAAACAAAGCTTTCCTGCCTTAGCACTTGCCCAAAACAACAATTTTCATCCAAATTATTAACTTTTTCTTCTAGACTCGCTATGACTCAACTACATATAGCTTTTCCAATACACTACCATGGTCCACAAACCATGGGTGAGTCTCGAAACTGACCTATTACTTAGCCAAACAAGGGGCTAAAAACCCCTTTGACTCCTATCTAGCTGCATGTTGATTTTTGGTAGCATTGGATGTGCTCTAGCCTTGAAATTTGGGGAGGCTAAAGCACATGAGATCTCCAAGACCTAGAAATCATTTTGAAAAATTCCACCTGGATGAAGAGTTGTTAAAATAATTAATATTTTTAATGGGTTCCTAAGTCTAAACTTAGGAAAATAAAAATATTAATGGGTATTAATAAAGATAAGGGTGAGAAGCTTCTAAGAGACAAGGATCAAGTTTTAGCCATTGATTAGGGACTTAATCTCGGTCATTGATTCGTCAATAGGAAAAGTATAAGAGAAGACTTGAAGATCATTTGGAGACACACTGGTAGATACTCAATATATGTAGGAAAATCAATTCTCAAGTAAAGGAGATCGATTTGAGAGAGAGAGTTGCAGGGTGGAGGAAGAGGAGGGCATTAGTAGCAGGCAGTGACTGAGGAGGAGGTGACACAGGGACAGTGGGAGACAGCGCAGAGAGAGACATAGTCCATAGGAGAGACGCAGTCTTCGCGCACGCTGACGCGAAGGGACGCAGAGCCACTCAGGTTTACGCTGAGCCACGCAGAGTGACCCAGAGGTGACCCAGGAGTGGGAGCAGGGTCTCCAAAGTGTTAGAAAGTCTCAAAGGGAAAGTCTGAGGTCTTTTCTTTCAGTTTCTCTGTAAAATCATTCCTTGTAAAAGCAATTGCTACTGAAGATTAATAAAGGCCTCATCAGCTGCACTAGTTTTCCCACATTGGGTTTTCCCGGGGACAATTGTAAAAAAAAATTGTGTTGATGTGATTGGTTCTTGTGCATGTATTTTTTCTCTGGGTAATTGTGTGATAATTGTAGTAGAATTTATTTTAACATTTGTTGAAGGGAATTTGTAAATAACTTATTGTGAATAATAAGTAGGTGAAATAAATTAGTTGTTGCAGTAGAACTTCAATTTAGAAATTTTCACATGGTATCAGAACAGAGATTCGGCAACAGGAGAGAGAAATCAACTATGGGTCAAGAGCTGATGCAAAGGCATCCACTCAAGGGGACTCGCACAAATTTCCAGAAGCATGCGCAAGGGATGTGAATTACAATTATTCTATGTTAGCTTCCAAATTGGAAGAAGAAGTTGCTTGCTTAGCAAGCTCTACCTCCTCTAAGATTTGGTATATAGACAGTGGAGCTTCCTGGCATATGGCAGGAATCCGAGAATGTTTTTCAGATTATTAGGAAGAAAGAATGAATTTTCAGATCACCATGGGAAATAAGGCAAAGTGTACTCCAGTAGGAAGAGGTACTATGGTCTTTCAAACCGAAGTAGGAGAGCGGCTTCGAGCAACCAATGCGCTGCATGTGCCGGGATTGGGAATGAACTTACTCTCCATATCTCAACAAAACAAGGGCTATGACATTTTCTTCATTAAGGAGAAGGTACGTCAAACACTCGAGTTGGAAAAAGAAGGCCTAGATTGGAATTAGAAGTAACAGGTTGTACAGGTTGCAGCTAGAATCACCAATGGCACTAATAGGCAGTAATGGAGACAAAGATTTGAATGAACTATGGCACAAGGAGGATGGGACACTTACACTATGGGGCTCTAAGAATTCTCAGGAAAACAGTATCACGAGTTCCAGAACTAAGTACTAAACGAGATGATATATGCAGAGGGTGCGCTCTGGGCAAGTATGCCAAAGCAACGTTTTCCAAAAGTAACAATAGGGCTAAGAGTGTGCTAGGATTGATACACTTAGATATCTGCGGACTAATGTCCACAAAAGCTCTTAATGGTGCCGAATACTTCGTCCCCTTCATCGATGGCCATTCCAGAAAGACTTGGATCTACTTTATGAAAACCAAGGATGAGGTTTTTGGTTGATTCATAGAGTTCAAGGCTCTAGTGGAGAATCTGATAGGAAATAACATAAAAGTGTTGCACTCAAATAATGGTGGAGAGTTTGTTGACAAGGAATTCACTGATTTTTGCGCTAAGGAAGGCATCAGAAGAGAGTGGAGAACTCCCTACAATCACTCCGGAGAAGGTCTTCACAGGGAAGACACTTGAAGTCAGTCATTTCAGGATATTTGGGAGTTTAGCGTATTGCTGTATACCCGAAGAAAAGAGAAATAAAGTAGGAAGGTAGTATTTCGGCGGGATGTAAAGTTCATGGAGGACAGAGCTTTCAAGAAATCCCGAGAAATGCCTTCCGAGGAGCAGTCGAAAGACGAGTTGTTGGTCAAACCACTTCAACCAACAAAAACTCGTACAAAAAATTATCCTGAAGACAAAGCTTCAGAACAGGAGGAATCTCAGGAAGAGGAAGAGCTGATAGATGTGCCTACTACCAATGGAAGAACGAGTCGGGAACTCCGACAGATTCTACGGGATGCAGAAGACTTCATTGGTGCACCCAAGAATAGTAAAAGGGAGCGAAGACAGCTAGACAGATACTAGGCCCTAATAGCTCAGGTCGGGGAACCTTCTAGTTTTCAGGGGGCTGTTCAACATCAAGTATGGGTAGATGCTATGGTGGAGGAATACCACTCTATAATGGTCAATGATGTCTGGGAAGTGGTACCTATGCCTCATGACAGATCAGTGGCACATCAGGATGGATCTATAAGGTCAAATATGCTGCAAATGGCAGCATGGAGAAATACAAAGCTAGGTTTGTGTCTAAGGGGTATGCTCAGAAGGAAGGGATAGATTACAAAGAAACCTTCGTCCCAATAGTCGGGTATACTTCTATTAGAACCGTGATATCTCTTGCAACACAAATGGATTGGGAGATTCATCAGATGGATGTCAAGATGACATTCTTGAACGGGGTAATAGAAGAGGAAGTATACATTGAAGAACTAGAAGGTTTCAAGACACATGAGAAGAAATCTCATGTATGCAGATTAAAGAAAGCCTTGTATGGGCTTAAACAAGGACCTAGAGCATGGTATAGTCGAATTGATGGCTGCTTGAAGAAGATGGGGTTCGTCAAGAGTGATGTAGACCCTAATCTCTACTCCCTAGTCATAGAGAATGAGCTTCTAATCCTAGTGTTATATGTGGATGATCTCTTCTTGACAAGATCATCTAGGCTCATCAAAGACTGCAAGAAGAACCTAGCCACAAAATTTGACATGAAGGATTTGGGACAAATGCATTACTTCCTGGGGTTGGAAGTTTGGTAGTAGAAGGGTAAGGTCTTCCTACGACAAGGGAGATATGCTATAGAAATCTTGAAGAGATTCAGGATGCAAGACTGTAGACCTATGGCTACTCCAATGATCACCAATTGGAAGAAGATTGATGCATCAGAAGATAAAGACGTTGATCCCACCTTGTACATGCGACTTATTTTTGATTTGGGGTAGCATCGAATGTGCTCTAGCCACGAAAATTAGTGGAGAGGCTAAGGCACATGAGCCCTCCAATACGCAGAAAGGGTCTGGGCAGATTCTAAACAGTTTGGGAGATATTAAAATAATTAATATTTTTAATAAAGTCCCTAAGTCTAAAATTAAGGAAAATAAAATATTAATGTGAATAAATATAAATCTGTGTTAGAATGGTCCAAAAGTCATGGATCAGGCCATATCTAATCTTAGTCGTTGATTTGTCAACGAGAAAAGTATAAGAGGAGGCTTGAGGGTCACTTGGAGAACACATCGAATTGATCGAGATTTTGACTTTCTGGGGCAGGTTTTGTTGAGGAATTCGAGAGAGTGATCAGAGTTGAAGCTGAGGGGTAGTGAATACAGAAGCAGAGAGGCAGAGATAGTGCAGGGAGGATCAGCGCAATAGCCAGGAAAGATGACACAAAGGGCAAAAGCCGAAATTGCCGGGAACAATTGGAATTGTTGGAACAACCGGGAAAGCTGACGCAGAGGGCAACAGCCAGAACTGTTTGGAACAGCCGGAACTGCCGAGAACTGCCAGAACTACCACAAAAGCTGATGCAGAGGGCAGAAGAGGCTGACGCTGGGGTTTTTCGTGTGGCAGATTAGAGTTGAGGAGTTGCTGGAGTGTTTATCCGGGGTTTCAGCCAGAGCATCTGTCTCTGAAGGAGAGGTACTACTGCCGAGATTTTTCTCTGTTGGGTGAGCAGGTTTTAGCACCTAGATTGTATTCAGAAACTGCATAATAATAAAACCCTCAGATAGCTACACTGGTTTTCCTGCATTTGGTTTTTCCAAGGACATTAGTCCAAAAATAACAGTGTCATCTGTGTGCTTGTTTCTGTTTCCTTTAGTTGATGATCTATAATGTGTTGAGCATGTACTTGTATTTATTTCCAGTATTTACATGGTAAATAACTTGTTAATTAAAAAACCAAGTAGGTAAGAATAAATCAGTAAAGTGCATGAAGGGTTTCTAACATGTCAAACTTAGAAATTCCAACATGGTATGAGAGGGCGATTGCAAATCATAGTAGAACTAAGGACATCAGCTGAGCAGAGAAACAACAATAGAAAATAGTTGTCCCGAGTGACAAAATTTGTTCCTAGCAGAGAAGTAGCAAGGAAGGGGTGACGCAGTGCCTGTGTCATCAAGTTTGAGCTGGGAAGAGGATCAGTGCAGTGGCAGAGGGGAGCAGACTCGACCTGCATAGTGCCCGATCATCTTTCTTAGTCAGGAAGGATTGATGCCCGTGGCCAGGAGGTGCGAATTTTGCTGGTGTGGGGATTACGCAGAGCCTAGAACCTCTAACGTTCAGTTTGCTAGGGCTTAGGAGGCTGTGGGTAAGTTGCAAAGTGAAGTTGGTGGGGTACTGTAGTCAGAACAATACCTAACAGGGCAAGACCAAGGGGAGGGAGTTGCTACCGAGGTGGATTTCTAGCCAAGGAATCCAAATCAGTGGTGCAGTTGCACAGATGATTGTAGAGGGGCAAATTGACGGTTGGCAGAAGGATTTCTAGGAGGGAAATTAGGACTCAGAGGGAGTCCAGAAGAGAACTTCCAGGTGGGAAGTAGAGAGACTCGGAGGAGTCGAACCGAGAACTTCCATATGATAAGTAGAGAGACTCAGCAGGAGTCGAACTTAGAACTTCTAGGCAGGAAGTAGAGACTCGGAGGCGTCAATAGAGAAGAGTAGAGAGATGGTTGTGAATGGGCTGAGGGATCAGGATAGGCTGGACGGAGCGGCCAACTTTGTGGTTTGGATGGTCAGGATCTTGTCCATTCTAGATAATTATCATATCAAGGCCTTCGCCTTGAGGGATGATAACTGTGCCATGAGTGCTCACACACCACTTGGGCGGAAGTGGGGAGACATTAAGCTGTAGTTAGACGGACTACAAGCAATGAGGGGCAGGATCCTCGAGGTAGCTAGCCTCTTGGATTAGACCTTGCTACGGGAGCCCCAAAGAGGAGTAGCAGTACTGGTGGATGTTAGTAGAGACGAATGTGGATGGAGCGACAGAGGGAGCTACAGTGCAGAATTCCTAGGACAGCGTGAGGCAGCAGTGCGAGAAGCACGAGAGTGTTGCACCAATGCAAGATGGCACAGAGAGGTGTATAACTGTGCGAGATGCACAAAGTTGTTGCAATAACGCAGAGGTCAGAGAGGAAGCACTTTTCAGTGACAGAGGGAGCTTCAACATCAAGAGTGTTTCTAGCCTGACGAAGATGTCAGAGTTGGGAGATCAGTTACTTACTTCTCAGTAACTGAGTTGCAGTGCAGCAGTTAGCAGTGGTAGTGCTATGGGCAGCGCGATGCAACATGATGAGAGGGGTTGCAGTGCAGATGCAGCAGTGGCAATCGCTGGGCCATGGTTAGCAGTACAGGGTGCAGCGGTGTAGAGGATGTTGGGCAGGTTGAAACAGTACCCAGAGGTACTTTTCCGATCCACTGAACTTCCTGCCCAATCTGCATCAGTAGATCCACTCAACCTGATATCCTTCCCCTTGTTGTACAAGAGCCCATAATCAACTATTCCCTGTAAATCCCTGAGAACGTGCTTGGCTGCTGCCCAATGAGCCCTCTTTGGTTCCACCATGAACTGACTGAGGGTGTTTATAGCATAGCAAATATCTAGCCTAGTATTGACTAGGTACACCAGGGACCCTATGAGCTGTCGGTATAGGGTGGGATCCACATCCCTGTCTTCTGATGCATCAATCTTCTTTCAGTTGGTGATCATTGGCGTAGCCATAGGTCTACAGTCTCCCATCCCAAACCTTTTCAGGATTTCTATAGTATACCTTCCTTGCCCAGGGAAGATTTCTCCTTTATTATGCCAAACTTCCAACCATAGGAAATAGTGCATTTGTCCCAGATCCTTCATATCGAACTTTGTGGCTAGATTTTTCTTGCAGTCCTTAATGAGTCTGGATGATCCTGTCAGGAAGAGAGCATCCACATATAATACTAAGATAAGTGGCTCGCTCTCTACGACCAGATAGTAGAGATTCGAATCCGCGTCACACTTGACAAACCCCATCTTTTGCATGTAGCATCTATTCGAAGATAACCACGCTCTTGGTGCCTACTTCAACCCATACAAGGCTTTCTTTAGTCTGCATACATGAGACTTCTTCTCATGAGTTTCAAAGCCCTCTGGTTGTTCAATGTATATTTCTTCGTCTATTACTCCGTTCAAAAATGTCGTCTTGACATCCATCTGATGGATCTCCCATCCCATCTAGGCTGCAAGAGATATAACGGTCCTAATAGATGTATACCTGGCTACCGGGGCGAAGGTTTCCTCATAGTCAATCCCTTCCTTTTGAGCATACCCCTTAGCCACAAACCTGGCCTTGTATTTTTCAATATTGTCGTCAGCAGCCTATTTGATCTTGTAGATCCATCTTGAACCTACCACAGATCTGTCTGAGGCCTTTACATCACCTCCCAAACATCATTTACCATTATGGAGTTATACTCATCCACCATCGCATCTAGCCAGACCTAATGCTAAGCTGCCTCCTTGAAGATGGTAGGCTCTCCATCCTGAGCTACTAACGCCTAATACTTGTCTGGTTGTTTTTGCTCCCTTTTCCTGTTCCTTGGCTCTCTGATGAAGTTTTCTGCATCACGCAGAATCTGACGAAGTTCCCTGCTGGTTCTTCCTCTTCCAACAAGTGCTTTTGTTTGCTCCTCTTCCTCATCCTGAGAATCTTCCTGATCTGAGGAAGGATTCTTCACTTCCGTTGGTTGAAGAGGCATGACCAATGGATCCTCTTTTGACTGCTCCTTGGAACGCATTTCGCGAGATCCTCTGAAAGCTCTGTCCTCCATGAACTTTACATCTCGTCGTACTACTACGTTCCTTCTCTCTCGAAGATAGATCCTATATGCCTTAGCATTCTTGCTATATCCTGCCAGATACCCCTTTTTTGCAGTGTGATCCAGCTTCTTCCTCCTTTCTTCAGGTATGCGACAATATGCCAAACTCCCAAATATCCTGAAATGATTGACTTTAGGTGTCTTCCCAGTGAAGACTTTCTCTCGAGTAATGTTGCCCAATGCCCGATGAGGAGTCCTATTCTGAACGTAGGCAGTTGTGTTGCATGCTTCTGTCCATAGGAATTTTGGCATATCTTGATCATATAGCATGGCCGTAGCTACTTCTACAATAGTCATGTTTTTTCTTTCTGCCACTCCATTCTGCTCCAGATTGTAGGGAGTTGTCCACTCTCTTCTAATGCCCTCCTTAGCACAATAATCAGTGAAGTCCTTATCTACATATTCTCCACCATTATCTGAGCGCAAGACTTTTATTTTCTTACTTGTCAGATTCTCCACTAGAGCCTTGAACTCCTTGAATCGACAAAAAACCTCATCCTTGCTTTTCAGAAAATAGATCAAAGTTTTCCTCGAGTGATCATCAATGAAGGTAAGGAAATACTCGGCACCGCTGAGTGCTTTGACGGACATAGGTCTGTAGATATCTGAGTGTATCAATCCTAGTACACTCTTGGCCCTGTGGTTGCTCCTAGGAAATGTCGCCTTGGCATACTTTCCTAAAGCGCATCCCCTGCATACATCATCTCGTTTCGTACTCAGATCCGAAACTCCTGTTACAGTGCTCCTGAGAATTCTCAGAGCTCCATGGTGCAAGTGACCCATCCTTCTGTGCCATAGTTCTTTTAAGTCTTTGTCCACATGACTGCCTATTAGTGCCATTGGAGATTCTAGTTGTAATCTGTACAACCGATTACTTTTGATCCCAATCTGCACTTTCTTTTTCCAGCTCGGGTGTTTGACGTATACCTTTTCCTTGATGAAGTAGACGTCATAGCCCTTGCCTTGTAGTTGTGACACGGAAATTAAGTTCATCCCCAATCCTGGCACATGCAGCACATTTGTGGCACGGAACCGCTCTCCCAATTCTGTCTGAAAAACTATGGTACCCTTTCATACTGGAGTACACTTTGCCTTGTTCCCCCTGGTGATCTGAAAGTTCATCTTCTCTTCTCGATATTCTGAGAAACAGTCCCTGATTCCCGTCATATGCCACTAGGCTCCACTGTCTATATACCATACTTTTGATAATGCAGCACTAGTCATGCACACCACTTCTTCTTCCAACCTGGAATTTAACATAGAGAAATCGAAATCTCTCTCTCTTGTGCAATCTTCTGAAAATCTGCGTGGGTCCCCTGAGGTGGATGCCTCTACATCGTGATCTCGACCCATAATTGATTTTCCCTTTCTGTCTTTGATTACTTCCTCTGATACCATGTGAAAATTTTATCACTACGACAACTGATTTATTTTTCCTACTTATTTCATCATAAGTTATTCATGAAATTACTTCAACAAACATTAAAATAAATACTGTTGTGCATTGGATAATCCAGCACTCCCCGTGTGTTTCGTGACATGGACTAACTGCCTCTCGAGGATCCGTTAACTCTGGTGATGCGTCCGTTTACTAACACCTGCGGGTTTTGGTGTAATGGCAATCGTGATCCCAACAAGTGGTATCAGAGCCAAAGGTCTCGAGTTCGAATCACACCCGGCTCGCACTAGGGGGGAGATTGTTGGGCATTGGATAATCTAGCACTCCCCGTGTGTTTCATGACATGGACTAACCGCCTCTCGAGGATCCGTTAACTCTGACGATGCGTCCGTTTACTAACACCTGCGGGTTTTGGTGTAACAGCAATCGTGATCCCAACAAATACTGCTGCAACTATCACACCGTAATACAGAAACAAACATATGCACACATTGACTAATGTCCCCAGAAAAACCCAATGTGGGAAAACCGGTGCAACAAGGATTTTATTATTCAGCAATGTTCTTGTATAACAAGGTGCCAAACTGGCTTACCCACAGATAGACAAACTTCCAACACTTTTCTAAACCCAGCATAGGCCATACTGACCTTTGCTCTAGCTTGAAACCCTCTGTGTTAGCCTACTGAGGCTCTGCATAACCTCTCTGGGCTTTTGCGTCACTCTTGTAGCCTCTGCGTGGATGACGCAAGCCCTTCTGGCTTTGCACAGTCTCTTCTGCCTCTGCGTGGCTTCCTCTGGCTCTGCGTCTGCCTCTTCTGCGCTGATCTCCGTCTCTCTATTCCGTACTTGTTGCCTCCTGACTGCTCTCCAGACCATTGGTTCAATTTCTCAACAAACCCCGCTACAAAAAAATTGACTGGTCTCC
Source organism: Pinus tabuliformis (assembly GCA_031772625.1). Classification (NCBI taxonomy): domain Eukaryota; kingdom Viridiplantae; phylum Streptophyta; class Pinopsida; order Pinales; family Pinaceae; genus Pinus; species Pinus tabuliformis. The sequence goes on along the minus strand of CM062812.1, from coordinate 991,777,837 downwards.
CTCAGTGTGTTCTCCAAGTGCCCCTCAAGCCTCCTCTTATACTTTTTCTGTTGACATCTCAAAGACGGAGATTAAGTCCCTAATCAACAGCTAAGATTAGATTTGACTTGATCCATGTATTTTGGACCATTCTAACATAGATTCATATTAATACACATTAATATTTTATTTTCCCTAAGTTTAGACTTAGGGACTCCATTAAAAATATTAATTATTTTAATATCCCCTGATCTGTTTAGAATCTGCCCAAACCCTTTCTGGGTATTGGAGATATTGTGTGCCTCAACCTCTCCACCAAATTTCGTGGCTAGAGCACATCCGATGCTACCCCAAATCAACAAGTAGAAACTTGATTAATGATACCTCCTCTTGTGTTCTAACGACGCAATGTCTTCGACACTGCAGAGACTATGGCTCTGACGACTGCAAGGTCACCTAGTTAACCACTAAAGAGGTGCTAATCCCCTCAAGCTAAATTGAGAAAGGTGTTCCTATTCTTTATCAATCAAGCTTATGCTTGAAGATAAATTATTAATGCAAGAGGCTATCCCTAGTATGCAAGTGCAAGAGATGAATGCTCTTCAGGTGAGATTACTTAATTTGTTAAGTACTTAATGGCAATGATTTTGGATTAAGAACAATAAGGTACTTAAACAATAAATGAATATAATCTCAATCACAAGAGACTGTGTTCAAGCTTAAAAGTGTTAGAGAAATGTGGCAGTAATATAAATAGACAATTGCTCAAAGACAAGATTAATGCTACTTAAGACAATTAACAATCTCCAAGATTATAGTTAATAAATCATCAATATGCCACTTAGATACAAGAGAGAAATTTAAAGCTTTTATCATATGATCAGAATAGCATCCACAAGAGATATCCAATTTAACAATGAGCAATGAATCCACTCAATGATAGTAATGGCAATGTAAAATTAAGAGCATTAATCCACAATGTCATTTAGAGAAATTAGCCAATTAACACTTATCAACTTGATTAGAGCACTTGTGTAAATGCAAGAGTGTAAAAGACGCCAATGACTAAAACTAAGCCCAAATCACTTCAACCATGAATGATTATGAATTGTAAAATTTCCTTACCCAATTTTAGCGACTTATACTAGACTTATTATCGCTGCAACCTTGTATTCAGAGGTCTGCAATTTTATATCAGCAGTCAAGAAGTGATGCAAGATGCCAAAGATAAGCTAGAAAATTAATGCATTTAACTTCCAATAATATTCACTTGATTATAGAACTGCTTAGACACTATAGATGAAATTTATTATGCTAAGATCTATTGAAAATGCAACAAGAAAATCTATTTTTGACTTTGCCTTGTCAAACTAGATTAAAATTCAAATTTCTATCTCAGTAGAATACTTAGAGGTAGTTAATTGAGGTGACATGGCACTTGTCACTCCATTAACTCAGTAAATTCGAGTTTGGGAAGCTTGAGTTCAGTTAAGTATGTTTGATTGCTAATTTATAGCAATCTATTTTCAGTTAATTTGAGTTATTGTTAGTTTAACTAGTTCTAACTGTCAGAAGAACTAGTGGAGGTCAAGTTGTGGAAGTGGAACTTCAACCACACTCAATCATCAACCAATTAACTGATCAATTGGCCCAAAATAATTGTTGCATGTAGAGAATTCGAGTTACCCAGTTGAGATGGAGATTTGAAGGCAGTGTACGATCAGTTTTAACATATTCTAGTGTGTACAAGTGGTGCATGCAGTCAAATATTGACCTAAGGCAATTGCACAATTCCAGAGTGTGAAATTCCTAAAAAATAGGGGCAATTTCCCGAGGGAACACCGCAAGGAAATAGGAGCTTGGGAAGGCTTGAAATTGGCTAAGTGCTAGCTAGGTTCAGTCAATTAGGCAAAGGGATAGATTATACACTTGCAGGGTGTGCTCAAGCTTGAGCAAGTGTATGTATTTCTTCTCTATTCTCTGATTAATGCAATATAGATGGTAAGGGGTTTTGAGCAGTTGGTTTCCCCTAGATAAATCTTTGTGCATGTGTGATGTTTCCTTTTGCATGTCTATGATTCTTGTTTTAAATGGTGAATTAACTTTCGCAGATTAGTAGAGCGGCTTCAAGTCTTGTGATTTACTAAATTTCATGAGAAGTATTAAATCTACACATTAATTTCTACATGGTATCAGAGTTGGAATCACTGTAGAGCATAGATTACAAAGTTGTCATTACAGGACAGGGTTGTCGGTTTTCTTTATGACTAAGAAGATGGCTTTCAATGGACTAAGGCTCGAGTATGCGCTTGAGGGTAGCTCAATTTATGTTGCATGGAAGGACCGCATGGACGCAGTACTGGAGGATAATGGGTTCAAGGAATCCATTGATAATGATAATCTTAAACCAACAACATCTGATGCTAAGGGTCTAGCAGAATGGAAGAAGTGTGTAGCCAAGGCGAGGAGGATCATATTGGAGGGAGTACGAGACCATATTGTCTCAAATCTCCACGGGAAAGAGACTTCGTATGCAATGTGGCAAGCGTTGACAGATTTGTTCCAGAATAGTAGTGACCACAGGAAATTGGCACTCAAGGACAAACTTCAAAATATCGAGAAGCAAAGGAACGAGACCATTCCATAGTCCCTGAGCAATTTCACACAATGTCGGGAAGAACTTGGTCAAGTTGATGTTACTGTAGTAGAGGATGAGAAGACCACGGGAGGAGCAGCGGGTGAAGCCTTGGCTTCACAGTTCGAGATTGACTTTACTCTCATTGCATACATGGCCAATACAGTGATGGGAAGTGTGTGGTACTTGGACAATGGTGCCTCATTCCATATGACGAGGAATAAAGATTTTTCAGATGATGGAAGGTACAACGCAACTGGGATCAGTACAGTCACCTTTCAGAGGGAGTCGGGCTCCTCTCTCAAGCTCGAGGATGTGATGTTTGTACTGGGTCTAAAGAAGAATCTTGTTTCTGTGTAGTTTTGGAAGAACATGGCTATGATGTAATCGTCAACAAAGGAAAGGCATTCTTGAGATACATAGCCACGAGATAGGTGAAGAAGATTGGGGTTCAGGTGAAGAACCTCTACAAGCTAGATGTGGAGGATTGTGTTGCATTGAGCACAAAGGCGGAAAAGATGCAAAGTCGCGATGTCGACGAACTTTGGAATAGAAGTCTTGGCCATTTGCATCGTGCTTTGAATATCATGCAGTAGATTACCACATGCCTCCCCAAAGGAGCACTAGAGCAGCAATACACATGCAATGAGTGTACCTTTGGGAAGTACACAAAAGCCACTTTCTATGATTGGAACAACATAGCACATGTAGTCCTTGAAAGGATCCACTCTGATGTTTGTGGACCTTTCTCCATAGCCTCCACTGCCAGGCACACATATTTTGTCATCTTTATTTATGATTACTCACGGAAGTGCTTAATCTTCTTCATGTGGAAGAAGGATGAAACTTTTTCCAAGTTCTTAGAGTTCAAGGCACTAGTGGAGAAAGAAAGAGCAAGAAGGTGAAGCATCTCAGGAGCGATAATGGAGATTAATAAGTGTTGAATGAGTTTAAAAATTTATGTGCAATAGAAGGCATTCGACGAGAGTTGACAACACCCCACAACCCACAGCAAAACGGGGTGGTTGAAAGGAAGAACCGAAGCATTATGGGAGCAACACCGACGATGTTGCATGACAAAAGCCTTCCTCTACATGTGTGGGATGAAGCGTGCAACACTATAGTCTATTTGCAGAACAGGAGTCTTGATCGAATTCATGGCATGATAACACTAGAGGAGGCTTTCTTGGGGAGGAAGCCGAATGTGCCACACTTTCGAATCTTTGGAACCTTTGTCTATTGCCCTGTCTCCAAAGATTCAAGGAAGAAGATAGAGCTGACAACTGAGTTGGGGGTATTTGTGGGTTATACAGAAACTCCCCACAACTACCGTGTGTATTTTCCATCCTTCAGAATGACAGTTGTGCGACAAGATGTCAAATTTGATGAAAATGAAGCCATGTGGTGCTCTCTTGAGAGGAAGTTTCAGATCCCACCAGAGGAGGAGCTTTTAGCTCCAAAGGAGGAGCCTCTAGATGTTGTGGAGCAGCCACAAGTGGAGGAGTTGAGAGTGGAGACAGCCATTCAAGCAAAACCATCCAGAGAAGCTGAGAGACTTGTGTAGGATGCGAGGGAGTTCAAATCAACGCAGGGAGAGAAGGTCACTAGATCGGTACGCTGGCTACCTGGCTCTAATGACTGAGGTAGTAGAGATTGAGCCATCCTCATTCGAGGAAGAAGTAGAGAAACTGGAATGGGTTGATGCAATGGTGGAGGAGTACAAGTCCATTGTAAAGAACAATGTTTGGGAAGTGGTCCCAAGAGCAGTAGACAAATCAGTGGTGGGTTTGAGATGGATCTTTAAGGTGAAGCAAGTAGCAGACGAAAGCATAGAAAAGTACAAGGCTAGATTTGTGGCCAAGGGGTACTCTCAAGTGGAGGGTATTGACTATGAGGAGACCTTTGCTCCTTTAGCAAGGTACTCATCAATCAGATCAATTCATGCTTTGGCTGCACAGATGGGGTGGAAGATCCACCAAATGGATGTGAAAACAACATTCCTCAAGGGAGTTAATGAGGAACTGTTGCCCAGATTTCGTACTACCCCAGAAGATTTTACTTCCTAGATTTCATACTACCCCAAAAGATTATGTTGCCCAGAATTCGTATGAGGGATGAGTGAATCAATGATCCAAATGGGAGACAAATTCTTCTTATATATACGCTTCCTTCAAGGGTGGACATGGCTCTTCATGTAAGCTGACTTGATAGCTTATGTAGGCCGACTTGATCTTGGAGGTATTTTTGACATTTTCAAGACAAAATAAATTTTCTTTTACAATTTACAATGTGCCCGTAGGGTCTTTCATATATGACAATGACTTCTATACCTAGGACAAACCCTAGGAGCATTCAATGTGTGCTTCATCTATAAAATAAATTCATTGAGAAAGAAACCCAAGCTCAATAATAATAATAATAATATTTTTTTCATTTTATACATACAATGATACAAGAGTACATTTCATAATTATGAAGATGGAACCTAGTAACACATTCTTCAACACATTTATTATTTTTAACGTTCAAAAGCGAAGAGGAAAGGCATCATGTCTTTTTAAATGCATTTTATAAAAAAATTGCATGATCATTAAACTTGTAACTAAATTCACCATGAAATTTGCCAATGCTTGAGATTCAATGAATTTCAGATTTCATTTTTTTCTTTTTGCGAAAAAGGATTGCCAACTGTGGTGACTAAGGTTAGAGGCTTTTTCCTATGGTGTGTGTGAACATGTATCTGTCTAATGCATTGGGACTTAATTCAAGGTGTTTTGGAATTGGTGCATTTGTTAATTTTGCATTTGAATGTATAGATCATTGACTATGGAATACAAATTTTGACAGACACTTTATCAAAGCTTGTTCCCATGCTAACTTCTTAAAGTCGTGATTAATATGAGTTTACAGAGATATGCGGATTCAATTTGGAAGTCTATTGGCAGACATTGGGTTTATTGAACTTCCAAAGGTGAGGTCCCTTGCTTTTATAATCTAAACTGTGAATATGAAGACTTTTGGATGCTAGATCTCTAATTTTGAGACATATTTACCATCTTACAATTATCTCTACTACTGACTACACAACCTGCCTTTTCACCAGGCTTGTTATCAATTATTTGGTCATTTGTTAAGTCCAGTACAAGAGCAAAATGTTGCATTGATGCTATTACTCTGGAGTCTGAACTGAATTGTCAGTGTCCATGTCTGGTTGATTATGATACCATATTCAGCCTGAAGCATTTTTGGCACTTGTACCTTTTCAGGTGTTTGGTTGAAATATAGATAAATGCAGATGTCATTTGGGTCATTACTTTTTTTCATAGAACATTAATGGTTCTTGGCATAATGTAAAATTTGTTCCTAGAAGTTACTTTTCATGGAAGTCAATCATCCGGTGGCAAAGTTTACATTTGTTCAAGTAATCTTCTGCTAGTTTTGAAGTGCAAAGTTTTGTTCCATCTCCTGGCGTGATGTATTTGGACAGGTTTAGCGGAAATTATATGGCTTGTATCTTTTGTTTCTAATTGTTGGTTCTTAATACCCATGGAGTGTGATCTAGTAGCAAGCAGCCAGGTGATTAGGCTTGTATCAACACAGAGGTCTGGCTTCAAAATACCGAGTGTGTGGAAAAGGCCAGCTGTAAGTCCTGGGTGGCTTGGTTGGCATAGAAATGCCCCTAATTTCATGGCTGCTTAGGCAAAGAGATTTCTATGCCCCTAATATCATGGCAACTTAGCCAAAGAGTTTCTATAAGACATATTTCTAAAAAAAACGATTGTTGCTTATTAAAGTATTACAAGAGACTGTATCATTTTCATCTAAATTGTTTTAGTTCTAGAAAGTATATAGACAACAATTACCTCAGCAAAGTTGTTAAGATACTACTCATTTATGATTAGGAGACAATGTAATTACAATTCAAATGCAGTAGCAAAATTGATAACAAATACAAGTATGTGAATTATTTTCTGAGTCATGGATTTATCTTGGTAAATCACAGCTTGTACGGATATGTTTCTTGTTATATATATTTATTTTCTATGCTTTCTTATCTTAATTTGAAGGCTTCCTGTATACAAAATGCCCTCTAGTTAACCTTGTTTGGTTTTGCAACAGGTAGCTAACAAAAAGAAAGATGATATTGACAAGTGGCTTGATGATTTGTCCAAACCTTTTAACATCTATTCTCACCATTCTCCAATAATAAAGGTACAAAATATATTCCTTCTTATGGAGCTTAAAATCCATTATTTTCTTTTCCAAACGTGTCAACCATTGCCTATATATGTGTAGGTAAGTGTTCTGTCGATAAAGTAATTGAAATGATTGCATTTCTAATTCTAATTAAATTAGATAAAATGCATTAGAAATAATTATGAATCTTGGTGCTCAATAATCATTGAGATATAAAATATACATTTTACCAGATAGAAACTTGTTTATATATTGGATTAAGTAAGAGATTGGATATGGATGGCATGCAGTCCTATATGGTAGATGTTTCCATTCTTCTATTTTTGAAAGTGCCCCCTTCTAAAATCTGGTCATTTTTATTGCCTGGATATTGCCATGTATATACTCTTTTGATTTATATTCTGGTGTGCATATAGCTTCATGATAATGCATTAAGTATTTCTTGTTGGGTTATGATGTACCCTTCTGATTCTCTTGTTCTTCGAGCACTGCTTCAATATCTGATGTAGATTTATGTTCTGGTGTGCGTGTGGTTTCATGGTAATGCATCAAGTATTTCTTATCTTGCACACACACTTCGCATGATTTTCAAAGGTAAACTGAGCACTTTGTAGAAAATTTGTGTCCTATATCTCCACCTGGTTTCAATTTGTTTTGCACATCAAGTTTAATGCTTAAACCCCATTGTTCATTGCTGAGATTTAAACTTGAATATAAATTCAATTAAAACACTAGAAGCTACTGCTACTCTTTCACATTGAGCTAATAAATTTCACAAGCATGCAGTTGCACACAAATTTTGACACTGATTTTTGGTCAATCAGTCCCTACCAAAACCGTGAAGGGAAAACCAGTGCGAAGAGGATTTTTATTTGCTTTTATCTCAGAGAAATTTACAACATTAATTACAAACAGGGGTACTGTAAAGTTTTGTAGATGTTCTATGCTAAGAGCAATTTCACTTTTCTCACAGCAATCATACAAGTAGATAAGCAAAATGCAGATAGAACATATAAGCAGATCTTATAGAAGACAAATCAGAAACAAGAAAAATGTATGTGTTCGTTTCGGCGGTCAGCAGGATGCTTCAACCAGCAAAGTCTCCTTTGGTCAGCCAGCCCAGCATGTGTCACAACAACCCTCTAACCAGCATGTGTCACAACAACCCTCAACCCTGGTCAAACTTCTGCGAAACCCTAGCAGCAGAAACCCTAGCATGTGAGTTGTGTTATCATCAAATTCCCTCCAACTTTACCTGTATATATATCCATCAATGAGGGTGTGTGACACATCTGTTGGGCATGTGAGCCTACATTACAAAACTGGCTGACCTTGCACATATAATTTATTAAGAATAATAAATTCAAAATATAAGTTCTGCTCATCGGATTAAGACTATTTTTATATGGATTTTACACCTCTCAGAAAGAGGAATCCAACAAAAATATTAGCCTCTTAATCTGAGCATCAGAACATGGAGTTTGGACCTAGTTGTCCAAATTTAACACTCCCTCTCAACTAGGGAGAACTCCATCTATTTGTGCAATTAACATCGTGAGTCATCCCGCCGAAACTTGCTTTGCTGGCTTCTTTATTTCAGAACAGAAGTGGGTCAGTCACAAAGACATCATTCCCCGACTGACATAATCAGTCCAGAGGTCCCAGACCTCACAAATCTTGATCCCAGATCAAGTGGTTGGACCATGCCATCCTAGATAGAGAGTACGGCAATCTCTAATGCGTCCATCAGTCTTTGCTAATAGTCTCTAGCTTTTCCAAACCTCATTGGCCAAATGAGAGGTACTTCCCATGAGCCCTGAACTCAATGGGTAGGATGCATACGGGGCACAGATTAAATGAGTGGCGAACCAGCTCAATAATCACAAGGGTGGGGCAGAAGCATTATGAGTGCTTATAGCTTCGAGAAGCTATCCCCAAAGGCCCCCAGAGCTCCCAGAGCTCATCGTCCAACAGGACCCACATCATAGGGTCTTTCCACGACACCAAGACTCTCACGGAAGGTTAGGAACTTGACCTTCCCCAGGGGCTTAGTGAGAGTATCCGCGACCTGCTGATCAGTTCCTATATGATCGAGCCTTACGGCGCCTCGCTGTACCATATCCCGGATAAAGTGGTACCTGATATCAATATGCTTGGATCGGTCGTGGAACACAGGATTCTCAGTCATACGAATCCCACTCTGATTATCACAGAGTATTACAGTGGTATCTAGCACATGTTGGAACAGCTCACTAAAGAGCTTCCTCAACCAAACTGTTTCACAACAGGCCATACTAGCAGCAATGTATTCGGCCTCCGCGGTGCTCAAAGCCACCAACTTCTGCTTCCTGCTCATCCATGAGATCGAAGCAGAACCAAGATTGAAACAGCATCCAGATGTGCTCTTACGATCCACCACACTGCCAGCCCAATCGGCATCAGTATATCCCGGAGTATCACACTCCCGGCAGTGTATCTCAGCCCATGGTTTATCGTGCCCCGAAGATATCTCAAAAGATTCTTGGCACCAACCCAGTGAAAATGATGAGGCTCAAAGTATTCACTGCAAAACATATGTCCGGACGGGTGTTCACTAAGAACATCAAAGCTCCTATGAGTTGACGATACTCAGTAGGATTGGCCAAGATAGGCCCTGCAGCGCTGCCACTCACCTTCTTAAAGTTGAGTTCCATTGGTGTCGACACGGACTTACAGTCCACCATCCCAAATCTTTCCAGAAGCTTCACAATATACTTTCCTTGAGAAAGGAAAATCTCTCCAGGTCTCTGCCAGACCTCCAGGCCTAGGAAATAGTGCATCAGTCCTAGGTCTTTCATCTCGAACTCAGCAGCAAGCTCCCTCTTACATTGATGAATGAGAGGGTCACCACATGTCAGGAAGAGGTCGTCCACATACAGCACTAGAATGAGAGGCTTTCCTTTCACAACCTTAAAGTAAAGGTTTGGATCAGCATTGCTTCGAGTGAAGCCCAGCTTCATCAAGTAACTATCCATCCTCTCATACCAAGCTCTGGGTGCTTGCTTTAACCCATAGAGGGCTTTCTTCAACCTGCAGACATAAGTGTCTCGATCTTGAACTTCAAATCCCAGAGGTTGTTCTACATACACCTCTTCCTTTATTGCACCATGCAGAAAAGCGGTCTTGACATCCATCTGATGAAGACTCCATCCTTGCGTAGCAGCAAGGGCTATGATGGATCGGATGGTGGTATATCGTGCCACAGGTGCAAATATATCGTCATAGTCAATTCTCAATCATCATGGATCTGCACCTCAATGACTGTAATGTTGCTCTCATTATACAGCATCACATTGCTACCCCAAATCAACAAGAATGACAGATCTGGTCTTTTCATTGTAATATACTCCTAGTGGAGATTCATATCTTCTTTGCTGTCTATGCATCATCACGCTGCATGCTACCCATGCTGCCTTTGCATCATCACGTTGCAACACTACAACACTGTTAGATCTGCATTAATTGAGGCTTACGATCACCCAATCAGGCCTCCAAATTTGCTCCCACAGGTTGCCCAACCATCTGATCCAAAACATATCAAATTCCTTGACCCAACACAAGGCATAAATTGTTGTTCCAATCTGTTTTCGCTGCTGCTCCTAATTGTGACTGGTTAGGGCATCCATATGCTGCAACAGCCCTTAACCAAGTCACCAAACAGCCTTCAAAAACTAAAACTACGTGCCCTTGTATAAGTCCTCTGCATCCACGCTGTTGATTAGGGCTCAATCTAGCCCCAAAACAGTCCCACGCAATGCCTTTTCAGTGGGGTAAGGGCCTGCGGCCTACCACAGGTGGCTTCCTGTACCCACGGCCTGCTGAAACAGAGTTTCCAGCCCACACATAATATTCAAATCAACCCAGAATTTTGTCTCCTTTATTGAGGCCTTTCTGCTGGTTAATTTTCACTCCAAAACAGTCATAGGAGTGACCTAAACGTCCCCTCTTCCTTCACTGGAAATGCCCTTACCTGCACCCAATAAAACAGAGATTTAGGGCCCAATATACTGCAGATTTAGGGCTTCTATTCTTAGCGTGTAAGGGCCTCTTGGGACAGCGTATGAGGGCTCTTTAGAACTGCGGATTCTCCTCTAGATCTCTTTGTCCACAAAACCCAAACACGTGGAGAGAGTGCAGTGGTAGTCTCCCTCTTAATGCCAGCTTCTCTGCAGAAGTCTTTGAACTCATTTGACTCATATTCAGTGCCATTGTCAGTCCTCAAAATCTTGATCTTCTTTCCGGTCATATTTTCCACCAAGGCTTTGAAGGTACGGAACCACATGAAAGCTTCATCCTTCTTTTTCAAGAAGTATATCCAGGTTTTGCGAGAGAAGTCATCAGTAAATGTCATATAGTAAGAACATCCCCCCCAGGGATGTTACAGGCAACATACCAGAAAGATCAGAATGGACCAGTTGCAATATCTCAGATGTCTTTGTGACACTTGAGGGGAAAGGTCCCCTTGTATGTTCTCCTTCAGCACAGCCCTTACATACACCTTTATGATTATTTCCAAAATCAGGCAGCCCTTCATGTTCATGATCTTATAATGCTGCCTATGCATCATCATCATGCTGTCCTATATATCATTGTCACATCACAGCCATATAAATCACTGTCATACAAGAATCACTTCCATACATCAAGAAACATTGTCCAAATATCACTAAAGTCGCTGCCCAAACATTATTGTCATAGGAACAAATATCTCTTCCATATATCATCTCCATTCATCACTTGTCAAGAGAACAATATCACTGCTATGCATAACTGTTATAAGAGTAAGTGACACTACAATGAGTGCAGAAGATCACTGTCAAAAAACTCTGTCATATTGTCATATTTCACTGTCATACGTACAGAAGATGGGGTCTGATAATAAGCCCACTTGACTACCCTTAAGCTCTTCCATATATCCATTTTTAAGACTCCAAATCATCTACCTTCTAACAGCCCTTGTTGTCCTTCTCAAGGGACTATACTTGGAGCTTTACCAAGCATCTTCTTACAGCCCATTATACCAGAATTGCAAACTGTCTAATCTGGACCATAGTATCTGGCAAATTCATCATTATAAAAGACAAGCACATACCTGTGATAGACGTCATATTTCTGTCCACAACTACATTTTGACCAATGCACAGGACCCTGAAATTTCAGCCCTGGTTAGGGCTTTCTGTGGCTTCTACGACAGCCCACTATACAGCCTTCAAACTTCTTTTCAATAATACATGTACATTAGTATGCCGGCTAACACACGGCCATACTCATAACCAATACAACAAGGCACGAGAGGCCTTAATAATAATACATCAAAACTGCAGCTTTCTATGTAAGCGGGTACCCACCGAGACGCTTACATAAACCTGCACCAAACTGTGTATAAGACTGTCATAAACCAGTCTACAACCAAGGCTATAATCTGTCCACAACCGAGGCTATAACCTGTCCACGTGTTATCTCAGCAAACCCGCGTTATCTCCTTCGCTGTTTGCTCCAAACGTCTCAACGTATATATATAAACCTACGTATATATATAACTGTCCACGTGTTGCTGTTTGCTCCAACGTACCAACGTATATATATATGTAAACCTGCGTATATATATATAACTGTCCACGCGTGTGTCAACGATTCTGTTCTTGTCCACGTGTCTACCGGCAACCATTCAACTGTAGATCTGTCAACCAATAACCCGTGGACTTATAAAATCCCGTGTGGTTGTCCGAACACACCAGCACCCGTAAACCTGTGTAAATTATATATCTTGGTCTACGTAGCAGCCCTCTGGCCTGTCCACGTGACGACTCCACAGCAGTTCATCGATCTCTTGCTTCGACGACCCACCGTTCACATATACCTCTACGCGTTCATGCATGCAAACTCCTGTCTTTAACCGAAGTTATAACCGCCACAACCGCAGCTGTAATTTGCCCGCATCCGAGACTATAAAACAGTCTTACCCGCAACAATAAACTGTTCTTATCGCCGCGTGTCCCTACGTCGTATTTATCCACCTCTGTTCACAAGGTTATGTCACGGATAGTCTGCGCAACCCCTGCGCTTATACCGTAAGCCGGCACTTATGAACAGTTTCCCAACGACCACGACAGTTCGTTGTTCGGATATAAACTTCTGCGCTGTTACCCCAGATAAATCTGCGCATTTATATGTACCAACAACTGCCCACGTCTTAATCTTCAACCTACGAAGTTACCTTGGCTTTATACGCATAAGACATGCGCATTCTCCAGCCTTATTCGCACGTCCTCTTGTCTTTTATGCCGAGATCAGAGAGTGAAGATCGATGGATTGATTGCTATAGATAGAGTTTGTCTTCACCTCAGCTCTGATACCATGTAAAGTTTTGTAGATGTTCTATGCTAAGAGCAATTTCACTTTTCTCACAGCAATCATACAAGTAGATAAGCAAAATGCAGATAGAACATATAAGCAGATCTTATAGAAGACAAATCAGAAACAAGAAAAATGTATGTGTTCGTTTCGGCGGTCAGCAGGATGCTTCAACCAGCAAAGTCTCCTTTGGTCAGCCAGCCCAGCATGTGTCACAACAACCCTCTAACCAGCATGTGTCACAACAACCCTCAACGCTGGTCAAACTTCTGCGAAACCCTAGCAGCAGAAACCCTAGCATGTGAGTTGTGTTATCATCAAATTCTCTCCAACTTTACCTGTATATATATCCATCAATGAGGGTGTGTGACACATCTGTTGGGCATGTGAGCCTACATTACAAAACTGGCTGACCTTGCACATATAATTTATTAAGAATAATAAATTCAAAATATAAGTTCTGCTCATCGGATTAAGACTATTTTTATATGGATTTTACACCTCTCAGAAAGAGGAATCCAACAAAAATATTAGCCTCTTAATCTGAGCATCAGAACATGGAGTTTGGACCTAGTTGTCCAAATTTAACAGGTACTTATCTCCCTCCTTGAAATTTCAGCCAGCTCCTAGAAAATCGTGTTGCTGTGTAGATATTCGTGCCACAGTTATGCAATATCTGCCCTTGGAATTCGTGCCACTGTCCAGACTTCTGCCCTTGAAAAGACTTCTTCCCTTGAAAATCATTCCATTGTTCAGCACTTCTAGCCCTTGATTTTCATGCCACAGTGTTACTTTTTAGCACTTGATTTTCGTGCCTCGGATGTTGAATATGTTGTCATTGATGTCAAGCAACTGATGTAGAAGGAACAAAAAGTGCAGGATGGCAAAAGCAAATGCAGATGATGGTATTGTAGAAACCCTAATTGCAGGATGAAACCCTAGCTCTAGGGTTTGGATCCCTTATGCAGGTTCAGGTGGTGTTTTGAGGTCACGGATATCGTTAATGTTGCCGCTGGATGATGCTGGGTGTTAACACTGTAGCACCGCATGAAACCCTAGCTTTAGGGTTTGGGTTCTTTGGGCAATAAAGACAACCCGCAATGATTGGAGAGTTTGACGAAGCAATTTAATGAATTTGTCTTGGAAACCTTTTTCATCAAATTCTTATCATCGTGCTGATTTCGGTGGTATGTGGACCATCTCGTGGGTCCTCACATTTTGTGATATAAGACCTGTCAAAGTTGGTACGCCCTCATTGTGGTCCAGAACCCCAAGATGATGTGGCAGCTTTTCATTGGCTCAAGGATGGTGATGTGGCTACAATTGGATGATGTGGCAATCAAGTCAAATACCCAACCTAATTAATGTTGTGCAACATGTATCTTAAAATAAGGAGCTACATCCCCGAATGCGGGTGTTTAAGATGGCCATAAATTCGATGGGACTGGAGTGGGGTGAGAAAGGCCGCCACCTGCCAGCCTTGTACAGCGAAGTTATTTACCAGTGGACGGATGATCATAGGCATGTGGGCATTGCTATGTTTAAGGGGATTAGCGCAGGCGACCTTGAATTATCTTTCACCTCTGCACGCTCTGTTATGTTCTGGCTCTCGGTTCCCATGAATGACATAGTAATAGCGGGCGCGTCTCGAGGCAGGGGAAAGGGTAATAAAACTAGCCTCTGCCATGGGTTTGTTCAGGTGTCTCTTATGCTATGCTGGTTAGATGCAACGAGGCTGGGCTCCTGCTCTATTAATTCGGAGAAGTTGCTTCAGTGAATTTCCTTTATTCTCTCTAAAGATTTGGGCTCCCGTCTGATTGTTCGCTTGTCTGGCCTGCGCTCTACTTCTCTGGTTGCTCGTTCTGGTTTCCACAAAGGTGCCGTCACTGTCGACATGCCTCAACTCCGCCAAAGGATGATAAGTCGCAGAGGCACCTCTCGGAGGGCGCCCTCTCGCCCTTCTTCCCTCTCTCCCTCAAGTGACTTCACTTCAAGCCATTACGCTTGCACTCGCAACGGGAGAAGGCACTTTCTGCGGCCCAGTCAATTCCTTGAGCCCAGTTCTCCAGGTTCCTCGTCCTCACCCTCCTTCGGATCTGCAATCTTCACTTTTAATTGCACCCTGAACCATCCAAGGATTACTGCTCATGTCTCGGTGCTCTTTCTCGAGGAAGCCCAGGAAGAGGGAGAATCCAGTGCTCCTCAGGAGGACCCAGGCCTAGTTTCTGTGCCGAATCCTGGCTCTCCGCGAGCTATGGAGATTCCTGCAAGCAATGTTAATGACATAGTGATGGAGCCAACAGCCCCGGGTTCGTTTGTGAACGATGATGCTCGAGCTCAGGATCTGTCTGACGGTGGTTGGTGCAGGATCGTGGAGGAGCCTCCAGACGCCTAATTCATGCTCTGCAACTCTGTCTCAGGTTATGCGGCCCAGTATAGAGGGCTTTTTGCCACAGTTGGTAATTTTTGTAACTGCTATCACGCCAGGGTTAAATACGCATGTTTTTGTAATGCTTGTAAGCTCAGTAAGGCCAAGATGGTTAACACTGGATCCCCTGTGTGGGATTGCATAACATGGCCTCGTCCAAACACTCTGTTTTGGACAATTCTCTGCTTCATGCTGCCTTTCCTTCTGGGCAATTGTTTTTGACGCTAGTCATGCTGTAATTGTACACCTTTAATGTGAATAATAGAATAGTCTTATTTAGAAAAAAAAAATAAGGAGCTACATGTACCAAAAGTTAAGGAGGAATCTTATTAAAAGGATGAACTTAAGCTTTGATGAAGTCAAAGTCAAATTTTGAAGTATAGTGTTCAAATTAAATTATGGTTTTAATTACTGTGATCAAAAGGTAATAATTGACTCCAAAATACAAGTTGACTTTCATGTGGCTCTAAGCTAAAGTTAAATTAGTTCAAAATTAGGCTTACAGATTTTGGATTTCCCTCCAAATCTCACGTCGGCTAATCTCCTAGACGCTCACCAAAGACTATTTAAAGGGTGCTTGCTCATCTTCAAAGGAAGTGTGAAGACAGTGATCCTACATGTCTGTGGTCTCAAGGAGCAATTTGTCTCTTCTGAATTTTATAGCGAAGGGTCTTTGTTTTTTGGGGACAAGGGTTTCGTCTTTCTTTTGCAGGTGATGTTCTTTTGAACATTTGTCGACCCTCCTTTGAAGTCTGGAATGATCTATCTTTGCGGTTTGCTCTTAATCCAATCATCCTGCGCCCTGATGGGAGGCTTAAAGAACCTCCGGATTTGGAATTGTTAATTATGGAAAGAATTTTTGTAAGAGTCTCATGCTCTGCGACTCTGTGAAGAAGTATATATCCAAATGATTTGTCGCACATACTCTTTGTGGCTTATTTCCTTCATATATGACCGACCTAGTTGTTGCCTACAAAAAGCAGTACCTTCAATTGTGTAATGCTACGTATATATCCAAATGAAAGGAAACAAACCCCTGTGGAGAATTTTGACCCTTTTAATCTAATTGCTAAGACTATATACAAATTCTAGGCACTTGCTTTTTAGAACTAATGAAATTTCTTAGGGCATCATTTAAATAAGTTTTTAGTGATAAGTCTTGGTTGAAACGTGCCAATTCACAGAGTTATGTTTATGAAAGAAAGGATTATATGTAGAAACAATCCAACAATGGATTGTCCTCATTAAGGGATGTTTAGAAACATTTAAAACTCTCAAAAGTCTGGAGATCTCACCTTTATAGCGGAGTTCATCTTTGAAGTTTATCACAGTGACCTTATTGCATGATTGTTGCCAATTTATGTGCACATGATCGCTTAAACATCTATGGTATGACTCACTAAGGCAACAAGAATATTCATTGATGACTCTGTCCAAATATCGACCCTTCTAAAGCATTCCTTCTATCTTGGAGATGAAGCCCAGACTATGGCATTGGTTTTGAAACTTTCTCTGTCTGGACTACAACAATATGCAACAATAACATGAACATTAATTTGTTAGAAAATCATAAAGTTAGAAACATTTCCTTATGTTGATAGTTACTTATGTTATTCTTGTATTCTTATTATCTTCTTTATGTTCTTCTTTTATCTTTTTTTCATCAAGCAATCATCAAATCAAAACATGAATATCAACGACATCAGATGTAGGCACTCAGCCAGGGCTAAAACCACTCTCTAGGGGAAAAGCCAATCAATCTCTTCCACTAATCAAATTGAGATAGACGAGGATTTTAGACCTGAACAAAATACCTTCCTCCTCCACCAAGTCAACCTTCCCATATGATTTAGCAAACTTCAGTAGTCTCTACTTGTACCACAACTTCAACCCAACAACAATATAGAATTTAGATCTCCAACAACTTCAGAATTTCGGCCCAGCTAGAATCCTATACAATCACAACCCCAATCAGTAATAATCTTTCAATTATATATACAAGTAAACACAAACCTTCGGGGTCCTCAATCATCTTGATGCTACTTATATCATCATCAAGTTGTTCATATACAACTTGTCGGAAGCTCTCTTTCAGTAGCACAAAATACAACCTCAGTACTCTTCAAGTCTTTTGTAAATCCATCTGCAGTACTTTCATTCAATGTTCGGTTTCATTCCTTCAAGGTATCCACTATGACTGTCATAATATGCCCTCCGTCTTAACAGGCGAGATATACCTTTTCTTCTATCTAAGCTCCCTCTCAACTTTGGGAGATCAATAACTTCCTTCTTTTAAAATATCAGAGTAACTTCATCCTTTCAAGGCTTCATTTCTTTCTCATGGCATCAAGATCAACTTTGATTATCATCATCATGCTCTTCATTATTATCATCTTCAATTACAAACATCTTGAAGATCATGTACTTGCAAAACTTTTAATAAAAAATACAAGCAAATGCAAATATATAGAAGCATCAAGTTAACCGCATCAAAGTCATGTCATTACAATGGCATTCAAACTTTAGACATCAAATACCTAAACCTAGTTAGCCTCATAATTAACAAGGGTCACATTTTTTATATATCAAACTTCATCATCATGCTAGCGGTTTTTCATAAACCCTAGACTCCATCTTCGAGACACAAAACCTAAGATTCAATCAAATAACAATACAATCATAGTACTATACATCTAAGGTTTCATCAATATGCTTTTAGAATTACATGTCAGATTTTACTAGGGTTTGTTGAACACCCTAGATTTTTATCATCAAAGCTAAATCATATCAATAATAAAACACTATATCGTCATGTCCTAGAATATCAATCTCTACTAGGGTTTTTATTACAAACCCTACATTTCACAAACTAAAACATGAGTATCAATGATTAAGTTAGCATACTTGCATATATGTATCTAGGATTTCATAATCATGCACTAGCATTTCACAACAATATCTAATAGGTGAACCCAAGATCAATACATCAAACAATTCAGGATAGGTTTTTGATCAAACATATGAGTATATACCTATGGTTTCATTCCTAGAGTTTTGCTTATAAACCATAATTTACCAAACCCTAAAGATCTAGGATTTCATTTAGACATTAATAGCAAACCCTAAAGGGTTAGGTTTCTTACCATGACATTACCAAAACCGTAAACTTAAAAAGAATAGGATTTCAACATATGTTCTAGACTTTATCAACAACCCCAAAGGAGAGTAGGGTTTCATTATCAACATTAAAATACCCTTAGCATCAAGAGGCTAGGGTTTTACAGTGAACCCTAAGGGTTAGGGTTTCACAAGAATGATCAAATGACAAGAGATAGTATAATGAGGGTAGATTCAATCTAATGATTAATCACCCTAACAAGAATCTTTATGATTCAAAACCTAGACATAAAGATGTTAGTAGTGTAAATCAAATTTCAAAAGAAGGATGATCATACCTTTTGTATGAAGAAAGCCTTGCAACAAATATTATGACATACCTTGAGTTGTTCTTTAACAAACCTTGTAGAGCATTATTCTGAAGGGCTTCCTATGCAACATTGCATCTTTCATGATTCAAGTCTTTCCTTTGAAGTCTCCTTCATAACCTTTATGTATTCTGCAAATTTTTCTAACCAAGGAAAATATAAAGAAAAGGTTATTAGTATACAATACAAGCAAATCTCTATGTGAGGAGGAAACCCAACATGAAATATGAAAACAAAGAACAATATACTTATCTCTTGGTAAAATGGTGAAGGCTCCCTCTTAATTCAATCTTTCTGAGGGATACTTACAACAACTTAAAGAATTTCTAACAAGACATATTAGGTCAATGAATCGAAAAAAATCAAAACACAAAACATTACAAAACTTAGAATAGTAGATTTAGAAGGATATGTGAGAGAAGTTTTAATAGTATCTTTGACTTCGGATTCTTCAGCCTTGTTCTTCTTAGGTGGAGCTTCATCGGCAACGTTTGCATGTTCTCTTTCTCTCTTCTTATTTCTTGGGTTCTCAAGACATTAACTTTTATAGTGTCCCATGTTATGATAGTTATATCATTCAATCTTTGATAAATCAACCTGCTTCTTTGGTCCTTTGAACTTCTTGTATGTTCCCTTCTTCTTGTGATGAGTAGAGTAGGCATTAGAAGTGTTGTTTTCTTCATCCTCCTTGTCACTTTCTAATGAGATGCATGCTTCTTCTTGACTGCATGCATGCCACATTTGTTCAAAGGTTGGAGTATCTTTCCAACTGCTAATTCATTTCTTGAGAAAAATCTATATTGGATATGTATGGGATTAAATTGTCCTTCACTCCATCTATAATTAGATTGATGGCCAAGATGTCGGTTTCCCTGAATTTCTCCTTTCCTGCATCATCTGTAGGCTTCTTGACTTTTCCTTGAACAAGATCCAATACTTTATGCTAAGTAAGAATAAGATCTATCCTCTTCTTCCATACCTTGTAGTTAGAGGCTACTTCTAGCTTGTTTTTCAGATGTCATTGTCATGTGTTCATTTCTTGATATAGATAGTAGACCTTCCTCTTATATGATCCTTATCGTTAATGAATTTCTTTTGTTCCTTCCTCCTTAACCCTTCTTGCAACAAACCTTCAAGCTGCCTTTTTCCTTCCTCCTTCACCTTAGCTCGGATACCATGTTAGAAAATCAGAAAGGCAGAAAGATTTCCTTCTGTTGATAACTACTTCTCTTATTCTTGTATTCTTGTATTACCAAGAAGGAAGACAAGACCACCAGGGTTTGGCAGAGAAAACATGCTTCACACTGAATTCTCACACAGTTGGTAGATGTGTTGAGACAAGGGGAGTTTGTAGGAGAACATACTATCAGGGGAACCTATGTATTGGAACAAATGATGCAGTCGTAAAGCACATTGCCAGGTGAAGCTTGTAAAGATGATGCAACAGGTAAGCATGTTGTCAGGGGGAGTCACATCACTTGGAAGATATCATCAAGGACATGTCAGCCACCCTTTGCCATTGATGTCAAAGGGGGAGAGAATCTTGGAAGGAACAGGGGAGAGAAAGAGATGCATGATGCAACATGCCTTGTCATGCTAGGTGTGTTGACATCAATGATAAAGGGGGAGATTGTTGAGTATGTTGTCATTAATATCAAGCAACAGATGCAGGAGGAACAACAAGTGTAGGATGACAAAGGCAAACACAGATGATGGTATTGTAGAAACCCTAATTGCAAGATGAAACCCTAGCTTTAGGGTTTGTATCCCTTATGCAGGTTCAGGTGATGTTTTGTGGTCATGGATATTGTTGATGTTGTAGTTGGATGATGCAAGGTGTTGAAACCCTAACGCTAGATGAAACCCTAGATTTAGGGTTTGGGTTCTTTGGACAATAAAGATACCCCACAATGATTGGAGATTTTGATGAAGCAGTTTAATGAATTTGTCTTGGAAACCTTTGCCATCAAATTCTTCTCGTCGTGTTGATTTCAGAGGTATGTGGACTGTCTTGTGGGTCCTCATAGTTTGTGAGATAAGACCAGTCAAAGTTGGTACACCCTCATTGTGGTCGGAAACCCCAAGATGATGTGGCAACTTTTATTTGGCTCCAACGATGCCGATGTGGCTACGATTGGATGATGTGGCAATCAAATCAAAGACCCAACCTAATTAATGATGTGGCAGCATGTATCTTAAAGTAAGAAGGAGCAACATGTACCATAATTTAAGGAGGAATTCTATTAAAAGGATGAACTTAAGCTTTGATGAAATCAAAGTCAACTTTGAAGAGTAGCGTTCAAATTAAATTATGGTTTTAATTATTTTGATCAAAAGGTAATATTTGTTAGAAAATGTAAAGAGACAACTATTCTATCTTAATTTATTTAATCTTGATATTGCTTGTGAATCCTTAACCTTGACAGTAACAAAAAGAGGGCACAGATATAGGCTCTCAGCTAGGGCAAAACCCCTCCAAGGGAAAACCCAAAAACTCTTCTCTTCTTAGAATCTACTTGAAATGAGATACAAAGACCCAATCCCTAGACTGAGTCCTTCTCCCAGTATCAAGTCAGCCCTTTCTTGAGTCCTTACTTTAGTCTACACCAAACTGCTACACCCTACAACTTGGACCTACTAGCTGCAACGCTGCTACTCGGCCCACAATTTCGGCCCAAAAACTTCATCCTTTGCAGCGTCTTGGAAACCCTAATATAACCTCTTGCTGAGACCTATGTTGCAGGAAACGCCAAAAATGGTGGCATACAGTATCAGGGACGACCCGAAACGTTGAAACGGGGTTGAAACATCACCAATCGTATTGTACGGTGTTTTGCGATTTCGAAACGCCAGACGGTTTGGCTGACGATGTTTCGGCTGCAACAGGCCGAGTTTTGGTAGCTGAAAAGGAAAATTAGATTTTTTTTGGCCTTTTTCGGCCATCTTAAGGAGTGGAAAAAGGGCATGGGCCCCATTTAACACCAAAACACACTAATAAACCATTTTTTATGTGGTTGTTAACTAAATTTAATTAAAAAAATATACAAATGGAATTCTCTAGAAGATGAGAAGAATAGAATTCTCTAGAAACCCTATGAGCCTCTTCTTTTCTTTAATAAGGCACTTCGTTCACTCATTTCTCACACATTGTTTTGCATGAAGAGCTTCCTATAGGAATAACAAGAAGTTTATTTGTTTTTTGGAGCATGGGCAGCAAGAGGAAAAGCGTGGGCAACAACTAGTTGGTTGAGTTTTCCATTTCCTAATTTTGCATCATTCATGGCTTCTCAAAGTTGTGTTTCAAGTGCCCCTAAATTGGGTGAGTTTTTCATTTTGTATTATTATAATTTTGCAACATTCATGGCCTCTCAAAGTTGTGTTTCAAGTGCCCCTAAATCCACTCAAGCAAGCAAGCAGCAAGAATGTTATCCTCTATGGAAGTATGTTACCAAAGTGAAGCAGATGGGTTCTAGTGGTACATGGGAATGGACATGCAATTTATGCAAAAATAAAGACCTTCAAGGGCTCTTACACCAGAGTGAAGGCTCACATTTTGCATGAAGAGATAAAGGGTATTGATGTGTGTGCACATACCAAAAATGCAGAGGTGAGGGCTAAATTGAAGAAAGAGAGTGATGATGCTCAAAGGTTGAAGGGTCAGAGAAGAAAAATTGGCATGGGCACTACCAATCCTCGCATGTCTAGTAGTGTTGAGCCAAGGATTATTCAGGAAGCAAGAAAGAGAAGGGCACTAGAAGTAGAAGCAGAGTTATCAAAGCCATCAACTCCAATTCAGACAACAGATTGTAGAAAATGCTTGATAGTCAAGGGCATGGTTGTGGGGGAGTGGCTCCCCCTTGACGAATCCGCTCTTGGAGCGCGCTCCAGGCAGGAGCAGATCAGGAGCAATCCCGGGAACGCGATCCCTAATTTTTTTTCGCTCCTTGCCTTTTAAGGAGTTGTAGAGGGAGCTATTACAATTTTTTTTTTAGTGTGGAAACCTAATGTTCAATCCTATCGCTCTAGTGTTTATATGTAATTCATGGTAATGTAAAATTCTTAAAGTAAAAGTGGCATTCTCTTTATCTTTCATTTTCGTCCTTTTACTTAAATTTTTAACATTACCATGAAGTGACTCTGGATGCTTGAGAGTGGTTTTGACCTCATTGGATTTCATATGGAGAAAGTAGAATTTTAGATTTCACTCAAAATCCAGCAGACTTGTCATTTTTTCAGGATTTCAAGATTTTGGGGGATTGCAATGTTTCCATTAGATTTTGTCATTTACTAGGGTATGGAACTTGTATTTAATCAAGAGCACCAAGCCCTGTTTGCAGGGGAGACTCCCAATGATCAAAAGCAACAAGGTTGTTTGACTATGCAGGAGGAGACTCCCAATAAAGCACAAAACAAGAAATTAGAAGCCCTATTTGTAGGGGAGACTCCCAATGATCAAGAGCACCAAGGTCATTCGACTATGTAGGAGGAGACTCCCAATAAAGCACAAGACAAGAAATTAGAAATTTCTCATGGAAAGACGGTCAAGTAGTAGATAATAAATTTACTTGGTCTTTTTTAGTTTCTAGTATTTTTTATAACTATTGACTCTTTCGTATTTATTATGGTATTTTTTGTAAACAATATATGACAATTTAAGTTTGAAGTTGGCATTTATAGCTCATTGGTAATGAATTATGAATATGATGCTTCGTGAAAGTTGAAAGTTGAAACATTTCATTTCATGTTAGATATTCTTTGTTATAGTTTGGTTACTTCATAATGGTAATGGTTACAAGTACAACTTTAGTGATAAATGATGACAAATGTTATATATTGAATTTTGAAAGCTTGAAACTTTAAGATTGATGAATCATGAAACTCGATATGTTGTATGTTACTAACTTGTGGATGTGGTTGATGAAGATTATAACTTCTAGATGATTGATGTTATATGGTTCAATCCATGTTTTTTTTTTTATCTAATTCATCATTCTACATGCCTTTGTTGACATATATGCATCAAAATATATAAAAATATATATTATATAAAAATTCGCTCTCGAACCGAGAGCTTTTGAAAATGTTGTTCTCCACTCCAGCTTCTGCTCCCGCTCTCGCTCCCAACTAACCTTGGTCAAAGGAGAGAAGAAGCTAACTCAAGAGTGGCAAGGGCCATCTTTGCTTGTGGCATCCCCTTTAATGTGGTTCGATCCCCATATTGGCAGGATTTGGTGAGAGCGATTAACAAAGCTCCTCAAGGTTACAAGGGCCCAAACTATGAAAAGTTAGAACAATTTTGTTGAAGAAAGAGAGGCAACTTCTTGATGATGTTCTAAAACCAATTCGTAACTCATGGGGTAGTACAAGGCTTTCCATTATCTCAGATGGTTGGACTGATACAAGACGTAGGCCTTTGATTAATGTCATTGCATCATCACCAAAAGGAGCCATGTTCATCAAAGCAGAAGATTGTTCGGGTGAGATAAAGGATAGTAAGTTCATTGCTGATATTTTAATTTCTGCTATTGAACAAGTAGGGCCAGAAAATGTGGTGCAAGTTATCATAGATAATGCACTTGTTTGCAAAGCTGCAGGCTTGATTGTTGAGAGTAGATACAATCACATATTTTGGACTCCTTGCATTGTCCACAATTTGAATATGATTTTAGAAGAGATTGAGGCAAAAACATAATGGATTAAGGAGGTCACAGGGCAGGCTAGGGAGATTATAAAATTCATCACCAACTACCACCAATCTCAAGCAATATATCAAGAATACTCCAAATTGGAGTTGTTGAAAGTTGTTGAGACAAGGTACGCCTCAAACTTTATCATGTTGTGTTGCCTTGTTGAAGTTAAAAATGCATTAATGGGTATGGTGGTGGGTCCAACTTTGGTTGAGTGGAGACATGTAGATTCTAAGAAGGGAAGTATGGTGAGGACGGTGTTGGTTGATGAAAATTGGTGGAGCAAGATGATTTCTTGCTCAAGTTCACATCACATGCCTTTGATCTTCTCCTAGATGCAGACAAAGAGAAACCTTTCCCAGGAGAGGTTTATGATGGCATGGATACCATGGTTGAAAAAACTGTGGAAATTATTACACAGGAGGCTCCCACTCTTCTTTTTGTGGATTTTGATTTTGCTGAAAAAGTGAGGTCCATTATTGTTACCAGGTGGAATAACTTCAACACTCCATTGCACACTTTGGCACATGCTCTGAATCCAAAATTTTATGATGAAGAATTCATTGTTGAAAGCAATGGGAAGAGGAAGGCTCCACATAAGGAGGAGGTGGCCAATGGAGTGAAAAAAACCTTTTAGAGGATATTTCCAGCTTCTTTATAAACTGATGTAAGGCAAGAACTTGCCTTTTTTATTGCTGGATTAGAGGATATTGCAAACATATCAGCTTTGGATGAGAGGAGGACCATGGACCCAGTTAAGTGGTGGACTTGTCATGGGGCAAGTGGTGTTCATTTGCAAAGTCTTGCCACTCGTATTCTATCACAAGTGGCAAACTCTTCATTAGCAGAACGAAATTGGAGCACCTACAATTTCATTCATATTATGAAACACAACAGGTTGGGATCACAGAAGGTAGAGGACCTTGTATATGTGCATTCAAACCTACGCTTTGTGGCTCGTAGTGGTGAAGAATATACAAGTGGACCTCATAAAGATTGGGATGTGGATGCAGAATGTCAAGATTTAGAGCTCTTTCTTTCTGCTTTTGTTATTTGTGCTAGTGGTGTTGATTTGGGGTAACATCGGATGTGCTCTAGCCATGAAATTTGGTGGAGAGGTTGGGTCACATGAGATCTCTAATACCCAGAAAGGGTTTGGGCAGATTCTAAACAGATCAGGAGATATTAAAATAATTAATATTTTTAATGGAGTCCCTAAGTCTTAACTTAGGGAAAATAAAATATTAATGTGTATTAATATGAATCTGTGTTAGGATGGTCCAAAAGAAATGGATCAAGCCAAATCTAATCTTAACCATTGATTAGGGACTTAATCTCGACTGTTGAGATGTCAATAGGAAAAGTATAAGAGGAGGCTTGAGAGTCACTTGGAGAATACACCAAAGTGATCAGTCATTCTATTCTTTAGAGCGGGGTTTGCTAAGAGAGATAGAATCAGTGATCGGAAGATCAGCTGAGGGGCATTAAGTACAGAGAAATAGAGAAGGCAGAGATTGTGTCGGGAGAGCAGCGCAGCAACCAAGGAGGGTGATGCAGAACCAGCAAGGGCTCACGCAGAGGCAGCCAAGTCCTGCGCAGAGCACCAAAGGGTCCAACGTAGCTGACGCAAAGGCTCCCAGAGCTTACGTAAGGCCTCCTGGGGCTGACGCAGGGCCAACGTGGGACAGAGGGGCTGACGCAGTCCAGATTGGGCAGACACTGGGGTTGCAGGAGTAGTTTTGTCTTGCTGGAAGGATTTTCCGGGGTTTTAGCCAGGAGATTTCTCTCAAACTGTGAGGTATCGCTGCTAAGGAAATTCTCTGTTGGGTAGGCCAGTTTCGACACCCAAATTGTACTCTGATATTGCTTAATAAGAAAACCCTCAGGTAGCTGCATCGATTTTCCTGCATTCGGTTTTTCCAGGAACATTGGTTCAAAAATAATGGTTTCATGTGGTGTGTTTGTTCTTGTTTCTTTTAGTTGTTGATATGTAATATGTTGAGCATGCACTGGTGTTTATTTTCAATATTTACTTTGAAAATAACTTGTTAAAGAAAAATAACAAGTAGGTAGGAATAAATCAGAAAAAGTGCATGAAGGGTTTCTAAACTAAGTAAACTTAGGAACTTCAACAAGTGGTGATGCAAGTGCAACTGGAATGTAATGTTCCAAACTGGGAAAAATAGTGTTATGCAAAGAAAACAGTAAAAACAACACCATAAAATTGAAACATTCAGTGCACACCCATAAAAAAGTCCAGGAATAACCAACAACTGAGCCATTTTATATAATCTAGGAGAAAAGTACAATAATGTGGAAGTGGTGCACTTGGGCTTGCCTCAATGGCAAGTGTGATCAAGCCCAGGTGGTAATATGTCAAGCCCAAATGGCACAAATAACTGTTGCAATGATGCCTTGCGCTGCCCTTGTGACACTATGTTGTCTGCTGCAAAGATGTTGCTAGAAACCCCATCTTTGATGCTCAGAAAATTATGGGAAATTAACCCTGGTCTCTCCACCAAATACCCAGAATAACCCATGAAGGAATTGGCCAAATGTTGACCTCGAAATTTTGGCCCAGATTCCTCGTAGCTCCTCTAGTTGCTGACTGAGTTGGGACCACTGTTTGACCCCTTAGATCTGCCCGGATAAAATTTATAAAATTTGAATTGTGATCCTTGTCCAAAACCCAAAAAAACCAAAAAAAGGTTTCCCTTGGTTCTAGCCTACAAAAATTGACCCTTCACAGCTTGGTCTTCCTCCAATTTCGAATTTTGCTACTGTGATTGATCCTGTCAATTTATGATCTCCCAACTCTAGCAATCCTCCTCAAATGGCCCTCAAAATGATCTCCCAGCCTCCCAACTCCAAACTCCCCTATATGGTGCTGCCCCAAAGAGTCTCATTCCAATGACTGCGCCAACAGCTGAGCCATTTTATTATAATCTGGGAGAAAAGTACAATAATGTGGAAGTGGTGCACCTAGGCTTGCATGAATGGCAAGTGTGATCAAGCCCAGGTGGTAATATGTCAAGCCCAGATGGCACAAATAATTGCTACAATGATGCCCTGCACTACCCTTGTGAAACTGTGTTGTCTGCTGCAAAGATGCTGCTGGAAACCCCACCTCCGGTGCTCATAAAATTACGGTAAATTAACCCCGCGGCCTACCCTTGTACACTGTTGGATACCCTCAGCTACAGTTATGCCATCCTGTGTTGTCCCGCTTCCCGCCTGTTTCACTGCACCTATCACTCCCCACATGTACTGAATGCGATGTGAGGCACTACCACTCCACAATGTAGTCCAACACACTACAACACACCGCCATGCATCTCCATGCCCACCTGTAGACCACTGCTCAACGCTAGATGCTCCCACACATCCCTGAATGTGATGGCATAGAGCTATGTCTCTACATGTCAGGCCACACCCGATCAATATCATCACCACCACCATCGCATCACTATCCCTATTGATAAATGGATCTTCTCCCCAAATCCCCCCTTAGGGATCCGAGAAGTGACTATCCCTATGTGTCAGCAGTGATGCCACCACTGCTCCGCTCCTCTGCGTCCTTTGTGCCCCACACAAAATTGAAGAGTCCCCAGTGCCATACAAGGCATCGTCTAATGGCCTGCTAATGTCACCTCCTTCGACAAACTCCTGCAAGAGTATGTTGATCACCCAATGATCCCGTGTACCAATGCCATACCAAGAAAACCAAAAGAGTTTGTGCATAAACTGGTTAGCCACTCGTGTTGATCGAGACTCCCCTAGCAAATGCGCACGCTTAACTGCTAGGTCAACTGCACCATCCCGGTTGTAGTCAACTGACATACCTGGGAAATGATAGGTAGTCCCACCTGGAACCCAATTCCAATCTGCGTTGTTGTTATCCCCAGTGCCTAGAAGCTCCTACTAAGCTACACCCAGGTCCACCACCATCTCCATAGCCCACTCCATAGGGTACCAACTCAGAATCTCTCGCCATCCAACCCCAAGAGAGGGATCGAATGCGTGAACTCCCGCACATAGAGCAACCCCAACATGCGAGTGTTGCACCTTGTGCAACTCGGGTCGTCTCATCTCGCTACTCTGGTCAACACATGAAATCTGACAAGGTCGCTCTGTCTCTCTCTGTCCAATGGGTAAAGGTAACCTCACAGTGCTGCTAGCCCCATCTATGTATGGTCGAAGAGGGCTACTCTCACTCCCCAATATGCACTCTGGCTGCAGCAGTAGGGAATCCAACTGCTCCCCAACGTGAGTCAATTTGGCCGTGGACTCAGCACAAATCGCTCTCATGCCCTCCAGCTCCCCGTTCTGATGCAGAGTAGCCTCGCGTATTGATACGACCTTCCTTTTTAATCCTAGGAGGTCGGCCTGAAACTGATGGAACTATCGTGGTCATCTACCACTTGTAAACTCGGTCACAACTCCAGATACCTCAGCAAATCGACATCTCATCCATGGGTGGCACCCCCTCAACAGATGGCTCTATATGTGTAGGCTTTATCCTCTCCACCAAGGTGTCAACTAGGGCTATCAAAGAGGTCTCTAATAAAGGTGACTCCTGCGCCACACCGGGTATATCAATGTGCTCCTCACCATCATGTGGGCTCTCAGCATCATGCTCAACCTCCTCCTCAGGCTTTTGATATCTAAAGCCAAGTCTCTACCAGCAAAAGCGCCCCCTGGTCTCACCCTCTAACTGTCTTTCTCCTGCCTGCTCCCTTTCAGAAGATTCGGTGCCCTGATCTGGTCGTGTTTCCCCACATGATGTAGATGGTTGCACCCCCACGACCTGCACACCTATAATATCTCTGCTGTAAGGGTGAGGATAGGTTTGGTCTGTCACCCTCCTCAACTGGGCCAACCTCTCATTGTCCCAATGAATTCTACCCTAGAATTTCTGCACACTGGATTTCCCTTGAGCCATGAGTTTGTCCGATTCTAATATTTCCCATAGGTTGAGCCAAGATTATAGCTCGGATGCCACTGTAATGTTCCAAACTAGGAAAAATAGTGCTATGCAAAGCAAACAGTAAAAACAACACCATAAAATTGAAACATTCAGTGCACACCAATAAAAAAGTCCAGGAATAACCAACAACTGAGCCATTTTATATAATCTAGGAGAAAAGTACAATAATGTGGAAGTGGTGCACCTGGGCTTGCCTCAATGGCAAGTGTGATCAAGCCCAAGTGGTAATATGTCAATCCCAGATGGCACAAATAACTGTTGCAATGATGCCCTACGTTGCCCTTGTGACATTGTGTTGTCTACTACAAAGATGCTGCTAGAAACTCCATCTTAGATGCTCAGAAAATTACGAGAAATTAACCCTGGTCTCTCCACCAAATACCCATCATAACCCATGAAGGAATTGGCCAAATGTTGACCTCGAAATTTTGGCCCAAATTCCCTGTAGCTCCTCTAGCTGCTGACTGAGTTGGGACCCCTGTTTGACCCCTAATAGAAGAAGAATTTGAAAAGTGATTTCCCCCTTGTGGGGGTTTTCCCTGGTCTTTGACCAAAGCTCTATGTCTCTATTGTTCTTGGTTGTCTTTTATTGTGCATATGATTTTATTTTCTATCTACAATAGCTTACTATCATTGGATGCTTGAAGATATATTGGATAATTGATTGTTTTTGGAAGATAATTATTACAAGTGATTGTTACAACATAGAACATTGAAAATTAGCATAGTATGAATTGTTGAGCTGGGAATTGCATTAGAAAGAGGCAAATGGGTTAGTGTCTTATGATCTTGTGTCTTAATTGATGCAAAAACATTGTAATTTCTTTTATTATTGGTTATTAAATGCATGTAAGTTGTTATAAGGTTATGACAATGTGTAAGCTGAATGAGTGTTCAGTCAGAGCACTTACCAAAGTAGGTGTTGTTGCATGTATGAGTTTGTTGCTATTGGCAAGATCAAATTGTTGAAGAGCTTCTAGGGTTTTCATCTACATTTCATACTTGAAGTTTATGGCAGCTCAAATATCATTTCATTGATCAAAGTTGCGGAGGACAAAATAGGGCTAAGGCTACTCATATTGCAGACGAAAAAATATTGGCTATGGGCACGTGGCTGGTATGGAAAGTTGTGTGATCATGTGGTTGGACAAAGTGATGTTGAGGCTTACTACTAGATTTTGATAGTGACTTTGCAGGGCTAATTGTGGTTTGATAGTTCACTTGCATATTGTTGATTTGAGCAACTAGGGTTTGAGACTACCGAGAGGGCTTGCATGATTTTGTGGTAGCTTAAGGTTGTGCACAAGATAGTCTTGTAGCACATCAATGTAAGATTCCTAATAGGATATAACAGTGATAATAAGAGACAATAACAACATGCACACACAAAATTCAACCCATGTAACAAATACAACAATAGACAACAGAAATTATGCCAAACTGAGCCATTTTATTAACTAAATAGGAGAGAGTACAATATAAATGGAGATAGTGGAACCTGGGCTTTCTTTAGCAAGCAACGCAATAACCCAGGTGGAGATGAAGGTGCCCAAGTGTTGAAATGGCTCCGCTAGGATGTCTATGCCCAAATTAAGAATAATTTGTTGCCTCTAGAAAAGAATTGTTGTTATAGCATTCCAAACTACTCAAAAAAATTGTCCAAATTAGCCATACCCTCTAGACCCCAAACCCACAAAAACCCAACAAGGAATTGGGCTACTTCCGGTTGGCCCGGGAAGCCCTAAAAATGTGCACTCCCTTCCCTGTACTGGTGTATGCCCAGCTTATAAAGAAATGTTGCTACCATCCAAATTCCCTTCAAAAATTCCCCTGCAAATGTCCCAACAATACCTCCAAAATTCCCAACAATTATCTCTCCCCCAACTCCACACTAAGCGCAAGCCCAACGAAGAACACCCTACGTAATGTAAAAATTTCTAAATAGAAATCCAACTACAGTGACTAATATTATTTCTTCTACTTCTTATTTAAGAAATAAGTTATTCATGGTGTTTCTACAGCAAATATCGAAATAAATTCTATTGCAGCCTTCATAATTAAAATATTGCAAAAAGTAAATGCAAAGAAAAATACTAGCACAAGTATAATCACAATTGCACAATTATTTTTGGAAAATTGTCCCCAGAAAAACCCAATGTGGGAAAATTGGTGCAGTAGTTGAGGGTTTCTTTATTGATCTTCAGCAAAAATCTCATGTACAAGATACAACCAACAGAATAGAAGAGGAGTTTATGTGAGAAATATTACAGACGATATTCTCATGCTTCTCAACTACATTCTGACTCTTTAGAGGATCTGCTGCCCCCTCTGCATCTCACTGCGTCAGCTTCTGCACAGGGACTGTGTAGTCCCAATGTCAATCCTAGTGTCACAGCCTCAACATTGTCCCTCCTTTGCTCTGCATTTTTTTTGCTCCCGCATCGTTGACTAATGCTGATGCCCTCTCTCCTTCTCACCTACAACTCTCCCTCTGATTTGATTTCTTCTTGCTGAACTTCAACCAGTGAGAAAGTCGATCTTACTTGGGTAACTGAGTATTTGCCCGGTGCGTTTGCCAAATGCGCATCGAAGTCTTTATAATCCTCCAATTGAGTAATCAACAACCCAAATTAGATTCTAATTAATGGCTCAAATCATATTGAATTGATCCTCATTTTCTTCTAGAAGTTTTACCCACAGTTTGATTAATACCCTTTAATTATTTTAATTTCCTAAGTTTAGACTTAGGCATCCATTAAAAATAATTAATTATTTTAATAAAACTGTCTCCAGGTGGAATTTCCCAAAACGATTTCTGGGTATTGTGGAATGCATGTGTCCATGCCTCTCTGCAAATTTTGAGGCTTAGATCACATCCGATGCTACCATAAATCAACACTCCCTCTTAGCAAGGAATGTGCTCTAGTAATGCAACCTGCTAAAGCATCACTCTGATTCTGTGACATCTCCCTCTGTGTTGTTGATGTTTGACACCACTGTCCATCAACTACTACACAAATGCTACATTTGTACCGCTGCTAGCCCTGCCACTACCAACACTGCATCTGCACTACAACTCGCTCTCATTTCTTGCCACGGCAACTAATAACCCACCTGATTCTGCTACTGAAACGGATTCTCTACCATACCCTTCTGCTCCCCAAACTGAATGAACTTTTCTCTTCTTAGAGCTTTTCTGAGTAAGACGCTACCTGATTTCCTACGGAGACATACTACAATTGTACTGCCCCACGCTGAACACAGTCTTTGATAAAGTGACATCTGATATCAGTGTGTTTCAATCGATCATGAAATACTGGATTCTCAGAGAGTTTAATACAACTCTGATTATCGCATAAAATATTGGTCGCTTCCATCCTCTTCCTGAACAAACACACAAGTAGTTTTCTAAGCCATATAGCTTTGCACGTAGCTGCGCTGGCTGCCATATATTTTGCTTCTACTAAGCTCAAAGCTACCGACTTCTGCTTCCTGCTGCACCAAGAGACCATTCTTGATCCAACATTGAAGTAATACCTGGAGGTACTTTTCCGATCTACTTAACTACCTGC
Organism: Pinus tabuliformis; assembly: GCA_031772625.1. Taxonomy (NCBI): domain Eukaryota; kingdom Viridiplantae; phylum Streptophyta; class Pinopsida; order Pinales; family Pinaceae; genus Pinus; species Pinus tabuliformis. The sequence continues at coordinate 991,744,474 of CM062812.1, read as the reverse complement.
TCAATCTACATCTGTTAATCCATTCAATCTGACGTCATCTCCTCGAGTGTATGTCAACCCATATCTGACTGTTCCATGCACATATCTAAGAATGTGCCTAACTTCTGCCCAATGCACCCGTTTTGGTTCCACCATGAACTAACTAAGGTTGTTGACAACGAAGCAAATGTCTGGCCTAGTGTTGACCAGATACATGAGCAACCCAATGAGCTGTCTGTACAAGGTGGGGTCCACCTCCTTGTCTCTTGATGCATCTATTTTCTTCCAGTTGGTGATCATGGGCATAGCCATGGGTCGGCAATCTTGCATCCTGAACCTCTTCAGAATCTCTGTAGCATATCTTCCTTGCCCAAGGAAGATCTGCCCATTATTCTGCCAAACTTCTAACTCTAGAAAATAATGCATCAGCCCCATATCCTTCAAGTTGAATTCTGCTTCAGGATTCTTCTTGCAGTCCTTTATGAGCCTAGATGACCCTATTAGAAACAAATCATCCACATATAATACCAAAATAAGTGGCTCATTATTCACCATTAGATAGTAGAGATTGGGATCAACAACACTCTTGACAAATCCAAACTGCTAAAAGTAACTATCAATCCGACCATACCATGCTCTGGGTGCCTGCTTTCACCCATACAGGGCTTTCTGTAACCTGCATACATGAGTTCTCTCTGCATGAGTTTTGAAGCCTTCAGGTTGTTCTATATACACCTCTTCTTCTATCACCATGTTCAAGAATGTTGTCTTGACATCCATCTAGTGAATCTCCCATCCCATTTGAGCTGCTACGGATATAACGGATCTGATAGAGGTATATCTGGCTACTGGGGCGAAGGTCTCCTCATTGTCTATTCCTTCCTTTTGTGCATACCCCTTAGCCACGAACCTAGCCTTGTACTTCTCTATGCTGCCATCTGCAACATACTTGATCTTGTAGATCCATCTTGATCCTACAATTGATCCATCCTTTGGTCTAGGTACCACTTCCCAGACATAATTCATCATGATAGAACTATACTCTTCTACCATGGCATCCACCCAAACTTGGTGTTGTATGACTTCCTGAAAGCTGGATGGTTCTTCACCCTGTGCTACCAAGGCTTGGTACCTGTTAGGCTATCTACGTTGCCTCTTCTCGGTTCTAGGAGCTCTAACAAACTCCTCTATGTCCCTCAGCGTTTGTCGTATTTCCCTGCTTGTTCTACCACTGGTGGTGGGAGGCTCAATCAAATCCCCCTCCTATTCTTATTGTTCCATCTGCTGAGAACTGCCTAGATTTCCTACTCTGAGGAAATACTGGTGTTGGTCACTGCGCTCGATCCAGGTGTCTGTCCTCTTGCATGTCCTCCTTGTTGTTGGACTAATGGAACATCTACTGATTGACCTTCTGCTAGCATCTCTCGAGATTTCCTGAAAACTCTATCCTCCATGAACTTTGCATCCCTTCTTCCTACTGTGTTCTTGCTGTTAGGAATGTAGATTCTGTATGCCTTCGAAGTCTCGCTATATCCTACGAGGTACCCCTTTTCTGCAGTCTGATCTAGTTTACTACACTTCTCGTTTGGAATGCGACAATATGCCACACTTCTGAATATCCTGAGATGACTCACCTCCGACTTCTTCCTTGTGAAGACACCTTTAGGCATTTTCTTCCCCAATGCTCTGTGAGAAGTTCTATTCTGGATATACACTGTTGTGTTACAAGCCTTTGTCCATAAGAATCTAGGCAAGTCTCAGTCATACAACATAGCCTTTGTCGCCCCGACAATAGTTCTATTCTTTCACTCTACTACATTCTGCTCTAGATTATATGGAGTTGTCCACTCTCTTTTGATGCCCTCTTTTGCATAGAAATTTGTGAAGTCTTTGTCTGTATACTCTCCACCATTATTTGAACGCAATACCTTTATCCTTTTCCCTGTCATGTTCTCTACGAGAGCCTTAAATTCTTTGAACCAATCAAAGACCTCATCCTTGGTCTTCAAAAAATAGATCCATATTTTTGTAGAGTGATCATTAATAAAGGTGACGAAATATTCACCACCACTAAGAGCTCTTGTGGACATTGGGCCACAAATATTTGGGTGTATCAATCCCAATGCGCCTTGCGCTCTGTTGTTACTTCTGGAAAAAGTTTTTTTAGTGTACTTCCCTAGTATGCATCCTCTACATACATCATCATGCTCAGTACTAAGGACTGGAACTCCTATAACAGTCTCTTTGAGCATCCTCAGTGCTCCATGGTGTAAGTGTCCCATTCTCCTGTGCCACAGTTCATTCAATTCCTTTTCACCATTATGATTGTTACCTATCAATGCCATTGGAGATTCGAGTTGCAATCTATACAATCGGTTGCTTCGAGCTCCAATTTGTCTCTTCTTCTTCCAACTTGGATGTTTGACGTATACTTTTCATTAGGGGATTTTTTACGTCTAAAATGAGCCTCCTAAGAAAAATCTAGAACCAAAATAAACTTTATAAGAACCAATAGGATTCAAGATGATGATGTCAACCATGGGGATGATTCACCATTTTTGGAGTAAAAAAGTACAAAGATTAAAAAATTATAAAATAATAAAACTACTTTTTCAACTTATCTCCCTATGTTTTTACTCAAATTTTGAGCGGGAGTACTCGTTGGATGCAAAATTTAATTCCTTATCCAAGAAATACCCATGTTGCATACTTTCAATGGACCCTACTACATGAAAAATGAGAAATACATGAAAAACGTATAGCAGGGTCCATCGAAAGTATGCAACATGGGTAATCCTTCGATGAGGAACCAAATTCTGCATCCAACAAGTGTTTTCGCTCGAAATTTGAGTAAACCCATATGGAGATAAGTTGAAAATACGAGTTGAAAAAATAGTTTTGTCTTTTTTCCCTCTAAAATTTGATGATGTAATCTAATCTTCTTTTATTATTTCCACTATTATTTTATAATTTCCTTAGGAGGCCCATGTTAGACCTCAAAAATCCCCTAATTCTTCCAATGAAGTATACATCGTATCCGTTGTCCTGTAACTGGGACACTGAAATCAAATTCATTCCCAACCCGGGCACATGCAGAACATTAGTGGCTCGGATGTTGGTTTCTGCTTTCATCTGAAATGCTATAGTTGCCTCTCCCTACTCGAGTACACATCGTTCTTTTTTCCATAGTAATCTGGAAGTCCATTTTCTCTTCTTGATAGCTCGAGAAATATTCTCATACTCCAGTCATATGGGTTGAAGCCTTGCTATCAATATACCAAACATCTGTTGACGCTGAACTTGACAAGCATGTGAATTCTCCTTCCAATCTGGAAGATAATTCAGAGACATCTTGATTTTCCATCCTTCTTTGTGTTATTTTTCTTATCGATTTTTGACGCTTTAATGTCCCAGCAACTGCTACAGAAAAACTACATCTTCACCTGAAGACTACTCTGCGTTGAAGCTTCTACACTGCTCCCTCTGTCACTGGCAACCTTCAATCTAGAAATCTTCCTCTCTGTCAACTCTCTCAGAGAGAGATTTTCCTATGAAAATTTTGCCCTCTTAGACTGGACTGCGCAATTCCTCTGGGGATTTGATTTTCTGCCTATGCAACAATTTCGAATTCCCTTCTTCTCTTCAATGTTGGCTCTTTCGTTCTGCACTCCTACTTAACTTAGCTCTAATACCATGTGAAAATTTCTAAATAGAAATCCAACTGCAGTGACTGATATTATTTCTTCTACTTATTATTTCAAAAATAAGTTATTCACAATGTTTCTACAGCAAATATAGAAATAAATTATACTTCAACCTTCACAATTAAAATACTGCGAAAAGTAAATGCAAGGAAAAATACTAGCACAAGTATAATCACCATGACATAGTTAGTTTTGGACAATTATCCCTGGAAAAACCCAATGTGGGAAAACGGTGCAGCAAATGAGGGTTTCTTTATTGATCTTTAGCAAAAATCTCATGTACAAGATACAACCAACAGAATAGAAGAGGAATTTATGTGAGAAATATTACAGACGATATTTGTTGAAATTTCTAAGTCTGACACATTATAAACCCCTACTACATTATCTAGTTTATAACTTTATTTCTCCTACTTGTTTATTCCATTAACAAGCTATTTATAAATATAAATACTGAAATAAACAGAAATGCAGCCTTAACTCATATACATATGATCAACTGAAATACCGAAAGAAACACACAAGGGACACCCTTATTTTTGGACAATCATCCCTGACAAAACCCAATGCGGGAAAACTAGTGCAGCAGTTCTGAGGGTTTTATTATTATGCAGATTCTTGAGTACAACTAGCGTGCCAAAATGGCTCACCTAACAAAGATTGTTACACAACAGTAATACCTCTTCTCAAAGACAGATATTCAGCGTCTCAACTCTCGTCTGCCCTACGAAAATCCTTCTGGCACTTCCTCTTGGCTCTACGTCAACCCTGCTAGCCTCAACATAGCTCCTGAACCCTCTGCACCAGCCTTCTGGCTCTCTGCGTTAGCTCTCTGGCCCTCTGCATCACCCGCGCAGGCCCCTTAGCCTCTGTGCAATCCCCAGCTGCCTCTGGGTAGCTTCTGCTACCTCTGCATAGCTCTAGCTGCCTTTGCATCAGCCTCTTTGATCTTTGCGCTGACCCTATGGCACTATCCCTGCCTCTCTGCTATGTACTCACTGCCCCTTGCTACAACAGATCACTTGTTCGAATTTTCTCAGCAAGCCCTGCTCCAGAAAATTGAATTGACTAATCAATCTTGGTGTATCTCCAACTGACCCTCAAGCCTCCTCTTACACTTTTCCTGTTGAGTCTTCAATGGCCAAGATTAAGTCTCTTATCAACAGCTAAGATTAGATTTGGCTTGATCCATGTCATTTAGAACATTCTCACCCAGTGAAAAATATTAAGTATTTTAATATCTCTCCAATCAGGTAGAATTTCCCCAAACCATGTCTAGGCCTTGGAGATCTTATGTGCCTTAGCCTCTCCGCTAATTTTCATGGCTAGAGCACATCTGATGCTACCACAAATCAACAATATTCTCACGCTCTTAAGCTAAAATCTGACTCTGGAGAGGACCTAATGTCCCCTCTGCATCTCACTACGTCAGCTTCTGCGTAGGGATTGTGCAGTCCCAACATCAATCCCTCTGCATCTCACTGTGTCAGCTTCTGCGTAGGGATTGTGCAATCTCAGCATCACAGCCTCAACATTGCCCCTCCTCTGCTTTGTGCCTTCTTTCTGCTCCTGCACCCCTGACTGATGCTAATGCCCTCTCTCCTTCTCACCTGTAACTCTGCCTCTGATTCGATTTCCTCTTGCCCAACTTTGACTAGTGAGAAAATTGATCTTACTTGGATAACTGAGTATCTGCCAAATGTGTTTTCCAAATGCCCATCAAAGTCCTTCTTATAATCATCCAGTTGAGTAATCAACAACCCAAATTAGATTCTAATCAATGGCTTAGATCATATTGACTGGATCCTTGTTTTCTTCTAGAAGTTTCACCCCAGTTTGATTAATACCCTTTAATTATTTTAATTTCCTAAGTTTAGACTTAGGCACTCATCAAAAGTAATTAATTATTTTAATAAAACTGTCTTTGGGTGGAATTTCCCAAAACAATTTATGGGTATTGTGGAATAGATGTGTCCAAGCTTCCCTGCTAGTTTTGAGGCTTAGAGCACATTTGATGCTACCATAAGCACAAGAAATACTTCCCCAAAATTTCCCAACACTCCAACCCTACAAAATACCTCAAATCTCCAACAATTACCAAGTCCAACTCCTCCCGAAAAGCCCAAGATCAAGGGTGCTTTGTAGCTATTTTCTCAAGGAGCGCATATTGCTTCTTTTGCGACCAATTTGCTCCAAATGATGGTCAAATGTGCCTGCAAATCCTCCCAAGACAATCTGATATGTAGCAATAATCTCCCCTAGAGTGGCACTCAAAGTCCACTGAAGGTGGAAGTGAGATTCCCACCCAGAAATCTCTTGTGTTGAACAACATTGTGTAGACTTCGCTCAACAACTCAAGCATATATGGGGTTCTATTATCAAATTGGAAAATGTCCCAAAATGAGGACCTCCCCCTTTATGTATCTTTGTTTCCCTCTTGCTCCCTCCATGTGGGTCCCTTAGGTCGAATTCCCTCACTTCTCCTACCCACAAGTCAAATTTCTCCCAAGGGGTGTGAATTCCCTTTCAAAGTAGTCCCCACATTCCACTTTGCTTTGGATTTATCTTCTCTTCTAATGTTTGGGAGCCTTCCTTCCTCAAAAAGTCAAGTGGGGTCCTCCTAACGCACTTTTCCTAAGTTAAGTATATCAAAATGCCAAAATTGTGCAAAACTGTATTTACTTAGCAAAACTTGCTAAGTGGGGACATTACAATCAGATTGTGCATGTGGGCAAGAGTTATCAGTGATGTGATTTGGCAACAGTGACAGCAGAGGAAATTATAGCAGTATTCTGACAATGATATGACCATAGCAGAGGCAGGACAACAGAGTTACAGTGGCTGAGCAGTGTATCCAGTGTAATCTATCTTATTATTTTATATTCTATCTTAAGGGTGGCAAGGTGGTGCTAGGGTAGGTTGGAGCCTATGTAGGGTGTTGGAGCATCCCTTTAATCGAAGTTGAAAAATCCAGACTGTTGGAGTGTCCTTCTCGTTGGAGCTAGTAAATTAGGGTGTTGGAGCGTCCTTTCCTATGGAGTTGATAAATCAGGGGGTTGGCACCTCCTTCTAGTTGTTGTTGGTGAACCTTGGACGTTGGAGTTTCCTATTGATGTAATCACTAAAACCCTATGTTAAGAAGCGTTTGGTGGTTTTTCTCCCGGAAGGGTTTCCACTAAAAAAATCTCGTGTACTATGCATTGTTGAATGGTGTTGATTTATGTTTTTGATCTAATGCTATTGATAATTAATGCTCTGTGAAGTTAAATTAACTAATTGAAGTGAAATATTGATTCACCCCCCTCTCAATATTTCCAACAAATGCCACTGAAAATCATGAAGCAATTAGGCTTAAATATTACTTGACCATACAAACATGTTTGTGGTATTGGCTCAAGAACCATTGACGTATGTGGTATTATTAAAGAGTTACCAGTATGCTTGCATGGACATGTTGAAGGGAAAGTAGTCATGGATGTGGTAATTATTGACATTCTTGATTCGTAGGGCATGCTTCTATCTTGGAAATGGGCTGCAGATGTAGGTGGCACAATTCAAATGGATTTATCTTACATCGAAATCTCAATGGCAGAGAGTTCATTTTCTCTAATCTTAGGCAACTAGCCAGGTGGCCTAAGGTAGAATGCCATTGTACTATATCTGATGATGAAGAAGGTGAAGACAAAGAGTTTGGAAATTGGCAAGTCCTAGCCAATACTTTTCCTTTTGAAGAAAACTTAGACAAATTTTGGGTTGTGCACTTTGATGGGGCTTGTTCCAAATTTGGGTCTGGTACAAGAATACTTTTGACATCACCAAGCATTGCAATTTTTTCTTTCAAACTTGAATTTGATTGCACCAATAACATAGCTGAATATGAAGATCTTGCATTAGGATTGGATATTGCTTTGGATAGAAAAGTCATATGCTTAAAGGTCACTAGGGACTCTGATTTGGTTGTATCCTAGATTAAGAATGTCTTCAATACCAAAAGTGAAAAGCTTAGAAGATACAAAAGTGCCATGTACAAACCTATGGAACTTTTTGATGTTTTTGCCATACAAGTTGTTCCCAGGTATAGGAATGCTTTAGCTGATTCACTAGTTGTTGGTGCTGCTACTTTGCAACCCGCTAATGATTCCAAACATGGGCTAGGACAATACACTTTGGAAGTAAATTTTAGACCAGCCATTCCAGACAACCTTGAAAATCAGTGAGTATTTGATGATGATTCTGAAATCCTTCGATTCTTTTAGAACACAAAAGAATTCACCAATGAAAAACATGAGGATCCAGTTTAGTAAATGATCTAGAAGAATTTGCTCCTAAAGAGGCGATACATTTTGGAAGCACTTTTGACAAAAATGATGGGTACAAACAAGAACAACTAGCTGACAAACCCTAGGAAATAATAGAAATAAACATTGGGTGAGAGTCGAATCCTCGAGTCCCCCCTTATGGAGGGTAATGCTCAGGGGTTTCTCACAAAAGGGAAATGTCCCGCATTACTTGGGAAATGTGCCCCTCCAAAATTGGGACATGGGTAAACATCCCCCAATGAGTTTCCCCATCATGGAAACATTGGAAACATGAGGTGCACCCCCGGATCGAGGGAGAAACCTTTGCGTAGCACTATAAAACACTTGTTTTCTGCCTTTTACTAGCTTATCATAACTAGCCCAAAGCTAATGTTTTATAATTGGTTTATGTTTCATTATGAGTTAACATTTTTGGAATTAGTCATATAAAATACAGTAGCCAAAATTTCAAGAGATTTAGTCGTGTAATTATTCTTCTATTCACTGACTTGTTATGTATGCATTACTTGCAATGATTGTTATATAGTATACTAGGGTTGATTCATGTTGGCATAGAAAATCATTATGGACCGAAAATTTGAATAATACTAACTCGAAGGAAAGTTTATTGTATTTTCTTTTGGACATAATGATTTGATATTTATAAAGTTGACATTTAATATAGTTTACTATGTCACATATGTCAATACATCAATAAAAAATAGAGATAACTTCATGCTACAATCAATCACAGGGAAATGAAATCTAGCTCTTATTATAAAACAAAAACGAGGAGATATTTATGTTGTAATTTCATAATTTTTTTTTCTAACATTTCCCATGAATTGGTATTTTTGCAGTCTATTTTATGTGCGGGATATAAAACAAAAATGAGGAGATATTTATGTTGCAATTTCATAATTTTTTTCTAACATTTCCCATGAATTGGTATTTTTGCAGTCTATTTTATGTGCAGGATTGTATCCTAATGTGGCATCAATAGAGGATTACATAAAAGCTGGACACGTTGGCTCAGCACCAAGCAAGCGGCCTTGTTGGACTGATGGACGACGAGAAGTTTTTATCCATCCTACATCAATAAACTCTAGAACATCTGAGTTTCGTCATCCATTTATGGTGTTCTTGGACAAGGCAAGACATATTTTGGTTCACATTTAAATTTTATAGTTCGTAACTTCACTAAAAGAAATTCATAATGGAACAGGAGTTGCATAGTAGAAGAGAAAATTGCGCCAATATGATTGAATAATATAAGTGCCTTTCTAGTGATTATACACGTAAGGAGTTATTGAAATTTATAAAATAGTCCAGCTTCTATATAACTTTTACTGTTTTATTTTGTCAAATAGGAAAGTTGTACGAAAATAAAATAGGCCTTAAAATTAGTGGAAACTATATAACAATTTAATTGTCTCATCAACTTACCAACCTAGATGCGGTTTCTATAATGCCTATCATATCTAGGCAATAGTGTATGGTGTCTCTCTTTCTTGGTTTTGTTGTCAACTTTTTAATTAGATCTTTTTACCACATTCTAAAATTCAATTAATATAAAACAATTCATTAGCTGGAAATCTTGAATGTGTTGTTGGTATTCTGTTCAGGCCAACTGAATAGTTGATTTGGGAAGCTCAATAAATATCTAGATCCATGATCCTTGATCATTGATTAGTAACAAATTCTTCCATTGAAATACTAGTCGTCAAATGTATTTGCATACAATTTACTTGAGAGGGTGATGCTTTTTATGAAAAGAAACCTCAATATCCTGTATTTAAAGCTAAAATAAGCTTGATTAATGTAGTTGTTAGCTCTAACCAAGTGTACCTCTCGACTCCGAGTTGATGTTAGGATAATGCTTATTTGTATGTTACATGTTCTTATGGGTTACCATGAATACTTGACATGTTAGAGTAGGAATCTGCTCAAGGTCAAAAGTTAAAATGTAGGTAGTTATGAGACCATTAGATTTGGTAGCTAGGTGTGATTAGTTGAAGTCACATGGTTAGGTTATTGTCACATGGGAGTAGGTGGTTGTTCCTCTACACCTATATATACCAGTTGTAATCAACTTCCGATCATGTAAAATTAGTTATCGATTCTTGTGTATAACATCATCTCTATTGATGTTTTCTATCATGGTATCAAAGCTCGAATGGGCCTGACTCTCTCACAAGACGGCGTGAAGTATGAAATTATATGAAGTCTAATACTCCTTAAGAGTAGATTAGCATAGGGTAGAGAGAGAATTTATTTCAAAGTGTGCCTATTGTTTTTTCAATTTGAATATTGTTTGCAAAAAAAATTGTGTAAGTTGACAATGGTCCAATGGGATACTCCCATGATGATGGGTGAGAAGATGGAAATCTGTCTTTTATTTATATTGATGCATAGACCAGCTCGCAAATCAAACAACAAACACCACTGAAATTCATTTTATTAGCTGTAGTTCATAGGAAGGAAAGAAGACATGTGAATGTGAGATGGAGTTACAGATAGTTATAGTAGTGGATTGTTGACTTTTACTATAGACAATTGAAACCATGGGTAGTAGAACATGAAATGAAACATGAGACCTGTTGCCGCAAAATCTAGCTGGCCTAGGGCAGGGAAACCCTACTAGGTGTAAACTAGACCTATTAGCAACAATGGGGTAGTGGCCCACTATCACCATAGCCAAACCCCTCTGCTCTTTACAAACTTTCACCAGTGGGAGGAGTCTCGGTAGGAAAGAGGTCACTTATAATAGATCTTCGAAGGTTAAAATATTAAATGATCTTGCTAGGAGGCCTTCTAGAAAGTCACAATTTCAGTACAAGGCTTCATAAGGAAGCAATTTGGTTTCCAAGAAGATTCTTGGAAATGGAGGCACAAGACCTAGATTTTGATTGATTTGACATGTTGGAGTAACTCAAGGTCAAGGCAAGGAGAAAAGGTTGCTTACAATGTATATTAACCAGGCCAAGGCTCATGAAACCTTCAACAAAGTCCTTAAGCTGAGGGAAGAAAGACTAGAGTTTCCCTCTTAGGGAAAACACCTAGGGAAAGAGAATTTATGGATGAAATTGAAGTGGATTAGCACCAAATTGATAGGCTTTGTGGAAAACCCTATCTACTTGATGTTTAGGCTCTCCACTCACTAAAATTTCCTCTCCCTAGAATTCACACCAAGCCCTAGCTCCTCTAGCTTTGAAAGGACCAAAATTTAATAGGGAGAAAATATGAACAATAGTGAGATTGATCACCAACAATTTGGATTAGTGTGTTGTCCTTTGGGTATATGGAGTCAAGGATGTCTTAGATTAGCTAACCTTGCTTGTAAGGAAGTTGAAATTTGATGCCCTAGCAACAAATTTTAAGCATTTACCCACTCAAAGTATTATTGAAAATTTATGGTAGAGCTACTAGTTCACCATTAGGATAATTCTTACATGTCATGTATGAGTAATGCATGCAATATTCATCTAGCTTAGCATTCAATAAAATTAGGGCACAATTTTAGCATTCAGTTGATCTTCAATCAAATTAGGGCACAATTTTAGCATTAACTAGAATCAATCATTCCATGCGTTAGACATAGAAAAATATTTTCAACAATCAAAAATAATTACAAGAAAATATGCAAGAGATCCATCCTTGAACCAAAGAATAACTCAAGGAATGTCCAAAAATCAGCTCCAAACATCAAAATGCATCCAATATCTGATATAATCCACAAAAGTCTAAGTGCAAGTTTCCTCTACGAGGCCAAATTACAAGTTTGATGATGATGAGAGATCAAATGAGGTCACTCTAATATATATGTGCTCTAACATAACCTATTTTAGCCTACAAGCCCCTCTAGTAATAAAATAATGTGCAAGAAAAAGGCCTAGGTCACAGGCCAACCTAGTAGCTTTTACAAATTTAACTTTATCTCCACAAACGCTAGTCGAAATGTTGACGCCATGCTTGCATATGCTACTAGGAGGCTGACGTTGAGGCCCTTTGGTGCCATGATAAGCATAGAAGGCCTCTAAAATCAAGATCTAGGGGTTGGCTCCTATATCTTGGTGCAAATCATCCTATGACCCCCAAATGTGAGTTTGCTGCACAAAACTAGGTCTCATGGGTCTCCAAGTGAAAAAAAACTCTCTACTCCAATGTTGAGGGCATTGAAGACGGTGCTAGCCCTCCTGTTGGAAAAGTAACTAGGTTCAGTCTTCATATTTATCTTTGTATTTGTAACTAAAGAAAAAAGAATAAAAAGATTTATATTATTATTATTTCTTTAGTTAAGCATGCTCTTCATACTTCTAGGTTTTGATTGAGTCAAAGAATTAAATTGAGTCAAATTCCATTTGGACTCTTTGTAAGAGAAAGGAAAAGAATTTTTGTTTAGTCAAAAAGAGTCAAATTTACCTCCATAAGGACAAGTCGACCCCCCAAATGGTCAGGTCGTCTGCTGAACAGACGTGACCCTTCATAGTGACGAACAACTATATATTGGCGTGCATACTCCACCAAAACAAAAGAATTTCGTGTTTGTTCTGAAGTAAGATATGCGAGCTTTTGAGGCAGGATTTGTGAGTTTCTTTGGAGCAGAACATGAGAGTTTTCTGTCATATAATATGGGAAATATGTTAATTCCTGAGGCTGAAAGAATGTGAAGCTCCTAAGATTTGAATTTTGTAAAAGATGTGCAAATAAAAAAGGCTATTCCATCTGGGGAATATGTTAATTGTTGAAGCTGAAAGAATGTGAAGCTCCTAAGGTTTGAATTTTGTAAAAGATGTGCAAATAACAAAGGCTATTCCTAAGCAACTTAATGAGCTAAAGAAGAACCACTTCCATGATGAAATGCAAGGTAAAGAAGGGCAGTATTGTGTGCCACAAAAGAACTGTAATAATTGTATGATGCAAGCTAGAGAAGGATCATGAGGTCTGTCAAGTACAAGCTACAGGGAGGATGAATTTCTTTGTGAGACAAAGGCATCTAAAGGGCAGGTTCATGACAGTGATTGGAGGGTTGACTTGGGGTTCCTATACAGTTATTTGTCTTGGTCTTATAAATCATATTTGATCTAATTCTATAAGAAGAGGATTGTTCAAGTTTTCCCCAATTGTGGGGATTTTCCCTAGTGTGGAGCCTATATCTTGTGTTTAGTCTCTTGTGATTTTCATGCTTATATTTTGGTAATTGCTTGATAAAGAAAAAGAACACAAAGAATCTAATAAGAAGCGAACAAAATTCACAAGTAATTATCAAGTAAGGAAAATCAACCTCCATCTACAATTTCCTTGATTTCCCAACACCTCCCAGGTCTCAAGGCATGAGACAAACCTCATCTGGGCCCTGGATCAACTGCCACACTGTATATATATGCTATAAGTCGACGGGGGGCAAACTAGTCCAAGTGCATCATCTCATGAACAATATGGGGCAAAGTGCAGAAGTTGTGTGTGTTGAAGGTGTGCATGGTTGTGAATGATGTTTTATGACTATTCAGAGTCCCATGGCTCTCAACACATCATTTGTGGGTGCCAATATGTCACTCTAAAGGACCTAGACCCCAATTAAGTTTCCCAAACCTCTAGATGGAACCACCTATCAATCACACACAATATCTAGTGTTGCAACTTTCATCAGCAAGTACATTAATCATTATGCATCTAAGTGAACCAAACTTGAAAGAAATGGGCATAATAACACTTCATAAGTGGCTTCTCTTCCAAAATCAGGGCCTTAGTTTCGTAATGGTGTTACTTCCCTAGGTAGGAGTGGTTAATAAATGACCCTATTAGGTGTTCCAAAACCCCAAAGGGAAGTGACATGTCCTCAATCCACCCTTCAATCAATAGGTGCCATGTGAATAATGATAGAACAAAGGGGGGAAGATCTCCATGGCCAAGTGCCATGGTCAAAGGGACCATCTATGATAAAATAGCTCATCCTGGGTGTATAGACATGAGGAGGGAGCAATCCTAGATGCATGAGTTACCTAGACCTTTGTTTTCCACCCTTCTATATTGCCTTTTACTTTTTCTTGAATTTTCCTTGTATTACTGGTCGTAGCTCGAGGAATGAGAGGTTGCTTTGTATGATGTATAACAATGATTACCTCCTTTAAGCTGGGGCAATTCATCGCCCATCAAGGGTTGGGACATGCAAGGGTTCCTTGTCTTCCATGAGATAAGGCAAAATTGGCCTAGGAACTGAGTGATGGCCATATGATAGAGGTAGAGCTCATACTTGGCTTTTGCCCATGTGCTAATTTGTAAGTCTCGGTCATCTTTTGCATTTTGATTTTTCTTTTGTTTTTCTTGTGGCCATCATATGCTCTTTTCTCTTCTTTTAGCTGCATCAACCTCCTAGGGTGCCTTTTCAAGCCCTAGCCAAAGTATGAGGATGTGTGAATGCTAAGTCCCAATGAACTAGTGGTCAGTTGACACGAAGAAGGGAGGTGGAATAGGGGCTTGTAATGTAAGATGGAAAGTGGTAGGAATGGAATAGGTATACATGGGGCTACGCTATCTCATTCATGGCTTCCTAAGTAATGCCTCTTCCTAAAGCCATAGGCCATTAGGGGAGGTCCCATTGGACTAGGATAGAAAATTAGCCCCCCATTTAAGGTGAGGGAACAAATTGTTAATTTTTGGTAGCATTAGATGTGCTCTAGTCATGAAAATTGGTGGAGAGGCTAAGGCACATGAGTTCTAAAGAACCCATAAATCGTTTGGTGAAATTCCACCCGGATTGTATTTTATTAAAATAATTAATATTTTTAATGGGGTTCCTAAGTTTAAACTTAGGAAAATTAAAGTATTAATGGGTATTAATCAAAATATGGGTGAGAATGTTCTATAAAGCGGATTAAGTCAAGTTTTTAATCCTAGTCATTGATTAGAGACTTAATCTCGGTCATTGAATTCTCAACGAGAAAAGTATAAGGAGGCTTGGGGTTCATTCAGGAATACATCGAGAGAATGAATTGATCTAGAGTTCAAAATTTTTGGGGCTAGGAAGCTGAGAAATTTGAACTAAGTGATCATTCTGCAACAAAGGGGCAGGGGTAGTTAGGGAATACCGGGCAGAGAGGCGGAGAGCCACCAGTGGAGTAGTGTAGCACCTAGAGGGACTGACGTTGGGCCAGTCTAGGCCCATGCAGGCTTGACACAAAGCCAGAAGGGCCAGCGCAAAAGGGAAGTTGCCTTCGCGCAGAAATCGGCACTGCCGGGGAGCTGCTAGAATAGCCGGGAGAGGTTGACGCAAAAGCTCCAAGAGGCAAAAGAGACGCCACAGGGCTGACGCAGAGGCCTTTGAGGCTGACACAGGGCCAGCGCAAAGATAGCCGAGGTTAGCCAGTTCTGTTATCGGATCAACCAGAAACTGCCAGGTGAAGTGAGGTAATCTCACTTAGTTTTCTGCCATTATATTTTTCTCTGTAACTGGATTGTCGGGAGGGCATCCAATATTGTATTCAGAACTATTGCTTAATAATATAAAACCCTTAGAGCAGTTGCACCGGTTTTCCCGCATTGGGTTTTTTCGGGGACTATTTTGTCCAAAAATAACGATTTCCTACATATCTTGTTCTTTGCTCAGTTTCTTGTTTCATGTAATCAAATTAAATTGGTGTAGGTTGCATAAGTAATTTACTTCATTGTTTTTCAAAAAATAACTTAATAATGTATATTAAAATCAAGTAGGAGAAGTAAATTCAATTTTTCTACAATAGGGGTTCCTTAAGTATAGGAATTTTCACACAAATCTACAACCAAGACCCTTCTTTCTTCCAAATTACCAATAGTCCATGTCAAAGTGACCAAATACAAACAAGCATAAGCACTCGATTTCATAATGAATAAAATACCTTTTGATCAGAAACCCACCTTCCAACATGTGCTCTCGACAAATGGGTGAGGAAACATATGACTGATGGAGATGGCAGAGATATAAATGGCATGTACTTTTAGCTACAAAGTGGCTCTCTAGGGCTACTAGCGACCGACTAGAAGAGATAAATAGGAGAAAAGATTCTCTTAGGGGTCACCCACTTTTGATGTGTAACAAGACCGACGAAAGAGAGAAAATGGCGAAGTGAATGATCCTAGATGGGGTCAAAGATCATGGCATACCACATATTGCTGAGAAGAACACAACAAAGGAGATGTGGGACACCCTGACCACCTTATACCAGGGCTCTTCCGTGCAGTGAAAGATGCTATTGGAGAATCAGCTAAGGTCATATCAGATGCATAAGGGAGAGTAGATAGATCCATTCCTTCTCAGGTTGTAGGAGATTCGCAACCATCTTTCTTCCGTGGGGTCTACATCGGATCCAAAATTTATGGTCAGGACTGCCGTGAATGCAGTCTCCAAGGAGTGGGAGACATTTGTCCAAAGTATTTTGGGCAGGGCTACTCTTCCCGGTTGGGAGGAGATGTGGGCAATTCTTCGACACGAAGAGATCAAGAGGATGACCAAGGAGGGGAGTAGTGGTAAGGGAGTTCGATTCAAGAAAGAGGAGGATGCAACTCTAGCATTTGCGGGACAACAAGGGAAGAGGAAGAAGAAGGATATCTCCAAGATCAAGTGCTTCAATTGTGGGAAGCTGGGTCATTATGCATCCTAGTGTCCCAGCAAGAAAGGCAAGGGAGAAGCTTCTGATTCAAAGGCAGCTCCAGCTAAGGCAGAGAAAGAGGTCGAGACTGATGACAATTGTGCCATGAGTGCTCATGCACCTTTAGAGAATAGGTGGGGAGACATTGAGTTGTAGTCAGAAGGACTACATGCTAGGGGCAAGATCCTTGAGGTGCCCAAACTCTTGGATCACATCCGGCTATGGGAGCCTTTAACGATAGTAGCATGATGACAAATGTCAGATGGAGAAAAGTGTGGTGGAGCAGCAAGGTAGGGCTCGAGTGCAGAATTTTGTAGCGGTGCAATAAAGGTTGCAACAGTGTGAAATGCACAAAAGAGGTTGCAGCAGCGCAGTGGCAGCAGAAGCAGCTTCAGCATCACGAGGCTTTCAGACTGACCGAGATGTCAGTATTTGAGGAAGTCAATTACCTACTTCTTGGTAACTGGGTTGCAGTGCAACAGTTAGCAGTGGCACTACTAGGGGCAGAATGGGCAGCATATTGAGAGGGAGTTGCAGTACAGATGTAGCAGTGGCAGTGGCAGTGTCATGGGCAGTAGTACAGGAAGCAACAGTGCAAGGGATGTGAGGCAACAGGCCAAGCATCAGCACAGGTACCGATGCGGAAGATCAGTGTGATGTTTCTATGGTGAAGCATTACTAGAGCACATTCCTCGCTAAGAGGGAGTGTTGATTTTTGGTAGCATCGAATGTGCTCTAGCCATGAAATTTGGTGGAGAGGCTAAGGCACATGAGATCTCCAAGACCCAGAAATCGTTTGGGGAAATTCCACCCGGATGGAGAGATATTAAAATAATTAATATTTTTAATGAGACCTTAAGTCTAAACTTAGGAAAACTAAAATATTAATGTGTATTAATATAATATGGGTGAGAAATTTCTAAATAACGAGGATCAAACCAAATCTAATTTTAGCCATTGATTAGGGACTTAATCTCGGTTGTTGAATCGTCAACAGTAAAAGTATAAGAGGAGGCTTGAGGGTTAGTTGGAGATACACCAAGCTGATCAGTGAATTCGATTTTCTAGGACATGGTTTGCTAAGAAATCAAGTTAGTGATCTGTTGCAGCAAGGGGTAGTTCAGCAGGAGGCCGAGAATACATATCAGAGAGGCAGAGAAAGTGCCAAAGAGACAACGCACAACCTAGGAAGGCTGACACAGAGGCTGAAGAGGCCAGGGCAGAGGAAGTAGAGGGCCAAGAAGCTGACGTAGAGAGCTACAACGCTGACGTTGAGTTGAAGAGGCTTCGCTGAGGTGATTTCGTGGGCTAGACTGGGAGCTAATCAATTGACGCAGAGTTGTAGGAGGGTGATGCAGTTCCAGAAGATAGCTTGGAGCAGCTTTCGTTGTCCAACTAAGGAACAATAGAAGTTGTTGTGGGGCCAATCATCCGGTTGTTGATTAGCTAGAATATCTGTCTCCGGAGAAAGGTACTTCTGCCGAGGATAATCTCTAAAGGGTGAGCCATTTTTGGCACCCTAGTTGTATTTAGAAAACTGCATAATAATAAAACCCTCATATCTGCTGCACTGGTTTTCCTGCATTGGGTTTTTCTGGGAATGATTGTCCAAAAATAACGGTGTCCCTTGTGTTGTCTCAGTTTATTTCAGTGGTTGATTTGTATATTTGTGAAGGTTGCAATTGTGTTTATTTCAATGTTTATATTGTTAAATAACTTGTTAATGTAAAGAACAAGTAGGAGATAATAAACCAGATATTACAATAGGGGTTTCTGATGTGTTAGATTCAGAAATTTTCACATGGTATCAAAGCGATTGCAGATCACGGAGAACTAAAGACACCAGCAGAAATCTGAAAATTTGCAGGAGAAGCAGTTGTCCCGAGAGACAGTGTTGTTCCAGAGCAGAGGCAACAAGAGAAGTGATGTAGAGCCTTCGTCATCATTTCGAGCCAAGGAAAGGGCCAACGCAAAGGTAGAGAGGCAGAAGAGGCTCGCGATGAGCCACATCATCCTGCTCAGCCATGTAGGATTGACACAGTTGGCCGGAGGAGCAGATCCAGCCTTTGCCAGGATTGCGCAGAGCCCGATAGGCTCAATTTCTTCAGTTGCTGGGGCTTGGGGAGTTGTGGGAAGATTGTGATTTGAGGAGCTAGTGGGACATTGTTTCTGTAGATACAGAACAATGTCTAAGGTGACAAACCAAGGTAGAGGGAATCACTACCTTAACAAATTTCTAGCCAAAGAAATCTAGATCCGAGTTGCAGTTGCAAGGAGGATTGGATAGGAGCGGTTCAACAACTGGCCAGAGGATTTCCAGGAGGAAGATTTCCAGGAGGGGATTCGAGACTCAGAGGGATTCCAAAAGAGGAGCTGAAATGGTAGTGAATGGACTAAGGGATTAGGACAGGTTGGATGGGGCTTCCAACTTTGTCATCTGGAAGGCCAGGATCCTGGCAGTCCTGGATCAACATCGAATCAAGGACTTTTGCTTGAAAGTAGTGGCTATCCCAGTTGACCTAGCTGAGAATGAGAAGTATGAGGAGGTAATGGCAAGGGCGAAGTGCATGATCCTAGACGGGGTCAAAGATCATGTCATGCCACATATTGTTGAGAAGAACACAACAAAGGAGATGTGGGACACCCTCACCACCTTATACCCAGGCTCTTCCGTGCAGTGGAAGATGCTATTGGAGAATCAGCTGAGGTCATATCAGATGCATAAGGGAGAGCAAATAGATCCATTCCTTCTCAGGTTGCAAGATATTCGCGACCAACTTACTTCCGTGGGGTCTACACTGGATCCAAAGTTTATGGTGAGGACACCCCTAAATGCAGTGTCCGAGGAGTGGGAGACATCTGTCCAAAGTATTTTGGGCAAGGTTACTCTTCCCGATTAGGAGGAGATTTAGGTGTTGGAAATACTGAGAGGGGGGGTGAATGAGTATTCCTTAGCAATTGGCACTTTTAAATCTTTTCAAAGCATTAGTTAATCTTCAATTATTATTAATGTTTATGCAGTAATAACAGTAAATAAAATAACACAGTAGACACAACAATTTTAGGTCAAAAACCACCAAATGCTTTTCTAATAAAATCTTTAATCTTCAACCCCAATTGAAATGAAATCAACAACTTCCTAGAATTCTTCTCTAGCTCCCACTGGAAGGATGCCCCGACGCCGTGGTTTCTTCAGTAGTCAACTGAATGGATGCCCCAACATCCTAGACCAACCTACCACCCTGAAGTGTTCACGAGCTCCAACCTGTAGGCAACTCCATGCACCAACCTAGCACCTCCCTACCACCCTATAATGACTGAAATGAGACAAGAATGTGGATTCCTGTACCAGGGACAACGATCCACGATACAATATGATTTACAATGATTTTGACCCAGCACCCAATCACCCTGTGACCTGCAACCCAACCATGACATCATCCCAACCAGTGAAACAGGAATCGGCGATTTTCCCGATTAATCGCGATTCCCACTCGGATCGGCCACCAAACGAGCAGACTTGAATCTTCCCGAGTCAAATCGCGTTGACCGAGTTTGACTCGTGGTCAACGCGATTTTGACTCGCGCGTCTTCCGATTATTCCGACTCTGCGTTTTTTCCCGAGTCCCGCCAAAATTTTTATCGGGTTCTGGGTTTCTGTTTGTGTGATTTATCGCGTTATCGAGCTGTTTCCCGCGTCCATACTTCCGCGTCCACCGTCCAGAAACTGCACAGTCGAGTCGTCGACAGTGGACACCCCGCCGCAGAGCCTCGAAGCTGCATTGTTGAGAATCGTATACCTGGCAACCTGCGCTGTGCGTGAGCCTTCAGGACCCAGGTAACTGTTCTGGGTTTCTGTTTGTGTGATTTATCGCGACTATAAGTCAGTTGTGTCCAGCAGTGCCTTTCTCCTATGTTCGATTGGCGCCTCATAGACTGATTATTACCTAAAGGCGTTATCGAGCTGTTTCTGTTTGTGTGATAATTGATTTATCGCGTTATCGAGCTGTGATTTATCGCGTTATGATTATAATAGTGGTACACTTAGTGACATTACAAGATCAGATTGCATGATCGTCTACTCATCCCCTTTGTTCCATTTTAGTGGAACATATCTCAAGACTTGTATTGTTGTCATATAGTCTCGACTCTCTAACTGAAGCTAAAATTATTTTTTGTGGATTTTCTTAAAGATCAGTTAATGGACTGCTTTTTTTGAACTGACAATATGATCATTTTCATCTTGCATCATTTTGTATGTGATTTGGAAATGTACGCATTTGAAATTCTGATAGCATTTTTTACAATGCAGTTTTGGTCCTGAATCATCAATGTACTGATTACCAGATCTCAGTAATGCACAGTTAAAGACTTTCACATGCTCTGCCCATTCAATATATCAAATTTCAATAGATATCTCAAATATGACTGTCTGTATGATGTTGCCAAGGGACTTGCTCTGAATTTGCTTTGTTCCAAACTTTTATCCAAGAGACTCGGACTCCTTTTTAACTTTCCAATATAGGAAAACTGTGTTCATTCACTTGGTTGTTCATATATACTTGTTGTCTTAATTTTTTAAATAGATGAAATGGTCAAAACTTTGGAATCATTCTTCTAAAGTTACTATTTTGGGTTTTACATTTCATCTATGGATCCTTAGTTTAATTTTCTTTTCCAATTAACAACTTCGGATCTACTCATCTGAATATTCAGTGCCTGTTCTTTTCCATGTCATGCTAATGAGGATGTTATGTTCTGAATCTTGATTGCAGGATGATACTGCATTTGAGAAACAGAGTGCATTATTTGCCTTGGCTGTTTCAGAGTCAATAATTGGATCACAGTGCGAGTAGATTAGAATGTTATTTGGTTCGAGAATGTCATCAGCAGCACTTATGATTGTAGTTAGTTGTTCATGACTTTACTTCAAATAAGATAGACATTTTTGTGGTAGGCCTGCTAACCAGATAGAAAACTTCATGTTTTGACACACGTGACACTCCTATGAAGGCATATGTCAACCTCTGGACAGGTTACACAACACCATATTTCGCAAATTTTGTAATTTGGGGAGCTGATTCTACTTTCTTTCAAACAAAGCCACCTTTGACAAAGGCAGATAAATAAATATGAAATTGGTGATTTTGCTTCATCTATCATAACATTAGATATATCTGATATTTTTTTCCAAACCCCATCCATATTCCAGTAACCTTAACATGGTTACATGACTGACCTTTGAAATTGTTCAAGGACTCAAACAGTTTAAAGCAAATTAGGAACCAATATGGTTTTGTAACAAAGATTATCTTTATCAGCCCTTGTTTCCATTTTCGTTTCAAGCAATGCCATGAAATTCAGACATAGTGTTGATAGCATATTTTTAAATTTTTAGTATATTTTAAATTTTTGGATCATTTTTAAATTTGATTTTTTGTTGTCTTTCACAGGAGCCACAAATTAAATAGAAGCCAGACTCCAAATCTTAACAGAAGCCACAAATTAAACACAAGTTCAAAGCAACAACAATGTCGAGAGAGCGGGACTTTGCTTGGGCTTATTGTGACAAGATTCCCGGAAAATCCTTGCTCCTTTGTAAATTTTGCAAAAAGGAATGCAGTGGAGGCATTTATAGATTCAAGTTCCACCTTGCAAAAATACCTGGCCATGATATATGTATTTGCGGCAAGGTTGACGACAATGTCCAATACCAAGTAGCCTTGGCCCTTGATATGTTAGAGCAGCATAATGCCAAGAAAGCAAAGCAAAATGCTGAAATAGGAAATGTTGGAGTTGATACTTTTTCTGCCACTAGCCCCATGTCACCTCAATCTGTTGAATCCCCAATGTCGTTCCCAAGTTTTCCACACATGCCTCCAAGGCCAAGTCAAACTCAAAGCCATGCCAGTCCTTCAACTCCTTCCTTCAACACTGGAGGTGGAAACATAAACACCTTTTTTGCTCCCTGCACAAAACCTGGTTCCCAACCTACCTTGGATGGCACTGGTTGGAAAAAAAATATTTATAGTCAGGCAAGGAAGGCCATTGCTAACTTTTGGTACTATTCTGACATACCTTTCCACTGTGCCAGAAGTCCTTATTGGCAAGCTATGATTGATGCAATTGTTGCTGCAGGTCTAGGGTTCAAAGCCCCTACATCAGAGAGTCTTAGGACAGATATGTTGTTAGAGAGTGTTGAAGATGTCATGCTTGTGCTAGCTGAGTTTCGTTCATCATGGGTAGAAACAGGGTGCACCATCATGAGTGATGGATGGACAGATCAGAGGAATAGAACTTTAATAAATTTCCTTGTATCTTGTCCCGCAGGCACAATGTTTCTCAAGTTAGTGGATGCTTCAGATAAGGTTAAGACTACCCAACTTATCTGTGAAATGATGGAGGAAGTCGTTCAAGAAGTGGGAGAAGAAAATGTTGTACAAATTGTCACCGATAATGCAGCGAATTATATGGCTGCTGGTAGACTTTTTGAGATGAGGCACCCCACTATTTTTTGGACCTCTTGTGCTGCCCATTGCATAGATTTAATGCTTGAGGACATTGGTAAGCTTCATTGGATACATGAGGTTGTGGAGAAGGCAAAATCCATAACCAAATACCTATACAACCACACTATTGTCCTAAACACTATGAGAATATACACTGAAGGTAAAGAAATTGTTCGACCTGCAGTGACTAGATTTGCAACAAATTTCATATCTTTGCAATCTGTGGTTGAGCAAAAGATAAATCTGAAGAGGATGTGCTTGGGACCTGAGTGGATGGAATCTAAACATTCCAAGACCCCTAAAGGCATCGAAATTGCTGCACTTGTGTTTAATGATGGCTTCTGGAAAGATGCCGAAGAGATTATTGCTATGACGAAGTCCCTTGTTAGAGTTCTTAGGTACTTTTAGTCTTTTAACTTTTTCATTTTTTAAATTTCATTTCAAGCTTCTTTTTATTTACAATGTTTCATATTTCTTTAAATTTGAATGCTTGAACTTTCAGGATGGTTGATGGTGACAAACCCGCTATGGGTTACATTTATGAGGCGATGGATCTCGCAAAGGAGGCCATCGAAAGAAGATATGGGGATGATGAGACAAAGTATATGCCTCTTTGGGACATTATAGATGCACATTGGGATAGGCAATTGCATTCCCCCTTACATGCTGCTGGGTACTTCTTAAACCCACAATATTTTTATGATAAGAGCAAATTTAATGAGGATGGGGAGGTTGGCAGAGGACTTATGACATGCGTGGAAAGGTGCTTCCCTGATCCAGAACAATAAAGTCGTGTCTTTTCCCAACTACAAGATTATAGGGCACCATCTAAATTGTTTGCCTATACCAGTGCTATAAGACAAAGGTCAAAGATGTTGCCAGGTACCCAGCTTGAAGGCTTCATCAATTCATTAAATTTGTTTAAACTTTATTTTGTATGTTAAATGTTTTATTAAATTTTCTTTTCTTTTTAAGTTTTTACTATTTTCTAATTTGGTACTTCTAGTCTTGTACTCACAAACCCTTACCACTTGCTAGGTCTTTGGTGGCAAAACTTTGGTAGTGATACGCCAGATTTGAAGAGATTTGCCATTCGAATCTTAAACCAAGCATGCAGTGCTTCAGGTTGTGAACGCAACTGGAGCATGTTTGAGAAAATACATTCTAAGAAGCGCAACCGATTGACACAAAAACGCTTGAATGACCTTGTATTTGTCCATTACAATCTACGACTTCGCAACAAACAAATACAAGGTGAGATTCGAGAGCTTGAATTTGAAGGTTTCATAATCTAGTTCGTACTTTAAAAGTTTAAAGTTCAAACTTCAAAGTGAAATTTTAATTCACATTTCAATGTCTCATGGTAATGACAGGTATGGATCATTCACCAATCGACCTTGAAGAGATAGATTTGCAAGCTACAAATGCGGCAGAATGGGTTCAATTAAATGAACCTCCTCTTTTCAGCCTTCATGACTTGGAGAACTTTGAGAGTCAAGCAAGCGAAGGAGTGGAAGGAATCGCTTCTAATTCTCACTCTTAAGAGTCTTAGACTCTTAGTTGCTGATTTTTTTCTGATTAGTATGCAGTTTTTAACTTTTTTGTAAACTTTTAGAAGCATATGCTTCTAAGGACTCAAGACTCAGTGCTTTGGATCATGTGTGGACTCATAACATATATGAGATACTTATTTATTCATGATATTTTGGACATCTATTGATATTATGCATTGTTTGGACATACCTTTACCCAATATTAATGAAAAATGGTTTTTTTAATTCAATATATGTGTATATTTTTATTTAATGAATTTGCCGATTTTTTCCCGATTCGATTAAAACTCTTCACTCTTTTGCCTCGCCGATTTATTGCCGATTCCGAGTCTGGTAACATTGATCCCAACAGAGACTCCTATACCTCCCAATAATGGCTTTTCAACTCTAGGCAGATTGACTCTTTTGAAATAATGACTCTTCCAATGATGACACTTTTACAAATGTCTCTTTTACAACTTTACAGTGATGACTCTTGGCCTTGACACTTCTTCACAATATACGAATGGTTGTCATGTCTTCAAAGGATGTCCCACTGCAATGCCTCATTTGATTTGATACCTCTGCTCTTGAATTCTTGCTTGAAGTTGTACTTGAATCTTCTTCTACCTGCATGCAAAATTTGCCTGACGAAACCAATCCCAAAACAAAACAAAATACCCTTCAACTTACCTCTACCTGCAAAACACATGTAAGTGCATAATAATGAATAAATACAAATTAAAATTACAATGCGTACCTGAAGTGTGCTTGTCACTTTTGTTGTTGACTTGTTGCAGCAGTAGACAAAGACTCCCACTCTTGATATAGGCCTGGACTCTATGCAAGACTATATCCAAAACTAACCTAAAGACATGTCCAATAAAAATTGATGACAGACCCTAGACTTGTGATGGACCAAGTTCTAAGTACAACAACAGAGACCATTCTATCAACTATGACAAAACAAGTAACATGAACTTACAACATCATATAGATTTAGCAAACTTGGTGTAGCATCAAGAATATGTAGCATAAAATGTGTAGTATCAAGAATAGGACATTCGAAAACCTAATTGTGACATATGGAGACATAGAGATATAATCGAGACACTATATATACTTACGTTGTCCTGCAAAAACATATGCCAGAGATGATACTCAAAATTCAAAAGTAAACACTAATCATACATACCTTGTTGTAGGAGGCAAAGATGATTGTGCCGAGACGAGAAGACATTCATAGCAAAAAAAGGAGATCAAGTGCTTTCATCAACAATCTTTGAGGACAAAGCTTTTTTGAAGAGGAAGACAATGTTATGAATATAATTATGTAAAAACTAATAAATAGAGATAACAAATCATAAACATAATAATAGTAATAAGTAACAAAAAACTTATGTTCCAAAGAATACTGAAGTGCGCACAACCCAGTGCAGCGATAACAATTCATCACAAGTTTCCAGTGATCATAATATTTCACAAAAGATTAATTTATGATGGCCATATCCTTCCTCTATGCGACAATTGCTTCGAACATATTCGTCAATGATTTTTTATCATCCTTAAGTTTTTTAATATGCTTGAACAGATTTTGGTTATTCCTTGAAAATACCATGGGCAATTACAATGGATTGCTAATACCTCGAGCTTGTAAACCACTTAATGAAGATTCAATATAATATTATCTACTCTTCCTCTTCTTATGTATACTTTTAAAGATATTTGGTAAGATTCCCTTTTGACTTTATCATGCACTTTTTATCAATAATGTAGAACCTTTTTTTATATATATGAATGTTCTCCTTCAAAATTTATATCGGACTATATTTGTTTTTTTCTAATAATAATATTATTATTATTATTGACTTTATATTTCAAATTTTGTTTTATATATATATATTGTGCTCTTTTTATTATTTATCAAATGGCCAAAGGCCTAAATGGCGATATGGAGAAACCCCAAATTCTAGTAGTGAAACGCTTCAACGACAACAATGTTGACAAATTTCGATGGCCAAGGACCTAGGTCAGACTGGCTTTGTGCAGCAGCTAAGCAGCCAGAGAATCGAAAAGCTCTAATATCAATGTAACGAGCAAAGTTCGTTTTTCAAGTTAAATACTCGAGAAGACTTGGAATATGTAGATCTCCATTGAGATACAAGAATATATATTAAAATCTATGAGTAAGAATGATGATACAATTGAGAGTGAGGGGCTTGCTTATATACCAAGCATGTGTCCCTTTATGAATGACCATGTCTCCTTAGACATGCCCTTTTGTTTAACTATTTATTACTTATTTACATATTATTATGCTTATTATTTATTATCTATATTTATTACTTTTTACTGAACTATATTCATAACACAAGGCCTTTAGGGCCTGCAGTAAGGGCGAGGAGGGGAGGTCGTAGCCCCTAAGGCCCACGGCTAGCCCCAGAAAGGCTAGACACCCAAACGTTGAGGGATAAAAGAGGGAAAAACACTCTGCAATTTTTGAAACCCTTGCTCAAAAAAATTTATGCTTCAACTCTTTGATTTTCTGAAAATTCTTTTGTGGGTAGCCCTGCAAAATTTCCAAGAGACTAGATCTTACCCTCAAGGGCCTAGATCTAGCTCTTCTCTTACTTGATTCCTTACTCCAACCTGCAAAAGTAAAAATAAAAACACCCAAACCCCAAATATATTAAAAAAATCTAAAATCCCCAAACCCCAATTAGCAAAATAATTTAGAATATAAATTTACAAAATTATTTTACAAATTATACAGGGGTTTTAAATGAATTTTGAGAGAATAATTTTTATAATAATTTTTCCTTTGAAAAATGACTAGAAATGATTCAAAAAATTTATGGTCGCTATAGCCTTAGAGAAGATTTAATCCACTATATTAAAACTAGGGATCCAAGCAAAATTATCCCTTCCCACAGTCTGTGAACTTGGAGACCAATGATTGAGTACCTGCAAACACTATGTATTATCTGAAAATAATCACATAAGGCACAACATAGGAAGTTCGTAGTCAATACATACCACAAATCAACGAACAAGAATACCTCGAGTTGCACCCCAAAGTCTTTTATTAGAACAGGAAAAGTAGTTCCTAGCAGGACAATAGTTTACAAAAATGCTTCAGTGGCAATATTCTAGCCAAATATCAAGATGACTAGAGACTCAACTAACTCTCTAAGTTATAGATAAATCCTCCAAATGGAAAACTAACTCAGTGGCTCGCTAAAGCCCAATGGAAGATCTGTAAGATCTCCCCCTGTAGTAGTCGACGCATCCCTAAAGGTTATTGAGTTGTGAAGAGCTATGATGCCCCATTTCCCTGCTAGTCCCAGAGTGGTGCCACCATGTTGACGTTGCGCTACTCTAACTATGTCATACTCCCCACCTTGTGCAGACAGTATCCTCCTCTCCTGGAACTCGATGGTGGAATACTGAAAGAGGCGAGACACATCTTGCCTAGGAATCTCCATGGCGCAAGGCCTACCCATCCCAATCTAACTCTAAACCTGTGCAGCAACAGACAATGTATGCCTCCCCATATGATGAAACCCTCTATGAACCCCCATGTGTCATCCCCAGAGCAAACTATATCACTCTCTGCCACGACTCCGCTCACCACGAGTGATCTATTGATCAATTGAATCCCTGCATCCTATAGCCAGACCTGTTGCGGCATAGCCTTGACAACTGATGGAATCCCTATGGCCCTCATCTCTAGTCCCTGCATGCCACCTAAATATAGGTTCCATACATCATGAACTAATTTGGGGCATGATAAACTGTCCTGTGCCTGCTACTGTGTAGTATTGATGACCTCCATCGTCGCATCATCATAGCCTCCGGTGAATGGATCTTCACTCCACATCCTCCCTGAGGGATTTGAGAAGTGAGTCTCAATATTTGTCAATAGTGATGCTACCCCTGCGTTGCTTATCTGCGTCCCCTGTGCCCCACACATAAGTGAAGAATCCCCAACTCCATACAAGGCGCCATCTAGTAACCGATAGCCACCTCCTCCGACAAACATCTGCCAGAGTATGTTGATCACCCAATGGTCCCATGTGCAGATGCCATACCAAGAAAACTAAAAGAGTCTATCGATAAACTGTTCGACCATTGGTGCTGACTAAGACTCCCCTAGTGAATGTGCACGCTCAACTACTAGGCCAACTTTACCATCCTTGTTGTAGTCAACCGACATACCTGGGAAATGATAGGCAATGCCACCCGGAACCCAATGCCCGTCAATGTTGTCAGTATCCCTAGTGTCTGGAAGCTCCTGTTGAGCTACACCCAGGTCGACCATCATCTCCATAGCCCACCCTACAGGTTACCAACTCAAAATCTCTCGCCATCCAAGCCCAAGAGAGGGATCGAATGCACGAACTCCCGCACATAGAACAACCCCAGCATGCGAGTGTTGCGCCCTGTGCAACTCAAGTTGGCTCCTCTTGCTATCCTAGTCAACACATGAAATTTGATTAGGTAGCTTTGTCTCTCTCTATCCAATGGGCAATGGTAACCTAACAGTGCTACCAACCATGTCTATGGGTGCTCTAAGAGGGTTACTCTCATGCCCCAATGTGCACTCTAGTTGCACTAGTAGGGAATTTAACCACTACCCAACGTGAGTCAATTTGGTCGTGGACTCAGCACAAACTGCTCTCATGTCCTCCAGCTCCTCGTTCTATTGCATAATAGCCTCACGTACTAACGCGACCTTCCTTTGTAATGCTAGAAGGTCGGCCTGAAATTGGTGGAACTATCATGGGCATCTATCACCTGTAAACTCGGTCACAGCTCCAAATACCTCAACAATTGTTGGCATCTCATCCATGGGTGGCACCCCCTCAACAGATGGCTCTATGTGTGTAGGCTCTATCCTCTCCACCAAGGTGTCAACTAGGGCTATCAAAGAGGTCTCTAATAAAGGTGACTCTTGTGCCACACCGGGTATATCAGTGTGCTCCTCACCATCCTGTGGGCTCTCAACATCATGCTCAACCTCCTCCTGAGACTCTTGATATCTAAAGCCAAGTCTCCACCAGCAAAATCGCCCCTGGTCTCATCCTCTAACTGTCTTTGTACTACCTGCTCCCTTTCAAGAGATATGGTGCCCTGGTCTGGTCGACTTTCCCCACATGATGCATATGGTTGCACCCCCATGACCTACACACGTCTAACGCCTCTGTTGTGAGGGTGAGGGTGGGTTTGGTTTGTCACTCTCCTCAATTGGGCCAACCTCTCATCATCCCAATTAATTCTACCCTAGAATTTTTGCATACTGGATTTCCCTTGAGCCATGGGTTTGTCTCTGGTTTCACCCGTCACTATGCACTCATACCCAAAGCTTCCATGATCTTCTAGCTAATTTCCCACAGGTGGGCCAAGATCATGCTCTGATACCATTGTAATGTTCCTAACTAGGAAAAATAGTGCTATGCAAAGTAAACAATAAAAACAACACCATAAAATTGGAACATTTAGTGCACACCCATAAAAAGTCCAGGAATAACCAACAGGTGAGCCATTTTATTATAATCTGGGAGAAAAGTACAATAATGTGGAAGTGGTGCACCTGGGGTAAGCGTGACCAAGCCCAGGCGGTACAAATAACTATTGCAAGCCCAGATGGCACAAATAACTGTTGCAATGATGCCCTGCGCTGCCCTTGTGAAATTGTGTTGTTTGTTGCAAAGATGCGGCTGAAAACCCCACTTTCGTGCTCAGAAAATTATGATAATTTAACCCCGGCCTCTCCACCAAATACCCAGAATAACCCACGAAGGAATTGGCCAAATGTTGACCTCGGTATTTTGGCCCAAATTCCCCTTAGCTCCTCTAGCTGTTGGCTAAGTTGGGACCCCTGTTTGACCCCTTAGATCTGCCCAGAAAATTCTATAAAATTATGAGTGTGATCCGTGCCCAAAACCCAGAAAACTCTAGAAAGGGTTTCCCTTGGTTCCAACCTTCAAAAATTGACCCTTCACAGCTTGGCCCTCCTCCAATTGCGAATTATGTTGCTGTCATTGATCTTTTCAATCCCTACTCTCCCAACTTCAACAATCTTCCTCAAATGGCCCTCCAAATGATCTCCAACTCCAAACTCCCCCGGATGGTTTTGCCCCAAATAGTCTCACTCCAATGACTACACAGTCATGGAGGAGATGACACAATCTTGCATATGATGAAATGAGAGTTGCGTGTAGGATGGCCCTCTTGTCTGTAGCTCCCCTCTATACTCATGAAAATGATGAAAGATTCTCCTGTCTCCCCAATTTCCTAGAGTGCCTCACGTTGTGACTGCGCAATCCCTACGCTGTTGTTACTCCCTGTGTTGCTGGTATTCGACTTACAGCTGTTGTAACTAGTCTCCCTGTTGTTGCTACAAACTGAGATGAAGAATAACTCCCTTCTAGGGTTGGCACTCGATGTCCACCAGAGCAAGGGTTGAGATCTCCCCTCGGAGACACTCACGTGTTAAACAACATAGTAACCCGACTAAGCAGCTCGAGCAACTAAGATTGAGTTCAATATGACAAAAGATGATGAAATGAGGAGAGTTGCCTTCCTTATATAGATTTCGTGTAGCACTTTTCCCTCCATTTTCCCTCCATCATGGGTCCCTCACTCAACTATCAATTTCCCCTCCATGCAAATAGAACTAGGGAATGCGTATTCTCCTAGTGTGGGTGGTCCCCACGTATAACTTAACCAAATCGAAATAACTTCTACCAAGTCTAGCTTCCAAATAAAGTCGAATGGGCCCCATCACCTCCAAAATTGGCCTCAAAATGTAGAGATTAATCTTGTTCCAAAATAGTTTAGGAAGGGACATTACACTGTTGATGATTCTCCGGCTGAGAAAGTCTCTCTCTCCCCGGAAGTTATCTCTGCCCCTCAACTGCAAGAAATCTCCTCAATCAAATTTTCCTCCTGAGAACTTCTCACTTCAGAAAATCGATTTCTTGATCTCTCTTGGTGTTTTCCAGATGACCCTTGAGCCCCTTCTTATATCTTTCTGTTGGACAACCAACGGCCTGGATTAACTCCTAATCAAAGGCTCGGATCGTTTTGGCTTGATCTCCATCTTCTTCTAGAAGTTACACCCACAATTAGATTAATACCCATTAATATTTTAATTTTCCTAAGTTTAGACTTAGGAACTCTATTAAAAATATTAATTATTTTAATAAAATCGTCTTTGGGTGGAATTTCCCAAAACGGTTTTTGAGTTCTTTGGAATGCATGTGCCCAAGCCTCCTTGCAAAATTTGTGGCCTAGAACACATCCGATGCTACCCCAAATCAACACTCCCTCTTATCGAGGAATGTGCTCTAGCAATATACTGTTGTTGCATACTACTCTGACTCTGAAGCATCGTCCTCTATGCTGCTGATGTCTGACATGTTGTCCACCAACTACTGTGCTAATGCTGCAACTATATTGCTGCCTTTGACAATTCCACTGTCAACACTGCATCCGTACTACACCTCCCTCTCAAGTCCTGCATCTGTGTTGCTGCTAGCACTGCCACAGCACTACAAATTGTTGTTGCTACTCCATCAGCATCGAAAAAACCTCCAAAATTACTGAACTAACTGTGTTCAGTATAATACCACATGAATGTTGGAGCCTGACTGTTGCTAGTCTTTGCGTTGACCCTCTGAATCTACTACGCTATCGTTGTTGACCTCTGCTCTATCCCATCTGCATTGCTGCCAACTCTGCTCTGCGTTGTTCAATCTCTGGCGCTCCTAGCTACTGCAACTATCTCTCGGACACTTCTTGGCACCATCCGACACTAGTCCATCCTACTACTCTTGATCTAGGCTCCCGTAGCAAGGTAATGATTTGAGAGGTGGACTCCTCAAGGATCCTGCCCATTTGTAGCTTTTTCAAACTACAGCTCCAAATCAGCCCACCTCCCTCCTGGAGGTATCTCGGTTTTCATGGAGAACTCCTCCTCGTCGATCTTCATGGGTTTAGCCTTCGGATCGTGTTTCTCATCCTTGTCCTTCTTCTTGAGAGGACATTGAGTAGCGTAGTGACCCATCTCACCACACCTTAAACACTTGATCTTCGAGACGTCCTTCTTATGTCTCTACTGCTCCTATTGCCCCTTCGATGCAAGGGTTGCATTATCCTCCTCCTCCTTGGGCTTCGACTCACTATTGTTGTTGTTTCTGTCAAGTTTGACCTTGACTAAGTCTCTCCTCAGCTCCTCTTGTTTTAGAGCTTCCCACATCTCATCCTAATTCGGCAAGGCTGCTCTGCCCAGGTTACTCTGGACAAAGACTTGCCACTCATCTAACATATAATTGAGGGCCATTCTAACAAACTTTGAATCTTGAGGTGTATGCCCCGCAGTAGACAATTCATCATTGTTCTCTTTAAGCTTCGTGAGGAATGGATCCACACGCCCCCCCTTCTACATCTAAGCAGATCTTAACTTTTGCTCCAAGTAGATCTTTCATTGCTCATAAGATCCTTGATATAATGTAGACAATGCATTAAACATCTCCTTAGCATTCCCTCTGCTATCGATGTGACAGACCACATGATCCTTCACTCCATCGAGGATCATTCTTTTTGCCTTTGCCATTTCAGCTTTGTACTTCTTCAGTGGATCTGCATCCACAGGGACAGCCACCACGTTATTGATGTACATCTTGACGGCATGTTCTTCTAGAAGAAAAGAAATTCTAGCCTTCCATATGACGCAGTGGGATTCTCCGTCGAACCTGTCCTGATCCCTCAAGCTACTGGTTGCCATATCTACCAAAAATGTCGAAAATCTCCTCTCTGCTTCTCATTGTTGCTGCTCAGCCAATGAGAAAACAGACTTCTCAGCGGGAAGTCTGCTTGAAGAAAAGTCCTCTTGTTGTGCTTCTCTTCTCTCTTCTGTCGTCTTTCAGCCCAAAAATCTGCCTGCTGAAAAATCTACATCCCACCAACTCTCTCACGTTGAGGCTTCAGTGCTGCTCCCTCTACCCTGGCAAAAAATTCGAACTGGGAGACATCCTCTCTGTCAACTCACTCAGAGAGAGACTGCCTTGAAAATTTGCCTTCTTGGCTTGGAACTACGTCACCTTTGGGATTTCGAACCGCTGCCTCTTGCATCTTTTTCAAACTCCCTTCTTATGCTCAGCATTGGATCTACCAGCTCTGCTCTTCTTGCTTCACCTACAACTCTGATACCATGTGTGAATTCATTAATAGGAACCCCTACTGCAGCAATTGATGATATTACTCCTATTTGTTAAACTCCTTTAAACAAATTACTTGCAGTTTCCTACGACAAATATCGTAATACGTACATTGCAGCCTTCACTTAATCAAATTATATGTGGAAACAAGATACTGAGCAAGAAAGAAAATACAACACAATAAACATCGTTATTTTTGGACAAATGTCTCTAGAAAAACCCAATGCTGGAAAATCGGTGCATTAGGTTTGAGGGTTTATTATTATTAAGCAGTAGCAAATTCTAAATACATCTCTGAATACCTCACAGGGTTATTCAGTTACAGAGAGAAATACTAGTAGAAAGATTTGTGAGATTACCTCACACAATCACTGAGAAAATCCCTGTTGATCTAGATACTGAATGAATGGCCTCTGGCAGGCCCTACGCTGCCCTACACAGTCCTCACATAGGCTCTGTGTCACTCAATCTATTGATCGATTTGTTGTCTGAAGTCTCTGCACTCAGCCTCCCGGTCTCACACCCTAGCTCCCGACTTCTGAAACTGACTCTCCTTAGCAAAATCTCGAACTCTCTCTCACCCTCTGCACTACCTCTGCATGGCCCTACATCAATCTCTATGTCTAGGCTACTGGATCACCCTCTGCCTCTCTCTGCTAATGATTCTCTGACTAATAAAATTTTTGAATGGTGCAAGTGCAAATCTGGCTGAGCATG
This sequence comes from Pinus tabuliformis, assembly GCA_031772625.1. Taxonomy (NCBI): domain Eukaryota; kingdom Viridiplantae; phylum Streptophyta; class Pinopsida; order Pinales; family Pinaceae; genus Pinus; species Pinus tabuliformis. The sequence continues at coordinate 991,709,887 of CM062812.1, read as the reverse complement.
GTGGTCCAGGTGTATCATCCTCATCCAAAAGGTGGAACACGAGCAATCAATGAATGGTGTTGAGGGATCCATGAAGTAGTAATCTGCTCTCTATTATGGTGGAGGCCCATGGCTCTCAACGCTCACCGTACAGGTGCCAATATGACCCTTTAGAGGACATGGGCCCCGTATAGGGAGCCCAAACCCCAAATGGAGACGCACGTGCAATCTTGTATAAGATCCAATGAGTCCCCTCACCTTCCAATACAACAAATCATTAGTGCAATTGAGTAAATAAGCTTACAAACCATGGAACCAAGTGGACACTTCATGGTGGCATGCCCTTCCACAGTCGGTTTTGGAATATACAGGTGCCTCTAAGCTCAAGAAGAAGGTTAACCATGTTGGAAATACTGAGAGGGGGGTGAATCAGTTTTTCTTAGCAATTAGCACTTTATCAATCTTTTCAGAGCATTAGTTAATCTTCAGCTATTATTATTATTGTTCAGTAAGAGAAGTAAACAACAATGCAAAAATAGAGACAGTAGGCACAAGATTTTTAGGTGGAAAACCCCTTCTAGGTCAAAAACCATCGAATGCTTTTCTAATAAGTTCTTGAGTATTTAGTCCCAACTCAAAAGAAAGCTACGACTTCCTAGAACTCTAGAAAAGCATTCTTCTCCAGTTCCCACTGGAAGGACGCCCCAACACTCTGGTTTTATCAGCAATCAGCTGAATGGATGCCTCAACACCCTAGCGAACCACAAATTGCCTTAGCACCACCCTACACCCCTAAAATGACAAACTAAAAAAAGATGTGGACTCCCATACCAAGGACAATAATCCACTTTACAATGATTTTCAATACATGATAAATAACACTAGGACCATACCCTTTATCCCAACAGACTTTGACAATAAAACTGACTTTCCCCAACAATGCCTTCTACAACTCTTAGGCAATTTGACTCTTTTACAAATATGGGCTCTCATACCAGGGATAATGGCCCAGTTACAATGATTTGACTCTTGACCTTGACAATGCTTCTTAATACATGTAACAAATGTTGATGATGTGACAAGTATAGCTGCTCTGTCTTCAAGAAATGTCCTTGTTGCAACGTTGCCTTCAAGAGATGATGATTTGATACTTCAAGTTCTTGTATGTCTTCTTCTACCTACATGCAAAGTTTCCCAAATGAGACCCAATCCCAAACAAAAACAAAATACCCTTCAACTTACCTTTGTCTGCAATACACATGTAAGTACATAATAGTGAAAGTACAAAATTAAATCATTACAATACGTACCTGAGATGTGCTTGTGTTTTGAGTATGCCCCTTTTGTTCTTGACTTGTTGCAGCAGCCTACACTCTTCTTATTCAACTAGTTCTTAACCAAAACAGACCACGACACTGACCTAGATTCTAAGCAGGACTAGACACCAATGAAGACTGTAGCTATAAGCCTTAGACACAACGATGACAAGGCAGTCTAGACACACTTAGGACAGAACTTACAATAACTATCAAACTGAACACAACTTACAGTACTAATTCAACTGCAGCTTAACTCAAAACTAGCCTACTACACACTACTGTGCAGTCCTCAATTTAATATAACAACAGTCATTAAAGTACACAATGAAAGGAATTTAAATATGTACAAACCTTGAATTTTAAATACGAGGCTCAAAAGAATTGTCCTGATGCAAGACATGAACTGAGACTTGTTTCAAATACAACTTAAACACAAATTGTATGCAACACAACTTACCAAAATTGGAGACTAGTGCCACGAATATTTTCTTGCAGAAGTTCACATGTATTTCAATGAGGACCTATGGAAGACCGAGACCTGAAACAACCTTTGGATACCCTCGCTGTCCTGAAATAATGCAATTTCCTAAGTGCCGAACATTTAGGTGTGCTGTTCCTTGTAGTCCATTTGTTGAAGACTGTAAATAGATTTGTTAACTGGCTTGTTATCCTTCCTTCACTCCTTTTTGCAGGATAACCTTTGCTGTTGTAAAAATCTGTAATTAGACTTGCATCATGGCTGCTTACAACATGCTCCAAATGACTTCGCTTTCCTTGACAGTCAACAAATATAAATTTTTTGTGACAAATTTTCAAGTCAAATTACAGGTCCGAGTCTCTAGTCTTGGCTGTAGGTTCGCTCCAAAAATTGACTGTGCTCATGCCTTAAACAAAATATCTTGTTACAGGTCCGAAACCCTTGAAGACCATCCTAAATATGCCTTGAGGAGTCTTTTAATCATTCGCTGCTCATAACAAACATACCCTGCAATAAATCGAATCTCCAAGCAAATCAAAGTTACCAAACCCTATCCCTTAAGATACCTGCGTTAATACTCCTGTAGGGTGACCGAAAAGTTCAGATAGATAATTTTCACAAAGTCATTCATTTTTCTTCCATCACAATTAGGCAAGACAAAGCTTCTTTTTATAGATTACTAGGATTATCGTTAAGGTTTAGGAAAGGGCTTTATAGGTGACTGTTAGATATTAGAGAGGGAATAGGAATTAACATATTAAAATATTAAAAGGTACATTGATCATTTTACAATTTGGTGCTTATACTTGTTTGTTTTGGGAATCTAGTACGGATAAAGGGGTGTGTTGACCACTACCGGTCAACTGCCCATAGCAGTACACCCCCTTTTCTTCGCAAAAAGGGGTGGTGCTTGATCGACATGTCCATGCCATTATGCAATCATCGACAGCTTGATCAATCTATGTTGTAAACCCAGTCTGCATGTATAAATTGTAAATAATCTTAGCAGATATGAGTCATGTATGTAAATTGCCTAGGTGGACCTAATTTTCTAAGTAATAATCTACGTCTCGGAAGGTTTTTCGTCTCACCGATCCATGATCGGCAGAGCTTTCCTTCAACCTAACCCCAAAGCCGGGATGGATTTTGTCACTAGAATCTTAGGAGAATCCTAGTGAGTTAATCTGCTAGATTATAGTTGTGTCGCAGAACTGGGTGGTTTATGAGGGTCTATGTCAAATGGGTTTTCCCCCCTTGGGATGTAAAGTTGTAAAAGTCATGATGTAAAGTGTTTTGAGGGTTGAAAATTTTTTTAAATCCCCTCATGAGTCCTAAGTCCTAGGTCCTAGGTGATTTTACCAAAGGCTAAGTTCGAGGATCCATTTAAAAATGAATTAAAAAAAAAATTTTAAAAAATTAAAAAACAAATAAGTAAATAACTGAAAAATAAAATAATAAATAAAAAATAAAAAAAATAAAAATAATAATAAAAATAAAAAAATAAAGCAAAAACCCTAAAAATAATAAAATAATAATATTTTGAGTAAATACATGCAAAATTTCATTTTTTAATAAATTATAAAATTCGACGGATGAGATTAAGAGATGTCTTGATCCTCATCGACGGTCGAGATCATTTCGCCATGGATCACTCGAACTAGCTGTTGGGATCATTTCCTTTAAGTAGGGTGCTAGGGGTCATTTTCAGATTCGATCTGTGAGTCTTGTGCTGAAGAAGCTCTCTTGTAGTTCATTTTTCTTGTGCAATAAAGAAGACTTTGGGGTTAAAAATCTTGTAGGTGTTACTCTTCTGAAAATGCTGTAAGATTGTTCTATTTTTTCTGCATAATTTCATTTTCAGCCATTGATGATAGCTTAATGAAGATTGATCTAGGCACAGGTATCTTGTCTGATCTTTGGGGTTTGAATGATAGTTTAGATTCTGAAATATATTGGTAGGTATCTCCATTTGATCGGGGTTTCACTATTGTTTTCTCCTTCTACATTGATGGTTGATTTTAAGCTGTGAAGGAAATCCTTTTTTCAGATTATCGGGCGTTAGGGGAAGTTCTCGGCTGAACTAGCCAACTCCCAGGTTGTGTTTTCTGAAAGAGCCCAGCCAGTTCTTGATCCCGGGCTTATCATTCGAAATATTTTTTATGAATGCATGCAGGGTTTTCTGAAGCATTTTATATTTAAATTAAATTCTGAAAATATTTCTGCTGTTATTGCTAAATCTGGCTGTTAAAAGAGTCAATCGCTGTAATTTTCTTTAGCCGATCTGGGGTTTCAAATTTTGTTTTATGCATGTATTATGTTGGGGTTTTTCTTTTCTCCTGCAGATAACAGGTACATGTGATCTAGAAGGATTACGAGGGTTAGCAAAAATAACAAATTTCAAAGTGCTCATAAAAAGGGATTTTCGATTTGTTTCCGTATAGTCTTCACACTGATCGTTGTTCACATTAGCGTGGTCCCTGTCTGCTCATTATTCAAGGGTTGATCAAATTTGGGAACCTGTAAATCGAATTTTCTCTGAAATTTTAAAGGCGGGTTACCAACGAATGACCATTTTGCATATCTTACACTTCACGTGGTCATGATTTGAAGCCTCAACCTGCAGTATAATACGGGCAAATCAACGAAAGATTCACTCATTTAGCTGATCTGAGGCCGCAGGGCATTGCCTGGGCAAATCGTTTACTCACTGCGTCCAGCGTTCAAGTGAAACAGCGGTGGGTATATTGCGTGGAGGCTCCAGTTTCATCAGGTAATCGTAAATCCGTCCGCTGTCTTCAGTCTCGGGCCAGGTATTTTCTTGAAACGTCTGCGTATTATCGTCTTCCAGTTAGCCTCAAATCGATTTCACGTTTTTTACCCTCCGCCGTCGACTGTGCATTCATCGAAAATTTCGTTCATGTCTCCTACGGTTTGTCTCTTTAAAATTTTGACTTAGTTTCTCATGCAATCGTTTGAATGCAATATGCGTGTAGAGCGTCATAAGCGTAAGTCAATTTAAAAAGAATTTCGATATGCGTTATGTTTTAGATTTTCATTAGGTTATATTTTAATGTCTTAGGTTTGAGTTCTTTTCAGTTAGCTTTTGTTATTTAATTTTTTTTAGGATTGTAAAAGTTTTGTTTAGAATTAAATTTTTTTGATTTTAGAATAATCTTTAACTTAGACTCTATTTTAGTTTAGGATTTGTTAGGTTTTATTTTTATTTAGATTTTAATTTAGCTTTGCTTTAGTTTTAAATTTACTTTTAAAAAATCATAAAAATTTCAAAATTTTAAAATAAAATAATAAATAAAAATTATAGATTTAGATTTTATTTAGTTTTAGCTTAAAATCTTTTTTGCCATATTTGAAAAAGTAAAAAAAAAATATATATATATATATATATATATATATTGTGGAAATCTTCTTTTTGCCAGATTCAGTTATTTTCCGGAAATTATCATGCTGAGATTCAAAATTACTGATGTGGAATAAATGTTTATCATTTTAGACAAGTCTGCACATGAATGATCATCTTAAAGATTAGCTGCATATGATATCTGGTTAATGATTCATAATTGCGTTGTTGTTTAAAGCATTGATTGAATCTTTCTTAATTGTTGGATATCGTTATTGAGATTTGGTCATTACAAGAACTTTGTGGTTTTAGCAGATAATCTTGCACTGTTCTAGTTATTTGATGACAAATGATTGTTGTTCATGGTTTATATTTTTACATCATCTAGCAAGTAATCGTTTAAACATCAATCTCATAAGGCACTGGTCTTTTAACTTCACAAAATCCATTTAGTGCTTATCATATCGTGTCTCCCAACCAACTGGTCGACAGTTGGTCTTCGTCACTTCATAGGGTCTACCCCCCTTAGCCGTGGGAGACAGGCTTAAACGGAGAGATCGGGGATCAGAGTGACAGCCCCCGGTCTGAGCGTTGTCGTGACAATTTGTGCGACAACAGGGTGATCTAGAAGATTGACCAATCTTGATTGTAAATCTATTTTCTCAGCGTACCACGGGTGTTAATCTTTAGTCCTAGTCCAGCCCTAGCATTATTGGAGGGGCACTACTTGGGAAACTTGGATTGATATAGCATGTTCATTATCCCTATACCGTACTTGACACTTTCCATCACACATCACAAGCCCCATATCTCAACTCTATTCTTTGGGTCTAACTTTTCATTGGTCCTTTGGGACTTGGCACCCATATGTTTACACTTCTTGAGTAGGGTTGGAAAATTATTGCCCTGGAGGTTGATGCAACTAAAAGAATGAAAAAGCATATCATGGCCACAACAAAAGAAAAAGAAGAAAAATGAAAATGTAAAATATAGTCAGGGCCATAAGTTAGCGCATGGGAAAAAGCCTATCATGAGCTCTACCCTCCTCATGTGGCCATCACTTGGTTCCTAAGAACATGATGTTGATTTCTGGTAGCATCAAATGTGCTCTAAGTCTCAAATTTTGCAGCAAGTCTTGGGTACATGTATTCCAAAGAACCCAAAAAGTGTTTTGGGAAATTCCACTCAGAGAGTTTTATTAAAATAATTAATTATTTTTAATGGGTCCCTAAGTCTAAACTTAGGAAATTAAAATAATTAATAGTTATTATCTAAACTATGGATGTAACTTCTAGAAGAAGATGAGGATCAAGCCAAAATGATCTTAGGCATTGATTAAGATCTAATATGGGTCGTTGAATGCCAACGAGGAGATTAGTTAAGGAGGCTTGAGGGTCATTTGGAAAATATACAGAGAGTTGATCAGTCAGATCAAATCGCTGAGTCAAAGAGCAATGCACTGATTTCGTGGTGATCAGCAGAGAGGGGCAGAGATAGTTTTGGCTGGAGAATCTTTTCCAGAGCCAAGAATACGCAACAGAGAAGCAGAGAAAGATGCAGAGGAGGCAACGCAGTGCCTAGTGAGGGTGACGTAGAGCCAAGAAGAGCTCATGCAAAGCAGCGCAATGCCTTCCAGGCAGAAGTCTGAGATTTTGTTGGGGGTTTGACGTTTTGAGCTAGGACAGTTGAAATCGAAGCTCCTAAGAGAAAATCGATCCAACAAAGAGGTGACGCAGTGCCTCAAATGCAATCATGCAAGCCCACGCAGTCACTGCGTAGGGGCAGTGCAAAGGTAGCCAGGGACTCATTGGTTCAACTACTAAATCAACCGGGACTTACAGTGTAGAGTGAGGTAATCTCACTAATTTCTTCTGTCGAGTGATATTCTTTGTACTGGATTTGCCAACAAGGCATCCAAAGTTTGTATTCAGAAATAACTTCTGCTTAATAATAAAAACCCTTAGATCTACTGCACCAGCTTTCACGCATTGGGTTTTTCTGGGAACATTTGTCCAAAAATAACTGCGTCACTTGTGTTGTATTTTTTTCTCGTTCAGTTTCTTGTTTCAGCATATCATTTTTAGTGAATGTTGCAGTTGTATTTACTTCAATATTTACTGTAGAACACAATAAATAACTTGTATGGGTTAACAAGTAGGAGAAGTAACGCCAGTTTGTTGTAGTAGGGATTCTGGGTTTAGGAATTTTCACACATGATGCTCCTTCACGTCAAAGAGGAACCCTTGCATGTCACGACCCTCATGAGTGATGAACTGTCTCATCTGAAGAGGTAACAAAAATGCTACATCATAAAGAGCAAGCTCTAACCCTTGGGCTATATGTATTTTAGAAATAAGCTTGGTTTGGTTGACATATCCTCCCTAGCTGAGAGGGAGAGATAGACACATAACTCTTGTCTTCATTTTGAAGAAAGGATGGAGGATTGAGTAATCATCTGGCATCCGATTCTCTTTGAGGATGTGTAGGACATCCAAGATAAGAGTAGGCAAGAGGACTGATATTCTTTGAGGGGTGGGGAGCCAAGATAAGAATAGTCCTAAAGGTCATACTCAGTGAACACTTGGGTGGGTATGTACCTTGAGAGACAATGATGAAGGTTATTGAATTCAGGCTTCTGTGATCCATATCAAGTTTTTGAGACATGTTTTCGGCAATAATCACATCATAATTCATAGGTCGACGAATTTCGAACCAGCAAATGTGGTTCATCGTCAGAACAAGATGAAGAACCAAATCATGACAACAAGTTAAATAGAGAGACTGTTCATTTCAACGCCTGTTAGAATGAGCAGTCTCTCTATTTAACTTGTTGTCATGGTTTGGTTCTTCATCTTGTCCTGACAATGAACCACACTTGTTGGTTCGAGACGTGTCGACCTATGAATTATGATCTGAATGGTGAAGGTGTCTACATCGTTGCTCTCGCCAACATTGTGCTCTAATCTATTAAGAGATAGAGTTGTTAGTCAAGGCCTTGCTATGTGACAATCCTGGTTATAATGATGTTATACAGATGGATTACTAGTCCAACCCTTTTTATGAGATCCCTTTAGTGTTGAATAGCCTTGTACCATTTAATGAATACCTCCCTAGTTAAGAGGGAGTGTTGAAGAAAATGTAACAAGTCTTCAGATCAGTTCATAATACAGTCAGCGAAGAAAGGTACACATACATAGTGAGCAGGGGTAATATCTCGGAAGTCTGCCTACGATATATATACATCGTGTCAAGCTCTCGGAAGTCTGTATCCATTCACTATGATAGCTCTCGGAAGTCATCGAAGGACTGTGTATATATACACAGTGACTGCGTTCAATATAACTCTCGGTGGTGGCATGTCTTATCACTATTATAACCAACGAAGAGCATGAAGGACTAATAACATAAACGAAGAACTGTGGCAGCCGAGAAAAGGAGTCGAAGACTGTGACTGGACAACGAAGACATAAGGAGAAGGAGTACAGTGATATCAAGTCTATAGACTGTGAATTGTAGACCAAACAGAGCAGAGGATAGTGACAAACATCTTGGAGGTAACCTTGTGTCTATTTTGTCAAGGGTCTTGGTATTCATCATCTAAATATCTATAAGAAGAGATTCAAGGGTTTTACTCTCAAGAGGAGAGGTTTTTCCCTGGCTTGGAGCCAACATCTTGTGTACTTGTACTATTGTTGATTTTCTATTTGATAATTGTTTGATGATTGAAGAACACACTAACATAACAAAGTTAATTGAAGAAGACAACACAAAATGTCATCAATATGTCTATGAAGAATCACAAGACAAGAGGAGTGGAAAAAGTAGGTCAAGCAGGGTAACTGATGCCTTCATTATTTCTCCCTCCTTTACATTCATATGCTCAAGATGTGGACACCACATCAGTTTTCCCCTTTGACCATGGAATGTGGTCATGAAAATTTTTCCCCTTCATTATCATATATTTACACTAACACCTATTGATTCAAAGGTTCACCTTGGAACTGTCACTTCCCCTTGAGGGTTGGAAGCACCTAATAGGGTTGACCATTAGCCACCTTCATCAAGGTAGAAAACACCTCTACGAGACTTGGTCTAGTAAGATATCGGAAGGTGATCCTTGTTTGAAGTATTAATATGCCCTTAACATTCAATTTTTGTCCACTTAGATGCATTTATGATCTTGGTCTCTAATGGATGGTTGCTTTCACTTGAGTTCATGTTGTTTTATCAGGTGGTCTGTTGCAGCCCAAGCCTTGAGGGCACCCACCCACAAGTACCCAGGCCTCTCAGAGAGATATATTGCTTAGAAGATGCAACGTCAAGAGACTTAAGCCTCCCGACAAGCAAGAGCAAATGTCACATGTCCCAAAGCACCCTTAGGACCCAAGACATTGGTCTTCAGAATGACATCACTAGACCCAATGTGCCCCCAGGTTGGCTTTGACACAACTTGATGGGCAGGACTTGATTCAAAGCTTAGAAGAATATGGTTTCTAATTGAGACACTAGGGAGGGCTTGTTGCACTTGGAGAAGCACTAACACTAAAGAGAGGAGGCCTCATTTTGATGGTTGGAGACCACATGATGGCACCCCAGTTGCACTTGAGACCCCACAGGAAGATTTGAGGTGGATTTGAGGGCATTTCCTCAAATTTTGGATGATCCATGAATTTTGACACCTTTTGACACCTCAATACTCCTTGGCATGAAATTTTGAGCCCTAAAAGGGCATGATGTCAACATTATTTAAGGCTATAGCTCACGTGTGTGGGCATTTATGGTCTATTTTTTCATTTAGTTAGTGGGTTGGCTTGTAACCCAAGTTTATCTTGTGTCAAATTTGTTGTAGGGGCTTCATTAGTCTAAAATTAATAGAGATAGACCTCATATAAATAAAGATCACCTTATTTTCATTGTTATTATAACTTGTGGATCAATTCAGCCTCCTTAGAGGATTTCAGCCTAGCTAAAATTGACTTGTGTCTTGTGGAGATGTGATCTTTTGTGAAGTATTTACTTATGGAGACTTTCTCTTGCTTTGGAGATGTCAGTTTGGAACAATAAAGGATCGGTTCATGCATTTTTCTTGTATGCATTCTATGTATTTGAGTATATTTATGGCTATGTGTTAATTTGTCTTGAACATTTCTCTATGAAATCTTGGCAATGGTATTGTATGCATTAGCTTTTTAAGATTTTGTGTGACAATCCCTTGAGTGATCCTTCATGTTAAGCTCTCCCCAATGACTATTTTCCCTCATAAAATGATAGCTAGGATATGAAACTAGGGTTTTTCATATTCCCTTACTCCTCCCTAGGGTTCAGTTTTCTCCTAAGTAGATCTCCCTCTAGACACCATCACCCAAGCTCAAGCCCTAACATTTCCACATTGTTGATCACACCATTAATTACCCACAAATTTAATTTCTCTCTCCTCTTTCAGATTTTCAACCCTTTAAGGCAAGTTGCTAGCCTAGGTTTAGGACTGAAATTCAACTAGGGTGCAAGCATTGGCTTGTGGGCGGATTTAACACATGATTGGTAAGACTGTGCCTCAAAATCATCCTTTTCCCATGGCTAATTCTTCCATTTTCGGTCTGACGTCATAAGCCCTAGGCAATCTTTTCCCTAGGTAAACCATAATCTAGCCCTGGGTTTCAACTCGAGGCTTGTTGAAGGCTTGTTATTCCTGGGGTTGATCATATTCATTTATTCAAGCCTTCTCCTGGCCTTGTGTACCTATGCAAGCTAGTTAACCTTGCCTATTCACAAACCCTAGGTCACATTGTGCCATAAATAGGTCTTTGGAGGGTATGTTTTTCCTTGTCTAAACTAGTTTGAGCCATGTCCTTAAGCTGAGTACCTATTCTAAGCCTATCCTTGTCACATCCAAGCCTTAGATTTGACATATCCATTAGGTGACCTAACATAGGGAAGCCTCCGTTGTGGTGAGAATCCACTAAAGAGTAGGAGGCAGTGGCTGTGGTGACAGTGGGCCACACCTCATAGTATTGTCACTTGATCTAGCTTTCGTCTTGTAAGCTCCTCTCACAAGACCTGCTAGATTTTGAGGCAACAGTGTGTTCCTTCTTTATAGAGTTGTATATCTCTTCTTCTAGGAGCAATTTCTGCTTGAATTGCAGTAGCAAGTATGCCCTTTCTTATCTTGGTTCAATGAACAGATCACTACATTGCCCAAAAATGTTCTATATCGTTCTACAGTACTTTTAACTAACTGGGTAGGATAGTATAAACTTTGAACCAACTTAGGATTATGTTTCCTCAATGTAACCTGCAATCAAAAGCTGTAATCAGATATTTCTTCACTTGTATTCAACTTTTCTGTTATTATTAGAAGTAGATCCATTTAGGAAGTTTGATCGATCTTTGTCATGTAAAGTAGTCACCATAAAAGCAGATGAAAACAAATTTATTTTCCAGTGTAGTGGCTATCTTTCAGAAATTTTGAATAGACAGATCATCTGTATCTTCATTCCATTCCGAGATTGCTTTTATTAAGTATCAGCATAGAATGTAGAATAATAATAGGTGATTCTTTCTTATTGCTAAGAAGCATAATGTGTTTGCAAAATGTATTCATTGGGTAGAAAGAACGTGAAGCAAGGATAAAAAATAAGTATTTTAATGTATTTCTATTTTTTGCTCATGAACAGGTAGAAACCAGTAAAGTATTTTTGCGTGATACAACAATCATTTCTCCATATGCACTTCTTTTGTTTGGTGGTTCAATTAGTATTCAACATCAGGTTTGCTCTTCAGCCTTGACAAATAAAAGCAGTAAATGCAAACTCATATTGGCCCTGATCTGTATTTTCTTTACTATCAGTCAAAAGGATAATAAAATATATTAAACTCAATATATTAATTCATCAACATTGTGGTATGCCCATGGTTATAAAATATATTAAATCTAATATATTAATTCATCAACTTTATGGTATGTCCACAGTTCAAAGCTTATTGCATCTTGAAAACTTGTTTTTACTATTTTTGTGGTCATGAATAATATTGATTTACAACTTTTATAGAGTTGCATCCAGCCAGGCCAGAGATTGGCATTGCCTATAAGGCTATATCTCAGCTTAGTTTACTTTTAAATGACCAAAAGAGAAATTATATTACTGCCTATAGGTTACCAAAAAGGTTCATCAGGCTATGTAAAAACCCAGTACATGACAATACATTAGTTATAGCTGAGTGTGGATTCTAAAAGGTTCTGAGCATAGTGTGGCATTGAGTGGCTCTGCATGTGTGGTCTTGTCCAGTGATCATTAGAGAGAAGCAAAAGAAATAACTTAGGAAATCACAGAAGAAGTAACGTCATTGCAAGAAGATATTACAAATGTCATTAACGTAATAGTAGAAGAAACATGGATAAGAGAAGCTCAAGACCCAAGCAGCAAAATTATACTTTAACACCAGCAATATGATAATGACTCAAGTTTTAGAGGAAGCACTACCTTTATACTTACAGATGGAAATTGGAGAAAACTGCTGAGCACAACTAATCTTGCTGATCTTTTACTACTGATACTTGGCAGAGCACAAAATCTTAATGTGATGAATGTGAGTAGCATGCATGAGTACAGTCAAGAAAGAACATGAAAACAAAAGAATAAAGCATAAAGCATGCTGACAAGTGTCCTTATGTTTGCTTTCAGCTTTTATATCAATATACAGATGTAGCCGTTATGATACTGGAGTGCACAAGTGATGGCCTTCAAAGCCCTTACAAGATTTCGATTATAATATTGTTGTTGGTTCTACTAATTTTTCTTAATTTGCTTCACTGCCCTTTTGTAATGGCATATGCTAGGGCTGTTATTTCTTTCAAGTCAAGCATAAAAAAGTGATAACATGTGCCCTATGCTATGTTAGTACTATAGTTTATAACAGCAGCAAATTTAGCTGTGAAATTTGCGAATAAGCTATGTGAAATAAAGGCTAAATTATAGAGTAAACTAGGAACAAAGTTACAAAAAAAATGATGATTAATAAGGCACAAAACATCAAATAAAACCTTGACGTAAACCCTAGAAAATGGCTGAAAAATGCATAAAAATTTCATTTATTCTTCTCTAATGCATTTTTACACAATGTCTAACCTTAGGGCATATATCAACCAATATTACATTTATCGCTATCAACAATTTATCGTTGGGGATCCGAAATTTAAATTATCAGCAATATCGGGGAAAATATCAGAAATTATTGGAAAACTTAAAAATAAAAAATAATCATGTTTCTTCAATGTTTAAACTTCTGAAGTAACATCACCATCAAACAAACACATTGCTACATAAATATGAAAATAAAAATTGATATATAAGATGTATAATATGTCAGGTGGTATATCAAAATTTGATACTGAAATATATATTTGTCCTGAGTCATAAGGTCTGACAGAATAATACAAAATCACATCAAAATAGAAATAAATGTATATCATGAGATGAATCGTGGCAATGAAAACAATGGATTTCCTCTTGTTTGTGTGATGGAAAATGGTCACAACATCTTCAGCAATAGATCAAAAAATACATAAAATATTCAAATTTTGAAAAGAACATTAAATTCATGTGCATCCATTTGAATCAAAATTATTATACACAAATATGCGAAGTTTCTCATGTATATAGCAAGGGTGCATATAATCAAAATGTATCGAGTGCAATCCATCTTTGAATCAAAATAGATCAATAGAGAGGTTCTAAATGGCTTCTAGAGTCCCAAAAAAATCATGTTATAACAAATAGCTACATAACATGAAAATCGTTGCCTATACTGGGATCCTCCTCATCAAGATCACCCTCTAAGCATTAAAAGAAGGTAGAAAAGGCTTAACATGCCTAATTAATGGTTTTGCTCGAGTGTACTGCACGTTTTTACTAGAGTCATGACAGAGGAGTTCAACAATCAATGTCACCAACATCAAGGTACATAGAAAGCTTGGTGCTCTTGATTAAATGTCAGTTCCATACCCTCATACATCACAAAATCCAGTGTGTTGTTGCTCTGATGGTACAAGCACAACGACAACGGCTCAGGGTGGGGGTTGTCATTTTGATCCCCACCCACTCTCTTTTAGTTGTCTCCCAACAATAGGCTATGGGGGATAGTCCCTGTTACCCACCACTTTGTGGGTGATATCCCCAGTAGAAATTTTCTCCATAATGAGCCTCAACTAGCAGCTCCTTGATGCCTCCTATAAGCTCTTTGTGTCATTTCTCTGCCCCCTGAGCCAGCCATGTGGTCCCTCACCCACCTGTATTGGTTGTATGTTTGAAGGTGGGCCTCCCGAATCTAAAGGTATGTCTTGTCATTTGGTAATTGAGTATTGGGTTTACTTATCATGGATACTTATGGGTATGGATTGATGGGGGGATTTGGCAGAAAGAGTGGGCTTAGTTTGTGCTCCTGCCCCCTGATCTCCTTTGGTTGTTACCCTTGGATCTTAGTCCCATGGGATCTCCTTTATTGACCATTTGGTTCTAGGGTGGTACTACTTGGGAAACCGATTTTCAGTGTGTGATCCTGCTCCTTCATCCGCACATATCACTCCCTTTCCACTCACTATACACTCATTCATCATTTCTCCCACTTGGGTCCATATTCCCATTCTGGGTCCACATAGGGCTAGCCTCCCTATCCCCTTTGCCCCCACCTTGGGTCAGGCCTAGAATGATGCTCCAGAGGTTGAAGCAACTAAAAAAGAAGAAAAAGCATAATTGGCCGCATTTAACAGGAAATTATACCACAAAATGCAACAGATGGTTGGGACAAAAATAATTATCACGTGGGCAAAAGCCGACACATGAGCTCTACCCCATCCATGGCCATCACCCTGGTTCCATAGATCCTAGATGAGCCTCCTCTATCATTCAAGAACCACAATTGTCCCAACCCCTGGAGGGCAATGAACCTCCTACCACAAAAGGGGTAATCATTGTTATATTACACACATCACGCTCTTGTCCTTTGAGCCCTGAGCAGTTAATTAAAGAAAATTCATAAAAATCAAAAGGCATATACAGAAGGGTGGAAAAATCAAGGTTGGGGCACCTCATGTACCATGACTACTCCCTCCTATACATTATATACCCAGATGTGGGCTTCCCCTTATCTAGCTTATGCCCCATTATGTGACCCAGGACTGCCCCTCTCATTCCCTATTGCATCTCACCTACTTGTCACTTGCCACTCCCATTAGAAGAGCGTACCTTGGACATACTATCCCCTTTAAGGGTTGAAACCACCTAATAAGGTACTTGGCTAACCCCCTTTGGAGTTTGGAGACACTAGCACATGCCAAAGCCCAATACGAAAGGGCATGCCATTATGAAGTGTCCACTTTGTTATCCATGGTTTATAAGCCTATTTTTTCTCCCTCAACCCTTCAATCCTCACCCCTTACCCCCAATGGACCAAGTCCCATGCTTAAAGAGCAAGCAAGTTTCATTTTTCACTCCATCCTTGGAAAAGGGTTTTCAGGGTCACTTCTCACCTATCTATTGACATCTACTTTACAAAGTGATCCCTACACTAGAAGAATGGTGTATCCCTTCATCCTACAAGAAGGGTATGCTCGAATTTAAAGTAGAACATGAAGATGTTTATCAGGGGTGTGCTGAAGGAAAGCATACAAGGGGACTATTCCCCTCAACTGATAGCAAGACCACCGACATATTGTAATTGGTTCATTCTGATCTATCTGGTATGATGCCTATAAACTCTTTGGGAGGATATTTATATTATGCTATCTTTGTGGATGATTTCTCTCGCAAAACTTGGATATATTTCTTGAAGAAAATGGACGAAGTATTCTCATGGCTCCGTTCTTTCAAAGCCTTGGTCGAAATAAAACTAGGAAGAAGACCAAAATATTGAGGACCGATAATGGAACCGAATATGAATCAAATGAGTTCAATGACTTTTGTAGAGAAGTTGGCATTAAGAGGGAGACTACTACTACATATACTCCTGAGCAAAATGGTGTTGCTGAAAGGGAGAATCATTCTATCATAGAAGCCACTCGTGCCATGCTTCATGATCAAAGCCTTCCGAAGTTCTTATGGGCGAAAGCTACCAGCACTGTCGTGTATGTTATAAATGCCCTCATCAAGCGTTGGACTCCAAAAATCCCGAAGAAGTTTTCACCGGTAAGAAACTTGATATTTCTCACTTTAGAATTTTTGGTAGTTCCTTATATTTTCATGTGTCGAAAGAAAAGAGAAGCAAATTGGATGCTTCTAGGAGGAAAAGAACATTTGTGGGTGACAGTGAAACTTCTAAGGCATATAGAATCTGTGTGCTTGGTCAAAGAAAAGTGGAGATAATCCATAATGTCACCTTCGATGAGGATGCTGCCCTAAGGAAGATTAGTAACCTTCCTATTCCAAGGAAGGACAAAGAAGCAGATTTAGGAAAGTAAGGAGAATCGTAGGATGAGTCGATGCCCAATGCTGAAGGACCAATACATCCCATTGATCCACCCCCCTCATGAGCCCTCCTCCTCAAAAAGGAGACCGTCATAGCTTAGGGAAACTCTCGAAGATGCTGAGAGACATGTTCCACCAAGGGGGACATTTCGTGAAAGTAAGAAGCCGAATAGGTACCAAGGGTACTTAACTGCCATGAGCAGCATTGTTCAATATGAGCCTTGCAGATTCAAAGACGATGTGAAGCACCAAGTTTGGAAGGATGTTATGAATGAAGAGTATGAGTCGATTATGAAGAATGTTGTCTGGGATGTGGTCCCTAGACCCAAGGACAAATCTGTTGTCACCTCGAAATGGTTCTACAAGATCAAGCATGGAGCTTATGGAAGTGTTGAAAAGTTCAAGGCTAGATTTGTTGCTCGAAGATTCTCTCAAAAGGAGGGTGTGGACTACGATGAGATATTTGCACCTATTGCTCGATATACCACCATCCATTCAATTATAGCCCTTGTTGCCTTGCAAGGATGGAATCTACATTAGATGGATGTCAAGACCACCTTCTTACATGGTTCAATTAAGGAGGAAGTCTATGTAGAACAACCCGAGGGGTTCGAAGTTCAAGATCGTCAGACACATGTATGCAGGTTGAAGAAAGCCCTCTATGGGTTGAAGCAAGCTCCCCAAGCTTGGTATGAGAGGATCGACAACTATTTGATGAAGCTGGGATTTACAAGAAGTGACGTTGATCCGAATCTTTATTTTAAGGTTGAGAATGATAGACCTCTCATCTTGGTACTTTATGTGGACGATCTCTTTCTGACTGGTGCAGACCCTCTTATTCATCAATGTAAGAGGGAGTTGGCTTTCGAATTCGAGATGAAGGACCTAGGACTAATGCATTACTTCCTAGGGTTGGAGGTCTGGCAAAAGCCAGGTGAGATTTTCCTTTCTCAAGGAAAATACATCGTGAAGCTACTTGAAAGATTTGGGATGGTGGACTGCAAGTCCGTGACTACTTCGATGGAACTTAACTTCAAGAAGTTATGTGGAAGTGCTATTGGGCCCGATTTGGGAAATCCTTCTTAGTATTGTCAACTTGTGGGGGGCTTGATGTTCTTGGTGAACTCTCGTCCCCTCATATGTTTTGCAGTGAATACATTGAGTAAATTTATGGTCGAGTCTCATCACATACACTGGATTGTTGCCAAGAGTCTCTTGAGATATCTCCAGGGCACAATCACCTATGGACTGAGATACAATCGGGAATGTAAGGCTCCATGGATAATCTATTGCTGACTAGGCTGGCAGTGTGGTGGATCATAAAAGCAGATCTAGATGTTGCTTCTCTCTAGGTTCTGCTTCGATATCCTGGATGAGCAGGAAGTAGAAGTTTGTTGCTTTGAGCAGCGTTGAGGCTGAATACATTGTTACTAGTATGGTCTCCTGTGAAGTTGTTTGATTGAGGAAGCTCTTTAGTGAGCTGTTTGGACATGTGTTGGATACCACCGTGATCTATTGCGACAACCAAAGTGGGATTCGTCTTTCTGAGAATCCCGTGTTTCATAACCACTCCAAGCATATTGATATCAAGTACCACTTTATCCGAGATATGGTACAACGGGGAGCAATAAGGCTTCGTCATATTGGGACTAATGATCAGGTCGCAAATATTCTTATGAAGCCCCTAGGGAAGGTCAAATTCTTAACCTTCCGTGAACGACTCGGAGTCGTGGAGAGACCCTCTTATGAGGGTCCCATTTGATTTGCATAATGAGCTCTAGGAGCTTCGTGGGCTTGGGGTACTTCTTGGAGCGATGAGCGACCATATGGTGAGTGGTTCACCTTCTCCTAGTGGTGCGCTATATACAGAGCGAGTGATTCACCTTCCCCTGTGATACCCCATGTTGATATATGCATAGGATGAGTGGTTCACCTTCTCCTATGTCATTTGAGTAGGATGAGTGGTTCACCTTCTCCCGACAGCACATCCTTCCCATGCAGTCCGAGACTCATGGGAAGTACCTCTCATCTAGCCAATGAGTAGGGAAATGAAGATAGGGACCATAGTACTACCGATGGATGCATCGTGTACTACTGTACTCCCTATGCTAGGATGTTTGATATTGATATAGGATCAATGGAGACTGACTTCGGGTCAGTGGGGAGTAGTATGATACACTTTCGATTATTGGAGACTCACATCAGGTCAATGGAGAATGGTATGATACATTCTCCATCATTTCTTCTTCATTATTTCTTCATGGTTCAGCAGAGCAGGAATGACAGGTATGGTACAGATTGTTAGATGGTTTGGCAAATGGAATTCTTCCTAGTTGAGAGGGAGTGTTAAATTTGGCAACTAGGGCCAAACTCCACCTTGGACAGGTCATATGATGCAGCTGATATTTTTATTGGATTCCTCTTTCCAAGAGGTGTAGGATTGATCTAAAGATCATCTCATTCTGACATGTACAAATGGAATTATGAATTTATTTTGTTTATGGACAAATTGTCAAGGTCGGCCAGCAAACTAATGTAGGCTCAAAAGCCCAACAATCATGTCTATTCATCCTCAACGTTTGCATATAAATAGAAGGTGCCTTTGCCTCATTTGGACATCACTCATCTTCTCACACATCTCTCTCTCCTCATTTGATTGGGTACGATTTTTGGGCAGCTTCTCTCTCCACACGTGCAAAGGAAAGGACAACAATTTTCTGTTTTTGACGTTGACTAGTGTTGACCGAATTTCACGAAGGGTTTGACCAGCGTTGACTAGTCAGCATTGACTTATTTAACTGTGTTTTTGTTGGGGAAAATTTTGTTTGGGCAGGCTGCATTTCTGGGCACAAAAATCGAGGCAATCTGTATTGTTTGAACAACGTTGATTGCAGTGTTGACCAATTTTGATTGAGTTTTTCGGCATTGTTTTTGGCTGATTTGGATGACTGTTGGAGGCTGAGTTGACTAGGTTTGACCGAGCTATTTTGGAGGTCAAATTCTGCCATGTTGACCAACGTTGAATTTCCGGTTAAGGCTTCATGTGGCTGTTGTTTGACTGGACAGATTTCACTTTGATTGGGCAAGTGAATATTACATACTGTACTCTCTCTCTACTGAACTTTTGAAGAATAATAAGAGGAATTGATCAAAGGGTTTCCCCACATTGGGCTTTGTCCCTGGCTAGTACCATGTCATGTGTCCTCTTGTCTTGGCTTGTCTTCTATGTGAAAATTCCTAATTTTTAAGGAACCCCTACTGTAGCAAATCTGAATCTACTTCACCTATTTGATTTTAATTACATTCATCAAGTTATTCTTCTGAATACTGAAGCAAATTACTTCTGCAGCCTACACTACTTGAATTTGATTTGCATGAAACAAGGAAACTGAGCAAAGAACAATATACATAGGACACAAATATTTTTAGACAAAATAGTCCCCAAAAAAACCCATTGCAGGAAAACCAGTGCAGCAAGGGTTTTTTATTATTAAGCATTAATTTTGAATACAAATATTGGTAGCCCTCCCGAAAAACCAGTGACGGAGAAATACAATGGCAGAAAATCTTAGTGAGTTTTACCTCACTTCACCCAGCAGATTCCAGTTGATCCAACAGCAAGACTGACTAACCCCAGCTACTTCTGCGCTAGCCCTGCATCTTTCATGCTCTGCGTCAGCCCTGCGTTGTCTCTTTTGCCCACTGCGTCAGCTTTCCTAGTTGTTCCGGCAGTTTCCCGACAGTTCCTGCTTTCTGCATGGAGGGCAGCGTCACTTCTGCGCTGGCTCTGCGTCAAGACTACGTGGGCCCAGATTGGCCCAGCGTCAGTCCTCCTAGTTGTTGTGCTTCCTCCACAAGCTTCTCTCCACCTCTCTATCATTATTTCCTAACTATCCCTACCTCTTTGTTGCAGGATCTCCCCAATTGATTTTCCTCCTGGGAACTTCTCACCTCAGAAAATTGATTTCCTCAATCTCTCTATGTGTTTCTAATGAACCCCAAGTGTCCTTATTATACTTTTCTCGTTGAGACTTCAACAACCGAGATTAAGTCTCTAATCAACAGCTAAGATTAAAAACTTGGCTTGATTCGCTTTCTAGAACATTCTCAACCATATTTTGATTACTACTCATTAATACTTTAATTTTCCTAAGTTTAGACTTAGGAACCCCATTAAAAATATTAATTATTTTAATAAAATACAATCCATGTGGAATTTCACCAAACGATTTCTGGGCTCTGTAGAACTCATGTGCCTTAGCGTCTCCACCAATTTTCATGGCTAGAGCACATCTGATGCTACCAAAAACTAACACTCTCTTAGCGAGGAATGTGCTCTAGCAACAATGTCCAATTGAATGTTGCTTTGTCTCTGAAGTATCTCCTTTCCGCACTGTTGTTGCCACCAACATTGTGCTGCTTCCCATGACACTACCATTGCCACTTTTGCATTTGTACTACTCTGCATCTGCTGCTAACACTCCCACTGCTAGCTTTGCACTACGTCATTTTCCAATTGTTATTTCTCAGCGACAAAAAAGCATCCCAAATACCATGCTGCACTAACTGTGTTCAGCATAATACCATGTGAATGTTGGAATCTGATTGCTACTAGTCTCTGACCCTCTGAATCTTCTACGTTGTTGTTGACTTCTGCACTGTGCCATCTACAATGTTGCCAACCTTGCTCTGTGTTGATCAATCTCTGGTCTCAGGCTACTGCATCTGTCTCTCCAATCAACCCACTGCATCATCTGACACTAAGTCCATCTCGCTATTGCTGAATCTCGGGCTCCCGTAGCAAGGAATTGATCCAAGAGGTGGGTTCCTCAAGGATCCTTCCCACATGTAGTCCTCCCGACTACAGTTCTATATCACCCCATTTCCCTCTTGGAGATGCATGGGCACTCATGGAACACTCATCTTCATCAATTTTTGCTAGAGAAGCATTAGGATCATGTTTCTCATCCTTATCCTTTTGCTTCAAAGGACATTGGGATGCAAAGTGGCCCATCTCGCCACGTATGAAACATTTCACCTTCGAAATGTCCTTTCGTTTCTGCTTCTGTTGTCCCTTTGATGCTAGAGTTGTGTTCTCCTCCTCCTGTGAAAATTTCTGAATCTACACATTAGAAATCCCCCTACAATCACTGGTTTATCATCTCCTACTTGCTATTACATTCAACAAGTTATTTAATTTATAAACAGTGATGAAAAACACCACTGCAAACTACACTGACATACAGATCATAAACTGAAATAGATATGAGATAAACACACAAGGGACACCGTTATTTTTGGATGACACGTCACTGGAAAAACCCAATGCGAGAAAACCAGTGCAGCATATAGAGGGTTTGTATTATTAAGTGAGCAGAATCTGAGTACACTAGGGTGCCTCTCACACTGGTGAACCTCATTCTCCGAGTCACAACTAATCCACTAACCTTTCAGAGAAATCTCAGCACCAAGAAATACATACGAGGGTTTACCTCGTTCTCTGAGTCACAATTGATCCACTAACCAATCAGAGAAATCTCGTCAGCAAGAAATACATACGAGGGTTTACCTCGTTCTCCAAGTCACAACTAATCCACTGAGTGGCCTGACTCCAACAAGCACTATGAAAATCCCAACGCAATCCCTGCTTGGGCCAGCATCTTGCCTCTAGGAGACTGCGTCACTCCTTCTACCGGATCGATTTGTTGGAGGAAGACTGTTGTTGAGACCTCCAGGCTCAGGACCTTGCTTCTCCGGCAAAATCTCGAACTTTTGACTATTATCCTACACTGCCACTGCAAGAACCCTTCTTGGCCTCCATCAGCGTCACGTGAGCCCCTTCCTAGGCTGCATAGGCCTCTACGCTGTCTCTCTAATGGTAATGCTACCTCTCTGCCTAGTACTCGTTGGCTTGGAACTTCTTTTCAATCCAACTCTCTGCTTCTGCCCCTCACTGCAACTTAGATCACTAGTTCGATTTTTTCATAAAACCACGCCCCGGAAAAATCGAACTGATTTGATCACTCGACGTATCTCCAACTGACCCTCAAGCCTCCTCTTATACTTTTCTTGTTGATGAATCAACGACCGAGATTAAGTCCCTAATCAACAACTAAGATTAAAACAGACTTGATCCTCGTCACTTAGAAGTTTCTCACCCATATTCTTATTAATACCCATTAATATTTTTATTTTCTTAAGTTTAGACTTAGAAACCCCATAAAAAATATTAATTATTTTAATAACTCATCATTCGGGTGGAATTTCTCCAAACGATTTCTAGGTCTTGAAGATCTCGTGTTCTAGCGCCTCCACAAAATTTTGGAGCTAGAGCACATCCGATGCTACCCAAAATCAACACTCCCTCTTAGCGAGGAATGTGCTCTAGCAATACTTCTCAACAGAAGTATTAAACTGATCCACTACAACGGTGCTTTGTGTCGCTGATGCTTGGCCTGCTATCCTTCATCCATTGCACTGTTGCATCCTATACTGCTGCCCGTGACTCTGCCAATGTCACTGCTACATTTGTACTGCAGCTCCCTCTCAAAATGTTGCATAATGTTTCCCATAGCACTACCAGTGCTAACTGTTGCACTGCAACTCAGTTGCTGAGAAGTATGCAAATGAAAAGCCACCCAAAAGCTGACATACTAGTCAATCTGGATACATCGTGATGCTGAAGCTTCCTCTACTACTAATCTGTGCTAACTCTCTGCTGCTGCAATCTGCTCTGTGCCTCTCGCACTGCTACAACATTCACTGCGTTGCTTCAAACTTTAGCACTCTAGCTCTGCCATTGTTGCTCCATCACACCTCGCACCAACTGACACCTATCATTTTTATACTGTCATTAAGGGCTCCCGTAGCCATATGTGATCCAAGAGTTTGGGCACCTCAAGGATCCTGTCGCAGTGTAGTCCTCCCGACTACAGCTCTATGTCGCCCCACCTCTTCTTCAAAGGTGCATGAGCACTCATGGCACAATCCTCGTCATCATCCTCCTTGTCAGCTTTCGCTGGAGCAGCCTTCGAGTTAGAAGCCTCTTCCTTGCCCTTCTTCTGGGGGCACTGAGTAGCGAAATGTCCTAGTTCACCACACCTGAAGCATCTGACCTTAGATATATCCTTTTTCTTCCTTTTTTGCTACCCATGTTGTCCCGATGATGCGAGCGTTGCATCCTCCTCCTCCTTCTTGACCCAAGCTCCTTTGCCGCTACTTCCTACCTTGGTCAGCCTCCTGATCTCTTCCTGTCGAAGAGTTGCCCGCATTTCCTCCCAACTGGGGGGAGAAGCTCTGCCCAAGATACTCTGGACAAATGTCTCCCAATCTTCGGTGACTGCATTCAGGGCAGTCTTGACCACGAACTCAGGATCTAGTGTAGACCCCACAGAAGTCAACTGGACTTGAATGCCTTGCAACCTGAGAAGGAAGGGATCGATCTCTTCCCCCTTCTGCATTTGGTACTGTCTCAGCTAATTCTCCAATAGCATCTTCCATTGAATGGAAGTCCCTTGGTAGGTGGTCAGTGTCTCCCACATCTCCCTTACTATTTCCTTCTCAGCAATGTGTGGGACCACATAATCTTTGACCCCGTCTAGAATCATGCATTTAGCCTTCACATGGGCCTCCTCGTACTTCTTTAGTGGATCAACGTAGACCGAAACAGCAACTACCTTCAAGGCATAGTCCTTGATGCGATTCTTGTCTAGGACTGCCAGGATCCTAGTCTTCTAGATGACAAAATTGGATGCTCCATCCAATTTGTCCTGATCCCTCAATCCATTGACTGCCATCTCTACTCAGCAAATATAACACTGGTTCTCTTCTCCCTCTCCTACTGCTACTCCAGCAAGACTCAAATCTGTATTTATTCGGTGCTAGAAATCCTCTAAGGAACAAGCTCCTCTAGACTCCCTCCGAGTCCTGATTGCCTTCACAGAAATCCTCCTGCTAAATGTCAATCACTCCTCTCCAATCCTCCTTTGCTGCTGCAACCCGGATCTAGATTTCTTTGGCTAGAAATTTTTCAAGGCAGCAACTCCCTCTACCTCAGCTTTGTCTCCATAAACATTGTTTTGCACCAATAGCAATAGCGTCCCACCAGTTCCACTGATCGAATCTGCTCTGCTCCTCCAGCTCCAACAACTGACTGAATTGAGCCTCTCAAGCTCTGTGTTGGTCCAGAGAGTTGACGCAGTCACTGCATGAGATCCTCTCGGGTACTGCGTCACCCTCTACAGGCTCGAAATGCTAACGCAGGCAATGCGTGAGCCTTTGTGTCACTTCTCTGGCTCTGCTTCACTCCTTCAGCTGCTTCTCTGCCTCTAAAACAGCGTTGTCACTCAGGACAACTGCTTCTCTGCAGCAAATTCACTGGATCTCCCAGCTGATGTCTTCAGTGTCCTATGATCTGCAATGCTCTCATACCGTGTGAAAATTTCTAAATCTACACATCAGAAATCCTACTACAATCATTGGTTTATCATCTCCTACTTGTTATTACATTCAACAAGTTATTTAATTTATAAACAATCATGAAAAACTCTACTATAGACTGCAATTACATACAGATCATAAACTGAAATAGATACGAGACAAACACACAAAGGACACCATTATTTTTGGACAACATGTCCCTGGAAAATCCCAATGCGATAAAACCGGTGCAGAATATAGAGGGTTTGTATTATTAAGCAAGCAGAATCTGAGTACAACAGGTTGCCTGAGAGAAATCTCGGCAACAAGAAATACATACGAGGGTTTACCTCATTCTCCAAGTCACAAATGATCCACTAAGTGGCTTGACTTTGGCAAGCACAACGAAAATCCCAGCGCAATCCCTGCTTGGGCCTACGTCTTGCCTCTGGGAGACTGCGTCACTCCTTCTGCTAGATTGATTTGCTGGAGGAAGACTGTTGTTCAACCCTCCAAGCTCAAAACCTTGCTTCTCTGGCAAAATCTCGAACTTCTGATGATTATCTTGCATTGCCACTGCAATAACCCTTCTTGGCCAGTGTCAACTCTGCATGAGCCCCTTCTTGGGCTGCGTAGGCCTCTTCACCGCCTCTCTGATGCTACTGTTGCCTCTCTACCTGGTACTTGTTGGCTCGGAACTCCTTTCCGATCCAACTCTCTGCTTCTGCCCCTCTCACTGCAACTCAGATCACTAATTCGATTTTCTCAGCAAACCACGCCCCAGAAAAATCAAACTGATTTGATCACTCGATGTATCTCCAACTGGGCCTCAAGCCTCCTCTTATACTTTTCCTATTGATGAATCAATGGACGAGATTAAGTCCCTAATCAATGGCTAAGATTAACACAGACTTGATCCTCATCACTTAGAAGTTTCTCATCCATATTCTTATTAATACCCATTAATATTTTTATTTTCCTAAGTTTAGACTTAGGAACCCCATTAGAAATATTAATTATTTTAGTAACTCATCATTCGGGTGGAATTTCTCCAAACGATTTCTGGGTCTTGGAGATCTCATGTGTTCTAGCCCCTCCACAAAATTTGGAGCTAGAGCACATCCGATGCTACGCAAAATCAACACCTCCTTGGTCTTCGTGCCACTCCCACTACTGCCATTGAGGTTGACCTTAACCAGATCCATCCTTAATTCTTCTTGTTGAAGGGTTGCCCATATCCCCTCCCATGAAGGTAGTCTTTCCCTGCCTAATATACTTTGGACAAAGACTTGCCATTTATCCAAGACTCCATTCAAGGTCGTCCTTGCCTTCGCAGTAGACTAAGGAGTAGACCCCACTGCAACAAGTTGGTCTCTTGTGTCCTAAAGACATTGAAGATAGGAGTTAACCCCTTCTCCCTTCTGCATCAATGTCCACTGCAACTTTTGTTCTAAGTACATCTTTCGCTGTTTGGAAGAGCCTTCATACAGTGAAGACAAAGCTTCCCACATTTCTCGGGATGTATCTTTTCCCTGCAAGTGTGAGACCACATGATCTTGAACTCCATCGAGTATGAGACTCTTCGCCTTTCCCTGCTCGGCCTTGTACTTCTTTTGATCATTGTCCGCGGGAACAACCACAACACTTTTGACGTAAGCTTCAAGATCATACTCCTCCAAAACAGCTAAGATTCTAGTCTTCCATATGACATAGTTGGAAGCTCCTTCCAACCTATCCTGATCTTTGAGCTCATGTGATGCCATCTCACCCAAACTGTTGAATTGACTCCTCTAGTCACTGCGTAGCACTAGTCTGTTGCCCGGCAAGTGAAAAAGTCGAACTTTTGGCGAGAAAAGTCCTCTGCGGAGAAAATTCCTCTTCTATGTGTCTTCGCTCTTTTCCGATGGATTTTTGCCCCGGCAGAAACTGCACCCTTCAAGCACTACGCTGAGGCTCTACGTCACTCCCTCTGCCTCTACAAGCTCACAAACCGGAAATCGTACCTCTCGTTGACTCTCTCAGAGAGAGATTTCCTCGAAATCTCTGCTTTCCTGGCAAGAACTGTGCAATCCCTTCAAGGGGATTCGAATTGTTGCCAAATGCAAATATTGGTCTCTCTGCTTAGCGTTGGATCTGCTCTTCTTGTTTCAAAATCAATGCTGATACCATGTGAAAATTCCTAATTCTCAAGGAACCCCTACTGCAACAAATCTGAATCTACTTCACCTACTTGATTTTAATTACATTCATCAAATTATTCTCATGAATACTGAAGCAAATTACTTCTGCAGCCTACACTACTTAAATTTGATTTGCATGAAACAAGGAAACTGAGCAAAGAACAAGATACATAGGACACAGTTATTTTTGGACAAAATAGTCCCCAGAAAAACCCAATGCAGGGAAACTGGTGCAACAACTCTGAGGGTTTTCTATTATTCAGTAGTAATTCTGAATACAAATGCTGGCAGCCCTCCTGGAAAACCAGTGACAGAGAAATACAATGGCTGAAAATCTGAGTGAGTTTTACTTCACTTCACCCCACAGATTTCGGTTGATCCGGCAGTAAGGCTGGCTAACCTTGGCTACCTCTGCGTTGGCCCAGCCTTTTAGGATCTGCGTCAACCCTATGCTGTCTCTTGTGCCCTCTACGTCAGATTTCCCTATTGTTCCAGCAGTTCCGGCTTTCTGCGTGGAGGGCAGCGTCACTTCTGCGTTGGCCCTTCTGGCTCTACGTCAAGATAGCGTGGGCCTAGATTGGCCCAGCGTCAGTCCTCCTGGTTGCTGCCCTGCCTCCACAAGCTTCTCTCTGCCTCCCTGTCAGTATTCCCGAACTATCCCTGCCCCTCTGCTGCAAGATCTCCCCAATCGATTTTCCTCCTGAGAACTTCTCATCTCAGAAAATCGATTTCCTCACTCTCTATCAATGTTCCACCAAGGTTCCGGGACGAGGGGGCGAGGGAGCGAGGGGGCGCGGGAGCGGCCTATGCAAAAGCTCCCTACCATTTTTTAGGAAACGTGGGGGAGCGTCAGGGTCTTAAAAATTTATAAATATAAAATATAATTTATTAATTGAGTCCACTATGACAATTTGGGTTGAATTGAAAAGCTGCAAAGCATGATCATTGATATGAATTCCTGGAGCAAGAAAGCAATGAATTTGAAAATTTGCACAATCCTTCTTAGAAGAAAACTTAAACAAAGAGAGAACTGTCCTTCTTAGAAGAAAACTTAAACATAGAGAGAACTCAGAACTATAGTGGATTATGTATAATGATTTTGAGAAACTGGACTTCTAAGTTCTTGACATATTAGTTAGGCAGGGCGTAGATTTTCAACTGATAATATTAATATATGAATAGCCTATTTGGCAATGCTTCCATAGGACTAGCCCATAGGTCTGATATACCTTCACAATTCTGTTTTAGATACTGCTAACCTAGAGAAAAAGTCTAAAAGAAATCATTTTTGGAACTTGGACTAAACGGAACTTGGATGCTTTTTCCACAGGTAAAGACCATAGACCTAATATAGTAATAGGTTGACTGTCTATTGTTTATTCAGTTCCCAGGTAACCATTGCGACAGCCATAACCTTGTGCCATAGATTTTTCCATCGGCAATCTCATGCAAAAAATGATAGACACGTAAGTGGAAGCTACTTTCTTCTTTTCATGTTGTTAGACTGCTTAGTTAGTTTCCATTTTACAGATCTTGCTGGTTTCTTTCTTTGAGTGAATGTTTATTTTGAACCCTTTAAGTTCTCATAGGATCAAAATTAGATGTCAAGGCAGAATTTTGAGAAATCATATAGGAAAGTAGTTGGGTGGCTGGTGGAATATTAACATTCTGTATTTTAATCAGGTCTTATTATATCAACAATATTATATTTCAGTCAGGTCTCATCAACACAACGCATGGTAGTCAAGGAGGCAGTCTTTTAAGTTTTTACAAGTCGGATTTTTCACCCATACTTGTGGTTAATTGGTTCCTGGAAACAAAATAGTCAGATCCACTTTTCAGAACATGTGCCAATAGGCTCTTTTCCTAAACCTACTATCACCATGAACGGGGAGAGCCCATATTGAACCGATTCAAGGTCTTGGTTTTCCTAGCTTGCACTTTCAACTAATTGTATTAATTCACTGACTTTTTTTAGGTAATTTACCTTTTGTATACAATTCCTAATACAATCAATAATGATACAGGCACTGTTTATTAAAATCTGAACAGTGAAATCCAACGCTGTGAGTGGAGTGCTCAGCGAACTTGCAAAGGCTGTGAGTGTGTTGTTCATGGTTCAAGGTGCCATTTTTATAACATGAAACAACGATTTCCAAACCCTAAACGTTAATTAACTCTTAATTAAAGATTAAGTTCAGCATTTAGTTAATTAAAATGGTTTTTAATGCATTAAAGGTGTGCCACGTCCCCCTCGTCCCCCCACGTCCCTCTCGTCCCCCCACGCCCCCCCACGTCCCCCCACGTCCCTCTCGTCCCCCCACGCCCCCTCACGTCCCCCCACGTCCCCCTTTTTGGAAACGCCCCCTTAGGGAAGGGAAACGTTTCCCTGGCACGTCCCCTCGAGTTTCCTCCATTTTGGGAGCGTGGGGAAACGTCCCCTACTCGTCCCCAAGTTCCCGGAGCGCGGGGGTGCGAGGAAACTAGACTCCTAGGGAGGGGGGCGAGTCCCCGTGGAACACTGCTCTCTATGTGTGTTTCTAAATGAACCCCAAGCCTCCTTATACTTTTCTCGTTGAGACTTCAACGGCTAAGATTAAGTCTGTAATCAATGGCTAGGATTAAAAACTTGACTTGATCCACGTTCTAGAACATTCTCACCCATATTTTGATTAATACCCACTAATACTTTAATTTTCCTAAGTTTAAACTTAGGAACCCCATTAAAAATATTAATTATTTTAATAAAATACAATCGGTGTGGAATTTCACCAAACGACTTCTGGGTTATTTAGAACTCATGTGCCTTAGCCTATCCACCAATTTTCATGGCTAGAGCACATCCGATGCTACCAAAAACTAGTATTCTACTGTTTTATTTATGTTCTATGATCTATCTTCATTTATTGTCATGTTAATGTGATTGCTAATCTGGAAATTGATATTGGGCTAATAAGAAAATTGAAGTAAATTGCTCTTAAGCATAAAACATACCATTGTTATCTAAAATTAACAATGGGCCATCATAGGGCTGCTGGTTGGTTGGCTGTCAAATGAGGAGAACAATTTTCTCCTATGAATTACCCACTTTTGGTGGGTGACAAGACCTAAAAGGCACTTGGCATATGGTGGAAAATCCATTTTGTCCACACTTTTATGAAAGTTGCTTGTTAAGAAAAAATCGAACTTCGAACTCTTTAATGCCATCAAAGTAGTGTGATGTAGGTGGGAAACAACAAAACTTAGGACTTGAGATGGTGATATAGAGGAAGAAAAAGGTGGGGTGAGGGTAGTGGGACCCCCACCTTGCTTCAAAGAGAAAAATATGTGCTCTGTTTTTATTTTACGTGTTTTTTTCATGTACCGGGAGTGTCACATTTCAGTATTAGACATCCCTGGTGATGTTCCCAAGTACTGGAGAGTGTACAAGGGACAATCACGGACATTCCCACTGAAGTCCCCAAGTCTAGGGAGCATGAGCATAGGGGATGTGTCCCTATGGAACACTTCATAGAATTCAATGTTCGAATTTGAAACCATTTGAAGTTCATATTTCAGTTGCAAGTGATTCTGGGTTAAATGCGCTATGATTTTTGTTTATGCATCATGTTCAAGTATTTCATATATTCTATGCATGTATCATCTTGCATTTAGAATATGCATTGAATGTGGCCTTCATGGTTACTAATTTAGTTGTTTGTCCCAGACTGGATCTGTAACTGTAGATAGTTGGTTGAAAATGAATGCAACAGCCCAAACAGCAGTTCTCTTCAAGAAGCTCCGCTTGGCACTTCGTTCAATATTGCAAGAATTACTTCAAAAACCAAAGGTATTACATTTTCAGTTTTATGTCAGACATCAAAGTAATAGAGAACATAGTAAGTTTATTCATTTTCTGTACTGTGGTCTTCCTTCTATAGGAACCATTTCTTTCTTAGTTGATCATTTATACAGAGTTTTAATTATGAGCTAAGCATGTTGAATTTGTTACCAATTTTTCCAACCAGGAGTGAAATATGAAGTGACTAAAATCATTTCAATTAAACTTTTTTATACTTTATAGATGATCATTATAATATGTTTTCTCAACAACAAAGATATCTATCGCTGCCACCTGCAAACCAACCCTCAAATCTTAAACTGGACTGTTGACAAATTATCGGCAAAATTTGTAGCTCAAACCCACTATTCAAACACTAAATAATGGATTTTAAGAACTGTTATGTCTTGATAATATCCTCATTAGTGAAGCCTGAAACATAGGTCAATATTTTGTTAATCAATTCTGACAAATTCATGTTCCAAATCTAGCATACAAATCTTGTTATTTCATCCTTCCATGAGAAAACTAGGCTTCTCTGAACTGCTTTTTTCCACTTCACATGCATCAAGCACCCCCGTATTTGATCTGCTTGTCATTTCTGTTCTCATGAAGTATATCAAATCTTCCAAAGCAAGTATACTTTTTATATATAGTAGAAGCACACAGATCATTTCAATCTTTTCAATTCCCACAAGGAGTATTTTAGTAAGATCTACAATCACTCTACTGGAAGCATCTTCTTCTTGCTTGAGATTTGAAAGGTCGTTATTTGTGAGATATCACTAACAGAAACCCATCTGAATCTGGATTTGATATGCACATCGAGGTTGTGGAGTTTGGGGTTGCATATTTTGAGTTGCAGTAGTTGATAAATTGGAATTTGATTGAACTTGAGAGATGTGTCCTTGAGATTGACAAATTTGAGGTGCATATCACAACTAGGTTTAAATGGTTCTGTGGTAGTATCCATATCCCGTGTGCCCAATCAGTAGCACTGTTACACACACAGGTACAGACACACATAAAGAGTTGATGATAACCTCTACCACCACCCCTCCATGGACTGTTTATTGCACCTCACTTCTCTCTATGCAATTATTGTCAGGGGGCATTAAAATGGGATTCAATGAAGGGGATGTTGTCCAGTTTTACAAAATATGTTTTGTTTAGTATTTGCTATACTGAAACACTGTAAAATAAGGATATTACTAGTTCTCACTAAAGAAACAAATCAGCAACAAGCTGTTTTTCATTGGAGGGAATTAATAATGAAAACTTTTACACTGTGGCAGTATATCGGAATTTGTTATGTCCTATTATCAGATGCAGTGACATGAAAATGGCAAGTCCTCATAGGTTTTAAATTTTAGGACTGATTTCTTCAAACAGGAAAAATACTAGAGATACTCACCGAGAGGATAATATCTTAAGAATAATATACGGGAAAAAACGATCATCCTACATCTCAGTGGCCTACAAGGATCTGTCTAGCTATTTCTACTCTTTGTTTTATGTATAAGTTCATCTTGGAAGCATTGAGTATGAACTGATTAACTTCTGTTGTTTTGCTATGAATATGATCATTGTATAAAGCCTAATTAGTTGTTTGCAATGCATTTCCAGGAACGAGCAACAGTGGCAGAAAGTGAAGTTATCCGTTCCATCACACAATTATTGATAGACGAAGAGAAGCCCCAACTTTAGCTTATCTAAAGAAAGATGGATGTACATGGATATTTCTGCTAATGTTGTTGATAAAAGATGGATGTTTTCTTTGGGGATGACAGGTGGGAAGTCTGAATGCTACACAGCTAAAATAGGTGGTTTAACCTGATTAGTACCTCTGTGACAAGAGGCAATGAAGTGATTTAATCACATCCCAAGTTTTGACACCATTAGCTTGACCTATGCAGTTCTGTTACAATGCAAAGGGGTTGACAAAGTGGAGTCCAGACTGAATCATCACTAAGGAAACAGTGCATGTGCCTGTTGCAATACAAGTTGACTGGAAATTAAGATGCTCATGCTTTATTGGTTCACTCCCAAAATTGAATGGTATAATGTGATACTGGACTTAAGTGTGACTAAAGCTAAATATTTTGAAGACACGCCAGTTGTATCAAGACTCAAATTATGGGAACAATTGACAGATGTCTCTGTAAGGCTCCGTTCAGTTATTTATGGAAATGGAATGACCTAAATGCTATGGAAAGATATTTCCATCAAGCAATTAGTCCATTGATTCGTTATACCAATGCATTGTTTTTGTCAGTATTTCTACGTTAATATAGGAAAGTGCCAGTAGGAAAATGATGATGGTTGAAAGAAATATCAGTTGATTCTAGAAGCCCATGATAATGCATAATGGAGAAGAATTCTTGCTGATTATGTTTTTAGATTCACTGTCTTGAATTCATTTGGTTGAAGTTTCAGACCAATAAGAAATCCATCTTGAGAAAATTTATAATTTTATTTCAAACTTGCAGCCAATTTTATAATCACTGAATCAGTAAATGATATCCTCTACTTTACAATGGTTGTGAGTTTTGTTCTGCTAGTGCACATCCAACTTACGTTAATGGGGTGTGCACAAAGGTAGTGGTTCTTGTTGGAGAATGTAACTAAGTTTGGTCTTCATAATTGTGTCAAAATGAATTTTATATAAAAAGCAAAAGGAAAAATTTATTTTTCAAACATGGGTTTCATGCTCAAAAAATTATTATTTCATTAGTAAAGCATGTTCTTCATGCTTCTAGGATTTGCTGAGTCAAAGAATCAAAGTCCTATTTGGACCTATTGTAAAGAAAAAGGAAAAAGAATTTTCAAATTGTAATTTGGGTTAAAACAGCCTCTAGATGCTAACTCGGCCCTGCCCCAAAGCACATATTTGTTTGAACCCCTCTGGACATGCATAAATAAAGGAAAGTTGGAGCCCATTTGAACACACACTTGCAGCATTTGATCTGAAATTTTGCAGAGGAGGGGCAAAATCTGAAATGGACAAGGAAAAGAAGGATTCATCTTCAGTTCAGTTTTGTGGAAGTTATGCCTTATCTATTGTTGAAGATTTGTTTTTGATTATCTACATGTTGCTGGTCTCTTCTTGTTGATAGTTTTACTGAACGGAACGAAGGATCTGACTTGGCATCTAGAGGGTTGGTTATGGGTTTTGGATATTTCATTCTGATTTGATTCTATAAAGAGAATTTTCTGAGTTTTCCCCTTCGCGGGGTTTTGCCCTGGCTTGGAAACTATATATTGTGTTTTCTTTGTTCTTGTGATCTTCATGTTTTGCATTTGGTAATTGATTGATGAAGAAGAGAAACAAAATAATATAATGCCAACAAATTCACAAGTAATTATCAAAGAAAAAATAGAAATTTAATTTAATGTGCAAACCTCCCATTTCTCCAACATGGTATCAGAGCTAAGTCTTGAAAAAAGAGGTTTGAAGATCACATTGTTGGCATTTGGATCAAAGTTTGGTGCATCTAGTGGACGAAGTTTTGTGACTATTGTTGACAGATTTCTACAGCTTCTGTGGATTAGACGAAATTTTGGATCTCTTCTAGGACATCGTATTTTTGCAATGGTTCGATCTTAAAAGCTTGCACTCCTTGAAAACATACTACAATGTCTCGTTAGACATATTAATGATAAATTTGTGACAAGATATGACTCGCACACTCTGACTCCTGGGCTTGCAATAGTATAATCTCTACAATGATCTAGGGCACATGTCACATGCTCACATTACAAATTATGGCTCGATTTACTTTAGCATGGTTCACATTTGAGATCATCCCTTGTATGGAGCTTGTGTGTTTTATATATATATATATATATATATATATATATTCTGAGATTGTTATAATAGCTTCTCCGATCTTCTATGACCTATATAACTCATATATACATGACACATCAATTTGGTCCTGTATAAGCACATGTAGCTCATATGCAGAGTTGCGACTCGAGTCTCTGAGGTGCGATTATAGTTCTATGAGTTACAGTGATATAGAATATCTCTTGCGGTCGCATGTAACACATTTAAGGATCATATTTTGTCAATGTAGCTTGTATTATCTCACAAGTGATCTGTAGCTCGTTAGTGGCTCATATCGATGGGTTGCATTGTACAATGATCTCTTCTTTATGATAGAAGGCTCGGGATTATATATAGTGACTCGGACTTACCTGCAGCATCGCACTTCATATATATAGTTACATGACGCTTTAAGGCTTGCTTTGTTATGGCATCGCTCAATACAGTGGTTTCATGTGGACATGAATTCTATCTATGTGGTATCTCTCATTAAACAATAATACAGTGACCGGGAAAGATAGTGTCACCTAATATCAATAACCTATGTTGCAACAATAATGGATGGATTGACAACTATCAACAACAATATCAATGGATAGAAGTGTCGCGTTGATATGGATCGTATCATATGAAGGACCATAATTGTGTTTGTGCATCGCTGAGGAACGAATTTGAAGACAAAGGGCGTGGAAGTCGTATGGATATATGATGATTTAAAGACTTGAGGCAGTCACAATATCCAGTCGACCTGAAGTCTAGAATTTGTAAAAAGAGTACCCTGTCATGGCATGCAGTTTATGAAAAATTAATAAAAGGAATAAGACCAGATCTCTGCAAACGAAAGGGCAGGTAGACTTCAAAAAGGTATGTATAATTTATGTTAAGTCAAGATGATGTATTGAGAAAGGTCTGCATATAAATTAGAAACACTGACATGTAAAGACTAGGTCTTGGATAAAAGGTGTTAGGGTTTTGCAGTATGCTAGATTGCATTGGTTGGAAAACAAGTCTTAATGATGAAAAGGATCTAGGTTTTGCATAGAATTTGCAATTTCTAACATATCTTGAAGAACTAGTTATCAAGCATAGCATGTACTATATTACGCTGCTGTGAAGATTAAATCTTGAGATTAAGAGATGAAATGCATTAATGTTCGGTAGCATCTTCGTAGTAGTTTTTCATGATAAACCTTGATAACTAAAGAGAATATAGGGTATGTAAGATGTTATAGTTTGTTTTTATATCTAGGGTTCGTAAACTCTAGACAAGACTCGGATTGGAAAACCCTAGAAAAGGAAACCCTAACCAATAGCTTTTGTTGTAAAAAAAATCTAGCTCTTTTGAGTTTGACAAATATGATATGGAGACAACAGTAGTAAACAAGTACAAACTTAAGAGGGAGGTAACCCTCAAAAAGATAAGTATGCTACATTTTGGTTATAGCTATTTCATCCTTGTATTTTTCCTTTTGTTCTTTCATAAAGATTACAAGCCTAGTGTGTCTAGCAAAAGGAGAAAGTAAAAGAACATGGCAAAGCACAAAGATGAAAGAAGATGGACACTGTTTATGAAGAAAATCGATTAGAGGACAAGAATTTCACTCAACTCAATTGGAAAGAGGGCAATTTAAAGACCCTAACGAATATGACATTGAAGCTTGTTGGTTTGCTCCTGACTAATGAAGAGCATAAATCAAAACATGACATCTTGACAATAGGCTATCATGACTTGGTAACTCTAATGTTGATGATTTGGTATTAATGATTTGATTGGGATATGATTTTGTTACCTTGAAAGGACATGGTGCATGAATGCAGATCGCAATTGAGATAATATGTCTACGACTATTTGGTTTTAACTCAATTCAAAGAATACATGGATTGAATGGATAACATTGGTAATAGCTTAGAAGAATATATGGTAGAGATATGTACGACATATGGGCAGAAAAGGTAGCAAAACACGAGATAGCCTGATGGTCATGTTTTAATGACAAATAAGTTCACTTTCCAGATGGACAAAGGGAGCAAGTAGCAGAAGAATTCTGCACTCTAGGCTACTGACAACTCTAATAATGATGGAATATGGTTTGGCTCCCTAGAAGGACATATTGCAAAAATATGCAAAGGTTAGAAAGATTTGTTGGATGATATTGATGTAACTACGACTACTTGAATATTTGATCATGGAACACTTGAATTGTGTGGTTAGCATTGTTGATGGCCTAGATAAGCATGAGGGCAAAATTGATATTGGAAAGTTGACATGACCCTTTGAAAAATATGAGGCAAAACTTTGTAGAAGGCATGTGCTAGTAGCTGTGAGGAAGCAGTTGTGAGGAAGTTTTGGCTCCTTGAAGATGATAGATGAACCATCTGATGACAAAGTTGTATAGATCCAAAAGGATCGAAGTTTGATGTGTTATGGTGTTGTGAGGATTCGAAAAAAACTTGTCATGAAGATAGAGTGAAAAATTGTGCCTTCATAAAATAATTGAAAGGTCAAAGCCTAGGTATGACATAACGTGACAAAGAAGCCCTACAACTACAAGTTATATCTCCTTGGAAGAATAAGTAGTTGATGTTTTGAGGGCATATGAGACCAGGTAATGATTGTGATAATATTTCCCTAATTCAGAGGGAATAAGAAATCTCCTTCATGTTTGAGGAGTGTGGATTTCCTCCCTAGTTGAGAAGGAGTGATGATGGACATTGAATTCTCCATGTGTCATGCACTGGGCCAAGACTAATAGTTGTAAGTCTAGTGAAGGCCTAGGAGGTAGAATGGAGGAATGGATAAGCATCTAGCACTAGTACTCCTTGAGGATTGGGAATCCAAGATAGGAAGTAATCCCGTAGATCGACACTCTTTGAGGATTGGGCAAGGTATCCAAGACAAGAGTGGTCGAAGAGGATCAATATTCTTTGAGGATTTGGTATCTAAGATAAGAATATTCCTAGAAGGACATACCCAGTGAACATTTAGATGCGGTATGTGCCTTGAGAGTAGTGTGGTGTCTCATGTAAAGCCTCCCAGCATTGTGCTCTGATCTAGTGGAGAGATATAGCTTGTTAGTCAAGGCTTTGCTATGTTAACATTGTTGGTTATGATGTTGATGCTTAAAGATGGCTTATCAATCTGACTCTTCTTATGAGAATATTTTGGTTTGAAAGCATCCTTGTATTGGGTGTACAATTATGAAAACCTCCCTAGTTAAGAGGGAGTGTTGGAGAATGTAACTAATTTTGGTCTTCATAATTGTATCAAAATGAATTTTATGTAAAAATCAAAAAGAATAAAAACAAAAAATTATTTTTCATGTATGAGTTTCATGATCAAAAAATTATTATTTCATTAGTAAAGCATGTTCTTCTTACTTCTAGGATTTGTTGAGTCAAAGAATCAAAGTCCTATTTGGACCTGTTGTAAAGAAAAAGGAAAAAGAATTTTTCAAATTGTAATTTGGGTTAAAACATCCTCTAGATGCCAAGTCGGCCCTGCCCCAAAGGCAATGTTTGTTTGAACCCCTCTGGACAAGTATCAATAAAGGAAAGTTGGGAGTTCATTTGGACACACACTTGGAGCATCTAATCTGAAATTTCACAAAGAAAGAGGGTTGAAATGGACAAGGAAAAGAAGGATTCATCTTCAGTTCAGTTTTGTGGAAGTTATGCCTTATCAATTGTTGAAGCTCTGTTTCTGATGATCTACATGTTGTCAGTCTCTTGTTGTTGATGGTTTTACCGAACTAAAGGAAGGATCTGACTTGGCATCTAGAGGGTTAGTTATGGGTCTTAGATATCTCATTCTGATTTGATTCTATAAGAAGAGAATTTTATGGGTTTTCGCCTTGGAGGGGTTTTGCCCTGGCTTGGAGCCTATATCTTGTGTTTTTTGTGTTCTTGTGATCTTCATGTTTTACGTTTAGTAATTGCTTAAAGAAGAAGAGAAACATAATAAGATAATGCCAACAAATTCACATGTAATTGTCAAAGAAAAAGGAAAAATTTAATTCAATGTGCAAACCTCCCATTTCTCTAACAGTTCTACTAGCATTGTCATTGATTGGTTTTAAGACAAGTATGTTGTGTTGCTCAGTTAGTCACTCCTCTCTAGGACATGTTGTATAGATATTGTGAATAACAAGCAGTGCATTTGACAATTTAGAATCATTTTTACAACTTTTAAATTTCCAATTCCTCTTTCTACTATAAATGCACACCTCGAAATCTACCAATCACCAAGATGTGGTCAATGCATATTAACTTCAATTTAATATTTATAAATAATTAAGATGCCAAAATTTTGTTTAAGTAAGTTGAATTGTTTTGTTTAAATCAATATCATTCTTGTTTTCTATTATTATTCTAAATACAACCATGTTTTTAAAATAATGGGCAGTGAGAATGGTGAAATGTATAGGGATGTGTGGAGACACCCCTCATATTTCTAGAAATGTAATGGGAAATGTTACACACCATTCTGACATGGAGGTAATCATAATAAAATTGAGAAAGGTTTGTCTTTTATATCTAGCACTAGCAATGATAGTGTCAAGGAAAATAACTTTGAAAAAACTTGGGATATGGGAGGATTTGTTTTTGGTTGGACAAATCCAATACAACACCTATCAAAGCATAGTCAAACCTACTCTTATCGACTATCTTGCCAATAATTTGGATTCACTTGCCTGTGCTAGAAAGGTAATGAAGAATCACGCTCTAAGCATGATCTCATTGTAAGTATTCTCCAAGATATAAAACCTCATGAAGGTTCTTATAGGGTATAAATAGATATTGTTTTTCGCATTTATGTATTTTAGCATAGATGATCTGGAATTTATCCAGGACAAAGAATTAAAGGTATTACAGACTCATGTGCATGGATGTGCCTATGTTACCTTATGCAATGGATTGATAAGATTGCTAGAATACATAGACACTGAGGCAGTTAGAGAAAACATAACAGTCAAACATGTAAACACAACAAGTTTAATAAGGAGTTCACCCAATGCTCCTGGGCTACGTCTCCTAGTCTAGCCTTCAGTGGTGGCCCCTCTATTATGTTTTCAAGCAAAGTTTTACAACAGTGAGCTCAAATTGAGTCTCACTAAACAGATGAAAATCAGTAGGACTGGAGTACACAAACTCTCCTTACTGAAACTCGACCTCTAAGGGTCACAGTAGTATAAGCCCAATCTAGGTCTCATACATGACAGGCCTATGCCGAGGAGTCCGCTTGAACCTCTCAAGCCTTCTCTGGAGTGCACAGACTCTCTGACTCTCTCTAGCTCTGTCTGGCTCGATGTTGCCTTCAGGTCAATTCGGCTTCTCTTCTTTGTTCTCTGCTCTTAGTTCTCTGTGTCTAACTAACTCTCTCTTTGTCACTGCCTGCTCTGCTTCTGTCAATTCATGGCTTTAAAACTAGTTTGTTTTTTGACTGTTCATTTCCGCTTACCGGCCCTTCTGTTTTCCCTGCCTTTATTCGTTCGAATTCCTCTGCTCTACGTCATCATCACTGGGTAATGCCTCGCAGGGAGGTGGCCACCTGTTTCCTAACGAACTGAGTGTCAGATTCCTTGAATCATTTTTGAATGGTCGTTAATTTCGTTTGCTTCAAGATTGCCCGTGAATCACGACTCTTGCCAACTCATCGTCCACGTCGGACTTCAAATCCCATGTAATCTTGCTTTATCACCTATCAGATTCGGTCATTTATCAGGATGCACCTTTGTCGTTCATCTGGGCCCCCCAGATCCTACAGTCGTCGCTCATATCGGGCAGGTAAGTTGCATGATGTTTACCCGTCTGATGCAGGCGGTTTTCTCTCTCATCCGCCGGACGCGTGTCGCTTGGTGTGTGGCATCGGGTGGGACTCAGTCAAAACTGCTTACTGCCTCAAAGCCTTCCGATGTCTTTCCAGTTTGGGGAATCCCGCGCTACGGAACTGAAATGGTTACTTTTCCGCATTTCACAGCATTTTCAAGTCCGGGCACTTCGGGGCTTTCCTTCACTGAGGGGGACACCTTATCGCGTATCAAAATCTACCTCTGTTTCTCAATTTAGCCTCTGGTTTTGTCAATTTGTGCCATCGCACTTTACCATGGGCCAACGGTTTGCGCGCTTGACCGAGGGTCCTCGTTGCTCCGCTCTGGCCACAACTGCAATTGTCACGAGGATTATTTCTAATAGCTTGATTTTCTAAGACTTGAATCTTTTTTTAGCATTATTTGAAACAATCATGAAAACTTAGAGAGTGTTTAGGATCCAATTCGGATCACGGCGTTCCCACTGAAAAAGCTTTTGGACCACCAAAAGTTGGTTTTCTTTTAAGCATCAATCAAGTGAGGGTATAGCTTCCTCGCTTGTTCAATTTCTATCCATTTCGCACTGCTTGGATTTGAACCTTTATGTCCAATCTTGAGGTACTCAACATCCCCTCTGCGCGTGGTCCTCACCTTCCTGTCCAAAACTATATCTTCCTGCGACTCATTAAGATATTCAGGTAACAAATCATCAATAGAAAGCAATTGACTCTGCTCTTCGGGATCTTCAATTAATGAAGGTTCAAATAGTCTCAATCTGTTTACATTAACAATTGAGTAGATGTGCATGTAAGATGGTAAATCAAGGCGAAAAGCATTCTCACCAATTTTCTCAAGTATTTTGAAAGTTCCATACCATATTGGCTTCAGCTTCTTACCTTCACCTTGCATTGTCTTTGCTGATATACAGCCATACTTGATCACCAACTTGGAAACTATGCTCCATCCGATGCTTGTCATGTCTTGCCTTGTACTTGGCTTGGCTCTTTTTCAGTTGTTCCTGTACTGCCTGGTGAATCTCTTGGATTTGTTCAATGAACTTGGTTGCCTTGTCCACATCATTGTTTCCATCAACTACTATGTCTTTGCCAAAGACAAAATCCAAGGGCAACCTTGGTGTGAAACCAAAACAAGTCTCAAAAGGAGATCTTTGTGTAGAAGAATGTTTAGCTCGGTTGTAAGCATGCTGCACATAACATAAATGTTCATCTCAAAGCTTGGAATGCTTGCTGCAATAGCTTCTGAGCAACTGGATCACTGTCCTGTTGACCACTTCTATTTGGCCATCTGTTTGTGGATGAAAAGTTGTACTCTTTTTCAGTCTGGTGTCCATCAATCCCCATAGACTCGACCAAAATTTCCCCACAAATCGAGTGTTTCAATCAGATATAATTGAAGTGGGTAATCCAAAATGAACCCATACATGCTAAAAGAACAACTTTGCAGTTTGTTTAGTTGTAATATGTTTGTTACAAGGTATTAAAATACACATTTTGTTGAACCTATTTACAACAACATATAAATAGTCATGACCTTTCCTAGATTTAGGCAGTCCTCCAACAAATTCCATGGAAACACTTTCCCAAGGATGAGAAGGGACTGGTAGTGGAGTGTACAAGCCTAGTTTTCTATTACTGGGCTTGCTTTTAGCACACATGGTACACCCTATTACATATCTAGAAACTATCTCATTCATTTTTGGCCAATAACAAAATATTTGTAGTTGTGCAACTATTTTACTTACACCAAAGTGACTTGATATTAGAGAAGTGTGTGCTTCTCGAATTATCTTTACTCTTTCAGTTTGTGGAATGCATAGCTTCCCAAAATGATACAAGCACTGGTTCTTAACATGATAATCCAATTCTCCTACTTGTTTGCCTTGACATAAAGTTACATATACATCTTTAAAATCCATATCTTGAGCATATTGTTCAATGTAGCTTTCATGCAATACTGAATTATGCTTAAGTATAGTAGATGCATTTATAATTGGTCTGGACAACAGGTCTGCAACTTTATTGTGTATGCCCTTTTTATATCTAATGACAAGATGAAACTATTGTAGAAAATCCATCCACCTATAGTGTCTCGATTGCTGCAACTTAGCTTGGGAGCGTAAATACTGAAGTGGTTGATGATCAGTGTGTATAACTGTCTTTTTGCCCAATAAATAATGTTTCCACTTTTTCACACTCTATACTAATGCACAGAATTCTTTATCATATGTGGGATAGTTAACTACTGCAGAATTAAATGTCTCAGAATGAGAGTATATGGGTTTACCGTGCTGCATCAACACTGCTCCCATGGCATAGTCATTGGCATATGTTTCAATCTCAAATGGTCTTTGAAGATCGGGCAGTGCTAGTACTGGTGTTGTACTAATCTTTTCTTTCAATGTGTCGAAGGCTTTCTGTTGTTTGCCTCCCCACTGAAACACCTTGTTCAATCATGTTAAAGCATGTAAGGGAGCTGCAATTAAGGAAAAGTTAGAAATAAACTTTCTCCAATATTGTGCTACTCCTAAGAAGCTTCTAACTTTTGTAGCAGATTTGGGTTTAGGCCAGTTTACAATGATTGCAACCTTAGAGGGATCTATCTTCAATTCACCACCCCCTACTATATGACCCAAATAAATCAAAGATGTTTTGCCAAATTCACATTTTGAGAGTTTAACATAAAGATTTTCTCTTTTCAAAACATCTAGAGTATGCTTAACATGCTTTAAATGTTCTTCCCACGTTTTGTTGAATATAAGAATGTCATCCAAATATACAATAACAAAATCATCAAGAAAAGGTTTGAGTACATCATTCATTACTCTCATGAAAGTAGCAGGGGCATTAGTTAAGCCAAAAAGCATAACCAACCACTCATACAATCCCTGCTTTGTTTTGAAAGCAGTGTTCCATGCATC
Source organism: Pinus tabuliformis (assembly GCA_031772625.1). Lineage (NCBI taxonomy): Eukaryota > Viridiplantae > Streptophyta > Pinopsida > Pinales > Pinaceae > Pinus > Pinus tabuliformis. The sequence continues at coordinate 991,666,302 of CM062812.1, read as the reverse complement.
TTTCTCTACAACTCCGACTTGATGATATCCACTATGCAAGTCTAACTTGGAAAAATAAACAGTTTCTTTCAACTGATCTAATAGATCATCTATGCGAGGAAGGGGATAACGATTTTTTATCGTTATTTTATTCAGTTCTTGATAATCAACGCACATTCTCCACGAGCCATCTTTCTTTCTCATCAATACAATTGGAGATCCACATGGCTCTGCACTTTGCAATAAACATCAATCTGTCTGAATCTAAGCTTTGCACTTTGCAATAAACATCAATCTGTCTGATCCAATTATCCAGCTTCTTTGCATTCAACTCTCCATCATATATTAGTAAATCAAATTTAACATCTAATTTAATCAAAGATGTCATCTTTTTATTTTCAGGGCTATTAGGAGGTGTGAGAAATTTTTCTTCTTTCCCTTTGCCTTTAGATTGGTCATGGAGGAGAGATTCTTTTACTCCTTTGTCTTGTTTGGAGTTTGATGAATCTTCATCTCTATTTTTCTTAAATTCCCTATACATTTCCTCCACCATGGATCTTATGGTCATAAAACTATCCATGAACTGGAGGTCTGATTCCAAGGGACTTTCTTCTGACATTTTCCTCTTAGAATAGACTCTTCCAATTTCTGGGTTAGTTTCAACCAACTCTCCTTCTCTTAATTTAAGCTTTAATCTAGTTAGCATTCAACAACAAAATCCAGCACAAGCTTGTTTAACCTTAGTAAACCTAAGCTTTGATACCATTTGATCTGGAATTTATCCAGGACAAAGAATTAAAGGTATTACAGACTCATGTGCATGGATGTGCCTATGTTACTTTATGCAATGGATCGATAAGATTGCTAGAATACATAGACACTGAGGCAATTAGAGAAAACATAACAGTCAAACATGTAAACACAACAAGTTTAATAAGGAGTTCACCCAATGCTCCTGGGCTATGTCTCCTAGTCCAGCCTTCAGTGGTGGCCTCTCTATTATGTTTTCAAGCAGAGTTTTACAACAGTGAGCTCAAATTGAGTCTCACTAGACAGATGAAAATCAGTGGGACTAGAGTACACAGCCTCTCCTTACTAAAAATCGACCTCTAAGGGTCACAATAGTATAAGCCCAATCTGGGTCTCATACATGACAGGCCTATGCCGAGGAGTCCGCTTGAACCTCTCAAGCCTTCTCTAGAGTGCACAGACTCTGACTCTCTCTAGCTCTGTCTGGCTCGATGCTTCCTTCAGGTCAGCTCGGCTTCTCTGTTCTCTGCTCTTAAATCTCTCTTTGTCACTGCCTGCTCTACTTCTTTCAATTCATGGCTTTAAATATAGTCTGTTCCTTGATTGTTCATTTCCGCTTCCCAGCCTTTCGGTTTTCCCTACCTCTATCCGTTCGAATTCCTCTGCTCTACGTCATCATCACTGGGTAACTCCTCGTAGGGAAGTGGCCACCTATTTCCTAACAAACTGAGTGTCAAATTCCTTAAATCATTTTTGAATGGTCGTTAATTCTGTTTGCTTCAAGATTGCCCGCGAATCACGACTCTTTCCAACTCATCGTCCACGTCAGACTTCAAATCCCATGTAATCTTGCTTTATCACCTGTCAAATCCGGTCATTTATCCTAATGCACCACTTCCGTTGATCTAGGCCCCCCAAATCCTACGGTCGTCGCTCATATCGAGCGGGTAAGTTGCATAACGTTTACACGTCCGATGCGGGCGGTTTTCTCTCTCATCCGCCAGACGTGTGTTGCTTGGTGTGTGGCATCGAGCGGAACTTAGTCAAAACTGCTTACCGCCTCAAAGCCTTCTAATATCCTGCTGGTTTGGGGAATCCCATGCTATGGAACCGAAATGGTTACTTTTCCGCATTTCACAGCGTTTCGGGTCCCGGCGCTTTGGGCATTCCTTCACTAAGGGGGACGCCCTGCGATACAAAGCGCTAATCGCGTATCAGAATCTACCTCTGTTTCTTGATTTAACCTCCGGTTTTGTTAATTTGTGCCATCGCACTTTACCATGGGCCAACGGTCTGCGTGCTTGACCGAGGGTCCTTGTTGCTCCGCTCTGGCCACAACTGCAACTGTCACGAGGATTCCTTCTGATAGCTTGATTTTTGTAAGACTTGAATCTTTTTTTTAGCATAATTTGAAACAGTCGTGAAAACTTAGAGAGTGTTTAGGATCCAATTCAGATCAATAGATGTGGTAATTAAAGTTTGAGACAACTATGTGTCATCAAAGTTGCAACATAAAGTAAAAAAAAAATTGGCCTGATGGGATTCTGTAAATGATTAGGTTTCCAATGAAAGAAATACAACAAACAATGTGCAAATGAAGTAATAACACCTTTGGGTCTACACAATAAGAAAATACATAATGTATGTGAGATCTAGAAGCATATGTTGAGAACAGTATGTTGAAAGCGGAGCAGGATGCATAGATTGAATGTGATTCTCAGGGAACGTAACCATAGTACACTATTGTGATAAAAAGCATACATTATATAAATTTTTGGAGTTTCAGTTCAACAAGACTAGAAGGATATCAAGAGCTGTTATAAAAGCCTACCTTCAAAAAAGGTCGTGTTTGTCAAAATTTAGATCCAAAAAGGAATTATCATTGCTTTTGCTGACTTTGTGTTGGTCCACTTGAGGATATTAAAAGATGCAGATTGGGAAATCCAAGACCCTTTCGTTATCTTTACCAAAATAAATTGTTACAACTAGATGGTATAAGTGATGCTGAAGACATAAGTCTGAAAATGTGTGCCCTAGTTCTGTAACAAGTCCTCAATGAACTAGTATTTTGAGGAAACTAACTTGATTACCAAGTTATTGGGCCAATATTTTCGCTCTAAGAAGCTTATGCCTATTTTGAAGGAGTATATGGAGAGTTGACCATTTCTTGGTTGTGAAAGATTCATTTTCTTACATGATGGGTAGAGGAGAATCATTGTTTGAGGGATTTTAAGGTTGAGTGCTTCTCATTGGAACCCTTGTTCACAATGGAAGACAATTTTGTGACGATAAAAGGAGCTTTACAACCTTTGAGGGTTTTGGAATATTGTTGTTGGCCCACTTATTTTTGAATTTGTAACTATGGTTGGTCTTCATAATGTATATTTGGCCACTTGATGTACTTGTATTGATTATTGCAAAGCATAGTTTAAATGCTAAAGTCAAAAGAAAAACTATTTTGAGTCAAAGTCCCATTGTGACTTTTAAAATAAGAAAATTTGATTTTTCTTAAATTGTAATTTTTTACTCCAAAAGTTATCAAGTCGACCTCCCTCCAACTCAAGTCAGCCCAGGGCAAAGGACACACCCATTTGACCCAACAGATCACTATATAAAAGCAACTCAACCTCATTCCTCCACCACTAATTCACACTTCCTCAAGAAAACGATTTTTCAGCGGAACAAGGAGGATGAAAAAGAAGACAAATTTCATCTCTTTCTCTCTCTCAAGCTTGCATGTGTGGATAGATTCTCTCTCTTTTGGTTCGCAGTTTTGTTGTAGGGGGATGAAATTCTGGGGTAACTAGGTGGATCATATTGGGATGCTTGACTTGGATGGGTTTACCATGTTTGACCATAGCTCTAGGTGTGTCTCTTGTTGAACAAAAGAATTTCTCTATTAAAAAGGTTGTTAGTTTATTCCCTTTGGTGGGTTTTCCCAAGGTAAATCTTGTCTTCTCTTTGTGCATCGTGATCTGTACTATTTTATTGTTCTTATATGGTTGAATTTCTAAAATATAATTGGTGAATGATATATTGGGATAATTTAAAGGAAGATCAACATCAAAAGTAATTATCAATATTTCATAATTATTGTGCTAGTTTATATTGCACTTCGAAAATTAATATGGTATTAGAGCTTTGGTGGAGAACGAAAGGACATGTCAAAGATTCAGTGTTATGGTTGTCAGAAATTTGTACACTTTAAGAGAGATTGTCCTCAAATGACTAACAACAAGAAGTGAAACAGAAAACAACATGCTTCCGTGGCTGATGTTGAAGATGAACATCCAAAGAAGCCTAAAGGTGACAAATACTTCTTTTACTTTTCTGCTCTAACAGGTTTTGTTTTAGATGATGATGATATATGGTTGGTTTATAGTATTGCTTTAAGACACATAACCAAAGATCGTGGAAATCTTATTAGCATGATGGAAAATAGATTATCCCAAAGGGTAGAGCTTGGAGATAACCATAGCTATGTAGACTAAGGAGTTGGAAAGGCATCCACTGAGTTGGAATCTGGTAATAATGTGCATCTCAACAATGTTCTATATGTACTAGGTTTGAAAAAGAATATAGTCTCTATTTCATGTTTAGAAGGTAAAGAAGATAGAGGAGCTTTTGTGGATGCCAAAGTACTTGTATGGTCCAAGGGCTCTAGTATAGGTAATGCTAGGGTTATTGGGATTCATGAAGGACGGTTGTATAGACTTGTGTGTCAACTAGCTCAAGCCCTAGTACATGATGAAATCAATCGAAGTGAGCTATGGCATAGAAGATATGGTCACATTCATTCTAAAGCATTACTTGAATTGAATCAAATAGTTTCAGGTGTCCCTGAATTGCAAATAGATCATGAACGTGTTTGTAAAGGTTGTGCACTTGGAAATAATATCAAGAAACCATTTCCAAGTAGTGACAATATATCTAAAGAAGTCTTAGATTTGATATATTCTGATGTGTGTGGTTCGATGCCTGTGAGATCACCTGGAATTTCATTGTACTATGTAGGATTTATTGATGACTTCTCTTGTAAGACATGGATCTATCTTATGAAGACCAAGGATGAAGTCTTCACAATGTTTCAAGAATTCAAAGTTGAAGTGGTGAACTCGACACGTAAGAAGATCAATATTTTGAGATCTAAAAATGGAGGAGACTACAACTCAAAAGAAATTGTTGATTTCTGTAAGAAAGATGGGATTGAGAGGGAGTTGATTTTTCCCTAAAATCCACAAAAAAAGGGTATAACAGAATGAAAGAACAAGTCCATTGAATAATTTTTGAAGTCCATGATGCATGATTAGGATTTTCCTATGCTCTTATGGAAGCACCATTGAAAGTTGTATATATTCAAAATCGAAGTCCTCACTGAATTCTAGAAGACATTACTCTTGAAGAAGCGTTCTCAAGATGAAAGCCATAGGTTGGACATATGAGAATATTTGGTTTCCCTGTCTACGTTCATGTTCCTAAGGATAAAAGGAACAAGATTAAACCTTCAAGAAAGAAAGGCATATTTTTTAGTTGCAGTGAATCATCAAAGGCCTATACAGTCCGCATTCTAGAGCAGCAATGGATTGAGGTCTTGCAAGATGTCACTTTCGATGAAAAAGTTACAAATTGGAAGTCCCAGGAAGTCTCCATGGATTTCTATGATGAAGCAAAGCGAGAGGCTTTGAAGGAAGAGTGCTCGAGTTTACAGAAAGTCTTGAAGATCCAGAAGGGCCTTGTAAACCAGTGGAACTAGTTGTTGTCTTTGAAATCATAAAGAGACTAGCATGGCTTAGATTTATATTAGAAGCATAAGAACATGCAACTCTTGATGGCACATCCAGAGAAGTTAAGAAACCTAAAATATTTTCTAGGTATGCAGCTCATGACTAACCTGATTGATGCAAAGCCTTCCACTTATGAAGAAGCAACTAGCCAGCTAATGTGGAAGGAGGCCATGAACTAAGAATCAATTTATCATGAAAAATGATGTATGGGAGATTATGTCAAGGTTGGAAAGGAAGTCATTGGTGACTTACAAGTGGATATACAATATCAAGCATGTTGCAGATGGAAGTATTGAAAAATACAAGGTGTGCTTCATGGATAGAGGGTTCTCCCAGAAAGAGGTAGAAGATTATGATGAGACCTTTGCTCTAGTTGCGAAGTACACCTCCATTAGATCCATTGTTTCTTGTGCTGCTTCATTGGGATGGAATTTACATCAAATGGATGTGAATATTGGTTTCCTCAATGGTGTGGTTGAGGAAGAGGTGTGCATAGAACAACGTTAAGGATTTGAGGTGCATGGAAAGGAATCTCATGTTTACAAATTAAAGAAAGAATTATATGGACTCAAGCAAGCTCTAAGAGCTTGGTATGCTTGTATTGATAGTTATTTGACAAGATTGGGATTTACCAAGAGCAATGTCGATCCAAACCTTTATTTTAAGGTTATGAAGGATGCACCTATTATTATATGACTTTATGTTGATGATTTATTTATGGCAGGTGCTAAGTCTCTTATTGTTGAATGTAAGAAGCAGTTCACTTCTAAATTTGATATCAAGGATCTTGGATTGATGCATTACTACTTGGGACTATAGATATGGAAAACACTTGGTGAATTCTTCCTTAGTCAAGGAAAGTATGTAATAGAGATCCTTCAGAAGTTTGGCATGATGGATTATAAATCCATGGCTACTCCCATGGCGGCTAACTTGAAGAAGTTAAGACGCTTTAAATCCAGTTTGGTAGATTCATCTATGTACCAGTGGTTGATTGGTTCATTGATGTATTTTGTTAACACGAGGTCGGACATTTGTTTTGTTGTTAACACGTTGAACCAGTTTCAAGTGGAACTAAGACATGATCATTGCATTGTAGCAAAGCATATTCTGAGATATCTACATGGTACTATGAACTATGGTTTGAGATATATTGCAAACAAGGATGTACAACTTTAGGAATATACAAATGTTCACTTGGCAGGAAGTGTTGATGATAGAAAGAGCACTTTAGGAGTATGCTTCAGTTTTAGCTCTGCTATGATATCTTGGATGAGCAGAAAGTAGAGATTTGTCGCACTCATCATTGCAAAAGAAGAATATATTGCAGCAAATGAAGCATGTACAGAAGCAATGCAACTTCGAAAGTCATTTGCAGGATTGTTCAACCAAGAGTTGGAACTAATTGTGATATACCGCGATAATCAAAGTCATGTGAAGCTTTCAAAAAATCTTGTGTTCCATGGCAGTTCGAAGCATATTGATATCAAGTACCACTACATCTGTGACATGGCATAGAGGAGAGCGATAAGGCTCAAGTACATCTCCACCGATGAGCAGATAGTTGATGTTCTAACAAAGTCATTGCCCAAAGAGAAGTTTGTGTACTTTAGAGACAAGCTAGGGCGAAAGTTGTTTGCAGGATTTTTCAACCAAGAGTTGGAACCAACTATAATATATTGTGATAATCAAAGTCGTGTGAAGCTTTCAGAAAATCTCATGTTCTATGAAAGTTTGAATCATATTGAGATCAAGTACCACTACATATGTGACATGGTACAAAGAAGAGTGATAAGGCTCGAGTACATCTCCACCGATGAGCATATAGTTGATGTTCTAAAAAAGTCATTTCCCAGAGAGAATATTGTGTACTTTAGAGACAAGTTGGGGCTTCTCGAGATTACCCCTCTCATTGAGAGGGAGTGTTGATTTGAAACCAATATGGATGGACATTCTCTCGAAGGGGAGAATGGTCTGAGATGCCCAAAGTACTCACCAAGTAGGGTTGAGTGATTTCCTCTTAGAGGAAACCCAATTACTCATTATGAATGGTTGAGTAAGGTTTGGACCCAATCACACACCAAGCAAGGGTTTAGTGAGGTTTGTCAGTATTTGGACTCGATCACACACTAGGGAGGGTGTAGTGAGGTCTTCGACCCAATCACACACCAAGGAAGGGTGTAGTGAAGTCTTGGACCTGATCACACACCAAGGAAGGGTGTAGTGTGGTCCTTCAACATCTAGACCTAATCCCACACCAAGTAGGGTGTAGTGAGGTCCTTCAGCATCTCGACCAAATCACCAACTAGGGAGGGTCAAGTGAAGTCTTGGCCCAAAGTGCTCATCAAGAAGGATGAGCGACTGCTTGTTAGTTGAGGTCTCAGCATGTTGGCCTAGGAAGAAGCCTTGGGATTTGAGGACCAATCACTCTAGAGGAGTGAGTTCTTATATGTTGATGACAATGCCATGGGTTTGGTACCACCCCGAATATGGCCACTAGCGGATGTTGATAATAAATGATGATGTTGATGATGATTTGATATAACCTTTTCTTTAGAGAAATTTTTCAACTTGAGAATATTTTTTACAGTCGTTATGAATACCTCCCTAGTTAAGAGGGAGTGTTGAATTTGTTACTATGGTTGGTCTTCAGAATGTATATTTGGCCACTTGTACTTGTTTTGATTATTGTAAAACATATTTTAAATGCTAGAGTCAAAAGAAAATTTATTCTGAGTCAAAGTCTCATTACAACTTTTAAAAGAAGAAAAAATGAATTTTTAAATTGTAATTTTTGGCTCCAAAAGTTGTCACTGCGAGGATTCATGCCCAGGTGTGGGTTAGGAGAGAGAGTGACAATCAATCTATCCAAGCAGGTGTTGGTTATGAGTGATGAATGGGAACAAGTTGAAATTGTATGAACGGGTAGGGAATAAGTTATCTAATAATCTGGGCTTACTAAGAACATTTTTTGAATGTACGTGAGTCCTTTTGTCTCTTTTATGGCTCTCTCGTCGTACTAGTTCTGTGGGATTGACATGAGAGGGTAGGGATGGCTATACTAGAAGTGAACTCCAGACTGAGCTTATATGAATCAAATGGAGACAATTTATGCCTAAAGATGGTTTTGAATTAGCCTTGTCCAGGTCAGCCTCCCTCCAATTCAAGTCAGCCCAAGGCAAAGGACACACCCATTCAACCCAGTAGATCACTATATAAACGTGGATTAACCTCATTCGTCCACCACCAATTCACACTTCATCAAGAAGACAATTTATGGGCACCTTAGCAAGATCAAGGAGGATAGGGAGGATGAAAAAGAAAATTTGATTGCATCTCTTTCTCTCTCTCTCAAACTCACACATGTGGTTGGATTCTCTATCTTCTAGTTCACAGTTTTTTTGAAGTTCAGTTGCAGGGAGGCGAAATTATGGGGTAAATGGTAGCTGCTGGAGGGCCGAAATTTTGGGTCAGATCATGTAGAGCAAAATTCTAGATCTGATTGGGAGGCTTGACTTGGAGGGGTTGACCAAGTTTGACCATTTGTCTAGGTGTGTCTCTTGTTGAACAAAATAATTTCTCTATTGAAAATGTTGTTGGGTTTTCCCCTTGGTCGGTTTTCCCAGGGTAAATCTTGTCTTCTCTTTATGCATTGTGATCTCTATTGTTATATTGTTCTTGTATGGTCGAATTTCTGAAGTATAATTGTTGAATGATATTGGAATAATTTAAAGGAAGATCAACATCAAAATTAATTACCAGTATTTCAAAAATAGTGTGCTAGTCTATATTGCACTTAGAAAATCATCACGTATACAATTGGAGGAGAAATTGGGGTATAAATTATACTTTTTCCAGGTCGTTGAAGGTTGGGCAGACCATTTTGGAACCCTATCTTTTCACTATGTAGAGTTCCTAGTTTAGAGAGGGTTACTTTCACAACAAAACAATCTTTTCTAGATGATGCATTGGATGCTTTTAAGGCTTGTGCACCTACATGAGGAAGACTAGAGGACTACTGGGGAAGTTTGAAGGTTTCTTGAAGAAGGTGTGTGTTTAAAGGGGCTTTAGACGTTGAATGCTACACCAAAATCCCCCATTTCCATTTGCTTGGTAAATATGTTATCATTGAAGGTTGTTGTCCCTTATGTATTGTACGTGTACCATAAATACCGCACTTTAATTGTATTTTTGATTATTTAATAAAAGAGGGATTTTTTCCCTTTAGGGGTTTTTAGCATAGCAAATTAATATTTTAATATAAGGGAAGTTGAGCATCTTTTCTATAAATGGAGGTGAGCTTTCTCTCATTTTTTCATAGCTGGACTTAGCAAGTTAGAAATTTCTATGATTTGTCTTCTTATAATTTGGCTATGGATGGATGAGTAGAGCATCCTCTTGGGAGTTGATGTAGATTTCTCACTATTTTCCTAGATGGATTATGGTGAAACTTGGATGAATGCGTCATAAACTAAGAATGTGCTACTATTTCCTTGCTATGTTTATGGGCAATGGAAATTAAACGTTAAGTAGGTGGGTTTGGTAGTTTATTTTCATTATTCTTCTTAGAAAACCCTTCTTCCAATCCTCTTCGTGTTGGTCTTTGACCATGTATGCCCCAAAAATATATTGGCAAGCTAAGGCATTGAGCTTCTATCCTCCTCCCATCACTTCAATTTTTTTTCAAAATCCTCTATATCATAATGCTTGGGTTTACTCTCTAAGAATGACCTTATAATTTTTGGATTGTGTGTGTGTGCAGATCTTTATTTTGAACTCAAATCTTGAGATTATCTTCAAATCCCAAAAGCCCTATCAATCCAATCATATGGAGAACCCCCCTTAATTCAAGAGGAGAGCCAACCAAAAGTGAGAAGAGAATGTGTGAGGTGACAATGGCCTCCTCTTGAATTACATGGGGCCTCACACTTGAACTTTATGACTTTATCTCCTGAAGTGTGAGATTTTTGTTGTAACATTTTGGTGTCATTGCCAAGAATAATGCCCATTTCCTAGAAGAAAGCATGGCATGAAACTTAATATTGAATATATTTCCATCCATGTGACTCCATTGGAAGAATAAAAATATTTTTTTTATAGATTTGAAGGTTTTATGCTTCTAAGGTGAGACAAGCATAATTGTGAAGGCATTAACAACTCACCTTGGTGACTCCATTGTGATAAGGTACACAAATTTTCATTTGTTTATGATTTTTCATGTCAAAATCTGCATATAGTGGAAAATGGCTCCATGGGATTTGCATGTGGTGTATCTTGCTTTGGATATTAAGAATATCCTAGGACACCCAAATAAGTCATCTCTAAAATTTGATAGGAACTTACAAATTTTGAAGAGGATCATTTTGTTGTTGTCCCACATGCCTTGCCATTTATGAGGCATATTTCAAAATTCAAATAAATACATGAAGATTCCATGATGAGATTATTTATGCTTTCTTTGGGGTATGAATCAAAAGAGTGGCTTGGGCAGTTTTGCAGATTGAAGAATATACCTTCTCTCAACGCTTTAGTTAAGGATTTCTCAAGCATTGTGATTGCAGAAATATGTGCATACATATCAACATTTTGTTGGAAACCTTATAGCAGGAAGGTCACCTTGCTCCTTTTGAGAGTAATGAAGCTATTGTTCTAGACGAAGAAGAAGCACTGGTGGAAGTTCATTCCGGTGACCCCCTTCAAGAGGATAATACTCAAATTCATGAAGATGTTGTGGGCCTAGAATGTGAAAATGTTGTCATTGTGATCCACACAAATGATAGTGCCAATATTGTTGACCCAAAAGGAGGACAAGAATGTCATCCTAAAATTGGAGGAAATGAGCACAATGTAATAATGGATCTCTATGAATACTACCATGGAAATTGTGAGAAGCTTCATGAATAATCTAAGGGAAGAACTTTAATTGACGATGAGTGCGGCAACATCCCTAATATACATTTTAATTTGGATTTGTGCCTTGGAAAAAACACGGACAGATCTTATATGTTGTGGTTTGATGGACCAACCAATTTTGATGATGATCATCTCAAAGAGAAGGAATTTAAAGTTGATCATCTCATAGACTTTTCAGGTGACAACATGTTTGATAGAACACTAGACATTTTCAAAGCAAATGTTGCATACTTGAATGAAAATGTGAATAGGCCATTATGCCTTATAGGAAGGCCAGTGTCAATCCAAGAATGGAGGTGTGTTCCAGGGTTTAATGCCTTTACAAATAGGTATTTCCAAGATTGAGTGTGTTTACAATTGAGGATGAAGGAAATAAAAGGTGCTCTATAAGCTTCTCGATCATCTCACATGAAAACAAGTTATGTCCTAATACTGTAGAAAGTTATTTGAAAGTTGAACATGACGGTTTTCATGAATACAATTTACTACAACATGCCTCCAGAAAAAACCTTGTGCAATGCAAATTGAGTTTGGAAATCATGAAAAACATGCCTATCATGAAAGGTATTATTTGAAAAAAGTCATCATGGCGAGGTTTCCTATGAGTTGCAACTACAAAGACAACTTCCAAAAATTAACAAGTGAATGGACCTCTCCATATAGGACCGTAGACATAAATTGGAAAGAAATTTCAGAGGATATTACTAATATATCAATATTCAAAGTTGCTTTAGCCTAGAAATGTTGATGATTCTAGCATATGATCACCTTGAAGTCAACCTAGCACCATTTTCAATATCAATAATAATATGGGAAAAGGGAACTACACATATGAGATGACAAAGTGATTGCATTGACTCATCAATTTCACTTGGCACAAATTTCTCGGGCATGTTTTTTTACTACATTATGAGGTTTTGAAATGCTCTTGAGAAGAGAACTTGTCCCCAAGTTGGAGCCAAATTTTACGCACCATCTTGACATGGAGGTAATCATAATAAAAGTGGGTATGGGTTTCTTTTTTATCTAACATTGGTCATCAAAATGAAGGTAGATAGCTTTGAAAAATTTTGGGGTACAGGAGGCTTTAGTTTTGTCTAGAGACATCAAGCACGCCTATCAAAGGGAAAACAATCCTATTCTTATGAGCTATCCTGCAAGAATTCAGAGTCCCTTACCTGTCCCAAAAAGGCAATGAAGAACTATGTTATAAGTATGATCTCATTGTAAGTATTTTCCATGACAAGAAACTTGGTGAAGGTTCTTATAGGGTATGCATAGATATTTTTTATTGCATTTCCCTATCTTGGCAAAGATGTGGTAATTGAAGTCTAAGGAAACTATGTGTTATCAAAGTTACAATTAAAATTAAAGAAGTCTCGGGTCTGGTGGGACTATGTAACCAATTAGGTGTCCAATGAAAGAAATAAAACAAAGTGTGGAGATGAAGTGATAACGTCTTTGGATTTACACAGTAAGAAAATAAATGATTGTGGGAGATGTAAAAGCATATGTTGATATTAGTATGTTGAAAGCATAGTAGGATGCATGGGTTGAACATGATTCTCAAGGTGATGTAACCATATTGCACACTCTTATGATATAGCATAGTAATTTGTGGAGTTTCAATTTGACAAAACTATAAGGATATTAGGATCTCCTATAAGAAATTACCTTCTAGAAAGGTCCTATGTCTATCAACTTTCTGATCCATAGAGGAATCATCATTGTGTTTACCTAATTTATGTTGTTCCACCTAAACATATTAAAAGATACAAGTTGTGAAATCCAATACCCTTTCATTATCTTAACCAAACCAATTGTTACAAACTCGATGGTGTAAGTGATATTGAAAACATAAGATGGAGAAAATGTGCACCCTATTTCTGTAACAAGTGTGCATGAACTAGTATTTTTAAGAAAGTAACCTAATCAACAAGTTCTCAGGCCGATATTTTCTTTCTAAGATAATGTATTGCAATAAAGAGGAAAATTTCCAAATCAAATGAGTGTGTCATATGGGTTTGCATGTGTGTGCATGGGAGGGGTGTGCATTTGAATAGTGATTAATACAAAGAATAATATGCCTCATATTTGTTTACTTAGCACATAAAGGGAATTTATTGACTCGTGTGATAGCTTAAAAGAAAAATATATATGGCAAGTGGATTGTTGGAACTATACGGGAAATTACATCATCAAATAACAAAGAAAAATAGCTGCAAGGAACTAGGTGCTAAAAGAGGTGCATTAAGGCTTCAACCCTCATTTAAGATACTATAGCATAAAAATCCTAAAAAGGTGAAGAAAATAAGGTTTCCATTCCTATATATATATATATATATATATATATATATGAAACGCTACAAATTAGACTTGTTGGTTGACCTTATGTGGGTAATTTATGCACTCTAACATAATGTTAGACGATAAGGTTAATTTGTTATGCAATTTTTGAATTAAATATTTGTGCTAAGAAAACTTGAGATTGGAGCTTAAGTGACCTTGTCCTAAGAAGTTTATTCCTATTTTGGAGGAGTATGTGGAGGGTCAATCATTTCTTGGTTTTGAAGATTTCATTTGCTTGCATGATGGGCAAATGAGAATTATTATTTGAGGGATCTGGAACTTGGGTGTGTATCATTGGAACCCTTGTCCAGATTGGAAGACTCTTGGAAGACTCTCTTAGGATGATGAGAGGGGATTTCTAGCCTTTGAGGGTTTTAGAAGATTGTTGTTGGCCCACATATCCACTAGGAGGATTTGAGGTATGAATTATACTTTTGGTAGGCCTTTGAAGGTTGGAGAATCTAGTTTAGAACCCTACCTTTGCACAATGAAGAGTGCCTATTTTGGAGAGGGTTGATTACAAACAAAGATAACCCTTTTTGGAAGATGTATTGGGTGTTTTTATGGCTTGTGCACCTTCATGAGGAAGCTTGGAGAATTTGAGTGCGGGTCTGGACATTTGTTAAAGAAGGTATGTGTTTGAAGGGCCTTTGGAGGCTATGATGTTGTGCCAAACCACATCCCCCTCCACCCTCCAACCCCTCCCATTTCCCTTTCTTCAGGAAATATGTTATTATTGAGCGTTGTTTCCCCTTTGTTATTGTATATATATGAAAAATCTCACTTTATTTTCATTTTTAATTATTTAATTAGTGAATATGGATTTTTCCCCTTCATAGGTTAGATTGGTGGATTTTACCTAAGGAAAATAATATTTTAATGTAAAGCAAGTTGAGCACCTCCTCTCTAAATAAATGTGAACTTCCTCTCTTTTTTATCATGGTTGGATTGTGGGGAAAATCCCTTAGCAAGTCTAAAATTCCTATGATTTTATTTTCTTTTAATTTGACTATGGATGGATGAGTAAAGTGGCCTCTCATGAGGAATTGATGTAGATTCTTTACTATTTTCTTGGATAGATTATTGTGAAGCTTGGATGAATATGTGATAAACTAAGTGTGTGCACCTTTTTTTCTTACCTTTGTTTATAGATGATGGCAATGGGACTGGTATTTTATTTTCATTATTCCTCTTAAAAAACCCTTCTTCCAAGTCTTTGAGGAAGAACCAAGTTGGCTCCTTCCCTTATCTCATCCTTAAAGATTGATAAGTCTAGGGATAGTGATTTGACGTACCATAACCTAATAAATATAAATCTACTCCAATCCTCTTTGAATGTGTTGATCATCAACCCCATATTCCCAAAAAATATATTGGCAAGTTATGGCACTAATCTTCTATCCTCCCATCATTTTATTTTCTTTCAAAATATTTTATATCTTTTTTCTTGGGTTTGCTCTTCAAGAGTCACCTTATAATTTCTTGATTGTGTGTGGATGAGGATCTTGCCTTTGAACTCAAATCTTCATATTACCCTTAAATCCATAAAACCATAACAATTCTAATCTTTTAGGGAGAACCCCTTAAACCAGAGGAGAGTTGACTAAAAGTGAGAGTAGGGTTGTTGAGGTGATAGTGGCTCCCTCTTGAATTACACACAAGATGGGTGTGTGTGTGTGTATATAATGACAAGTCACATACATAAATGATGAAAGCATGAAATAAATATTCATATTTGGTTTGAATTTTTCTTTTTTAAATGACATTTTCTAAGGTGATTGGAAAAAATCATAAGGGGAGACCAAGGAATTACCCTTTTCAAAGGGGGGATGTTTAGAAGCTTCCCACAAAAGGGAAATTTCCATATTTCTTGCAAAATCAACAACCCTGCATCCCTCCTTTGTGATTCCACAGAAGGGGGACATGGAGAAATGACAACCCCCCTCTAGCCTCCCCTACCCCACAACATTTCCTCGAGTCTACCCAAAAAGGAAATGTGGGGAAATGTCCCTCATTAAATTTCTTCATCATGGAAAAGAGGGAAATGCAGAAGGCACACCCCCACTTTAGGGAGCACATTCACATGTAGTACATTGTGTGTGTGTGTGTGGAGAGAGAGGGGGGTATTCGGTAAAACAAGTAAGGCATTGCAATTTTGTTTAAATAAGTAGACTATTTTCATGTTTAAATGGTTTGATGTTATTAATACCTAAAACAAAAACTATATCATGTATCTCAAGTAATATTTTTTTTTGTTACTTGTAAGAAAAAGAGTATTAGTTTGCAATTATATATTTCCATCATGTTTGTAGGAATTTAAACAGTCAAGGAGACAAACAAACCAACAAAGGAGCAAAAGCTAGGGAAGGCCCACTAGATCTTGAAGAATGCACAACATCACTTCCATTGCATCTATGGAATCCTTAATGTAGATACATGCTCAATCCAAGTCCTATGAAAATTAACTTAGATAGGTGGTGCAAGAAGTCTCTATTGCCTTGCATTAAGGCCCACTACATATGGTATTTGAAACATCCCCTCCCTTAATGCATCTCTCATGTTCTCTATTTGTATTTCCATCCTTGACATGGAATCAAGCTCTCACTAAGTAATATGATATCCCCATCTTAGCTAATGACTTAGCTAATACTTAATTTGAGTTTGGGGGTTGTAAATATGAGGAGATTTTTTTATTGTTGATGCCTTTTGTTCTCCTTTGCCAACATTCAATTGTGCTTTTATTCAACAGCTCATTTCATGGTTCCCAACCCTAATCAACTTGTAACCATGGGAAATTTGAAGTGCATTCGGGGGAAACCAAATAGTTTAGAAAGGAAATTAACAATTTAAAGGTGGGCCTTTCTCTTGAAGATAACTAATTTTCCTAGCTCACGGGGCTTTGGATTGACAGTGAATGGGTGCACTGTTAAGGCACTCCTTGCGATAGGTCACTGGTTCAAATCCCCCGTGAGTGCTTAACTATAAAAAAAAAAAATAACTAATTTTCCTACATAAAAGGACCATCACCACCATGTTGGCAAAGGCTTGCCTAGTTTAGAGGTATAGGAAATATTGTTTTGAATAACTAGCCTCCCTAAGATTATGGATAGAGGAACTATGAGTTGTGCGGACCTAATCCATGGATTAACAAAATTAAGTGTTGGGATCTATGATCAGATGGCACAAGCTTGCGAAAATTTTAGGAGCCCTTCATCATCAACTAGGCAATGACCAAATCACTCAGGTCTCTAATACCTAGTACTCACATTGGTGTTGAAGTTATAAAGGATTCAATTTTTTGGGAAAAATATGTCTCGCAATTGAAAAAGAATATTAACCTCATTGGTAGATGCATCTCAAAAACCTATGGTTGGTTAACTAAATAGTACTTTTGTTAGGCTTTACACCAGTAGACTTGTTTGTTGCTTGTTAAACAAATGAACAGGTAGTACTCTTAGTGTGTATTGCATATTAATAGTAGACGACTCTTAAATCTCTCTTTTTTTCTTTCTCAACACTTGTTCTGCATATTGTGTTCTCATTGTATAATTTGTTGATTCCACTCCATTTTTAATACAAAATAGTTATTACTATTGAAAATTAATAATAATAGAAAAAACTTATTATATCTAAGAGTGAGGCAAAACTTATTATTGTAATAAAAATAGACACTAGTGGCTAAAAATGGCCAAATCAATAACTGATAAAAGGGAAAGAAAATTAAGAAAAAGAGAAGGAAACAAAAAAGATGTGGATTACTAAATATAGGAGGATGGGAAGGCAAGTTTTGTTCAATTTGAAGAATTTAGCTTATTTTCAATCTCTATGATCTTTGTAGCTTGTTTCTTAGAGGAACACTTCATTTTGGTTAGAAGTTTAGTGTCTTTCATGCAAATGTGATGCTTGGTTTTATTATATTCAAAATTTCAATAAAACATTTCAATGTCACAATGTAATATAATTTATTTGAGAAAAAAATTTGTTTAGTTTCTAAATTGCAAAATTCAATTCATATAGGGGCTTTGTTATTAATTTTGAGTTGTGTCATGTTTTTCTTTTTTGCATCTTCTTTTTTATGTGTTCCCCTGAAATCGTTGTCTTAACAACAAAAATTATGATGCAAGAAGTGGTATGTGTTAAAGTTTGGTCATAGTTGCATCAATTTGTTTTGAAAACATCTTTATAGTGTTTTACGTCAAGTTTATGTCTAAAACATGTTTAGTGTTGCTTCAATCATTATGAGTCTTATTGGAATTGCACCAACAATGAAATTTAATGTATTTTCATCATTGTAGCCTTGAAATACATAATATCTACACCATCTTTGTCTTGTATTACTTCATAATGCATCATTTTATTGTCATTGTTGCATGGTTTTTATCGATATAATGTCATTATTTTGTTGTGTTAGATTCATTTGTTAATTTGGAAGCTCGGTGACAAATTCCAATCATGGAACTAGATTCCTCTTTTCGAGAGGACCAATTTTAACTATTGAAGCACTCAATTTGGACAAGGGAAAGTGTATTTTTTAGGAAAAATCCACGTGTGCACAGAAAAGATAGGTCGGCCCAAAAGGAAAAATTGGAAAACCATGGATGGCTATAAATACAAGTCAAGTGAACCTCATTTGGAAATCATCATCATGATCATTCTTCTTTATTTTAGTTTGGCTTGCACAAGTCTGATGTTGGTTTGTGGAGATTGGTTTGTACAGGTCCGAGATTGCAAGGTCTGAAGCTCGCACATGTGTTTAGGGTTTTGGTTTCCAGTCGCAGGCATACTTCACGTAAATTTCAGTAGCAACCGCAGACGCATAGTCTCATGTGTGTGGTTGGAAACTAGGGTTTGAGTTTTATAGTTGATCTCAGATTTTGTCAGTTGACCACAGAGTTCACCAGTTGACCACAGAGTTCACCAGTTGACCACAAACAGTGACAATTGACCACGGGCTTCTTAAGTAAGAACTTGATTATTAGCATTATTGGGTTCATCTCATGGATGTTTTAGTTGATTTTGCTGGATAGGATTATGGTAGAAGGTGTTAGCGCTTGAAATTTCACCTCAGTCTGAGAAAGGTAAACCTCAAGGCAACATCAAACCACTTAGCCTCGTAGCTAGCCCTACGGGGCTGGAGAGGGCTCTCTCCAGTCTATCTCGGTGAAATCTTCAATGGATGAGATGACCAATAGGGTAACACTGATTTTAGGCTAGTAAACTGATCAAAAAGGTTGATTTGGGGTTTTTAGGGTTTTTGGTGGCAAATTGAGGGGATGGCAATTTTGGGTGCGGGGATTGGACACAGTTTCTACAGGGGGTTCTTTGGGGCGAGGTAGGAGACAGTATTGATGCCTTTGATTGAGGTGGATGGTCAGAAATGACAGATGAGGAGCTAAGGAGAGCAAACAATAACTTTGAATTCTCCTTAAACAGTAGAAAACATTGAAATTAAACAAACTTAAAAGCAGAGCATGGCAGGCATGAATTCTTACTTTAACACTTCATTTGTTTAACAAGCTTACAAGTACATTGAGAAAAACACCATCAACACATGAGTCCACAAGAATCCCAAAGAGGACTGCAAAACCCTGGTCTTCCTTAGCCAAAAATTGCAGAGATACAGTGAATAATACAATGATAGCTTCTCCCTCAAGAGTCCAACCTTCCAACCCTTGAAAATGATTAAGAAAATACATAATATAGGCAAGCCAACCTCTTCCCTTGCCTCTAGGGGTCGAGCTCATCCTTCTAGGAGCTGTTTCAACTAATTCTAAACTGAGCACTAAAATCTAGGCAGTCAAAACAACTTGCCTCTATAAGCTAGGAAACCAATTCAATCATTTAATATTTACCATTTTCATGAATGAATCTTCTAGAAGTGTTACATAAGAGTAAAAGTGTCTTACAAGTACAATAATTACATCAAAGAGAATCATCATTCACCCCAAAAAGTCAAACTGAGTCAAATCTGCGTTTTCTAGGCTGTACAGTGCATTTTTTGAAAAAATCTGCCTGACGGGTCGCGCGCCTTTGGAGCCATCTTTGGGGCACTTTCCGGTGGCCAAATTGCGAAAACGTGGGCTTGTTGGAAAGGTCTGTGAGTCTACTTTCCAACCCAACTGGAATTTTTGAATTTGGAGTTCATTTGCCCTGTCAAAAATCAAATCTCCCAAGACTGCTTTCTGTAGTTCAAAAAAGTGGCAGAAAGTCATTTTTTGCTAGTTTTTTGACTTTTTGAAGGCCCAAAACTTCACCAAATCTCAAGTCCATCCATGAGCATATGTAACTTTGCATGAAAAATCTGGAAATGCTAAGTTTTTGTCAAATGGAGTTGCCATGATGAAGGGTTGCGCGGGGGGTGAGACCCGTTAATGGGAAAAACCTGCAAAATGCACAAAAAATTCACAAATGACAAAATTTTCTCCAAATTTCTTGAAATTTGGGCTGGGAGTCCCCAATCAAGTACCATGCTCAATCAAAGAGGCTTTGGCCAAAATTTTGAGTGGATCGGGCGTTTTCCTTCGTTTTTGTGCTTTGGCCAACCGTCCTTGGAGCACCTTCGTTCTTGCCGGTATTTTTGACATTTCTTTAAAACCATAACACCTGTGCAAAAAGTGAAGGAGGTTTTTCTTCTTTGGCATGTTATGGACAAAAATCTCTCTCAGTTTTCCAAAATTCATCTTTTATTGCTCTGGAACATCATTTGAGTGAAACTTGTCCCGATGTGTGAAACAAGGAATTTTGTCGAAATGGAGCGAAATGAAGAGGATAGGGGGCTTCTAAATTCTTGGGGAAATTTTTGGGAGTGGGGAGGGATGTTAGGAAGCAGGGGAAAGTGGAATCTCAGAGATTGAGCGAGGGGAAGGGGTCCAAAAGGGCAAAACATAGGCCCAACCTAGAAAATTGCTAGGTTGTAGCTAGAAACTAGGGTTTGTGCGAAAATGAGGAATTTGGCGGATCTAAGGGATGGGAAGTGTTTGATAGGGTATTTTAAGGATAGGGGAAGGTGTATGAACATCTGGATACAATTTTTTCCGATGACTTAACCGTCCAATAGAAATTGGCTTTCAAAACCCTAGGAGAGGGAAATGACCTTGCCTAGGCGCAACTAAAGCATGAATAAGCTGTAGAATGACCCTATGGAACTTGAAATGATGATGAAAACCCTCTGAATGATGATAGACTCAGCTAAATGGTGACATGAATTGGCATTTTGACAACTTTAAGCCCAAAATCACAATGGAGACTTTTACTTGCAAATGAAGACCTTTAAAAATACAATCATGATCTTCTTGAACTGTAGCAAGCAATAATTTTTCATGATGGAGGGCCTACCTTGCAAAATTTGGCAATTTGTGGCTCCTTGGTGAATTTTCAGGCGGTTTTACAAAGAGGGCGCTGACGGGTCATGCGCCTCACCCAACGGGTCGCGTGCCTCTGACGGGTCGCGCCCGTTATAATTTTGCACTGGCGGAGGGTGCCTGACGGGTCGCGCGCCTGTCAAGCTCACAAATTTCACTCAAACTGTCTTGCAATCAGTTGCTCTATCACTTGGATGCATAATGAGGCTTGATAGAGGGAGATTAGGGCTTTTATAGCCTTGTTTGAATTAATTAAATGTCACAACCCACATGGTTTCCTTTTATCCTGAAATTCGTTGATTTGATGCTTTTCTTTGATAATTTTTTGCAGGGACAGCATCTGAGGGATCTTGACAAGGGAGCCAGGGTTATATGTTGTCCTTTGAATCATTTTGAATTTTTTACAATTTTTACAAAATTTTGAGAAATGACCTTGGCTTTAAAAACAGGGTTTTTAAATCCAAGGTGAAAATTAGCTGCACAAGATAGAATCTTTCGAAGAAACACTTTGAAAATCATCCCTCTGGCTTGCTGGGCACTTATTGACCTTCAGAGACATGACCTTGAAGACAAACTTGACCAAAACCCTAGACCTAGAATTTTGACTTCAAGACAAGACAAGTAAGCTTTAAAAGAGTTTAAGGACTGAAACAACTTTGATCCAGCAATGCCAAGAGGGGGACAAAAACACCAGCTCCTCCATCAGGGTTATGGCATGCCTAATGGAATGCAAGACACTGATGAGACACCTACTTATGCAAATGCAAAGAGCTTTGATCACTGATGGAGGGCTACTAGACCGACTCTAACATTGGCTCCAATGGGGATGGTAGCTCCTTGGAGGTGCCAAGAACCTTAGGCCTCTGGGAGAGCAGACCAGTGTCTTATCTATTGGGCAATGGAGTCAAAAACTCAAACTACAATGCATGACTGAAAACCGACACAAACTAACTTAACAACAAGACTGAAAATTGACTCACAAAGGACTCATGACTCAACTAAAAACTGACTCGATACTTAAACACAATCGACCAACTGAAAATGATGCTCAAAGGGGAGCTTATTCATCACAACCTACTCTAACAGTTTCATACATCACCTGATCAAGTGAAATGAAACAACCAATGCAACCAAGTAAGTATCCCATCTGTTGTTTGAATTCTCCACAAGTGCTCACTTATGACCAACAAGAGAGAACTACTGAAAGGCAACTCCCATGACAACTTGGAAACAGATCCATTGAATGATATGGATTCACTATCCGCCTCCAAAAACACTGCATAAGGATCTTGAAGTTCATGCACACTGGGACTTAGCTCATCCAATGGATTACTTCTCTTCTCCTCATACCATGAATGCACATTTTGATCTGAGCCTTGTGACGAGACCTCTGCTGAAAATGAGAAAGAAACCGGCTGCCGGATCAAATTAGTATCAAGACACGTTTCAAGCTCACATGTAGTCAATGGAGAAAGACTTTGACTGCAAACCTCATCCAAAACATCAGCTATTGGATCATGAAAAACTTGAAAATATTGTTGTAATGTATCCATTGAAAATGCATGACATCCGTCTAGCTGTTCATCTTGTTCTTGAGAGATTTTACGAGAATTCTGCCTTATAAACTGAAATGCTTCGAAACAAAAGGGTATAGAATCTTCCTGCATCATCAAATCATGTATTTCGTCTTCCACAGCTTCATCTGTAATCTATCCTTCAATTTCATGTGGTGGCTGCAAATCTGATGCTACAGGCTGCTCAAGAATTTTGTTATCTATCTCATCCTCAACATTAACACTGAGAGATTGCTGATTTGTTATAGGCTGTTCATTTGAAGATTTACTATGCAATCTTCCCTTCAAAAACTGAAATGATTCAAAACAGAATGGTACAGAGTCACCTTGAATCATTAAATCATGTGTGTCCACTTCCAAGTTTTCAGCCGCAACTTGACAATCAATGGCTTTCAGGGGTTGCAAATATGAATATGAGAAGTCTTGAACAAATTTCCATTGCTCTCAAGATGATTCAAATCAAGACTTGTTGACATTTGATTTCTGATTGCATGGTAGTTATCTCTGATGAACTGAAACGAATCAAAACAAAAAGGCAAAGATCCTTTACTTACTTCAAACTTTGCTGCACTTTCCTCGTCAATGTCATAGCTGATATGTATCATTTGATCATTGTACTCGATCTGTTGTAAGTGAACCTTTTCCTCCAACAAACTAGCTGCTGATTTGTCTGCAATATTAGCTTCTTTTTGAAGAACATAATCATCATCATACTAATCAAACCGAGGCAAATCATCGGTATAAAACATATCATCAATCATGCAGGTCATATCAAGAGTTCTTTCTTCTTCACAATGATCTACAAAACAATCATTATCAGATCTATGACAACTAGGGTAAGAAACAAAATGTTTTGGATCAGCAACTTGTTCTTCTTCAATCAGCGAGCCATGGGCTTGATCATAAGCATTCCTTGCGTTGATCTGGTCCATCATCTTTTCCACTGCACTTACCAAAATGTCAAGCTTCACCTCTAGAGATGTTGATTCAGCCGGATCTATGTTTTTCATCTCTTCTTCCTTCAACCTTGCCCTTCGGATCAATAGATGAGCTTCTACATTTACTGCATTGTTTTGCATCTCGTGAAGTGTTGCAATATCCCTTTCTCTCAGCTGAAACTCCATCTCCGGATCAAAGGCACCCGGATAGTGCAAGAGAGCAGATCTAGGAGTAGGCCTTATATCAACTGGCATCGAATAATAAACTTGATTAAATCTGGTTGAAAACTGTTGTAATGTCTCCCCTGGCAATCTTTTCAGCTGGTTATACTCTTCTACAATCAAGAGAAGGTTTTGTCCGATCATCCACCTGTCGAGAAAAACTTTGACAAACTGCTGGAAATCTGAGATGCTTGCAGCAGGCAGGGCTTTGAACCAACTCTTGACTTTGGCTTGCAAAGAAAGAGCAAAAAGCCTTATACTAACATCTTCATCATCAACTTCAAAAAGATCTAGAAAATTCTCAAAATTCTGCACATGTTGCTCAGCATTGACATTCTTACTTTCACCATCAAACCACGGCAAGTATAGATCATAGTTTTTGGGGAAAGCATGAAGAACGGAAGGTAAAACAAGAGGTTTATACCGATCTGGAATTTTACAAGGTGTAGGGGTATGTACAGCAGGTATAGAATCAGTCTTGGTCTCTTGAGATTCATCAATTTGAAGATGGTCATCACAAAATTCGGAAGAAAGGTCTTGATCAAGCTCAAAGGTATGCAAATCTTTGGTATTCACAATCTTCAAAGGGAAAGAATCAACTGCAGGCCGAGGATCTCTTCTCAAATACAATATACTTTGCAAAGCCTTCTTAACATTCTTGGGAAAAGAGAAGAAATAATTTATGACAAAGAACAAAATGTCTTGGATGAAATTCCAACTTGAGTACCTGATCTTGCCATATTCTCCTTTCATGTTTTTGCTGGTCGGGATCATCCTCCCATGGAGTCTTTGGATCTGATCTCGAAACTGATTTAGAGTCGCCGAGTGAATGATTTCAGCCTTTCAAGTGTCTGATCGTTGTCCACAATCAACCATCAGATCTGAACTTGATACATGTACTGGGGTAAAATGCAAATGAAGTGTTGTATTCACAAGCTCACGGAGATTGACTGAAGCAGCGTTTATCTACTTCCGCTTATGCAAAGCAAAAGCGTTACGAAGGCTACCTGGCGTAACTTCAGGCTCCATCTAAGACTTATGAAATAACACGTCAATGAGCAAACGATTAATTTGTTCTCCCCAGTATGGTCGCCAGTATGTTAGCGCTTGAAATTTCACCTCAGGCTGAGAAAGGTAAACCTCAAGGCAACATCAAACCACTTAGCCTCGTAGCTAGCCCTACGGGGCTGGAGAGGGCTCTCTCCGGTCTATCTCGGTGAAATCTTCAATGGATGAGATGACCAATAGGGTAACACTGATTTTAGGCTAGTAAACTGATCAAAAAGGTTGATTTGGGGTTTTTAGGGTTTTTGGTGGCAAACTGAGGGGATGGAAATTTTGGGTGCGGGGATTGGACACAGTTTCTGCAGGGGTTCTTTGGGGCGAGGTAGGAGACAGTATTGATGCCTTTGATTGAGGTGGATGGTCAGAAATGATAGATGAGGAGCTAAGGAGAGCAAACAATAACTTTGAATTCTCCTTATACAGTAGAAAACATTGAAATTAAACAAACTTAAAAGCAGAGCATGGCAGGCATGAATTCTTACTTTAACACTTCATTTGTTTAATGTGTAGAATAAAAGAAAGAAAATGAGTCACATAACAAGCTTACAAGTACATTGAGAAAAACACCATCAACACATGAGTCCACAAGAATCCCAAAGAGGACTGCAAAACCCTGGTCTTCCTTAGCCAAAAATTGCAGAGATACAGTGAATAATACAATGATAGCTTCTCCCTCAAGAGTCCAACCTTCCAACCCTTGAAAATGATTAAGAAAATACATAATATAGGCAATCCAACCTCTTCCCTTGCCTCTAGGGGTCGAGCTCATCCTTCTAGGAGTTGTTTCAACTAATTCTAAACTGAGCACTAAAATCTAGGCAGTCAAAACAACTTGCCTCTATAGGCTAGGAAACCAATTCATTCATTTAATATTTACCCTTTTCATGAATGAATCTTCTAGAAGTGTTACATAATAGTAAAAGTGTCTTACAAGTACAATAATTACATCAAAGAGAATCATCATTCACCCCAAAAAGTCAAACTGAGTCAAATCTGCGTTTTCTAGGCTGTACAGTGCATTTTTGAAAAAATCTGCCTGACGGGTCGCGCGCCTTTGGAGCCATCTTTGGGGCACTTTCCGGTGGAAAAATTGAGCAAAAGTGGGCTTGTTGGAACGTTCTGTGAGTCTACTTTCCAACCCAACTGGAATTTTTGAATTTGGAGTTCATTTGCCCTGTCAAAAATCAAATCTCCCAAGACTGCTTTCTGTAGTTCAAAAAAGTGGCAGAAAGTCATTTTTTGCTAGTTTTTTGACTTTTTGAAGGCCCAAAACTTCACCAAATCTCAAGTCCATCCATGAGCATATGTAACTTTGCATGAAAAATCTGGAAATGCTGAGTTTTTGTCAAATGGAGTTGCCATGATGAAGGGTCGCGCGGGAGGTGAGACCCGTTAATGGGAAAAACCTGCAAATTGCACAAAAAATTCACAAATGACAAAATTTTCTCCAAATTTCTTGAAATTTGGGCTGGGAGTCCCCAATCAAGTACCATGCTCAGTCAAAGAGGCTTTGGCCAAAATTTGGAGTGGATCGGCCGTTTTCCTTCGTTTTTGTGCTTTGGCCAACCGTCCTTGGAGCGCCTTCATTCTTGCCGGTATTTTTGACATTTCTTTAAAACCATAACACCTGTGCAAAAAATGAAGGAGGTTTTTCTTCTTTGGCATGTTATGGACAAAAACCTCTCTCAGCTTTCCAAAATTCATCTTTTATTGCTCTGGAACATCATTTGAGTGAAACTTGTCCCGATGTGTGAAACAAGGAATTTTGTCGAAATGGAGCGAAATGAAGGGGATAGGGGGCTTCTAAATTCTTGGGGAAATTTTTGGGAGTGGGGAGGGATGTTAGGAAGTAGGGGAAAGTAGAATCTCAGAGATTGAGCGAGGGGAAGGGGTCCAAAAGGGCAAAACACAGGCCCAACCTAGAAAATTGCCAGGTTGTAGCTAGAAACTAGGGTTTGTGCGAAAATGAGGAATTTGGCGGATCTAAGGGATGGGAAGTGTTTGATAGGGTATTTTAAGGATAGGGGAAGGTGTATGAACATCTGGATACAAGTTTTGCCGATGACTTAACCGTCCAAGAGAAATTGGCTTTCAAAACCCTAGGAGAAGGAAATGACCTTGCCTAGGCGCAACTAAAGCATGAATAAGCTGTAGAATGACCCTATGGAACTTGACATGATGATGACAACCCTCTGAATGATGATAGATTCAGCTAAATGGTGACATGAATTGGCATTTTGACAAATTTAAGCCCAAAATCACAATGGAGACTTTTACTTGCAAATGAAGACCTTTAAAAATACAATCATGAACTTCTTGAACTGTAGCAAGCAATAATTTTTCATGATGGAGGGCCTACCTTGCAAAATTTGGCAATTTGTGGCTCCTTGGTGAATTTGCAGGCGGTTTTACAAAGAGGGCGCTGACGGGTCGCGCGCCTCACCCAACGGGTCGCGCACCTCTGACGGGTCGCGCCCGTTATAATTTTGCACTGGCGGAGGGTGCCTGAAGGGTCGCGCGCCTGGTCTGACGGATCGCGCGCCTGTCAAGCTCACAAATTCCACTCAAACTGTCTTGCAATCAGTTGCTCTATCACTTGGATGCATAATGAGGCTTGATAGAGGGAGATTAGGGCTTTTATAGCCTTGTTTGAATTAATTTCATGTCACAACCCACATGGTTTCCTTTTATCCTGAAATTCGTTGATTTGATGCTTTTCTTTGATAATTTTTTGCAGGGACAGCATCTGAGGGATCTTGACAAGGGAGCCAGGGTTATATGCTGTCCTTTGAATCATTTTGAATTTTTTACAATTTTTACAAAATTTTGAGAAATGACCTTGGCTTCAAAAACAGGGTTTTTAAATCCAAGGTGAAAATTAGCTGCACAAGATAGAATCTTTCGAAAAAACACTTTGAAAATCATCCCTCCGGCTTGTTGGGCACTTATTGACCTTCAGAGACATGACCTTGAAGACAAACTTGACCAAAACCCTAGACCTAGAATTTTGACTTCAAGACAAGACAAGTAAACTTTAAAAGAGTTTAAGGACTGAAACAACTTTGATCCAGCAATGCCAAGAGGAGGACAAAAACACCAGCTCCTTCATCAGGGTTATGGCATGCCTAATGGAATGCAAGACACTGATGAGACACCTACTTATGCAAATGCAAAGAGCTTTGATCACTGATGGAGGGCTACTAGACCGACTCTAACAGAAGGTATGGATCATTGTACTCTTTTTTGTTGAATCATTTAATGACAATCTAATAAGAAGAAGAATTTGATAGGGTTTTCCCCGTAATGGGTTTTGCCCTGGTCTCTGACCAATACTGGTATCTCTATGTGTGAATGTTTTTCTTTTATTTTTCTGTTGCATTGATGATGATATCATTATTTCTTTATAACTGCATATGTTGTTGAATAATGTGGTAAATCTAGATAATGTTATGAGTTGCAGGGTGAATTCAATATGTAAATTATCAAATGCAATTATGTAAAGCAAAGAACAATATATCCCTGAGAAGACACCTTTGTCGAGAGAAATAGAAGATGGTAGAGACCTAAAAGAATGCTAGGGTTTGAAGGAAACCCTAAGAAATTTGACTATTAGGGTTTGATGGATATTATAAGGTTAGGGTTTGGAAGAAACCCTGGATTATGACAAAGGTTTGAGATATGTAATCTAGAAACCCTAGCATAATCAAAGTGAAGATGTTCTAGCACATGTGATAGGATCGATGTAACCATAGATATGATAGTCTCATTTAGGCCTAATTTTTTATTAATTTGGTTGAAATATAATGAAGGCAACAATGTTATATGGACACTGGACTGCCATGACTCTTGAAGGCTAGTTCAAGAGGGAGAGGATCACCTCTCATTGAACTTAAGTACTTTTTTATTTATGTTACTTCTTTATGCCTTTACTATTGTTTAGAATTATTTATTTGATCATTGATTATACTTCCTACATGTATATTTGAGTATTTGGATACTTCTAACCTCCTGATGAGATGTTGAAAAATGTAGCAAGAAAGTCTCAACTTGATTTTCCCTTGGTTAAATTGATAAAATTTGAATTTCCACATGAGTAGACAACTTGTATGCAGTTAAGTGAGGTGAAGGGGCTCTTGTGCTCAGTAAATTCAAGTTAGAGGAGATAGAGTTTAGTTAAGCATGTGTGATTGCTAATTTGTAGCAATCAAGGTCATTTATTTCAAGTTGTTTTCAATTAAACTAGTTCTAACTATTGGAGGAACTAGTGTAAGGCCAGTTGTGTAGTGGGATAACAATCTAACTCAGTGATCATTCAGTTAACTGAACAATCAGCCCAAAATAGCTAGTGGATGCAAATAATTCGAGTTCTCCAGTTGTGGTGGAGATTCCAAGGCAGTGTAACAACAGTTGTAAACTAGTTTGAGTGTACAATTGCATGCAATGAGATGATCAACCTTGGGAATTGTGCAAGCATTTTGGAGGAAATTCCTAAATAATAGGAACCTAATTTTTTTAGGAATTGTGCAAGGAAATAGGAGCGAGTTCAGGCATTAGCGTGAGTATGGGAAGCTACACGAGTATAGGTAGCGCGAGTGCAGGTAGAGAGATATCTTATTCACTTGCAGGTTGTGCTTAGTCTGAGAAAGCAATTGTAATGCATTTGTATTCATCATATTAATGCAAGCAAGCATAAGGAGCTTTTAGCAGATTTCTTTCCCCCGGAAAAAGTACTATGTGCATATGAGTTATTTCTTTTTGCATGCTTTTTATTTATGTTTTAAATTGTGAATTGAACTCCGTAGAGTAATAGAGTAAGATTGTGTCTTGTGATTTAGAATAAAATTTCATGAGCAGTTACAATTCTACAAGATAATTTCTACATGGTATTAGAGCAAGATTCACATTAGAAAAAGTATTTAGCCTAAGTATGGTGTGTTGGATGCATGTTAGTGGTTGTCCAATTTCCCTAAGTGTTGTGGACAAGTGGCGAAACTTTCACAACAAATGGGATGTATTTTGATACCCTAAGGATTGACTTTTGGAGCATCCAAAAGCAGTCAAGTGGGTTCATTTTACTGCCCTAGTTCATTGGTTTGGGTTTTTGAAAAATTATAGATAAGAGGGCTCATTGCAGAAGTTGTAGATCATTCATGGAGTGATTGTATCTAGGAAGATATGAAGCCCTAAGAAGATTGACCATGTTGTAGCAGCTACAACCACCCTCCAAAATTTTTCCTTTGCATCATTTTCGAGCCTCCCTCCTCGAAATATTAGCATCCATCTTATATTGTTCAGGTACTTGTGTTTCTTTTGATTTTATCTTCCGCTTAATATATTGTGTTCACTTTCTTGTGTTGTCTAGGAAAACTGCGAAATCCTAGAGGATAGTTGCCTTGCACTCAAGAATTGCTCAGAGCAGCCCAGTAGTTGCGTTGCACTCAAAAATTGCACAGAGCAGGCAGCCAACCTTACTCTAGAAAACTGTGCAGAGCAGGCTAGTAGCATTGCTCCCAGAAATTGCGCATAGTAGGCAGCCAACCTTGCCCTGGAAAATTGCGCAGAGCAAGCCAATAGCCTTGCTCTGGAAAATTACGCATAACTTGTGAAACAGTCGGGGCCACCCAGCCCAGAAACAACGTGCAGAGCAAGCTAGTAGCCTTGCTCTGGAAAATTGCACATAACTTGTGAGACAGCTGGGGCCACCCAGCCCAAAAATAACGCAAAATCTTTCCCTCCGTTTTTTTTAGTTGCATGTGTCGGTAGGTTGCCTGGTTCCCTCTAGAACAGTGCAATTCTTCCTTGCATGCATGGCAGCTTTTCCTTAAAAAAAAAAGAAGCAAAAAGGCATCCCTAGATTTTAGGGATCTATTTTTAGCACTGGAAATTACATGCAAAGTCAATTTTAGAAACTTCTCGCCAAGTGTCGCTTTTTCCTATATTTTTGGCATGCGCGTCATAAACCCTAAATCTAACAAATCTATTTAATGGATGCCCCAGAGCTCATTCTTCGCATTCAATCTTGGAGCTTTGACATTCCCGAGGCATCCAGAAACCTTCTACACAGTCGGCACAACTATCCTGAGTAAGTTTTGTTTTTCATATATTTTGTCACTTTTTCTATCACTTTTGATTTCCTGTCTTGTGTGAGTGTTATTTTCCTTTTTTAGTGAACGAACACTGGTGTTTCAATGTATTTTATCTTGTAGAAGTGATGTTTCAAGTTTTTCATTGCATTTCCTTAGTGTCGCATGCATGACCTTGTTTCTCTCTTCATGAGCTTCGTTGTTTTTCCGTTTGACTAATTTCTGCTCTTTCTTGGATTGGATGCATGTCTATTCACTCATATTTGCACAATATCTCCACACTCATTCATTCCCTCTCATTTTTGGGTTGCCCTTGGGCAGATCTAGGCTGCCTTAGCCCAGATCTTGCTTCTCCCGGCATGCACTATGCATTCCTGGAAGTCAAGGCTCTGCCTTGCCTCCAGGAATTACAAAGAGGTTATCTGATAATGGTTCCAAGTTGTGCTTTGTGCAATCTTGGGAAACAATGCCCAGTCCTACACATTGGGGCTGCGCAATGCGCAATTCTAGCCAACAACCCAGCTAGACTGAACTGCACATTACGGAGTTCCAATCCACGGCCAACCTCTCTATACTGTGCTTTACGTAGTTCTAGTAAGCAGTAGGCCTCACTGGCAGTTGGGACTGCGTAATGCGTAGTTCTAGCTGACAGTCTCCTAGCCTCTCAAAGTCAATGTTGCACAATCTTTCCCTACAGTCACGTAGTTTGTTGCATGATTGATTCCTGAGTTTCTTTATGTTTTCATGTGACATGGGCTTGTTGTGAGTGTCTTCTTTGTCTCCAGGTAAAACAAGTTTTGAGAAGCTTCTCAGTAGTATAAGTAACATGGCTTCCAAGAGATCTGGATCAAAGGACATAATTGAAAGAAGTACTGGAGATGTGGTTGAACAAGTGTCTATGAGCTTGCCCGTTTATGTAGACACACACTTGTTTATTGAGAAATACATCAAGATCACATGGCAAGACATCAACACTATATTCGCATGCAACTTTAAGGAGAATCTGGAGGACCGTCATGTCTATGTCAATATTCATAAGTCAGGATTGTACAATATTGCATGCAAGTATCCCACCTTTTCGTGCATAGACCTGATCCACTGGATTGTCTCACACACTGATCCTGAGACGATGATACCGAGCAGTGTCAGTGGAGTAGATCTTGCTACCTTGTGGGCGGAAGATTATTAGCAGATGCATCAATTGACACATCTGGTGAACAAGATGTATGCACTGTTTTACACTCCCAGCAGAAACACGAACACAAAAGACATCTTGAAGCGTTAGGTAAGGGAGCCATCAAAGTTCACGACGGAACCCAACCAGATATACAAGACAAATACACTAATGAAGGCTTACCAACTCTTGGTTGTCCTTGCATTTTTCTTGTATGGCCAAGAGAGTGCAAAGACATTCCCACAGAGTTGGGTTGTTATGTTGGATCAACTGGCAAGTGAAGAAAAGTCTTGCGACTGATCTGAGATGTTGGATTTTCAGCTGAAAGTGCATGTATCGAATGCCAAGAGTCTGCCCAAGGATCAACAAGAAATATTCTTCATGTCTTCCTACCTAATCAATGCAATCTATGCTCGTCAACATTTTCCTGACATGGATTGGGCATGGAAACCTTCAGAGAATGTTGTGAACGTATATTGCAAGTTTCTCTCAGAGTGCAGCTACCAAAGAGTCATGGCTATACTATTTGACCACTTCATTGCCCCTCTGTACACGATGATCTTTGAACAAGATATTCCTTACATGTTGTTGAGTCTTGAAAATTTCATTCATTTCCATTACACTTTCACTATTATGTCCATTATATCACCTCAATTTCACTACTATGTTACCACATTCATCCCACCTTCATTATCATTGGGCCAAATTTATGTTTTTCCAATATTTATTAATTCTAAGTCTTTTAAGTGAATTTGTGGTTAAAAATTAGAAAATAATGTGCATATGCTTATACCTAACAAATGGGTTGAGATTGTTGACATGTGTAGGTTGAAAGGAGGCTTCTAGAAGACCCTTATGTGGCACTCTAAGGCAAAATTCGAATTTGAGTGGAAAGAATCATGGGATCATGAGGATATGTGTCACATCTCCTAATTGTATTGTAACTCTAAGAATACATGTGTCTTATCAGTGCCTATTTTGATTAGGACTCTAGAGGTAGAGGGAGAGATTCATGGGCTCTCATTAATGAGATGGCTCTCATCTTTTTGTATAAATAGGAGATCTCTCTCCTTCATTTGTTAGCTTGGCTTGACTTTTAGTTCTTTAGCTTGGAGTTTGTAGTTCTTCCTTGATGACTTTTGAAAGCTTTGGAGAGCGTTGTTGTACTTTGTGATTTTGAAGAATTTGAATAAAGCTTTAATGTTCTCAACATAGAAGGAGATGTGAAGTAGATGTCATGGAGCATATTAGAATGTAAGGTAGAGTAGATTCCATTTTATAATTTTTCTTTGATTTCATTATGTCATTTGATTGCTTTCAAGTTTGATAGATTAGATTTTCCATTCATGCAATTTTAATTCATGCAAGTGTGTTCAACCGGTTGATTGTAGATTAGTTTTTTTCTTTACATATTTTTGCATCAAATAGTGACATGAGATTTACCTCTCTGTTGACTTTGTTTTTTTAGCTTTTCAATTTTAATTATGCTTTGATTTTAGTCTTATTCATTTGCTTTATTAGTTAGTTTAGATATCAGATTTCTCAAGTTATTGATGATTACCTCCGAAAGCCATAGCGAGACTAACTGGCGAGGGGTCAGACTATGAATTGATGTGATTTGATTTTAAGTTTACTTTTCTGCAATTAAATATCAGATTACTCAAGTTGTTGATGATTACCTCCGAAAGCCATAGCGGGACTAATGGCGAGGGATCAGAGATGTGATTTGATTTGAAGTTTACTTTTCTGCAATTAGATATCAGATTGCTCAAGTTGTTGATGATTACCTCCGAAAGCCATAGCGGGACTAATGGCGAGGGGTCAGACTATGAATTGATGTGATCTGATTTTAGTTTTACTTTTCTGCAATTAGATAGTAAATTGCTCATATCATTGACGGTTACCTCCGAAAGCCATAGCGGGACTAATGGCGAAGGATCGAATTATGAATGTGTAATTTGATTTTAGTTTTACTTTCCTTGCAATTTTTTATTTCTTTGAGTGCAATAGCTTAAATTTTATTTCTGTATTTAGACAAGCAGCAGAGATAGTGATTTCATGATCAGTATTTCATCTTTTGCTTGATTGAAGTAGCTACATACCTACACTTTTGTTTAAGTACTAATTCCATCAATAACATGTTTTAAGATCTTTTGAAGTGCTAAGTTTTGGAAGTTACCATTAGGGACATAGACTTTGTCTTGAAATGTACATCCATACTTGACCTTTAAAAGTATTCTTAAGACCTTAGAATAGGATTTACATTTACATTAGATACTTTAGGAGATCAACAAGAACAAAACTCCAAAACAAAATAAAATCTATAAAACAACGAAGTAAGAAAAAAGGTTAACTAAGCACATATGGTGCACCACACTTCATCAGTTTTCGATACTCGGATTGATAATTTATGTAGAGCAATTTAAGACGTTAAATTGACTAGACATTTTTGGTGCCGTTTCCGGGGAAGTGTAATTAGGAGACCTTATTTCTTACATCTAAAAAATTTAATAATTTTTTAGTATGCTCTCCTCCTACACTTTGTGTGATCTAGAGGATCAGAAAAAGAATTGTTAAAAAATAATAATAATAATAATAATTCTTGAGTATTCTCTCCTCCTGCACTTTGTGTGATCTGGAGGATTAGAAAAATAATTGTTAACAAAAAAAAATTATTAATAATTCTTGAGTATGCTCTCCTCCTGCACTTTGTGTGATCTGGAGGATCAGAAAAAGAATTGTTATGAAAAAAAAATGAGAAAAAACAATAAAAATAAAAATGAAACAAAATAAACTTCATCATTTCAATTGATTCAATAATAATAATAAAAAAAAAACAAACAAACAAATAAAAAAAAATGAAACCCAACTACTTTGATAGGTTCAAACTGTCCAAGATTGACTGGTTATGGTCTGTAGTGGTCCTCAAAACACTGTATCCAGTTTTAATAAGGTTTTGCAACTTAGCTGTGGAATGTGGCCTGATTCCGCAGCTAGTCGAGAATTCCGCAGCTGATTTCAAGGTTAGCAGTTTACAGGCGCCCAATGAAGAAGCCGACCACATAGGCATCTCCAGAATTGTCCCGACATGGATCCTATTCTAGTCACCCATCTTAGATCGATAAAAAATAAACCTAAGACCTCAGTCAAAGTCTTGTTTTTAGCATGTTTTCCTTGAAGTCTTTGCTGCCTGAAATTGAAAATCATTAATCCTTCTTATAAAAATTTACAATTTCAGGAAAAAAAAAAAAAAAAAAAAAAGAAGAAGAAGAAGCAGCAGCCTTGTGTGGCTTTCAAAAGAGTGTATGTGGCATCCAATTTATGTGGAAATTAAAAAAAAAAATTAAAAAAAATATATATATATATATATATATATTTGCATACACATTGATTTGATGTTCTAGCCTCTTCATGATTTTGTTTCAGTGCATCCTCAGCCCTTTGTAAGCAATCCATTTGCATTCATTTGAACTGTGTATCTTATTCATATAGGAAGCTTTTGGTTTTGGAACGTTTTTGGAAAGCCAACATAGGAAATTTCTCAATCATAACAAAATCTGAAACCTATGGATGGCCTACATAAACTGTGCAAATAGATTGAAAATAGAAGCTTAAAGCATGCTGCAGTCACCAATACTCAGAGAAAATGTTGAGCTCATGATCTCCATTGTAAGCCTCACAAACTTCTTTGAATTCTTGGTTATTGACAATTTGCTTGTTCATCATATTTGCTATTGATTGTATCTTAAAACAATCTTCTTTGAAATCGATTTTACAGAGCATTCTACTTCACGAATTTCATTTAAATCCCTAAGGCTAAAACCAAATTATTTGTTTCAACATTGTGCATACTATTGCTGGCAAATAAAGACGTATCGTCCTACCTCTAATTCAAAAATTTTACAGGCCGAATGCATTAACTCAGAAAAACGTAAACAAAGAAAAACGTCAAATTTTGAGAGCATGATTTGGCCAAATGGAGACGAATCTAAAAAAAAAAAAAAACATGGGTTTTTTCGACAGTAGGGTCAATTAGATAACCCAGAAATGGTTTTTAGAAAATCGTGGCAGTGTGGGAGATATCCTCGGTTCTTTGGAGCGCATTTTTGCATGCCGCGTAAAAAAAACGAGTTTAAATTAATGACAGGCTGTGATTTAATTCGGTAAATGAGTTCTGATTCGGAAATCAATTATGTGCTGGCATTTAACCTTACTCCACCTCGTCTCATGACTCAATGCTTTCCGTTTTTAACTCATACTTCATTATTCCACTCCACCACGTCTCCCGCCATGTCTCGCACTTCACTGTTACATTGTTTAACGGCTGATTATATGACTTATCCTAATTGAACACGGCTCTTCACAACCAGATCGATATACGTGGCGAAGATGAAGAGATTGAGTGTGGTGTTGAGGCAGTAGGAGAACACGATGCTAATCTTTCATTTTTCAACCAAATTTCTCCAACACTCCGTTAACTCTCACTCTGTTTTTTTTCATATTTTACGCATACAACCACTCTGTTTTTCGTATACCCTCCATGTTTCATTGCCATATCCATCGTCTTCTTTCCACAGTACTCTGATATTCCATTTTCATCTCTGTAATTGTTTTGCTTCATATATACCACTGCCATTTGCATAATTTTCTCCACACAGACAGTGCAGAGAATTAAAAAAAATAGCATAGAAGCAATGGATTCTTGTGAATCATAAGCTGATTTCATACGACTCTTAAACCCTTATTAGTTGTTCATTACACCGAGTTCTTTTTTCCTTTTCATATCTTTACAGCCTCTTTGCATACTCAGTCACCTTCTTTTCACACAGCCTACGCATATATTCACTCTGTCTTCACATACTCTATACATACAATTGCTTTATTCAGAGTCATCTACTTCCATATACATTTTCATTCCATTTCCATATCTATAAATGTATGATTTCTATCCCTACAGTCACTCCATTTCTCAGTCAATAAAGGGAATTCTGAAGAGTAGTCGAAAAAAAAAATTAATAATAATAATAATAATTAATTAATTAATAAAAATAAAAATAAATAAATAAATAAAATGATGGGGCTCATTGGGAGAGCTAAATTAGTTGAATACACTTGGACTTGGACTTTCTTTAGCTAGATAAAAGGGGCAGTCTAGGATATGTATCTGATGGTTGACTGTTTCAGCCACTTTCCGCAGCTGATTCAACTTTCCGCCGCTGGTTCAACTTTCTGCAGTTGTTTTTGTTAAACTCTAGGTTGCAGGTGTCATCAAGCAAAACAAGCTACATGGGTAGCTGGGAAAATGTCAGTATATGGATGGTGTCCTATTCATTTGATCCAATTCGATAAAAAAGACCCCGATCAAAGGGAAGTCCAGTTGTGTGTTATCACTAAGTCGCCACATATCAAGAAAAAATAATAATTTTGAATCAATGAAATGAATAAATTATTTGGTCACTTTTATGAAGGTATTGATTAATTTTGGACTGATGATAAAAGAAGAATGGCTAACTTTTTATTCAAGATTTTTAGCTACAGAAATCGTCGACATTCTACAGCTAAAGTCCAATTTCAAAGCAGGTATAAATTCTTTTGATTTTTCCTTTGAGAACTTGTTTCATTATTATAAATTCTTAGCTTTGTGTGTAAATATCATAACTAGAGATATTGATCACCTCTCTCCTTTGATAATCGTACATTCCATTGCAGAAGAAGTATTAGTTTTTTGCAGATTCCAGGAGAAAGGACAAATGACTACAAGAGAATGGTGTCTCTCTAAGAGACCAATTTGTTTCATAAGAAGATGATCAGCAACAAAGAGGAAATATGTTGATGTAAATCAGATCCAAACACTTGAAAAACTTTCAGATACTATTGTCTCCATCACATCCATACCTCATAATAAACCATTCATCTCATTTTCCTCCATAGTTTCCATCTCTTTTTGTCTATTCATAACCCACAAATAAAAGCAAGAGGCTCATTCACATGCTTATTGCCCATTTTCGTTTTTGTTCTCCATTGCCATCTTCCATTTCATGTCATTTTCATTCCACAAATAAGCCCTGCTTCAATTCAAATTATTGAGTCCATAGTCCTTTGAGTCTAAGTTTTTTGTAAAAACATATTTAGGCTTGCATGCCTTAATGGCAAGTCCTCATGCTGACAAACAATGGGAATACATTAATGTCCCTTGTTCGTCATATCCTCTAGGTGACTCGACATTGGCAAAATCATTCGTACCTATCAAGATGTGTTTAGGCATCTTGACTCTCATTGTCATCAATGGTGAGAGTTCTCGTGTTGACTAGTGGCATCCATTAATGGCCACTAAGTCAACAATTTCTTACTATGTTCGACATCAGAACATCTTTTCACATAGTAAGAATTGTGCCAATGAGTTTTGAAGACATGAAGACTATTATTTTCAGCATTTTAGAGCAGATTCAGCAAGTTTTAGTAGAAGCAATAAAAATTCATCTTATCTCTCTATCCATGACTCCTCTTGTTCAGCCACTTGAAGAAGAATATGATCAGAATTTTGCAGCCACCACACATACAACTCATCCATTCCAAAGGGTAAGTTAAGGTACGTCATTTTCTAACTTTTGGCCATATAATTCCATAAAAATCTAGAATGATAATTGTTGGGAAAAACATTTCTCTTCCTCATTTCATAAAATTGTCGATACCATCAGTTGGAAGGGGGGAATACATTCATATTCATATCTTGTCATGTCCATACCATACTCAAGAGCCCACATACTTCCAACATATATTAACTATTACATTGTTATTATGAGCATACAATGGCTTCTGAAAAAGTGTTTAAAGGATAAATTGGATACAAACAAAATCTTGGTTGTCACGCAAGAACCAACCATCATGCAATCCAATAAAGATATACTTTGCAACAATAATGAAAATATCATTATGCAAAGTTCAAAGATCGAAATAGAATGCAACAACAACAAAAAAATTGGTTGTAACACAATAACCAACCATGTTGCAATTCAAGTAAAACACTTTGCAAAAATATGAAGTTATCAAATGATATCATGCAAAGTTAAGCCAAAGCTCAAGAATCAAAAGAGTTAATGTAATATATATTGCATGAGGACATGCAATAGCTTCAGTTGGGGGGTATGTTGAGTCTTGAAAATGTGATTCATTTCCATTACACTTTCACTATTATGTCCATTATATCACCTCCATTTAACCTTCATTTCACTACTATGTCACCACATTCATCCCACTTTCATTATCATTGGGCCACATTTATGTTTTTCCCATATTTATTAATTCTAAGTCTTTAAAGTGAATTTGTGGTTAAAAATTAGAAAATAATGTGCATATGCTTATACCTAACAAATGGGTTGAGACTGTTGACATGTGTAGGTTGAAAGGAGGCTTCTAGAAGACCCTTATGTGGCACTCTAAGGCCAAATTCGAATTTGAGTGGAAAGAATCATGGGATCATGAGGATATGTGTCACATCTCCTAATTGTATTGTAACTCTAAGAAGACATGTGTCTTATCAGTTCCTATTTTGATTAAGACTCTATAGGTAGAGGGAGAGATTCATGGACTCTCATTAATGAGATGGCTCTCATCTTTTTGTATAAATAGGAGATCTCTCTCCTTCATTTGTTAGCTTGGCTTGGCTTTTAGTTCTTTAGCTTGGAGTTTGTAGTTTTCCTTGATGGCTTTTGAAAGCTTTGGAGAGCTTTGTTGTACTTTGTGATTTTGAAGAACTTGAATAAAGCTTTGATGTTCTCAACATGGAAGAAGATGTAAAGTAGATGTCATGGAGCATATTAGAATGTAAGGTAGAGTAGATTTCATTTTATAATTTTGCTTTGATTTCATTATGTCATTTGATTGCTTTTAAGTTTGATAGATTAGATTTTTCATTCATGCAAGTGTGTTCAACCGGTTGATTGTAGATTAGTTTTTTTCTTTACATGTTTTTGCATCAAATAGTGACATGAGATTTACCTCTCTGCTGACTTTGTTTTTTTAGCTTTTCAATTTCAGTTATGCTTTGATTTCAATCTTATTCATTTGGTTTGTTAGTTAGTTTAGATATCAGATTGCTCAAGTTATTGATTATTACCTCTGAAAACCATAGCGAGACTCACTGGCGAGGGGTCAGACTATGAATTGATGTGATTTGATTTTAAGTTTACTTTTCCGCAATTAGATATCAGATTACTCAAGTTGTTGATGATTACCTCCGAAAGCCATATCGGAACTAATGGCGAAGGATCAAACTATGAATTGATGTGATTTGATTTTAAGTTTACTTTTCTACAATTAGATATCAGATTGCTCAAGTTGTTGATGATTACCTCTGAAATCCATAGCGGGACTAATGGCGAGGGGTCAGACTATGAATTGATGTGATCTGATTTTAGTTTTACTATTTTGCAATTAAGTATTAAATTGCTCATATCATTGACGGTTACCTCTGAAATCCATAGCGGGACTAATGGCGAGGGATCGAATTATGAATGTGTAATTTGATTTTAGTTTTACTTTCCTTGCAATTTTTTATTTCTTTGAGTGCAATAACTTAACTTTTATTTCCGTATTTAGACAAGCAGCAAAGACAATGATTTCATGATCAGTGTTTCATCTTTTGCTTGATTGAAGTAGCTGCATACTTACACTTTTGTTTAAGTACTAATTCCATCAATAACATGTTTTAAGATCTTTTGAAGTGTTAAGTTTTGGAAGTTACCATTAGGGACATAGACTTTGTCTTGAAATCTACATCCATACTTGACCTTTAAAAATATTCTTAAGACCTTAGAATAGGATTTCCATTTGTATTAGATACTTTAGGAGATCAACAAGAACAAAACCCCAAAACAAAATAAAATCTATAAAACAACAAAGTAAGAAAAAGGTTAACTAAGTACATATGGTGCACCACACTTCATCAATTTACGATACCCGGATTGATAATTTATGTAGAGCAATTTAAGACGTTAAATTGATTAGACACATGTCCCAGGAAGAAATGGAGGCATTGTTGAACATTGCATATTAGTATGCCTCACCCGATGGCACCTTCATCAGGATGTACAGCATAGAGAAGGCTCTGCATTTGTTTTTGATGTTTTCTACGAACAAGTTGTTCATGCAGAAGGTTACATACCACATCTCGACCAATTATCAAATGGATTCCATAGGAAGAATAAGGCACCATGGCCTACGCTTCCTCTGCGGATTAGGTTATATGCGATCTGGAATTTGAAAGAAGCAGATGCCTAGGTTAAGGACTTAAAGAAGTTTAATTTTGGCACCAAGAGTTTTAATCTATATGATCTGCATGGATTATGTAGGGACCACTGTACGAGAGTATACTATCCTTCGAGCCACATGGCATATTTTTAGCCATAGGAAGACCCTTGGAGATATTGGTATAACTCCTCTAGGCTCAATGAACTGATCAGCATGGCAGTGAAGTGGCTAGCAACATTCAAGGCAGCAGCACCATAGGAAGAAGCAACAATAATAGCAGCAAGCAGCAAACCTGTGCAAGACAAAGGCAAGAGGAAGATTTCAGAAAGTGCAGAGGTTGAGAAAAGTTACAAGTTTAAGGAAGATCCACTTATTGAGAGAGTAGCTTTGGAGATAGAATCAAAGAGGTGACATCACGATAGGAACGGAGTGCAGAAAAGAAGAGATAAGAAAAGACTGGAAGAAACGGAGTGGAAGTTGTAGGAAGTAGAGAAGAAGCTCAAAGAAGAATAATAGTTGTGTAGAAGAGAGAAGGAAATGCAAGAGTAACATGAACAGGAGGAAGTGCAAGGCATACAGACAACGAAAACTCTGTTGATACAGGTTAAAGACTCATATCCACTAGCAAAATATGATGAACAGGGTGAGTAGCCGTAGGAACAGGAACTTTCTCAGCAGGATGAACTGATAGTAGAATAGATGGACACAGAGATGGAACAGCCGGAACACGATTAGGACCATTAGGGGAGTTTTGAGGTCTAAAATGGGCTTCTAAGGAAATTGTAAAATAATAGTGGAAATAATAAAATAAGATTAGATTACATCATCAAATTTTAGAAGGAAAAAAAGAAAATTTATTTTTTCAACTCGTATTTTCAACTTATTTTCCTATGGGTTTACTCAAATTTTGAGTGGCAACACTCGTTGGATGCAGAATTTGATTCCTCATCCAAAGAGTACCCATGTTGCATACTTTCGATGGACCCTACTACACGAAAAATGAGAAATACATTAAAAATGTGATTGCAATCACGTTTTTCATGTATTTCTCATTTTTCGTGTAGTAGGTTCCATCGAAAGTATGCAACATGGGTACTCTTTGGATGAGGAAGTAAATTTTGCATCCAATGAGTATTATCGCTCGAAATTTGAGTAAAACCTTAGGGAGATAAGTTAAAAATATGAGTTGAGAAAGTAGTTTTATTATTTTATTATTTTTTAATATTTTTACTTTTTACTCCAAATATGGTGAATCATCCCCCATGGTTGACATCATCATCTTGAATCCTATTGGTTCTTAAAGATTTTATTTTGGTTGTACATTTTTCTTAGGAGGCCCATTTTTAGACCTCAGAAATCCCCTAATGATTGACCTCATGCCAAAAGCAACCCAAGTCACCCCACAGATGTCACCAGCTCCAGCATCAGATAAAGTCCCAAGTGAACAAGGGGATACCATTCTCCCTGAAGATGATCTGGGAACGTATGTGTACAACATAGCCTTTGATGAGTCATAACACAGAGTTGTACAGGCACACAGAGCACACATCCCGGATGAGAATGCATCACCCATGCATTTTGAAGAACAAGTGGTTGTGTCAGATGTGCGAACACATCCAGCTACCTTGGCTGATGCTACGAAGGATTAGTTCGAAGCCACAAGCTCAATTGTGAAGTTCTTGAAAGCAGAAAATGAGCACATGGCTAAGGAATTACAAGTAGTGAGGCAGAGAGAGAAACAATCAACAAGATCCGCTAGAGCAGAGGTGAATAAAATGATACTTATTGAAGTATCAGCTCTTGGGATGGTCATGCGGATCAGGTTCGTCACCATGCACAAGGCATTTGTCCATCTACATGGTCATCAACAATGCTGCACCAAGATAACATGCACACTCACATACATACATGTTGCTATTGATTATATACATATATGGACAATGAGGTACAAGGGAGCCCTGCTTCACCTGCATAATATGATGAAGTCGTGGCAGAGTTAGACAAAGCATGCATTCGGAGTCTGATCCAGAACTATGAGGAACTCCCGCCGCTCATCACTAATGTTGAGGCTTCGTATACACAGTTGTTTAGGAGTTTAGATTTCATGGTGAGAAATTATGGCACCCCGTCAATTGAAACACTCACTGAAGCCAAAGAGAAGAACCAAGTCTAACTGGAGCTCGATGTGTACTTTGATTAGTTGATGCACATAGCCACTAGTGTAGATTTGCATATCAATGCAGAAAACATGCAAAGATATGTCATCAGTCTGGTTGTCCTTATGACTAAGATGTGCATGTTACATGACGATTTGGATAGAGGTTCCAGATCAGTATACTCGGAAGCAACATAGGCAAGAGTTCGTTTCTAGAAAGACGTCATCAAAAAATACGCGCACACCATTGTGCAATACCAAGCTTGGCATAAGTTTGTCACCGAATATCACGGAGAAGAGATTGATGAGTTGGTCTTTCCACAGTCGTCTGAGTCTTAATGTTGTATTATCTAGCTTACTCAACCCTATTTTTGTTTTCCACATGGGTATATGTAGAAAATGTATTATTATTGTAAACATGATGTAAAGTGAAATTCCAAGTGTCATTAGTGCAATGCAAACAATCATATATACTATAAAGAGTTATATGTAATGAAGTTGAAGAGTCATGAGGGTAGTCCAACAAGCACAAAGGGGAATGTCAAGGGCCACCCCACCTTTATTATAAATAGAACCTCATAACTCATATACAGGGCTTTTGGGGAGCCAAGTTTTTGTAAGGCATTGCTTAGAAAGGGCTTGGAGAGTATTGTGACGAGCCTTGGCTTCTCCACAGTGTAGAGCAAGTACATCTCTTTGGAGGATCAGGCGGTGTTGATTGTAATGTTCTACTATTG
Organism: Pinus tabuliformis; assembly: GCA_031772625.1. Lineage (NCBI taxonomy): Eukaryota > Viridiplantae > Streptophyta > Pinopsida > Pinales > Pinaceae > Pinus > Pinus tabuliformis. The sequence continues at coordinate 991,621,969 of CM062812.1, read as the reverse complement.
GGGCTAGTGATTGTCATGGTTGTATGTATGCACGAAACTTTAAATTTATATAATATAATAGAGCTAACATGTTTTCATGCATATGTTGTTATTATATTTGGGTTGTTTTGGTTGCTTTAGTAATGTATGTCATTTAAGTTGTGCATTCATGTATGAACTACTTTATATATGATTGTATGAATCTTGTTGGAATCATGTTTTTGGGTTAACTTGTCACCCTGGATTATGGACTATTCTGCTTCCAACCCATGATGTCATTATGCTTGTGTGTTCCTTTCAGGCTGCGTACTGTTACAGGCTTCTAAGGGACACACTTCCTTTCTCCCCTTCGTGTGTTAGAACCCCCATGTATCTCTCTTGGCTTGTCGCCAGGTCACATGCATGCTTCCAAAAAAGATATCTTTCTTACCTTTGCATGCTATCGATGTCAAGGCACTAGTGTACTACCCACTGTTGTGACTCCTACTCCAAACGGTCTGAGGTCTAGTTGGGACTTCTTACTGGGGAGATCCCTTACATGTTAGCGGGTCCAGCATATTCAACATTTCCGGTGCTAGAAGGTAGGCCAGATGACAAGTTGAATCCTCAAATTCTATTTTGAATCTCTGCACATCTTTCATGACTACCATTATTATTCAACCTCTGATATTCCTATCTCACGGATGTGATTTTGAAGTGTTAGAGGATCTCTAGAATGACTTGTCATGTAACTTGTATGATGGTGAAAGCGGAGCAACTTTTCTTAGTCACGGTGTCACCTTCATGGGTTTTTGTGAAAGAAATGAGATCCACGAGGATCACGTTGCATGCTCGTTCACATTCACATTTTGAGGGCACGCATTACAATGGTGTGTCACATCACCCACATTATCTATTCACTCTTTGATCAATTGATCAGAGAGTTGCCATGTGATTTCTACCGATACAATCGTAGAGCACTAAATAAGAAAATTATGAATTTGCGGAAAGCACCTGATGAATCGGTTGAGAAATTTCACAGACGCTTTCGTAATCTTGCATTTCAAATTCCTAAAGATGAAATTGATATGAAATTTCTCGATGAAAGATTTCAGTATCTTCTTCACATATCTGAAAATACACAAGTGTTAGAATCATTCAAACCCCTCCTAGCATACCTTGGTGTTAGAGTTTCCAAATCTGAGACAGACAAGGTCATTGTCATAAGTGGTTGTCTTTCTTCTTCTCATCAAATAGCTCTAGCTCTGCAGTGCGAGGTAGTAGAAGGTGCGCACCCATCTGTTGAACTGTCACATCCTCCCACCCCACCTACTTTGGATGTCTGCATAGATTCATCTTGCAAGATTTTTGGTTGTCACGATGTCTCGTTTTCTCAACCTTCGTCCTCTCATTCTATTGATCCTTCAAATTGTATTGTGTTGTGTTCTTCTATTCCATACTCCACACTTTCTGTTCACAAGGATCAAGTTGTCGACGGAGTTGGTGTTGAGCAGCCAATTTTCATTGTCATTTATGATGAGTATGAGTGGGAATCTGAAGAAGAACCTGCGGTGAAGGATGACCTCCTTCTGTCCGCGCCTCATTCGTTATATCCTGACATCTTTTGTGATTCTTCCATTTTTTATTTTCCTTGTGAAAACTCATCACCGATGTTTCTACTTCTGATCATTCAAAAGATGCCAGTATGTCATTACATTGTGGAGAGGACACGTCTTTCTTTGAAAATCCACTCAATCTTTCATCGGTCATTTCCAAAAACTTAGAGGGTGAACATTCCTTTTTCTCATCAACCCCTCTATGATGATTCCTTAGATCATGAGGATGCTGATGAACAAATCAAATTTTATGATCGTATTTTTTGTGAGCCCTTCGCTCCTTCATTCGATCATGATGTTGATTCATTCATTGTTTATTTTTCTAAGCCACTGGTTTTTTATGATCTACCTATTGATAAAGTGGAAACCCCTCAAGTTGTCAAGGCACTTCACCCCGCGCTAATGGTTATATTAGGTCCTCGTTGTCTTGATTTCAGTCCCACTTCTAATTAGAAATTTGTTGAAACACCCCAAGCTCCTCATCATTCTCCTATTTACATCGAAGATCAATCGAGTTCATAGATTTCACATCCTCCACCTAAATCACATGATCCCATCACTCATGCATTAGAGGAATTGTACACAATGAGCACTCTTACGAAATGTAAGTTGTCTTTCTTTTTCCTGTTTTCTCATTTGTCGTGGTCAAAAGAGTGTGTGTGCTTATCATCTATGCATAGTGTGTTGCATCAACATGATATGTATGTAGAATGCTTATCTTGTGTTTTTACTCGCTTCTTTTTTGTGGACGCTTTTAAACTCGAAGTGTGTTGGTATTCACGATTTTATCTTTCTTGTTTGTTGGTTTACACGCTTATCCTACTTGTTAACCAAGCCTTCACCAAGATGGGTCAACCAATGTGCTGGTGGCTACATTGGAAATATCACTTTACGTGAATAGGCCCTTTCACTGTTCAATTTAGCAGTAGGAATAGTGTTTGCATTTGTTCTGCTTTGTTTGCATGTTTGTGTTTCTTGCTTGCTTTCTTACTTGGTTTTCTTTCTTTTACTTCTGCTCTTTGCTTGTTTGTTTGTTTGCTTGTTATGCACCCATAGGTTTAGTTTCGCATGAAACCGTGTGTGCCTCTCGAGACAAGCAAGGTGAAGTATAAGAGGACTTGTACACCTATCAACGCTTGGTTATATGTTGTCCTCTCTCTTTATGAAGAGCTTGCTTTATTCATTCGATGATACCCTAATGGAAAATATGTTCTATTCAGAGTGAGTTTTGGTGAAAACACAACGCTTTCACTTTCAACTAGTACCGCCTATTCTAATCGGTTTTTTTTGGGGGTGAAATTCCAAGTGTCATTAGTGGAATGCAAATAGTCATATGTAATATAAAGAGTTATATGTAATGAAGTTGAAGAGTCATGAGGGTAGTCCAAGAGTCACAAAGGAGAATGTGAAGAGTCCCCCAACCTTTGTTATAAATAGAACCTCATAACTCATAGACAGGGCTTTTGGGAAGCTACGATTTTGTCAGGCATTGCTTAGAAAGGGCTTGGAGTGTATTGTGACGAGCCTTGGCTTCTCCACAGTGTAAATCGAGTACATCACTTTGGAGGGGCAGGCGGTGTTGACTGTAATGTTCCACTATTGGGACTAGTGGTTGTCATGGTTGTATGTATAGACAGAACTCTTACTTTATATAATATAATAGAGTCAACACATTTTCATGCATATGTTGTTATTGTACTTGGACTATTCTGGTTTCTTTAGTAATGTATTCCATTTAACTTACGCATTCATGTATGAACTACTTTATATATGATTGTATGAATCTTGTTGGAATTGTGTTGTTCCTTTAACCCATCACCCTGGATTGTGGACAATTCCTCTTCCAACCCGTGATGTCATTCTTCTCGTGTGTTCCTTTCAGGCTACATACTATTACAAGCTTTTAAGGGACACACTTTCTTTCTCCCCTTCGTGTGTTAGAACCCCCATGCATCTCTCTTGACTTGTCGCAAGGTCATACGTTTACTTCTAACAAAGATATCTTGCTTACCTTTCCGTGCTACCACAATCAAAGCACTACTGTACTACCCACTGCCGGGAGTCCTACTCCCAATGGTCTAAGGTCTAGTTGGAAATTCTTGCCAGGGATATCCCCTGACATGTTGGCAGGTCCAACACCGTCAACATTTATGGCGCTAGAAGGAGGGCCAGATGATAAGTTGAGTCCTAAAAGTCTATTTTGAATCTCTGCACATCTTTCATGACTACTAAGACTATTCAACCTCTGACATGCCTATCTCAGGGAAGTGATTTTGAAGTTTCGGAGGATCTCAGGAATGACTTGTCACATAACTTGTATGATGGTGAAGGCGAAGCAACTTTTCTTAGTCACGATGTTGCCTTCATGGGTTTTTGTGAAAGAAATGAGATCCATGAGGATCACATTGCATGCTCGTTGTTCACATTCACGTTTTGAGGGCACACTCTGCAATGGTGTGTCACATTGCCCGCAGCATCTATTCACATTTTTTATCAATTGATTAGAGAGTTTTCATGTTCTTTCTACCGATACAATTGTAGAGCACTAAATAAGAAAATTATGAATTTGTAGAAAGCACTTGATTGATCTGTTGAGAAACTTTGCACATGCTTTCGTAATCTTGAATTTCAATTTCCTAAAGGTGAAATTGATTGGAAATTTCTCGATGAAAGATTTTAGTATCTTCTTCACATATCTAAAAATCCATAAGTGTTAGAATCATTCAAACCCCTCCCAACATACCTCGGTGTTAGAGCTGCCAAATCTGAGATGGACAAGGCCACTATCACAAGTGGTTGTTTTTCCTCTTCTCATCAAAAATCTCTAGCTCTACAATGCGAGGTGGGAGAAGGTGTGCACCCATCTGTTGAACTATCACATCCTCCCACCCCACCTTCTTTAGATATCTGCACATATTCAGTTTGCAAGACTGTTGATTGTCACGATGTCTCATTTTCTCAACCTTCGTCCTCTCATTCTGTTGATCCTCTGGATTGTACTATGTTGTGTTCTCCCATTCCAGACTCAACACTTGTTGTTCATGAGGATCAAGTTGTCGTCGGAGTTGGTGTTGAGCAACCAACCTACATTTTCATTTATGATGATTATGAGTGGGAATCTGAATAAGACCCTGTAGTGAAGGATGACCTCCTTCTGTCTGCGCCTCATCGGCTATTTACTAACATCTTTTTTTATTCTACCATTTTCGATTTTCCTTGTGAAAACTCATCACCGGATGTTTCTACTTCTTATCATTCACATAACACACCAAATGTCAGTGTTTCATTGCATTACGAAGAGGACACATATTTCCTTGCAAATCCACTCAATCTTTCATCTGTCATTTCCAGAAACTCAGAGGGTGAGCATTCTTTTTTCTCATCAACCCCTCTGTATGATTCGTCAGATCATGAGCATGTTGATGAACATATAGAAATTTTTTATCGTGGTTGTATTGATCCCTTCACTCCTTCATTCGATCATGATGTTGATTCATTCATTGTTTATTTTTCTAAGCCGCTGGTTTTTTATGATCTACCTAATTATGAAGTGGAAACCCCTCAAGTTGTCGAGGCACTTCAGCCTGCGCTGATGGTTATGTCAAGTCCTCGCTTTCTTGAGGTCATTCCCACTTCCGATCATAAATTTGTTGAAACACCCCAAGCACCTCATCACTCTATTGTTTACAATGAAGATCAATCTATTTCAAAAATTTCACATCCTCCACTTGAATCACATGATCCCATCGCTCATGCATTGGAGGAATCATACACAACGAGCACTCATGTGACAAGTAATTTGTCATTCTTTTTCATGTTTTCTCATTTGTCGCGGTCAAAAGAACTTGTGTTCTTATCATCTTCGCATAATGTATTGCATCAACATGATATGTCCGAAGAATCCTTATCTTGCATTTTTACTTGCTTCTTTTCTGTGGACGCTTTTAAACTTGGAGTGTTTTGGTATTCACTGTTTTATCTTTCTTGTTTATTGGTTTACACGCTTATCCTTCTTGTTAACCAGGCCTTTACCAACATGGGTCAACAAATGCACTGGTGGTTGCATTGGAAATATCACTTTACGTGAATAGGCCCTTGAACTCTTTAGTTTAGTAGTAGTAATGTTTGCTTTTATTCTTCTTTGTTTGAATGTTTTCTTTGCTTTATTTTTTGCGTTTTTTTCTTGCTTTCTTACTTGGTTTGTGTTCTTTTACTTCTGCTCTTTTTTTTTTTTTTTTTTCTTGTTATGCACACATAGGTTTAGTTTCTCATGAAACCCTATGTGGATCTCGAGACAAGAAAGGTGAAGTACAAGAACACTTGTAAAGTTGTCAACACTTGGTTATATGTTGTCCACTCTCTTTATGAAGAGCTTATTTTCTTTAGTTAATGATACCCTAATGGAAAATATGTTTTGTTCAGAGTGAGTCTTGGTGAAACACACAACGCTTGCACTTTCAACTACTACCACCTACTATAATTAGTTTTTTTGGGTGAAATTCCAAGTGTCATTAGTGGAATGAAAATAGTTATATGTACTGTAAAGAGTTATATGTAATGAAATTGAAGAGTCGTGAGGGTGTCCAAGAGTCACAAAGGGGAATGTCAAGGGTCACCCCACCTTTCTTATAAAGAGAACCTCATAACTCATAGACAGGGCTTTTGGGGAGCCAAGCTTTTGTTAGGCATTTCTTAGAAAGAGCTTGGAGAGTATTGTGACGAGCATTGGCTTCTCCACAATGTACAGCGAGTACATCTCTTTAGAGGAGCAAGCGGTGTTGACTGTAATATTCCACTATTAGGGCTAGTGGTTGTCATGGTTGTATGTATGGACAGAACTTTCACCTTATATAACATAACATAGCCAACAATTTTTCATGCATATGTTGTTATTGTAGTTGGACTATTCTGGTTGCTTTAGTAATGTATGTCATTTAACTTATGCATTCATGTATGAACTAATTTGTATATGATTATATGAATCATGTTGGAATCGTGTTGATGGTTTAAACCGTTACCCTAGATTATGGACTATTATGCTTCCAACCCATGATGTCATTCTACTCGTGTGTTCCTTTTAGGATGGGTACTATTACGGGATTCTAAGGGACACACTTCCTTTCTCCCCTTCATATGTTAGAACCCCCATGTATCTCTCTTGACTCCCCGCGAGGTCACACGCTTGCTTTCGACAAAGATATCTTTCTTACCTCTGCGCACTAGAGTAGTCAAGGAACTACTGTACTACCCACTATTGGGACTCCTACTTCAAACAGTCTGAGGTCTAGTTGGGACTTCTTACCAGGGAGATCCCCTAACATGTTGGTGGGTCCAGCACCGTCAACATTTCTGGCACTAAAAGGAGGACCAAATGACAAACTGAGTCCTCAAAGTCTACTTTGAATCTCTACACATATTTCATGACTACCATTACTATTCAACCTCTGAAATGCCTATCTCACGGATGTGATTTTGAAGTGTCAGAGGATCTCTGGAATGACTTGTCACGTAACTTGTATGATGGTGAAGGCGGATCAAATTTTTTAGTCACAATGTCGCCTTCATTAGTTTTTGTGAAATAAATGAAATCCATGAGGATCACATTGCATGCTCGTTGTTTGCATTCATGTTTTGAGGGCACACACTGTAACTGTGTATCACATTGCCCGCAACATCTATTCACTCTCTTATCAATTGATCAAAGAGTTGGCATGTGCTTTCTACCCATACAATCGTAGAGCACTAAATAAGAAAATTCTGAATTTGCGAAAAGCACCTGATGAATCTGTCGAGCAATTTCACAGAAGCTTTTGTAATCTTGCATTTCAAATCCCTGAAGATGAAATTGATTGCAAATTTCTCAATGAAATATTTTAGTATCTTCTTCACATATATGAAAATCCACAAGTGTTAAAATCATTCACACCCCTCCTAGTCTACCTCGGTGTTAGATCTGCAAAATCTAAGATGGAGAAGGTCATTGTCACAAGTGGTTGTCCGTCCTCTTCTCGTCAAACAACTCTAGCTCTGCAATGCGAGGTGGGAGAAGGTGCGCACCCATCTGCTGAACTGTCACATCCTCCCACCCCACCTGCTTTGCATATCTGCGCAGATTTTGCTTGCAAGATTGTTGGTTGTCACGATGTCTCTTTTTCTCAACCTTCGTCCTCTCATTCTATTAATCCTCCCGATTGTACATCGTTGTGTTCTCCTGTTCCAAACTCCACACTTGTTGTTCACGAGGTTCAAGTTGTCGATGGAGTTGGTTTTGAGAATCCAACCTATGCTATCATTTATGATGAGTATGAGTGGACCTGCGGTGAAGAATGACCTCCTTCTGTGTGCGCCTCATCTGCTATTTCCTGACATCTTTTGTGATTCTGCCATTTTCAATTTTTCTTGTGAAAAATCATCACCACATGTTTCTACTTCCGATCATTCACAAAACACATCGGATGTCAGTCTGTCATTGCATTGCGAAGAGGACACATATTTATTTGCAAATCCACTCAATCTTTCATCTTTCATTTCCAGAAACTCAAAGGGTGAACATTTTTGTTTCTCATCAACCCCTCTGTATGATTCGTCATATCATCACGATGTTGATTCATTCGATGTTTATTTTTCTAAGCCGTCGGTTTTTTATTATCTACCTAATGATGAAGTGGAAACCCCTCAAGTTGTCAAGGCACTTAATCCCACGCTAATGGTTATGTTAGGTCCTCTCTATATTGAGGTTAGTCCCACTTCTTATCATAAATTTGTTGAAACACCTTAGGCTCCTCATCACTCTCTTGTTTACATTGAAGATCAATCAAGTTCACAGATTTCTCATCCTCGACCTGAATCACATGATCCCATCGATCATGTAATGGAGGAATCATACCCAACGAGCACTCTTGTGAAATGTAAGTTGTCTTTCTTTTCCATGTTTGTTCATTTTTCGTGGTAAAAAGAGTGTGTTTTCTTATCATTTGCGCATAGTGTGTTGCATCAACATGATATGTCCGTAGAATGCTTATCTTGCATTTTTACTCGCTTTTTTTTTGTGGACGCTTTTGAACTCTAAGTGTGTTGGTCTTCACTATTTTATGTTTATTGTTTGTTGGTTTATACGCTTATCCTTCTTGTTAACCAGGACTTCACCAACATGGTTCAACCAATGCGCCAGTGGCTACATTATAAATATCACTTTATGTGAATAGGCCCTTGCACTGTTTAGTTTAGGTGTAGGAGTAGTGATTCCTTTTGTTCTCCTTTGTTTGCATGTTTTCTTTGCTTTCTTGTTTGTGTTGCTTTCTTGTTTGCTTAATTGGCTTGCATTAGAAATATCACTTTACATGAATAGGCCCTTGCACTGTTTAGTTTAGGTGTAGGAGTATCGATTCCTTTTGTTCTCCTTTGTTTGCATGTTTTCTTTGCTTTCTTGTTTATGTTTCTTTCTTCCTTGCTTATTTGGCTTGATTTATTTTACTTCTTCTCTTTGCCTATTTTTTTCTTGCTTGTTATGCCCCATAGGTTTAGTTTCGCCTAAAACTGTGTGTGGCTCTCGAGAAAAGAAAGGTGAAGTACAAGGGGAATTATACAATGATCAACACTTGGTTATCTTTTGTCCTCTCTCTTTATGAAGAGATTTTTTTTCATTCGATGATACCCTGATGGAAAATATGTTATGTTCAGATTGATTCTTGGTGAAAACACAATCCTTTCACTTTCAACCAGTACCGCCTACTCTAATCGTCTTTTTTTTGTTTTTTTGGGTGAAATTCCAAGTTTCATTAGTGGAATGCAAATAGTCATATGTAATGTAAAGAGTTATATGTAATGAAGTTGAAGAGTCATGAAGGTAGTCCAAGATTCGCAAAGGGGAATGTCAAGGGTCACCCCCTTTTGCTAGACATTGCTTAGAAAGGGCTTGGAGAGTATTATGACGAGCCTTGGCTTCTCCAAAGTGTAGAGTGAATACATCTCTTTGGAGGAGAATGTGGTGTTGACTGTAATGTTCCACTATTGAGGCTAGTGGTTGTCGTGGTTGTATGTATGGACGAAAATTTCACTCTATATAATATAACAGAGCCAACATGTTTTCATGCATATGTTGTTATTGTAATTGGACTATTCTAGTTGATTTAGTAATGTATGTCATTTCACTTATGCATTCATGTATGAAATAATTTGTATATGATTGTATGAATAATGTTAGAATCATGTTGCTGGTTTAACCCGTCACCCTGGATTGTGGATATTCTTCTTCCAACCCATGATGTCATTATGCTCATGTGTTCCTTTTAGGATGTGTACTATTATAGGATTCTAAGGGGCACACTTCCCTTCTCCCCTTCATGTGTTAGAACCCCCATGCATTTCTCTTGACTCACTGCAAGGTCACACGCATACTTATGACAAAGATATCTTGCTTACCTCTACACGCTACCGTAGTCAAGGCACTACTTTACTACCCACTACTGGGACTCCTACTCCAAACAGTTTGAGATCTAGTAGGGATTTATTACTGGGGAGATCCCCTAACATGTTGGTGGGTCCAGCACTATCAACATTTCTAGCGCTAGAAGGAGGGCAAGATGACAATTTGAGTCCTCAAAGTCTATTTTGAATCTTTGCACATCTTTCATGAATACGATTACTATTCAACCTCCGACATGCCTATCTCATGAACGTGATTTTGAAGTGTCAGAGGATCTCTAAAATGACTTGTCACGTAACTTGTATGATGGTGAAGGCAGAGCAACTTTGCTTAGTCACAGTGTCGCCTTCATGGGTTTTTGTCAAAGAAATGAGATCCATGAGGATCGCATTGAATGCTCGTTGTTCGCATTCATGTTTTAAGGGCACGCACCGCAATGGTGTGTCACATTGCCCGCAACATCTATTCACTCTTTTGATCAATTGATTAGAGAGCTGGCATTTGTTTTCTACCAATACAATCGTAGAGCACTAAATAAGAAAATTAGGAATTTGTGGAAAGCACCTAACGAATCCATTGAGAAATTTCACAGACGTTTTCATAATATTGCATTTCAAATTCCTGAAGGTGAAATCAATTAGAAGTTTCTCAATGAAAGATTTCAGTATCTTCTTCACATATCTAAAAATCTACAAGTGTTAAAATCATTCAAACCCCTCCCAGCATACCTCGATGTTAGATCTGCCAAATCTAAGTAGGACAAGGTCACTGTCACAAGTGATTGTCCATCCTCTTCTCATCAAATAGTTCTAGCTCCATAGTGCGAGGTAGGAGAAGGTGCGCACCCATCTGTTTAACTATCACATCCTCCCACCCCACCTACTTTGGATATATGCGAAGATTCGTCTTGCAAGACTGTTGGTTGTCACAATGTCTCATTTTCTCAACCTACGTCCTCTCATTCTGTTAATCCTCCAGATTGTATTGTGTTGTTTTCTCCCGTTTCGGACTCCACACTTGTTATTCATGAGGATCAAGTTGTCGACAATTGGTTTTGAGCAGCCAACATGCATTGTTATTTATGATGAGTATGAGTGGGAATCTAAAGAAGAACCTGCGGTGAAGGATGAACTCCTTCTGTGCGTGCCGCATCCTCTATTTCCTGAAATCTTTTGTGATTCTTGCATTTTCAAATTTCCTTGTGAAAACGCATCATCTGATGTTTCTACTTCCGATCATTCACATAACACATCGAATGTCAGTGTATCATTGCATTGCAGAGAGGACACATCTTTCTTTGCAAATCCACTAAATCTTTCATCTGTCATGTCCAGAAACTTAGAGGGTGAACATTCTTGTTTCTCATCAACCCCTCTGTATGATTCGTTAGATCATGAGGATGCTGATGAACATATCAAATTTTCTGATCATGGTTGTCGTGATCCCTTCACTCCCCCATTCGATCACGATGTTGATTCATTCGTTGTTTATTTTTATAAGCCACCGATTTTTGATGATCTACCTAATGATGAAGTGGAAACCCCTAAAGCTATTGAGGCACTTCAACCTACGTTGATGGTTATATCGGGTCCTCGCTTTCTTGAGGTCAGTCCCACTTCCAATCAGAAATTTATTGAAACACCCCAGGCTCCTCATCACTCTCTTGTTTACGTTGAATATCAATCTAGTTCACAGATTTTTCATCCTCCACCTGAATCACATGATCCCATCGCTCATGCATTGGAGGAATCATACATAACAAGCACTCTTGTGAAGCGTAAGTTGTCTTTATTTTTCATGTTTTCTCTTTTGTCGCGGTCAAAAGAGTGTGCATGATTATAATCTATGCATAGTGTGTCCCATCAACATGATGTGTCCGCAGAATGCTTATCTTGCATTTTTACTCACTTCTTTTATGTGGACACTATTAAACTCGTAGTGTGTTGGTCTTCACTATTTTATCTTTCTTGTTTGTTGGTTTACATGCTTATCCTTCTTGTCCAGGCCTTCACCAACACAGGTCAACCAATGCACCAATGGCTGCATGGAAAATATCACTTTATGTAAATAGGCCCTTGCACTATTTAGTTTAGTTGTAGGAGTAGTGTTTGCTCTTTCTTCTTCTTTGTTTGAATGTTTTCTTTGCTTTCTTATTTTCGTTGCTTACTTGGTTTGCTTTATTTTACTTCTACTCTTTTCTTTTCTTTTCTTTTTCTTGTTATCCACCCATAGGTTTAGTTTCGCCTGAAATTGTGTGTGGCTCTCGAGACAGGCAAGGTGAAGTACAAGAGGACTTGTACAACTATCAACACTTGGTTATATTTTTTCCTCTCTCTTTATGAAGAGATCGTTTTCTTCATTCGATGATACCCTGATGGAAAATATGTTCTGTTCAAAGTGAATCTTGGTGAAAACACAACGCTTACACTTTCAACTAGTACCACGTACTCTAATCTGTTTTTTTGGGTGAAATTCCAATTGTCATTATTAGAATGCACTGACAGTCATATGTAATGTAAAGAGTTATATGTAATGAAGTTGAAGAGTCATGAGGGTAGTCCAAGAGTCACAAAGGGTAATTTCAAGGGTCACCCCACCTTTGTTATAAAGAGAACCTCATAAATCATAGACAAGGATTTTGGTGAGCCAAGCGTTTGCTAAGCATTTCTTAGAAAGGGCTTGGAGATTATTGTGACGAGACTTGGCTTCTCCAAAGTGTAGAGTGAGTAGATCTCTTTAGAGGGGTAGTTGGTGTTGACTATAATGTTCCATTATTAGGGCTAGTGGTTGTGATGGTTGTATGTATGGATGAAACTTTCACTTTATATAATATAACAGAGCCAACACGTTTTCATGAATATGTTGTTATTGTAGTTAGACTATTCTAGTTGCCTTAGTAATGCATTTCATTTAACTTATGCATTCATGTATGAACTAATTTTTATATGATTGTATGAATCTTGTTGGAATCATGTTGTTGGTTTAAGCCGTTAACCTGGATTGTGGACTATTCCGTCGTTATGTCATTATGTTTGTGTGTTCCTTTCAAGTTGCGTACTATTACAGGCTTCTAAGGGACAAACTTCCTTTCTCCCCTTCGTTTGTTGGAACCCCCATGCATCGCTCTTGACTTGCTGCAAGGTCACACACTTTCTTTCGACAAAGATATCTTGCTTACCTCTGCACGCTACCGCAGTCAAGGCACTATTATACTACCCACTGTTGGGACTCCTACTCCAAACAACCTGAGGTCTAGTTGGGAATTCTTACCAGGGAGATCCCCTGATATGTTGGTGAGTCCAGCACCGTCAACATTTCTGGCGCTAGAAGGAGAGCTAGATGATAATTTGAGTCCTCAAAGTCTATTTTGAATCCCTACACATATTTCATGACTACCATTACTATTCAACCTCCGACATGCCTATCTCATAGACGTGATTTTTATGTGTTGAAGGATCTCTGGAATGACTTGTCATGTAACTTGTATGATGGTGAAGGCGGAGAAACTTTTCTTAGTCATGATGTCACCTTCATGGGTTTTTGTGAAGGAAATGAGATCCATGAAAGTCACATTTCATGATCATTGTTTGCATTCACATTTTGAGGGCACGCACTACAATGGTGTGTCACATTGCCCGCAACATCTATTCACTCTTTTGATCAATTGATCGGAGAGTTGGCATGTGTTTTCTACCGATACAATCGTAGATCACTAAACAAGAAAATTCTGAATTTGTGGAAAGCACCTAATGAATCCATTGAGCAATTTCACAGATGCTTTCGTAATCTTGCATTTCAAATTCCTAAAGATGAAATTGATATGAAATTTCTCGATGAAATATTTCGGTATCTTCTTCACATATCTAAAAATCCACAAGTGTTAGAATAATTCAAACCCATACTAGCATACCTCAGTGTTAGAGATGCCAAATCCGATACGGACAAGGTCACTGTCATAAGTGATTGTTCGTCCTCTTCTCATCAAGTAGATCTAGCTATGTAGTGCAAGGTGGGAGAAGGTGTGCACCCATATGTTGAACTGTCACATCCTCCCACTTCACCTCCTTTGGATATATATGCAGATTCAACTTGCAAGACTATTGGTTATCACGATGTCTCATTTTCTCAACCCCTATCCTCTCATTATGTTGATCCTCCAGATTGTACTGTGTTGTGTTCTCCCATTCCTGACTCCACATTTATTGTTCACCAAGATCATGTTGTCGACGGAGTTGGTGTTGAGCAGCCAACCTACATTGTCATTTATGATGAGTATGAGTGGGAATGTGAAGAAGAACCTGTGATGAAAGATGACCTCCTTCTGTCCGCACCTCATCTGCTATTTCCTGACATCTTTTGTGATTCTGCCATTTTTTTATTTTCCTTGTTAAAATTCATCATCGGATGTTTCTACTTTTGATCATTCACAGAACACACCGGATGTCAGTCTTTCATTACATTGTGGAGAGGACACATATTTCTTTGCAAATCCACTCAATATTTCATTTGTCATTTCTAGCAACTCAAAGAGTGAACATTCTTGTTTCTTATCAACCCCTCTGTATAATTCGTCAGATCATGAGGATGTCTATGAACATATCGAATTTTCTGGTCGCGATTGTCGTGAACCCTTCACTCCTTCATTCGATCACAATGTAGATTCATTCATTGTTTATTTTTCTAAGCCACCATTTTTTATGACCTACCTAAGGATGAAGTGGAAACCACTCAAGTTGTCGAGGCACTTCAGCCCACACTGATGGTTATGCCAGGTCCTCGTTTCCTTGAGGTCAGTACCATTTCTGATCAAAAAATTGCCGAAACACCGCAGGCTCCTCACACTCTCATGTTTACATTGAAGATCAATCTAGTTCAAAGATTTAGCATCCTCGACCTGAATCACATGATCCCATCGCTCATGCATTGGAGGAATCATACACAATGAGAACCCTCGCAAAACATAAGGTTTCTTTCTTTTTCATGTTTTCTCATTTTTCGCGGTCAAAAGAGTGTGTCTGCTTATCATCTACGCATAGTGTGTTGCATCAACATGATATTTCTAAAGAATGCTTATCTTGTGTTTTTACTTGCTTCTTTTCTGTGGACACTTTTAAACTCAGATTCAGTTGGTCTTCATTGTTTTATCTTTCTTGTTTGTTGGTTTACACATCTATTATTCTTGTTAACCAGACCTTCACCAACATGGGTCAACCAATGCGCTAGTGGCTACATTGGAAATATCACTTTACATGAATAGGACCTTGCACTAATTAGTTTAGGAGTAGGAGTAGGGTTTTATTTTGTTATTCTTTGTTGCATGTTTTTTTGCTTTCTTGTTTGTGTTTCTTTCTTGGTTTCTTACTTGGTTTGCTTTCTTTTACTTCTTCTCTTTTCTTGTTTATTTTCTTGTTATGCAACCATAGGTTTAGGTTCGCATGAAACCGTGTGTGGCTCTCGAGACAAGCAAGGTGAAGTACAAAAGGACTTGTACAACTATCAACACTTTCTATTGTCCTCTCCCTTTATGAAGATTTTTTTTTCTTCATTCGATGATACCCTGACGGAAAATATGTTCTATTCAAAGTGAGGCTTGGTGAAAACACAACGCTTGCACTTTCAACTAGTATCACCTACTCTTTGTTTTGTTGGGTTAACCTTTTTCAGCTCAACCAAGTAGAGTACAGTGAGGGGGAAAACCTTAACAATTATGTGAGAGGTATATATAACATACTTCTCTGAAGGGACAACCTCTTCTTCTATATATAAGTCTTGATCCCTCTTCCACCTCTGAAATAAATAAGTGTCTACGCACAATTCTGTGAAAATGAAAAAAATGAAAAAATAAAAATAAAAATAAAGGCAAAATAAGAGAAAGGCTTCCTGCGCAAAGATTTGATTCAAGTAACTCTGTTGGGGTACTGACCAGGCTCGCTAGCAGCGAAGTGATGCTTGTGTCCCTACGTGACTCCATTCAGGTACTGTCTATGTAGCAGAGCAACACCAGAGATGAAACTAAGACTTTGACATTTATATCATGTGTGCATCAATATACCCCTCATCCCCAATCGAAATAACTCAGTTGACTTGGCATCATATGTGTGTTGACCGATCAAGAGAATGGCAGGGACTATATCTTTAACTCAAGCTTAGTGTAGAAGCCATGATGATCAAAGAATCGAACAATACTTCCAGAGGAGATAGACTTGCTTACACGAAACAATGTCCATACAGAGAGCTAGACTTCTACCATTGTGTCACCAATTCTGAAGCGGCTACAACCACCCTCCAAAATTTTTCCTTCGTGTCATATTTAAGCCTCCCTTGCAATCTTAGCAGTCATCTTATATTGCTCGAGTACTTGTGTTTCCTTTGATTTTATCTTTTGCTTAATAGCTTGAGTTCACTTTATTGTTCCGTCAATTAACCACATGCTGATGCAACAGCTTGGTTCACATATGGCCTTGTGATGTCTGGGAAAATTGCGCAATCCTAGAGGGCAGCTGCCTTGCACTCAAGAATTATGCAAAGCATCCCAACTGTTTCCTTGCACTCATAAATTTCACAGAGCGGGAAGCTAACCTTACTCTATAACATTGTGTAGATCAGGCCAGCAGCCTTGCTCCCAGAAATTATGCAGAGCAGGCAGCCAGCCAGCCTTGCTCTAGAAAATTGTGCAGAGCAATCTAGCAGCCTTGCTCTGGAAAATTGCGCAAAACTTGTGAGACAGTCGGGGCCACTCAGCCCAGAAATAGCGCAAACGCTTTCCCTCAGTTGTTGTCCATTTCATGTGCTGATAGGTTGCCCGGTTCCCTCTAGAACAACACAATTCTTCCTTGCATGCATGACAACTTTTCCCGAAAAAGAAAAAAATCAATAAAATAAAAAACATCCCTAGATTTTAAGGTTCTATTTTTAGCACTGGAAGTTACATGCAAAGTCGATTTTAAAAACTTCCCGCCAAGTGTCACTTTTTCCTAGATTTGTGGCATGCACAACATAAACACTAAATCTAACAAATCTATTTAATGGACGCCCTAGAGCTAAATATTCACATTCGAACTTGGAGCTTTGACATTCTTGAGGCATCTAGGAACCTTCGACACAGTGGGCACAAAATTTCATAGTAAGTTTTTTTTTTCATGTCTTTTGCCACTTTTTTTGTCGCTTTTGATTTCTTGGCTTGTGTGAGTGTTGTTTTCCTTGTTTTAGTGAACGATCACTAGTGTTTCAATGTATTTTATCTTGTAGAAGTGTTTTTTCAAGTTTTCCATTACATTTCCTTAGTGTCGCATGCATGACCCTGTTTCTGCACTAGTAGTCGTTGTTGCAATGACTCTCTTCATGTGCTTCATTGTTTTTCTATTTGACTAATTTTTACACTTTCTTGGATTTCATGCATGTCTATTCACTCAGATATGCACCATGTCTTCGCACTCATTCAGTCCCTCTCGTTTTCGGGTTGCCCTTGCGCAGATCTGGGTTGCCTTGGCCTAGATCTTTCTTCTCCCAACATGCACTGCACATTCCTGGAAGTCAAGAATCTGTCTTGCCTCCAGGAATTGCGCAGAGGCTTCCCAACACTAGTTCCCAATTGTTCTCTACACAATCCTAGGAGACAGTGCCAAGTCTTGCCCACTGAGACTATGCAATGCGCAGTTCCATCCAACAACCCAGCTAGATTGAACTGTGCATTACATAGTTCCAGTCCACAGTTAACCTCTCTAAACTAAGCTCTGTGTAGTTCCAATCAGCTACAAGCCTCATTGGCAATTGGCAATGTGCAATGTGCAGTTCCAACTGACAGTCTCCCAGCCTCTCAGATTCAATGTTGCGCAATCTTGCCCAGTAGTCACCTAGTTGATGCATGATTGATTCCAAAGTTTCTTTTTGTTTTTAGGTGACATTGGCTTGTCATGAGTGTATTCTCTATCTCCATGTACAATAGGTGTTGAGAAGATTCCCAGTAGTACAGGCAACATGGCCTCTAAGAGAGCTAGATCAAAGGACACATTTGAAAGAAATATTGGAGATGTGGTTGAACAGGTGTCTATGATCTTGCCCATTTATGCAGACAAACACATGTTCATTGAGAAAGACATCAAGATCACATGGCAAGACATCAACATTATATTCGCAAGAAACTTTGAGGAGAATCTGGAGGACTGTCATGTCTATGTCAATATTCATAAGTTAGGATTGTACAAGATTGCGTGCAAGTATCCTACCTTTCCGTACACAGATGTGATCCACTGGATTATCTCACACACTGATCCTGAGATGATGATACTGAGCAGTGTCAGTGGAGTAGAGCTTGCTACCTTAAGGGCAGAAGATTATCAGCAGATGTATCAATTTCCGCATCCGATGAACAGGATGGATGCATCGTTCTACACTCCCAACAACAGCATGAACATAAGAGACATCTTGAAGCGTTGGGTAAGGGAGTATCAAAGTTTAGGATGACACCCAACCAGATATACAAGACAAGGACACTTAGGAAGGCTTACAAACTCTTGGTCGTCTTTGCATGTTGCTTGTATGGCCAAGAGAGTATAGAGACCTTCCCATAGAGTTGGGTTGTTATGTTGGATCAGCTAGCAAGTGAAGGAAATCTTTCAACTGGTCTGACTTGTTGGATCTTCAGCTGAAAGTGCATGTATCGAATTCCCGGAGTTTGCCCAAGGATCAACAAGCAAGATTCCTCATCTCTTCCTACCTGCTCGATGCAATTTCTGCCTGTCAATAGTTTCCTAGCATGGGTTGGGCATGGACACCTTCAGATAATTTTGTGAACGTATATTGCAAGTTTTTCTCAGTGCAACTACTGAAGAGTCATGGCTAGACTATATGAACACTTCATTTCCCCTCTGTAAATGATGATCTTTGAAAAATATATGCCTTGCATGTCCCAGACAGCAATGGAGGTGTTGTTGAACATTGCAGATTCATATGCCTCACCCAATTACACCTTCATTAAGATGTACAACATGAAGAAGGCTCTGCATTTGTTGTCAATGTTTTCCACAGACAAGCTGGTCATGCGGGAGGTTGCATACCACATCTTGACAGGGTTATCAATTGGATTGCACAGGAAGAAGAAGGCAGCATGACCTATCCTTCCTTTGTGGATTGGGTTGTACGTCGTCTAGAGTTTTAAAGAAGCAGATGTCGAGGTCAAGGACTTCAAGAATTTTAAGTTTGGCACTAAGAGTTTCAATCTGTACGATCTGCATGGCTTATGTGGGGACCACTATACAAGAGTGTACTATTCTTGGATCTTCAGGGCATGTCTTTGGCCACAGGAAGACCCTTGGATATATTGTTATAACTCCTTTAGGCTAATGAACTGGTCAACATGGCAGTAGAGTGGCTAGTAGCACTCAAGGTAGTAGCACCACAGGGAGCAGCAACAACAGCAGCAGTAAGAAGCAAACCTATAGAAGACAAAGGCAAGAGGAAGATTGTCGAAAGCAGAGGGGCAGAGCAAAGCTACAAGTTTAAGGAAGATTCACTCATTGATAGAGTAGCTTTGGAGATAGAAGCAAAGAGGTGACAACGCGATAGCAGAGAAGTGCAAAAAATAAGAGATAAGAAAAGATTAGAAGAGATGGAGAGGAAGTTGTAGGAAGTATTGCAGAAGCTCAAAGAAGAACAAGAGTTGTGTAGAAGATAGAAGGAAGCGCAGCAGGAATAGGAACAAGAGGAAGTGAAAAGCACACAGATAGTGCAAACTTCATCGATACAGATTGAAGAGTTAGATCCACTAGGAGAAAATGATGAAAAGGGTGAGAAGCTGTAGGAACAAGAACTTTCTCAACAAGATGAACCGATAATAGAATAGATGGACACGGAGATGGAACAGCTAGAACAGGATTAGAACACTGACCTCATGCCAAAAGTAACCCAAGTCACCACATAGGCTTCACCAGCTCCAGCAACAGAGAAATTCCCAAGTGAACAAGGGGATACTATTCTCCTTGAAGATGATCCAAGAATAGATGTGTACAACATATCCTTTGATGAGTCACAACACAGAGTTTTACAGTCACACAGAGCGCACATCCCGGATGAGCATGCATCACCTATGCATTTTGAAGAATGGGTGATTGTGTCATATGTGCAAATACATCCAACTTCCTTGACCAATGATACGAAGGCTTGTGCGGAAGCCACAAGATCAAGTGTGAAGTTCTTGATAGTAGAAAATGAGTGCATGGCTAAGGAATTACAAGCAGCGAGGCAAGGAGAGGAAGAATCAGCAGGATCCACCAAAGAAGAGATGAAGAAAGGGATACTTTCTAACGTTTCGGCTCTTGAGACAGTCATGTGGAGACTATATGACATGTTTGTCACCATGCATAAGGCAGTTTTCCATCTACATGGTCATCAGCTTCGTTGCACCAAGATAGCATGCACACTCACAAACATACATGTCGTGTTTGATCATATACAGATATGGACAATGAGATACAAGGGAGCCTCGCTTCACTTGCACAAGATGATGAAGCCGCTGTTAGAGTTGGACAAAGCACGTATCTAGAGTCTGATCCAGAACTATGAGGAATTTTCTCCGCTCATCACCAATCTTGAGGCTTCGTACACACAGTTGTTCAGGAGTTTGGATTTCATGGTGATAAAGTATGGCACCCCGTCAATTGGAACACTCACTGAAGCCAAAGAGAAGAACCAAGTCAGACTCGAGCTCGCTGCGTACTTTCATCAGCTTATGCACATGGCCACCAACACATATTTGTAGATCAGCGTAGAAAACATGCATAGATGTGTCGTTGATTTGGTCATGCTCAGGACTAAGTTGAGCTTGTTACAGGATGATTTGAACAGAGGTTACATATCAATATACTCATAAGCGATGGAGGCAAGAGTTTTTTTCCTAAAATATGTCTCAAATAGTACACAGATACCATTGCGCAATACCAAGCTTGGCATCAGTTCGTCACGAAGATCAAAGAGAAGAGGTTGATGAGTTGGTCTTTCCACAACCATCTGAGTCTTATTATTGTCTTATCTCGCTGACTCAACCCTATTTTGTCCCACATGTGTATATGTGGAAAATGTATTATTATTGTAAACATGATGTAAAGTGAAATTCCAAGTGTCATTAGTGGAATGCAAACATTCACATGTAATGTAAAGAGTTATATGTAATGAAGTTGAAGAGTCATGAGGGTAGTCCAAGAGTCACAAAGGGGAATGTCAAGGGTCACCCACCTTTGTTATAAATAGAACCTCATAACTCATATGCAGGGCTTTTGGGGAGCCAAGCTTTTGCTAGGCATTTCTTAGAAAGGGCTTGGAGAGTATTTTCACAAGCCTTAGCTTCTCCACAGTGCAGAGCGAGTACATCTCTTTGGAGGAGGAGGCCGTGTTGATTGTAATTTTCCACTATTGGGGCTAGTGGTTGTCATGGTTGTATGTATGGACGAAACTTTCACTTTATATAATATAACAAAGCCAACACGTTTTCATGCATATGTTTTTATTGTAGTTGGACTATTATGGTTGCTTTAGCAATGTATGTCATTTAACTTACACATTAATGTATGAACTACTTTGTATATGATTGTATTAATCTTGTTGGAATCATGTTGTTGGTTTAACCCATCACCGTGGATTGTGGACTATTCTGCTTCCAACCCGTGATGTCATTTTTCTTGTGTGTTCCTTTCAGGATGTGTACTATTACAACCTTCTAAGGTACGCACTTCCTTTCTCCCCTTCATGTGTTATAACCCCCATGCATCTCTCTTTACTCGCCACAAGGTCACATGCTTGCTTCCGACAAATATATATTGCTTACCTCTGCCTGTTATCATAGTCAAGGCACTATTGTACTACCCACTGCTAGGACTCCTACTCCAAATGGTCTGAGGTCCAGTTGGGACTTCTTACCAGGGAGATCCCCTGATATGTTGGCAGGTCCAGCATCGTCAACATAGTGGCAGCTGGTATATCATAGAGATATGGAAGATCTAGAAGGCTTAGCGTTATTCACAAATGTAGTTGTGAACAGTGACTTTCGTATGTAGTATGAAACAACTTGAAGACCTCAAGTAAAGTATTAATGAAAGGATGCATGGACTATTAGGAGGCAGATTGAAGGAGCCCTACTTCAAGGCAGATCCAAAATACCCTATGTGTAGACTTCTTAATGTTGAAAAGTGTAACTAGGTTCGGTCTTCATAATGACATGTAACTGTGATTTTATGTAAAGAGATTTAAAGAAGAAAAATAATATTATTGTAAT
The DNA here is from genome assembly GCA_031772625.1 of Pinus tabuliformis. Classification (NCBI taxonomy): domain Eukaryota; kingdom Viridiplantae; phylum Streptophyta; class Pinopsida; order Pinales; family Pinaceae; genus Pinus; species Pinus tabuliformis. The sequence continues at coordinate 991,599,705 of CM062812.1, read as the reverse complement.
GCTTGCATCATGGCTTTCATGAGCAGGAGATTTTATTTTTGAGTCAAGGCTCCCATTGAGACCCTTTAGGAATTTTGTCATCTAGTCATAAAAGAATAAAAGAGTCATTGTCATGTAATGAAGTCATGTTACACATTGTAAAGAGTTATTATTTTCTATGTAAAATTCATCCTCTGAGACCTTGTCACTAGCCCTCATAATGTCGGCCTACATCAAAGCAATGGATATAGAAGATTAATTCATCTTCCATCCAAGAGATCATGTCGGCCTATAGGTCATGAACATGCTTGTATATATACCCATACTTGGTCTCATTTGGAGACAATGAATTCAGTGAAGCAAGTCAAGAAGAAAGTGCAAGATACACTCCAAAAAAAGCCTCCATATCTACGCAGCAACGAGGAAAGATAGCAAAGGTCATCCATAAGTGTTTTTGGGTTGGTTTTTTCTCCTACATGTGAAGATAGAATAAATGAAGGTATCTGAAATAAGTTGAAGGAACTGTTGGGGCTAGGATCTCACTAAGAGAAGCTGAGTCAAGAAGTCTCTCTTAGAGACTATAAAGGAAGTGAAGACAAACGAGGTTTTATGTGGTGGTTTGGCAAGCCTACATGAAGAGACCGAGATTCTAAGGAAGTCGAGATCGAGGAGGGAAGAAGTTGATCACAAGAAGAGAAAGGAAGTCGAGAAGAAGAGCATCATTGAAGAAGAGGTTAGTGATAAGGATCTTGGGAGGATACTAGAGTCAAGGATCTTTGTCATAATCTTGGTATTCATCATTTGAAGATCTATAAAAATCATTTTTGATTGGGTTTTCCTCTCAAAGAGTGAGAGGTTTTGGCCCTGGATGACAAGCCCACATACTGTGTCTCTTGTCTTCTATTGTTTATTTGGTAAGTTCCTTGATGAAAATAACACATTAATAATATAACAAAGAGAAGATCATAATCCAATAAGTAACAGTATATCAAAAGAAATTATCAAGAAGAGAAATCCCCTAATCATCGATGCCTAGCTAGATTTCTCAACATGGTATAAGAGATTAGGTGTTGAAGTCAGGAAGAGGCATTCAAGCAAGAAGACACATGAGAATCAAGCTTCAAATAAGGATCAAAATTAAGTCAAAGAACACCAAGAAAGAGATCAATATCTTCATCATACCAAAACCCTAGAATCACTTCTGAGATCATCACTCATATATCACCAAAGGAGCGGAAGCTCTTCAAAGGCTAAGGAAGGCTAGATCAAAAGGCAACGTCATAAAGGGTAATCTTCTCTTTATTGAAGCAAGGATCTATTTTGGAAGAAATCATCCTAAAAAATGCATCCTTCCCTCGTCGAAGTAAGAACCTTCTTAAAAAGGATCATCTGAGAAGTATCAATTTCGTCATCATCATCAAGTTGAAGATTCTACCTTCACAAGTACCTTTTTCTTATAATATAATCTAGTAAAAATGACTTCATGTTTCAAGGAGAACCAAAAGCTGGTTGGGATATTACTTTTATGGAAAAGAAGGATAGACATAGTCCTCGAAGTAAATGAATTCATTGATCATGTCCATGGAAAGGTCTCCAAGCTATTCGAAGAACAAGCATTATCTGAATACATGGAAAGGGATCTAAAGGCTCAAAATGTTATTAAGGAATGTATCAAAGATCCTTTCATTCCCTATGTAGCCGAGTTGGAGACATCAAAATAAATATACAATGTATTGGTAGAACGTTTCTCTAAAAGTAATATAGAAAAGATCATATCACTTTGATCTGATCTATATAAATTGAAGGTATCAAAGGATGAAGGGATATCTTCATTCCTTTCAAAAGCACCTCAAATAAAAACTCAATCGCAAAATATAGGAGAGATGGTATATGATAAAGAAATGATCTCCATTATTCTAAATGCATTTACCGATGATCAAGGTAACCTCATATCTACTAAGGAAGAGGAAGATATCCCATTCATCAAATTATGGTCTCTATGCAAGGCAGAAGAAGGCAGGTTGAAGAAAGAAAGTGATAAAAGATCACATGAAAGGGATCAATTAGTGACAAAAGTAAAAGGGAAGTTTGGTAAAACTCAAAAGAAAAAGAAGGACATGGCTAAGGTTCAGTGCTATAGATGACAAGAATATGGGCACTATAGAAGAGATTATCCTAAAAGGAAAAATAACAAGAGGAATAAGGAAGAATCCCATATTACTGAAGAAGTAGAAGAGACTGAGACAAAGAAGCCTAAGAAGGAGGAAGTGAAATATCTCTAATATGACTGAAACAATCCCCTTCATTAGTAGGTACTATTGTAGATAGGAATCTTTGAAATGAGATAGGATGCATCATATTAGAGAATGGCATCATGATAGAATCATTATATGTATTATACGATGGATGTCTGGATCAAAACCTATGGAATTCAACTATGTAGGATATAGCTCTTGGAAACCTCATTGAAAACTCAAGTGATATTTATAGAAGTCATTTGGAAAAGGAGGTTATCATACATATGTCAAAAGGGAAACATCTATAGGGTAGGATATGCAAGATCCTCAAAATTCTTTGATGGAATATTTATTATAAGATTCTCTGACCAAAAAGAAAAGCAAGTGTTTCTTCAAGAATTCCAATCTTGTGGAATTCATAGAATGATGGTATGACAACATGACAATGAAGCAGATCAAGGGAATGAAGTTATTTCATTCAAAGGTAGTTGTTGTAGGAAGTTTGGATGATCCAAAAGAAAAATGAGGTATGATTTCTCACATTTTATTTTATAGAAGTCATGTCACATGGTTATATACAACATGGATCATTGCTCTTAATAAGAATGATCAAAGAAGAAATATCCTCCCTCAAAAGGATGCTAGAATGCATGAGTCACATATTTATTAGATGAAATCAACATAATATGTCCTCATATGGAAGTATGAGGTGTTTAATTACAACTAAGGAACTTTGAAGCTACTGGGAAAGAAATGTGTGAAGAAAGGAAGGAAGAGATGATAAATCTATGAAACCATGGTAAAGGAAGTCAACATATGAAATACCAAGAAGAGTTGACTAGGAAAATTCCCGGAAATATATGAAGACTCTAGTGGAAGTCTGGAAAAGATGTAGACCCTTGACAATCGACATATTTGGGACATATGTCAACATATATGCAAGATGTCAATGCCTACAGGAAGAGGTCATGATGAAAGACCATCACAAAGGTAATTATGATTTTAAGTACTCATTATTTATAAACGAGTATTTGGATGTGCTTAGGCAAAGCTACCGAAGAGAAGAACTATGAATGTCTTCCATGAAGGACCATGTAGAAGGATGCACGAACCTTCTAGAAAAGAAATCCTAATGAAGGTAGCATAACATGAAGTAATGCCAGATGAAGATTGATAGATCACTTTCCGATGAAAGGAATGTTGACATGACTGATGGATGAAAGTGATGGATGGTTTGTGCCCTATGAAGAAGTCCCAAAAGATGAATACTCCACAACAAAGAATAAATTTATTACATTGAAGAAAGGAGTTCTTCAAGCAGTTTGTTGTCCCATCATCTCCACCTAAGGAGCTGCTAAAGGTCCCTATTTTTAGAGGGAGCCTGGAAAGTTCCTTACTTGGAAGAAACTTGGAAATTCCTAAGCTAAGAGGGAGCTTAGGTACATTCCTTGTGTAGGAATGAGTAAATTCCTTTAATGGAATAAATATGTCCTCCATAATTCAGAGGGAGAGATAGACACATAATTACGGTCTTCACCTGGGAAGAAAGAATGAGAGGATTGGGTAATCATTTTGCATATGATACTCTTTGAGGATGAGATAAGGCATCTGAGAGAAGAGTAGTCATGGTGGACCGATATTCTTTGAGGGTTGGGGAGTCCAAGATAGAAATATTCCTCATGGAACACACTCTGAGTACCCGTGTGGGTATGTTCCGAGACAAACAATGATGAGAGTTTCTATAAATCATTGGTCTCACCAGCATTGAGCTCAGATCTTGTGGAGATATAGAGTTGTTAGTCAAGGCCTTGCTATGTAACAATGTTGGTTGATATGATGCTAAAAAAATGGGTTACCAATCTGATTCTTCTTATGAGAAATTCTTCAGATTGAGAATGACCAAGTACTATTATGAATACCTCCATAGTTAAGAGGGAGTGTTGAAAAGTGTAACTAGGTTCGGTCTTCATAATGACATGTAATTGTGATTTTATGTAAAGAGATGTAAAGAAGAAAAATAAAATTATTGTAATGCTTGCATCATGGGTTTCATGAGCAAGAGATTTTATTTTTAAGTCAAGGCTCCCATTGAGATCCTTTAGGAATTTTGTCATCTAGTCATAAAAGAATAAAAGAGTCAGTGACATGTAATGAAGTCATGTTACACATTGTAAAGAGTTATTCTTTTATATTTAAAATTCATCCTCCAAGACCTTGTCACTAGCCCTCATAATGTTGGCCTACATCAAAGAGATGGATCTAGAAGATGAATTTGGCTTCCCTCCAAGATATCATGTTGGCCTAGAGGTCATGAACATGCTTATATATATACCCATACTCAATCTCATTTGGAGACAATGAATTCAGTGAAGCAAGTTAAGAAGGAAGTGCGAGATACACTCTAGAAGAAGCCTCCATATCTACGCAGCAAAGAGGAAAGACAATGAAGGTCATTAAGAAGTGTTTTTGGGTTGGTTTGTTCTCCTACATGCGAATATAGCAAAACGGAAGGTATCGAGAAGAATTCAAAGGAACTGTTGGGGCTAGGATCTCGCTAAGAGAAGTCGATTCAAGAAGTCTCTCTTAGAGACTATAAAGGAAGTGAAGAAAAACGAGGTTTTCTATGGTGGATTGGAAAGCCTACAAGAAGAGACTGAGATTCTGAGGAAACCGAGATAAAGAAGGGAAGAAGCCGAACACAAGAAGAGAAAGGAAGTTGGGAAGAAGAGCATTGTTGAAAAAGAGGTTAGTGAAAAGGATCTTGTGGGGATGCTAAATTCAAGGGTCTTTGTCATAGTCTTAGTATTCGCCAATTGAAGATATATAAGAAGAATTTATGATTGGGTTTTCATCTGAAAGAGTGAGAGGTTTTGGCCCTAGTTGACAAGCCTACATACTGTGTCTCTTGTCTTCTATTGTTTATTTGGTAATTGTCTTGATGAAAATAACACATTAATAATATAATGAAGAGAAGATCATAAACGAAGAAGTAAAGGTATATCCCAAGAAATTATCAAGAAGAGAGTAGAAATTATGATTGTAGATTAACCTGATAACGCAATATAACTAAAGCAAAATACTTCAATCTACTTCTACAATCAAAATTACGGAACCTTAATAGATTTGAGCAAGATCAAGCAGAACACATATAACCAGAAGCAGAATCAATGCATGTGAAACACAGAAGAATACTCTGGGGAAAGCCTCAACTAAAAACCCCGCTATCTATATTATCATACAAGTGGAAATATCTCAGGATTACACACAACTTTAGCTCTCACAGCTAGCCAACTCTCAATACAATCCTCACTGATGCTCATAGACAAAATAGACTACTCATATGCCTTCTCCTCTGCCCTCCAAGCTCCTATTTCCTTGTGTTGTTTTTCCTGGGTGATCCAGCTGTTACCAAGTGTAACATTGATCACTCACACTGATCTTACACCTTGTAAAACTACGCAAATCTCAAGGAAATGAATTCCTTCTGCATGCAAGAGTTTTCCTTATAGGAAAATTCTAGCAACTGATAGTACACTATCCCTGTCTTTAATCTCAACTAGGTCTTTCATTCTCTGAATAGACATGCATGAGTTATTTATGAGAGAAATTTCAGTTATCTGGAGTACACTAGTTTGATGCATGCATGCATTAACTGACTGAACTCACAATTAGTTCCTCAAATTGTTTGGAACTAATTTAACTGGGCATAACTCAGTTAATTGAGCTAACTAATTACAACTCAACTATAACTCATCCTTATCTCCTTAATTAAGGGATAATCTCCTTAATTTAAGGGATAATGATTGCATGACTTCACAAAGACTTCTAGCTTGAATTTCTCCAACTAATTAATCCAAGATGAATTAATTAATTATTTTTCAAGCAGATGGTGAGACTAAATTCGAATTTTAATTCAAGGACAAATTAAAATTGGAATATTCTTGTTGCCACATTTCAACAAAGAGAAATCCCCTAATCATCGATGCCCTAGATTTCTCAACACTTAATAGAACTCAAAGGTTGCTAGTGGGTAGATTAGTGAGCCAATGTTTAGTGACACAAAAAGGAGTTGTGATCATTGATATTGGTAGATTGAGGAGAATCGATATTTCCCACGAGGGAATCGAGACCCAAAGGGAGTCTAGTTTTGAGACTCTGGATCTGGGGAGATCATACTCATTATTGCAATAGTTGCAGCAGCAATGTGGAAGTAACAAAAAAGCAGTAGCGGCAGTATGAGTAGATCATATTTTTCCATGCATGCAGTTACACCTCCAGGAGTCAGGTGGGGCGATGTAGATCCCTAGCCCTAGAATTGTAGAAATTTGCACAAGGTCCATTAAGGTGTCCTTCTAATGGATCATTACTTTGCTACAACAACCCACATTATTTAGTAGTATAAGGATCAGTGTCAGTTGGTTAATTCATATGTTGAGGAGTGCAAATTAGTGTTAACAATAGAGTAGGAGGCTTAGTAGTAGAGTCAGTAGTAGCACAGTTTTCCCACTAGACAGTTGCATACACAGTTGATTCATTGTTTTTTTATGCTTCTCAGTTGCAGTTGTTGTAGTAGCAACAAAAATAGTGAGAGTTTGTGTTACATTAAATTCCACATGTGCTAGATAGGGGTGGTTGATAATCCCTTTCTTACTAAGAGGAAGTGTTGAAAAATGCAGCAAGAAAGTCTCGATTTGATTTTGCCTTGATCAAATTGAGAAAATTTGAATGTCCACATCAACAAACAACTTGGATGCAGTTAACTAAGCTGACATGGATCTTGTCACTTAGTTAGCTCATTTAATTTGATTTAAAGGAGATAGATTTAAGTTAAGCATGTGTGATTACTAATTTGTATCAATCAAGGTCAGTTATTTGAAGTCTTTTTCAGTCAAACTAGTTCTAACTATTGGAGGAGCTAGTGGAAGGTCAGTTGCATAGTGGGACAGTAGTCTAACTTAGTGATCATCTAGTTAATTGATCAATCAGCCCAAAATAGCTAGTGCACATAGATAATTCGAGTTCCCCGGATGTGGTGGAGATTCCAAGGCAGTGTAGCAACAATTGTGAACTAGTTTGAGTGTATAGGTGTTGCATGCAGTCATATGATCAACCTTGGGAATTGCACAAGAATTTTGGAGAAATTTTCTAAATAATAGGGGCCTAATTTCCTCAGGAATTACGCAAGTAAATAGGAACGAGTGCAGGCAGCAGTGCGAGTACAGGTAGCAGCGTGAGTACAAGTAGTAGCACGAGTACAAGCAGCAGCACGAGTACAAGAAGTTGCACGAGTATAAGCAGAGAGATAGGTTATTCACTTGCAAGTTGTGCTCAGCTCGAGCAAGCAATTGTAATACATCTCTAGTCATCATATTATGTAAGCAGACATAAGGGGTTTTTCGTAGATTTCTCTCCCCTGGAAAAAATATTGTGTGCATGTGTGTTATTTATCTTTGCATGTTTTTGATTGATGTTCTAAATTGTAAATTTAATTCCGCATAACAGTAGAGTAGGATTGTGTCTCGTGATTCAGATTAAAATTTCATGAACAATTACAATTCTACGCCATAATTTCTACAACAATTGGATCCTTCTTGAAGAATATCTGAGATGGAGGAAAAGATGGCTAGTGCAAGAAGAGAAAAGCTAGTGTTGGAAAAGGAAAGAGGCACCTGATGAAAAGTTGACAAAATGCTCTAGTTTCTAATGTCAAACAAGAAGGTGAAATGGTATCTAAACATTATAAGGTATGTATAGTACATTGTTTTAGCTACAATATTTGATGGCAAGGTAAGCCCTAAGGTATGATAGGAATATCACGTTCATGATTGACTCATGCGTATGAAAGTAAGTATTATCTCTAGTACATATGATATATTGGTGTACTTGATGTTTGGCAAGTATTTTACATTTTAGTCATGATGGATTTCCTTAAGCATGCTAGATATATATTTTTTTATATATGGTGACTTAATACTATTGTTAATGCTTGTGATAAGCATGATAACCTTGATGATAAAAGTGTAACAATAAGATTGATATTCAAGATCTTCTTGTTGACCTTGGTTAGGTTTTGATAAGCTTAGTAATTATGACATATGGTAAAATTGGATGCCGTGTCTTGATGGTTGGATAATATAATAAAGAATTGATGTAGTGATTATGATCCTTGAAGTATGATGATACACTTGTCAGTTGCCATAATTATATGACACTAACCCTTGATGAAAGTTTGATGTCATATTCATATGTGATGATAAAGTAGTTGATGCTAACATGTTATGACCATGATGAATATATGTTTTAGAACCTGATATAGTTTGATTTCATGACCTAACAGTTTTGTTGATGCATGAAAGAATTATGATAAACAGGTTGATGTCTTGATTAATATTGATAGAAGTGGCTTATCATTAAGAGGGAAAAACTCTCCACAAGATACCTACACCGATTATCAGTTGCATTAAATGTATAGAAGATAATTTATTGTTGAAGTAAGATTTTTGGACATAAATAGACAAATATTTGATGTTGTTGGTCTGCATCAATTTCTGGTCTGAGAAGAGAAGGTTTCTTCTAGTCTGAGCCCAAAGTGCATGGAAGAAGGCTTGAGAGTGTGGTTATAATCCTAGCAAGTGCACGAAAGAAGGCTTATGGGTGTGGTTGTACCTGTAGGACACAAAAACTAAATCCCTATGCATAAAAATTGGAGCACACCAAGAGTATGATAGTCCTACAGATATGGAGCAGACAATAGAAAGTCCTGTGAGCAGAGAAGTTTGAATGTTTGACTCATTATAGAGAATGTGAATGTGTTAACTAAAATTGTGTTTGCAAGGGACCGGAATATGCATATCAGTATGTTATTTTTTATTTGATCATTGAAGCTAGTATATGATAGTAATTGATAATAGTTGCAAGGGTTTGAAAAGATTTGGCTTATTGGTTTAATATAGATGAGAAGTATTGGAGTTTTGACATGATTCTTGATAGTTCATAGATATGTTTTGGCTTATGGATTGATTGAATTCATAGTGATAATAAAGTAGGGTTTTGATTTGATAACTGATGATTTTCCTTGATGGCAGTCTTATGTGAGCATAACAAAATTCAATAACAAATATTGGTATTCAGTATTGATTATGTATTGGAATCATTGGCTTTGGTACATTGGTTGCAGTATATACAGTTGTGATTCAATATGCAATGATATCACAAATGAATGCATGAAACTTATATGACTTATCCTTGATGTATAATGACAAAAATAATTCTTATGCACATGACCTGATGGATTTTGATATTGATCGCTAACAATTTGTTCACATGACAATAGATGAAGTCATAACTTGATATTTGGAAGTGATCTCTACTTGACACCTCGTCTGAAAGAGTTTTTCATAATGATATTGTTAGAAACTTTAACGGTTTTGATATTAGTTTTGATTTAGCATCTAAGGCTTGATAAGTTGATTTGGTTGAATTGATTGCACAGTGTTGATTTGTGTGAGGATGAGTATATTGGTTTGATCAATATAATGTTTGTAGATAGCATTTTATGGTTTGAAGAAAGATTCTTGAGCCTGGTATGTCTACATTGACAATTACCTGGTGAAGCTAGGAAGATGTGATAATCCAACCCTTTACTTCTAAATTGGTCCAAGATATGACTTTGATTTTGGTTTTATATGTTAATTGTCTATTCTTGACAGGTAATGAGCCTCTGATGATCAAAGTAAGAGGGAGTTGGCCTCTGAAGTTCGAAATGAAGAATCATGGCATGATGAATTACTTTTTGAAGTTTGGAAAAGAAAATATATATCATGAAGCTATTGAAGAGTTTTTGGAAAGTGGAAATGAAAATCCTTGGACACTTTGATTGAATTTCAAGAAGTTATGAAGAGATATTGTTGAACTTGACTTGGAAACTGATAATTGATTGAAGCATTAATGTTCTGTGTGAACATCCGTGTGTGTGTGTGTTTGTATATATATGAGTGAGTTCATGATTGAGCCACTTCTTGGGTTGTAGCCAAGCACACTTCGAGATATTTTCATGGAACGATCAATTTTTCGGTCTGAGATATGTGGTTGCAAATGTGTATTCCTATTGTTTGGGATCATTATTGATGAGATGAACACATTTGGGTGCTACCTTAGTATGAGATATGCCACAATACTTTGGATGAAAATTATATAGCTTTACGCATGGTCGAGGTTGATTACGATGTTGCAAGCATAGATAGTTGTTAGGTAGGTTGAATAAAATTTTTGGAAAGCTATTTTAAATGGGTTGTAGATGTGACAGTGACACATTGCAATAATAAACAGCAGGATCTGATTGGTAGAGAATCTCGTATATAGTTGGGACTAATATATCTTCATATATTGAGACGGTGTTATTGTACAAAATAATCTTAAGCTTGTGGTTTTCGCCTCCGTGAGAGGGATGATGAATAAGATATCCTTTTGTGATATATATTTGTTCTAATATAATATTTGATTTGATGTCCTGCATGAACATGATACTACTATTATTGAGACATTATGATTTAACTTGTCGGTGAGTTGTTTAAGTCGATACCATATATGAGCACAATAATATGTTTATGATCTATAGAGGGCATGACTGATCAAGAACACTGAGCTAGATCTTCTCCTGTGTCTGAGTTCTCAGGGTGAGGAATTAAGATGGAGGGCTCCTAGGTTTGAGGGATCTATGGACAATAGGGTGTTACCCACATGGTCAAAGATGTTTCTACCCTATATTGGTCTATGCAGAGTATACACTAGTTGGAATCATACCCACAAGCTCGAATAGTTGGGAATATTACTCCCCATCTGGAAAGCAATTTGAAAGAGTGCTTGGAAGTGTACAACCTAAGTTGATTATGATGCATGTGTTCTACCACATGACTTGTGAGGGTCATTATGGGGAAGATCATTGTACAATAGGATGGATGAGATATTGTTGATCAACATAGGCTAGAAGATGTTAGTTCCCCTATGTTATGGCTCCTATTGGTCGACATAGGGTGGAAGATGTTTTCTCCCCTATGAGATGACTTGGGGTGAAAATGTCCCATATGACCTTCCTCATTTTCATTGGATTCCAGGTTGAGACTAAGCTTCTTGATGTGGTTTCAGGTTGCGATGTGCTCCCTGATGTTGTTCTGGATTGAGATAATCTCTCTAATGTTGTTGATGTGACTTGAGGGTGGTAGAATAAGCTCCCCTCCAATGTCAAAATCTTCTCCTTTTAGATTTGGGAGTGTTTAGCATATGTGCAGAGCAAATCAAGAGATAAGCAGGAATACGCAAAGATGAAAAATGATGAACAATGATGATATTTGATGGTGAGATACTTAAGATAGGACATGATTTGATGACATGATACTTGCGATGATTAAGTAATGCAATGGAATAAGAGAGAGTGTTAATTTGGTAGCTCAGTGACAAATTCCAATCATGGGACTAGATTCCTCTTTTTGAGAGGACCAATTTTGACTATTGAAATGCTCGATTTAGAAAATGGAAAGTGTATTCTTTAGGAAAATCCCACATGTGCACAAAAAAGATAGGTCGAACCAAAAGAGAAGTTGGACACCCATGGATGGCTATATAAACAAGTCAAGTGACCCTCATTTGGACATCATCATCACGATCATTCTTCTTTCTTTGGGTTTGGCTCGCACAGATCTAAGTCTGTTTCGCAAAGATTGGTTCATATAGGTCTGAGATTGCAAGATCTGAAGCTCGCACATGTTTAGGGTTTTGGTTTTCATTTGCAAGCATACTTCAGGAAAATTTTTATCACAAGTGCAGGCACGCAGGCTTATATGTATGGTTGGAGAGATTCAGTCGTATGCACATCACTCTCTGTGTGTACTTGGAACCTAGGGTTTGATTTTTACAGTTAACCACAGATTTCATCAGTTGACCACAGAGTTCGGCAGTTAACCGAAGACAGTGACAGTTGACCACAGGCTTCTAAATCAAGGTTTTGATTATTAGCATTGTTGGGTTCATCTCATGGATGTTGTTTAGTTGATTTTGCTGGATAGGATTATGGTTGAAGATATGGATCATTGTACTCCCTTTTGTTGAATCATTCAATGACAATCTAATAAGAAGAAGAATTTGAAAGGGTTTTCCCGTAGTAGGTTTTTCCCTAGTGTCCGACCAATCCTGGTGCCTCTATGTGTGAATGATTTTCTTCTATTTTTCCTTTTTGTTCCACTGCATTGATGATGATATTGTTATTTCTATATAATTGCATATGTTGTTGAATAATGTGGTAAATATGAATAATGTTATGATTTGTGGGTGAATTCAATATGTAAATGACGAAATGCAATTATCTAAAGAAAAGCACAATATAGCCCTAAGAAAATTTAACATCATTTGGTATCAAATTGGTGTTAAAAAGCATCAAAATTGTGTCTTATTGTGTCACAAATATCCTGTGTCCGAGCAAATTGTGTCAAACTTGTATTGTATTAGTGTAATGATCAAAATGTTTTAGGATGAAAATTGCACCATAATTATTATTAATAATTTCATTATTTTTATTAACTATTATTATTAATTTTCTTTCTATCTATGAAAATATATTTATATTTGATATTTCAAGCATGAAATCACAATATACATTTGAAAGTCACCTTAAAAGGATCACATAAGGATATATAGTCTTTAACTTGTCTTGTACTAGTAAACTCTCTTTTTATTATAATTATATGCTTCTTTAGATCTTATATAGCATCTTTTAAAAACATATTTGAACCCAAAAACCGTACAAATCTAAGGCTTTAAACAAAGATAGTGATCTTACAAAAATCATAATTAAAACTTCATACATTTCTTGCACAAAAATGGATATTTCAAAATTTGAGATTTGTGTTTCTCTAGTAAATTCTTGTTTAGATAGGAACCCCTTATGTAATGATAAGGTATTTTGGATATTTGATTTAACCTTTTTTGTTGAATTATTTATAAGTATCAATAAATGAGAGAATATTGAAACTACTTTTCACCTTCTATATTTGATTCATAATTGGATCTAACATCATATTATTTCTACAATTCAATCCATAAACACTTTGGAACTTTCAAATTCTTACAAGTCTTTTCAAAATTATTCCACTACTATTTTTTAAAGAATTCATAATTTATGGAACTCAAACAATTATTTGTTCCTACGAAAATAATATTTCATTTATTGATTATTATTCTTTTACTTTTGCAGATTATTTGTCTTCCAGAAATTAATTCATGGCAAATACTGAATAAGAATACAATTGCAATTTCACCAAAAAACTAATCACAAGAACTGAGAAAACAAAATAGAGATAAAATTTGGACACTCATATTTTTTGACAAAACAATCCCTGGAAAAAACTCGAAGGGAAAGTAGTTCTATAGATGAGGATTTATATTATTTATTTAGCAAATTGAGAATTACATAAATTGCTTGCCTAACACTGGCAAAGCTCCAGAAAATTAATTTCTTTACTTTTGTAAGTTGATTTGACCTCCTAGAGACAATTCAACCCCTCTTTGTGACCCTGAATCAATCCAATTGATGTGAATCCAGAAAATAACTCGGCCTCTCTGGAAACTCGCACTTTCTGGGAAAATAACTTGGTATCCAGTCCACTAGAATTTCGAACTTCACTTGCAAACCCAGCTTCTCCTATGCAAATTGATCATACTGGAAAATTCGCACTTGCTCTGGAAACTTGACCTCACTGAATCAATTTACACTAGCTAGAGAAACTCGGCCTCTGGAAATAAATCGATCTCCCTCTGTCACTGAGAATCTAGAAATCGCTGTGAAGAATCCCTCTCCAGCAAAATGATCTCAACCATTATTGATCCCTACTATTGGTGTCTCCTATGCTATCAATGTGCCCTTGCTATCATTGCAAATTTTCTTATTCAAATTATATAAAAAGGCCCCATTGATCTCCTCTTATAATCTCTCATTTGTGAAACAACAACCACGATCTAACTCCAATTAATGGCTAATATCATCTTGACTTCTAAAAATCACTTTTTTAGAAGTTTCTAGGGAAAAGTCGATGTCTCAATTAGTCCACCGATTAATTAACCCATTTCCCTATGTTAGACTTTGGAAAATAATTAAAACTTGTTAATTAAATCTAATTAGGACATTTCACTTAGAAACATTTTCTAGGTCTGGGAGATAATTAATGCTCTTGTGTTTCTAGCCTCATAGACACCATTTTAGACTAGAGCACATATCTTAGCTACAAAAACTAGCATTTCCTTATGCAACAACATGTTTCAAAGTTTAGTAAAATGTGTAGAATTGAAGAAGAGGTAGAAATGAAGAAATAGATAAATATTATCCTATACATATATGGGGTTCTTTGACATGCTCCATCAAAGAAGCCTTGGGCTTTTTCATAAATAGTATTTGGTTGTTCTAAAATTATTGAAGTATTTTCTTTTAGGGATTTCTAATGCCCCTTTTTAAAAAATCCTAATTTTATGAGCTACTTGCAACACAGTTATTGAATTTGGAAGAATCATGCATTTTCCTTTTTTTAAGGTCACATTTAGTAATTGTTTTTACCACTATTTGGAAAAATGGTGCTACCAATAGCACCTCTTCTTTCAAGCTTAAAATTGTTAGCTTTTGCAACCATGGCATTGACAATTTTGTAATGTTGTCAAAAAAAATTATTAAAATCAACCTTTGAATAGAAAAGTGGTGCTAACAATAGCACCATATTTCTTTGAAATTAAAATTACAACTACTTTGATGCAATAGCACCCCATTCTCTCTCTTTACTTAAAATTACAATTTTTTTTAAATATGGCTTTAAAAAACAATATTCTTCCAACCAAAATCATAAAAGTAGTCAAGGCATTACTAATAGAACTCGCTAATTTTTTATGCCTAAAATTACCATCTTTGAAGCAATGTCCCAAAATCCCACTATTGTGGTAGAAGAAATCATAAAAAATTAGAAAAACATTGCAAAAATAGAAAATTAGATAAAAAGAAAAGGAAGGGGAAGGGGGAGCTTATTTATTTATTAATAAAAAGACACGGTTTTTATTATCTTGGGGTTCCTTTTTTTTCTTATTTTAATGTTTTTTCACTTGTATTTTATATTTTTATTTTCCTTGTTATTCAATATTTTTCACTTTTTTATGATTTTGTCCACAACCTTACTGCATTTTGAGGTTATAGTTTCAAAAAAGTTGTAATTTTCTGCTAAAAAACGAGGGTGTTATTGATATCATTATTTTTAATACAAGGGTTGATCTTAATATGTTTGTTGCAAGGATATTAGCATTCAAGATCATGATTTTAAAAAAAATGTAATTAGGCATGAAAGAGGTGTTTCGTTAGGACCCACTTTTTAATTTAAAGGTTGATTTTGACATTAAGTCTGTAATTTCAAAGTTATTGCAATTTGAATCTTGAACAAAAGTTATTGATAATGTGAGATTTTTATTCGAGGGTTGATTTTAAGATTTTTGTTTGCAATATTATGAGATCAATAATGCCATGGCTGCAAAATGTAGTAATTTAACCTTGAAAACTTTTCGATGTGGGGGTTGATTTCAATGTTTTTCACCCAAATTACAGGTTTTTAACACTATAATTCTATATTTGAGATCATATTTCTCACCAAGTTGATAATTATAGCTTGTGCTAGAGTTAATTAATACTTTCTTGCAATTCTTTGATAAATAGATTCTCAAAATAACAAATGCAGGCAAGATTTTTATTCCTTTTTAGATTTATCAAATATCCATGAAAAATCATAATCTGTAACAACCCAAAATCAAACATACAACTAATTACCTCAATTTATGCAATTAATAATCAACATAAAAACTATTCAACTAATTAGCATAGCATTTCAAAACAATTAGCAGAGAAGAATTACATGTAGCGACGATATACCTTACTGGTGATTTCAAAGTTGTAATGCTACCCAAATCCTATTGACCGCAACATATTTTTGGGGACGACTTTTCACCCAACCGTAGGCTCAGTTGCACATGTATAAAATATGTGATAGGTTAACCCGATAATGCAATATAAATCAAAGCAGAATACCATAACCTACTTCTACTATCAATTTGCGGAAGCTTCAAAATCAAGCTGAATAATATAACTAGAAGAAGAAGAATCAATGGCACAATACACATGAAAATACTTTAGGGAAAGCCTCAGCTAAAAACCCCACACTATTGTATTATCATACATGGTGGAAATACATAGGAATTATACATATCCTTAGCTCTCACAGCTAGCCAGCTCTCAATACAATCCTCACAGATGCTCACAGGAAATCTTGGCTTCTCTCCAGCCTTCCTCTCTGCCCTCCAAGCTCTTATTTCTTGCGTTGTTCCTTGTAGATGATTTTCATATTACCAACTAGAAAACCAAGCCTTCAAAACTACGCAATCCTCAAGGCTGAATCCTTGACTGCATGCATGATTTTTCTCCATGAGAAAACACATGCAATTGATAGTACATTGTCCTTGAACATTAATCTCAACTAGGCCTTTCTCAGAATAGACATGCATGAGTTTCTGATGAGGGAATCTTTAGTTAACTGGAGTAGCACTAGTTGAGTGCATTAATGCGTCAACTAACTATTAACTCACTATTAGTTCCTCAAATAGTTTGGAACTAATTTAACTAGACTTAACTCAATAAACTAAGTTAACTAATTACAACTCAAATATAACTTAATCTTATCTCCTTAATTTAAGGGAGAACTCTTGCATGACTTCAGAAAGACTTCTAACTTGAATTTCTCCAACTAATTAATTTAAAATAAATTAATTAATTATTCCCAAATAGTTGTTAAGACTAAATTCGATTTTAATTCACAATTTAATTCAAGGAAAAATTAAATTGGAATATTATTGTTGCCATATTTCAAAACTCCCTCTCAACAAGAAAGGGATTATCTGCCACGCCGATTCTGTCACTATGGAACTCGAATTTACACTTTGACAATGCCTCTATCAAAATGTCAGCATCTTGCTCCTCTGTCGAAATATACTGCAGCAACATGATAAGTGAAAAGCCACAGACAACAAATCTTGCCTTATTCTTCTCCACACTACCATCACCAGCTTGCTTTACCTTGTAAAGCCAACGGGAACTCGAAACCACGTCCCAAACATTATTACAAACTATGGAGTCATACTCCTCCACCATAGCATCAACCCAAATCAGTTGTTGCACTTCTTCCTCAAAGGAAGATGGCTCAGTCTCAACACATTCCCCAGCAAGGGCCATGTATCCAGTGTACCTCTCAGGTGACCTCCTCTGTCTGCGCTGAGAAGATGGTACTCCCACATTCTCTCTCGCATCCTCCAACAATTTTTCATCTTCTCTTGTGTGCTTCCGTCCATCTCTGGAAGACTATGCTTGAGTGGATGTCTCCACTCCTTGAACCTCTACATGTGGCTGCTCCACATCAGTCTGAGGCTCCTCCTCCGACTGGTAGGCAAGTACACCTGATAGTTGTGAGGTGTATCAATGTACCCCATAAATATCCTCAACTTTGTTGTCGACTCAAGCTTCTTCCGTGCATCCTTTGTCACATGGGAATATACAGATGAGCCAAAGATCCTGAATTGACCCACATTTGGTCTCTTACCGGAGAAAGCTTCCTCTGGTGTCTTCATCCCAAGTATGTGATGCGGGCTTCTATTAGGCAAATATACCACTATGTTGCATGCCTCAGCCCACAAGTGAAGTGGTACGCCTTGGTCATGTAGCATTTCCCGTGCTGCCCCTACAATAGTTTTGTTCTTCCTCTCGGCCACCCCATTCTGCTATGGGTTATGAGGTGTCGTCAAATCTCGTTTAATTCCTTCCACTGCACATAAGTCCTTAAACTCTTGAGAGACATATTCTCCACTATTGTCACTTCTCAAGGCCTTGATATTCTTCCCTGACTCTTGCTCGACCAAAGCTTTGAACTCACAAAACTTTTTGAAATTTTGGTCCTTCTTCTGCATGAAATAAATCAAGAATTTATGAGAATATTCATCAATGAAAATCACACTATACCTTTGCTTCATTGTGGATGCCATCGAGAATGGTCCACACAAATCAGTATGAACTTGCTCTAAGATAGCCTTTGCTCGACTGTCTTGATCATGAGATGAAGACTTGATGTACTTTCCCAAGGTACAACCTTTGCATGTGTCAACTTGCTCAAGTTTACCTTTGGGAAGTCTTGTAGATATATGTTGCATTATCTTCAAAGCCCCATGATGCAAATGGACCAACCGCCTGTGCCACAACTCGCCAATGTCTTGGCTTTGTACCAATTCTGCTTTCGTACTCAATGTTGCACAATCATCTACCTCTAGTTTATAGATATTATTCACCCGAATCCATATCCTCTTGGTCTAACCCATGGCTATGTGTCTTAGGAATGCCTTTCCTTTACTAAAGACAACATCGTAGCCTTTGTCCTCCAACATCGCGACCGATACCAAGTTCTTCTTCAGTCTAGGCATATATATCACATCTTTCAAGGTGAGAGGAGCTCCATGCTCCCTCTAAAAAGCAACCATGCCCACTCCTGAAACACTATACCTTTCGTCGTCACCCATCTCTATGTGCATCTTGAGGTCTTTCTCCTCCAAGGCACTGAATAAATTTTTATCACCGGTCATGTGGAATGAGGCTCCATTGTCAAGATACCAGACACAACCAATCATCGATGACACCATGCACGCAATGAGGGTAAATTCCATTTCGAACTAAGAGGCTAATACCTCACCTTCCGATCCTTCTGAGGATCTCTTCTTGGACTTCTTCGATGGGCAATTATTCACATAATGTCCCATATTGTGACAATTAAAGCATCTCACATTAGACATGTCACTCTTCTTCCCTCCATGAGAAGAATTCGGTTTGAAATGGGAAGCCTTCCCCTTCCCTTTCCTTGCCTTACTTGCTAAGGCCATATTTTTTTCATCATCATTCTTAGATGAAGAACCATCTCGTGTGCTCCTCCTGATCTCCTCCTGCATAATATCTGACCACAGTCGTTCCCAATCCGACAGTTTCTCCCTTCCATTCAAAGAGTCCTGATAGCTATTCCAACTCTTTGGAAGGCCAAGGAGAGCGAGGCTCACCATATCATCATCGGCATTAGTTATTCCCACACTGCCAAGCTCATCTCTGCAGGTGGTGAGCTTGTTCAGATATGTGGAAATAGTATCGCCCTTCTCCATCTTGATTCTTCGAAGTGTTGAAATATGGAAACAAGAATATTCCAGTTTAATTTGTCCTTGAATTAAATTGTGAATTAAAATTGAATTTAGTCTTAATAGTTACTTGGAAATAATTAATTAATTTATTTTAAATTAATTAATTGGAGAAATTCAAGTTAGAAGTCTTTTTGAAGTCATGCAAGAGTTATCCCTTAAATTAAGGAGATAAGATTGAGTTATATTTGAGTTGTAATTAGTTAACTCAGTTTATTGAGTTAAGTCCCGTTAAATTAGTTCCAAACTGTTTGAGGAACTAATAGTGAGTTAACAGTCAATTGATGCATTAATGCACTCAACTAGTGCTACTCCAGTTAACTGAAGATTCCCTCATCAGAAACTCATGCATGTCTATTCTGAGAAATACCCAGTTGAGATTAATGTTCAATGACATTGTACTATCAGTTGCATGTGTTTTCTCATGGAGAAAACTCATGCAAGCAGTCAAGGATTCATCCTTGAGGATTGCGCAGTTTTGAAGGATGGTTTTTCCACTTGGTAATAGGCTAATCATCCACAAGGAACAGCGCATGGAAATAGGAGCTTGGAGGGCAGAGAGGAAGGCTGGAGAGAAGCCAAGATTGCCTATAAGCATCTGTGAGGATTGTACTAAGAGTTGGCTAGCTGTGAGAGCTAAGGCTTTGTGTAATGCCTTGTATTTCCACCATGTATGATAATACAATAGTGTGGGGTTTTTAGCTAAGGCTTTCCCCAAAGTATTTTCATGTGTATTGTGCCATTGATTCTTCTTCTTCTGGTTATATTGTTCAGCTCAATCTTTAAGCTTCCGCAAATTGATAGTAGAAGTAGGTTATAGTATTCTGCTTTGATTTATATTGCATTATCTGGTTAACCTATCACAAATTTTCTACATGGTATTGGAGCTCTGAACAGTATACTAAGAAGAGAATTCGAAGTTTGAAGTTCAGGCTTGCAGGTGCAAATCGAATTCATATCATACTTCAAGGTTGGCTAATGGTGTTCTATGGCTTGAGACTCGAGTATGCCTTGGAAGGTAGCTCGAATTACATAGCATGGAAAGATAGAATGGAGGCTATATTAGAAGACAATGGCTTGAAGGAATTCATTGATCAAGAAATCCCAAAGCCAGCTTCAACTAATGCACAAGAGTTGGCTGAGTGGAAGAAGTGTGTGGCGAAGGCGAGATGGATCATCCTTGAGGGAGTTCGAGACCATATTGTCTCGAGTCTCCATGGGAAGGATACTCCATTTTCAATGTGGAAGGCATTGAAGGAGCTCTACCAGAACAGTAGCGACCAAAGAAAATTGGCACTCAAGGATAAGATTTGAAGAATCAAGATGGAGAAGGGTGATACTATTTCCACATATCTAAACAAGCTCACCACCTACAGAGATGAGCTTGGCAGTGTGGGAATAACTACTGCCGATGATGATATGGTGAGCCTTTCTCTCCTTGGCCTTCCAAAGAGTTGGAATAGCTACCAAGACTATATGAATGGAAGGGAGAAACTGCCGGATTGGGAACAACTGTGGTTGGATCTTATGCAAGAGGAGATCAGGAGGAGCACACGAGATGGTTCTTCATCCAAGAACGATGATGAAGAAAATATGGCCTTAGCAAGTACGACAAGGAAAGGGAAGGGGAAGGCTTCCAATTTCAAATCGAATTCTTCTCATGGGGGGAAGAAGGATAAGATGTCTAAAGTAAGATGCTATAATTGTCACAAGATGGGACATTATGCGACTAAATTCCCATCGAAGAAGTCCAAGAAGGGATCCTCGGAAGGATTGGTTGGTGAGGCATTAGCCTCTCAGTTCGAAATGGACTTTACCCTCATCGCATGCATGGTGTCATCGATGATGGGTTGTGTTTGGTATCTTGACAGTGGAGCCTTATTCCACATGACCGGTGATAAAAATTTATTCAATTCCTTGGAGGAGAAAGACCTCAAGATGCGCATAGAGATGGGTGACTACGGAAGTTATAGTGTTTCAGGAGTGGGCACAGTTGATTTTGAGAGGGAGCATGGAGCTCCTCTCACCTTAACAGATGTGATGTATATTCCTAGACTGAAGAAGAACTTGGTATCGGTCACGATGTTGGAGGACAAGGGCTATGATGTTGTCTTCAGTAAAGGAAAGGCGTTCCTAAGACACATAGCCATGATTCAAACCAAGAGGATAGGGATTCAGGTGAAGAATATCCATAAACTAGAGGTAGATGATTGTACAGCATTGAGTACGAAAGAAGAATTGGTGCAAAGCCAAGACATTGGTGAGTTGTGGCACAGGCGGTTGGGGAATTTTCATCATGGGGCTTTGAAGACAATGCAACAGATATCTACAGGACTTCACAAAGGTAAACTTGAGCAATTTGACACATGCAAAGGTTGTACCTTGGGAAAGTACACCAAGTCTTCCTTTCATGATCGAGACAGTCGAGTAGAGGCTATCTTAGAGCGAGTTCATATTGATTTGTGTGGACCATTATCGACAGCATCCACAACGAAGCAAAGGTATTATGTGATTTTCATTGATGACTATTCTCATAAATACTAGATTTGTTTCATGCAGAAAAAGGACCAAACTTTCACAAAGTTTTGTGGGTTCATAGCTTTGGTCGAGGAAGAGTCAGGGAAGAAGATCAAGGCCTTGAGAAGTGACAATGATGGAGAATATGTCTCTCAAGAGTTTAATGACTTCTATGCAACGGAAGGAATTAAACGAGAGTTAATGGCCCCTCATAACCCACAATAGAATGTGGTGGTCGAGAGGAAGAACAAAACTATTGTAGGGGCAACACGAGCAACGTTGCATGACCAAGGCCTACCACTTCACTTGTGGGTTGAGGCATGCAACACAGCGGTCTATTTGCAGAATAGAAGCCCGCATCACATACTTGGGATGAAGACACCAGAGGAAGATTTCTCTGGTAAGAGACCAGATGTGGGTCACTTCAAGATCTTTGGGTCATCAGTATATTTCCATGTGACAAAGGGTGTACAGAAGAAGCTTGAGCTGACAGCAGAGTTGGGGATATTTGTGGGGTACACTGATACACCTGAAAACTATCGAGTGTACTTTCCTACCATCCAGAGGATAGTGGTTTGCAGAGATCTCATTTTTGATGAGCAGAAGGCCATGCGAGTTTCCCTTGAGAGGGAGCTCCAACTACAGGATGTAGAGGAATTTTTGGTTCCTAAGGAGGAGGAGCCTCAGACTGATGTGGAGAAACCACATGCAGTGGTTCCAGGAGTGGAGACATCCACTCAAGCAGAATCTTCCAGAGATGGACAGAACCGCACAAGAGAAGCTGACAGATTGTTGGAGGATGCGAGAGAGAATTTGGAAGCACCATCTTCTTAACACAGACAGAGGAGTTCACCTGAGAGGTACATTGGATACATGGCCCTTGCTGGGGAATGTGTTGAGACTGAGCCATCTTCATTTGAGGAAGCAGTGCAGCAACCAATTTGGGTTGATGCTATGGTGGAGGAGCATTACTCCATAGTTCGTAACAGTGTTTGGGCTGTGGTTCTGAGACCAGGGAACAAGTCAGTTGTGAGTTCCCGTTGTCTTTACAAGGTAAAGCAAGCTGGTGATGGTAGTGTGGAGAAGCATAAGGCAAGATTTGTTGCCCGTGGCTTTTCACAGGTCGAGGGGATTGACTATGATGAGACTTTTTCTCTTTTCACAAGGTACTCATCTATCAGATCTATGTTGGCATTATCAACACAGATGGTTTGGAAGATCCATCAGATGGATGTGAAGACTGCATTCCTCAATGGCCAGATTGAGGAAGAGGTGTACATAGAGCAGCCGGAAGGTTTTGATACCTTCGATCATGAGTCGCATGTGTGCCAACTCAAGAGAGCATTGTATGAGCTGAAGAAAGCACCTCATGCTTGGTACACCAGGATAGAAAACTACTTCACCAGGAAGGGCTTCACAAAGAGTGAAGTAGATGCGAACCTGTACCACATCGTGGTGAAAGATAAGTTGTTGATCATCGTACTTTATGTTGATGATCTCATATTGACTGGTGATAATCAGTTGATTGTGTCTTGCAAGGAGGACCTTGCAAGAGAATTTGAGATGAAAGACATGGGTCTCATGCATTACTTCCTTGGCATGGAAGTGTGGCAAAAGGATGGGGAGTTGTTTGTGTCTCAGGGCAAGTATGCCAACGAGATACTCAAGAGATTCCACATGGAGAAGTGCAAGCCCATGAAGACTCCTCTAGCTGGTAACTAGAGGAAGGAGGTTGCTACTTCAAGAGAAGTGGTAGAGGCTAGTATGTACAGGTAACTTGTGGGTTCACTGATGTACTTAATGAACACACGACCAAATTTGTGCTATGCAGTGAACCAGCTGAGTCAAGCAATGGTTCAGCATAACCAAGATGTTTTGGAAGGTGACAAAGCATGTATTGAGATGCCTCAGAGGCACATCTTAGTATGATTATGGTACAGACAGACAGAGAGAGTGAAGCTACAGGGCTTCACTGATGCATATTGGGTAGGGAGTCCATCAGATCGGGAGAGCACATGAGGACAGATTTTCAACCTTGGGTCAGCGACAGTTCCTTGGTACAGCAGGAAACAGAGGTCAGTTGAACTCATCTCAGCAGAGGCAGAATACATGGCTGCAAGTCAGGCAACATATGGGCCATCTGGATGCGGAAAATCCTAGTTGGTTTGTTTGATCAGAGGATGGATCCAACTGTGATCTATTGTGATAATCAGAGTTATATCAAACTCTCTGAGAATCCAGTATTTCATGATAGGTCCAAGCACATCGACATCTGATATCATAGTATCAAAGACTGTGTAGCGAGGAGGATCATGTTGTTTCAGTATATTTCGATAGAGGAGCATGATGCTGACATTTTGACAAAGGAATTGTCAAAGTGTAAATTCGAGTTCCATAGAGACAGGATCAGGGTGGCAGATAATCCATTTCTTGTTGAGAGGGAGTATTGAAATATGGCAACAAGAATATTCCAATTTAATTTGTCCTTGAATTAAATTGTGAATTAAAATTGAATTTAGTATTAACAGCTACTTGGAAATAATTAATTTATTTATTTTAAATTGATTAGTTGGAGAAATTCAAGTTAAAAGTCTTTCTGAAGTCATGCAAGAGTTATCCCTTAAATTAAGGAGATAAGATTGAGTTATATTTGAGTTGTAATTAGTTAACTTAGTTTACTGAGTTAAGTCCAGTTAAATTAGTTCCAAACTGTTTGAGGAACTAATAGTGAGTTAACAGTCAATTGATGCATTAATGCACTCAACTACTGCTACTCCAGTTAACAGAAGATTCCCTCATCAGAAACTCATGCATGTCTATTCTAAGAGAGACCTAGTTGAGATTAATGTTCAAGGACAGTGTATTATCAGTTGCATGTGTTTTCTCATGGAGAAAACTCATGCATGCAGTCAAGGATTCATCCTTGAGGATTGCACAGTTTTGAATGCTGGTTTTTCCACTTGGTAATAGGCTAATCATCCACAAGGAACAACGCAAGGAAATAGGAGCTTGGATGGTAGAAAGGAAGACTGGAGAGAAGCCAAGATTTCCTATGAGCATCTGTGAGGATTGTACTGAGAGCTGGCTAGCTGTGAGAGCTAAGGCTTTGTATAATTCCTATGTATTTCCACCATGTATGATAATACAATAGTGTGGGGTTTTTAGCTGAGGCTTTCCCCAAAGTAATTTCATGTGTATTATGCCATTGATTCTTCTTCTTCTAGTTATATTGTTCATCTTGATCTTTAATCTTCCGCAAATTGATAGTAGAAGTAGGTTATAGTATTCTGCTTTGATTTATATTGCATTATCAGGTTAACCTATCACATATTTTCTACATGAAGCTTATCCTTGAGCACCAATTTCCTCTGGTCGATACTATTCTAGTAGAGGTCCTTGAATATTACACATTGAAAATGGAGTATCCTTCCCATGGAGACTCGAGACAATATGGTCTCGAACTCCCTCAAGGATGATCCATCTCGTCTTTGCCACACACTTCTTCCACTCAACCAACTCTTGTGCATTAGTTGAAGTTGGCTTTGGGATTTCTTGATCAATGAATTCCTTCAAGCCATTGTCTTCTAATACAGCCTCCATTCTATCTTTCCATGCTATGTAATTCGAGATACCTTCCAAGGCATACTCGAGTCTCAAGCCATAGAACGCCATTGGCCAACCTTGAAGTATCATATGAATTCAATTTGCCCCTGCAACCCCAAACTTCAAACTTCGAATTCTCTTCTCAGTATATTGTTCACAGCTTCGATACCATGTATAAAATCTGTGATAGGTTAACCTGATAATGCAATATAAATCAAAGCAGAATACTATAACCTACTTCTACTATCAATTTGTGGAAGATTAAAGATCGAGCTAAACAATATAACCAGAAGAAGAAGAATAAATGGCACAATACACATGAATTACTTTGGGGAAAGCCTCAGCTAAAAACCCCACATTATTGTATTATCATACATGGTGGAAATACATATGAATTATACAAAGCCTTAGCTCTCACAACTAGCCAGCTCTCAGTATAATCCTCACAGATGCTCACAGGCAATCTTGGCTTCTCTCCAGCCTTCCTCTCTACCCTCCAAGCTCCTATTTCCTTGTGTTGTTCCTTGTGGATGATTTTCATATTACCAAGTGGAAAACCAAGCCTTCAAAACTGTGCAATCCTCAAGTATGAATCCTTGACTTCATGCATGAGTTTTCTCCATGAGAAAACACATGAAACTGATAGTACATTGTCCTTGAACATTAATCTCAACTGGGTCTTTCTCATAATAGACATGCATGAGTTTCTAATGAGGGAATCTTCAATTAACTAGAGTAGCACTAGTTGAGTGCATTAATGCATCAACTGACTGTTAACTCACTATTAGTTCCTTAAACAGTTTGGAACTAATTTAACTGGACTTAACTCAGTAAACTGAGCTAACTAATTACAACTCAAATATAACTCAATATTATCTCTTTAATTTAAGGGATAACTCTTGCATGACTTTAGAAAGACTTCTAACTTGAATTTCTCCAACTAAACTAAATAATTTAAAATAAATTAATTAATTATTTCCAAGTAATCATTAAGACTAAATTTGATTTTAAATCACAATTTAATTCAAGGACAAAGTAAATTGGAATATTTTTGTTGCCATATTTCAACAACACCTAATCTTTCTACAGTTGGACACCCCCGAGTCCTCAATCAACTACAACTGCCAAGGAATCATTTGTCTCATATCACTCTCTTTCCAAAGGAATGAATAATGTTTCTCATCTCCCTTTCGTCCATTAAATAGAACAAACGGTTCCAAAAATGTAAAGGGATTGGAAAAGGATTTGCATGCACACAATCATGTGTCAACATGCCAACTTTTATTTATTTGTCTTAAGTTTTACTTAATTCAACTTTTTTTATTAATCTAACTTTTGCTTATTTTATTCCTTTTTACATTTGTTAACTATACTTATTCTTACTATTTTTTAGTTTAATTTTATATATGTTTATTTAGAACTTCAATTTATTATTTATTATTTATTATTATTATTTACTATTATTATCTTGTATTCTTTATTTATTATTTATTGTTTTATTTATTTATATGTTAATATTATTTCATCTATTATTATTATTACGGAGCATTACACGCTCCCTCTCTTAAAGGAACTTCATCTCAAAGTTATGTTAAATAGTTTAACTTTTTATTTGATTTTATTTAGTTATTTATTTACTACTTCATGTTTTCCCTACTCCCTTTATTGAACTAGTATATCAGCTGGCACTGAAAGTTACACAACACCAAGAAAATCTCAAGGAATCTCAATCCTTTTTCGCAACTTTTGGAACTAGGCATAAAGTCTCATTAGTCTATACCATAGCCCAAGGAAGGCATCTAGTCCCAATACTCAATGATTATGGGCATCTTGTAAGGCTGGCTCAACTCCCTCCACACTCACTAAGGTGCACATCCCTAGGCATCGAAGTCCTCGCACCCCCTTTGTACTTCGGCATCCCAATCCAATATCAGGCACTTAATCACCTCAAGATGGTCCCGTAGCCCTTTAAGAGCTATATAAGACAAAGGAACCACTAGCATATGTAGTGTTGATTGAGTTTGTCCCCAACCCATATGGTGTTACATATGCTCCCTCGCAGGTATGGGCTCCCACGAGATCATTAAATAAACTCGCCCTCTCATCTCAGTTGTGAATTTCTTGCCAATCACCACATATCAGCATGCAACCATTGTTATAACATCAACATATCTACATCAAATATATATCATGACATCACCTAATAAATGAACCACATGCCAATATAACATCATATCATAACATCATAAGTATGAGAATCATCTCAATACATGTCAAATATAGAGCAATAATACACCATAAGCATTTTTATCATAATTCATCAACAAAAATCAATTTCATTTACTTGTATAAACAATGAATACCAACTATGAAATAATATTATTTAACATCCATCTAGGATCTATGTTATCCCAGCAATACTATTAGTGTCATGTTTTAATCAAGAAATCAACATCATGCTAAGTTAGTTCATCATGACTATTTCCTAAATCCAAAATATTCCATCATGTTCTAGGATAGACTATTGTTTCTTGTTGATATCTTATGTTTGTTTGTGACACCTCTTCTTGCCTAGGGTGTCTTTCTATAACTCTTTTTTATTTATCTCCTCCTTCCAATTGGGTATGGTTACAAGGCTACCATTCATTATTGTCATTAGAATTTGTATAAGTTCTTCCTTTTGCCTTCCTTCATACATAATACTACTAGTGTTGGAGATCAAACTTAGAACCTTCATTCATTTATTAAAATTGTTGTCTCGTTATACTTAATATTTCACCATCTTATGCTAAAAATATTTTATTGTCCTTCCAACTTAGTGCATATTATCTTAAATTATAGTTTCTTCTAGTTTCAACTTCATTTGATGTGTACTTTTATGGATTTGTTCTAGTGGTCTCTTTATTCACTCAATTATATTTTTTTAACATCTTGTCAATACAAGTTACCTTGCTCAATTTAGCATATTGTGTAACTATATGTTACTACATATCCAATGGCATCTTCTTAATGT
This sequence comes from Pinus tabuliformis, assembly GCA_031772625.1. Taxonomy (NCBI): domain Eukaryota; kingdom Viridiplantae; phylum Streptophyta; class Pinopsida; order Pinales; family Pinaceae; genus Pinus; species Pinus tabuliformis. Next base: position 991,571,067 of record CM062812.1, on the reverse strand, counting down.
CCAGAGTCAAGCTTCTAAATTTATACAATTAGGTACTCAAGATACATCTTGATTTCTCTCATGCGCTCATTAATGCATATCGACAACATAAATTTATTGTCTTCTTACTTATTTACATCTTCCTTACATCAATTTTACGAGTTTCCTCGACCACTAATAATAATTGGAGATGATCCAAATTAATGATATGAATTATTAACCATTCTTCCATTTTCAAAAGATAATGTCCCCAATAGAAGGTTGATTCAAATAGCTATTCACATTTATAATAATTACTATGAATTCATCTTATATTTTTTTCAACTATTCACATCAAATGTGGTACCAACCTAGCTTTACCTTTGCGAAAATTAATGTTACTATACCATATATGTATTTCTAAGAAAAAAATATTTAACAAGCCAAATATAAAATCTAGTCGCTTGCTTAATTAATAAAATGAATAATTGGTTAAAAAGTTTTAACAATGATTGAAGGAAAGGGAAGCAAGGAGGGTAAGGAGAGATAAATAAAGGAGAAGAGAAGAAAAAAGGTAAAGAAATAAGGAAAAACAAAGGGGGGAATAACTAATGATTCAAGTGGTGGATAACAAGATGCCAAGAATGGATTAATTTATAGCCATCTTCTCGATTAAAGTTTCCAAGGTGCTTCTCTATTGCAAGAGCCTCCCTAATGATTCTCGAGTTGTAAAAAGGAATAGAGGCAAGAATTTTGGTTTAATTACAACAGACAAGATGCTTTGAATTAAAAGAGTGCTCGGCTATGGCAGATTTCGAAAACCAGAGATGATTGGTGTCAACAATATTTTCTTTAATTCGAGCTTTGAAGGAATGCCCAGTCTAGCCAATGTATGATTTTCCACATTGTTAGCACTCCTCATTGTCTCAAGGTTGAGAAAGGAGACTTATGGAGGTAACCTCAAACGAACTTTGGATCTATTAGCTAGCCCTACCAAATCAGAGAGGGCTCTCTCAAGAATCTCACAACCAATGAAGTGACTGAAGAGGAAATCAGATGTTAGGCTAGATTTTAAGCTCACTAGGGTTTGATTTTAGGGTTTTCTTTAGGAAAAGAGGGGAAAAGGGGATGTTCTAGTGAGGAGAGGGAATAGAGGGGTTAGGGGCTTTGTAAATTAATGGGAAAATTTTGGGGGTAGGGATAGGTGTTAGGGAGTGTAGTGAAGTTGAAATTCTTAGAAAAAATGAGGGGAAGGGGTGGGAATGTGTAAAACATAGTCCTAACCTAGAAACTGCCAGAAGTGTAGCATAGGCTAGTGTTACTAGGAAAATAAGGGAAATGAAGGGAGTGGGTGTGGGGAAAGCTTAGAGGAGGTGTGTAGAGTGTGGGTGAGTGTAGTAAAGTAGGAAAACTAAGATTTTTACCAATGCAACGAAGTAAAATCACTGAGAAGACAAAAGCGCAGTGAAACCCTAGGAGAGGGATTTCCACTGCATTTCTAAAGAAACTGATGAATGTGAGAGGTCACTGGTGTCCACTTACCTATCAAAGAGATGTTGGAACTTGAAATTGTTGAATAGAACCTTTGTAACAAAAAATCACTCTAATTCCCAAAGCCTAGCGAGCTGCCAGAGGTGCAACGTGGGTTGCCAGAAACACAATGTGGGCTACCAAAAACGCAACGAAGAAGGAGAAAAAGGTATTTTGAGGATGAAACTTGATGTTGTGGTGGCTAGGATGTAGTTTTATGATGGATAAGAGCTAAATAAAGCTGCAAAAAACAATAAAAATGTTTGAGTGGTCTTCTTATAAGCTTGAAATCACTTTTTTTCTTGGGTCATGCAGTGACATCATCTGTCTTTTTGGAAAACTAAATGGTAGGATGGTGTGCAGCAACTTGTCACTTTATTATGCAATGTTATATCTTCATAAGGATCAAAATGTACTTTAGGAATCATTTTAGAACATTTTCCCTAATTACTACTCCCATAATGATGACCTAGGTGATGACATGACTCTTTATGACTCTTTTTGATGACTTGACCTAATAATGACACCTAATGGATTTACAAACTGATGATTTGGACCTTTGTACCTTGCAGTATGAATGACCATGAGATGATGACTGAAATGGTGATCAAGACACTTTACTAATGACCTATCACAAGGAGTGATGGCATGACCAAGATGGCATTTTGTGACCATGAAATGATGGGAGCAGTAATATACCTAGACATACTAACCAATGATCAAATTTTTATTTGAAAACTCATTTGAAACTATAAAAATTTGACCTAGGACCCTATCAACAACTTTGAAAAAGTACATTTGATCACTGGTGACTGATTGACACTAACACACATGAACAAGGGATTTGGTAAAACTTTAAAGTAATTGTTCCAGTCATCCAAGCATAAGGCTGACCCCATGTTGAATTTAGGTTTACCAAATCTCATGTTCACGTGGAAAATCATACATTGGCCAAATTGGGCATTCCTTCAAAGCTTGAATTAAAGAACAAATTGTTGACACCAATCATCTCCAGTGTTCGAAGTCTCCTATAGTTGAGCACTTTTTTAATTCAGAGCACTTTTTTAATTCAAAGCATCTTGTTTGTTTTAATCAAACCGAAATTCTTGCCTCTATTCATTTTTACAACTCAAGAATCATTAGGGAGGCTCTTGAAATAGAGAAGCACCCTGAAAATTTAATCGAGAAAATGATTATAAGTTAAGTCATTCTTGGCATCTTGTTATCCACCATCTGACTCATCAGTTATCGCTCCGCTTATTTTTCCTTATCCCTTTACCTTTTTCTTCTCTTCTCCTTTATTCTTCTCTCCTTAACCTCCCTGCTTGCTTCCCTTTGCTTCAATCACTGTTAAAAATTATTCCTTTTATTATTTAACCAATTTTTCATTTTATTTTTAATTCAATGATAAATATTTTAATCTTTCATATTCAATTTTTATAATTATTTACTTTTCTCCTCTTATCAACCATCAAAAAAATTTAACCTTTGGTGATTTGGCTACTTTTACATTTTCTAACATGTTAATTAATGTTATCTAAATTTCTCTTGTCCTCTTTATTATTATTACTATTAACTTCAATTTTCTTTTATTTTGCATCCCTTTAATTAATCAATTTGGTTAAATCTTGACTTGACTCTTACTATTAATTTAATTCTTTTATTATCCTCATTTTCCTCTTAATTCTCTCCCCCTACTTAATTAATTAATTATGTAAATATGGGAGCTTAACCATATTTTTTAAATAAAAATAATAAACAAAATATTTATTCTTATTTTTATTTATTATTATTATTATTTAATTGGCATTCCCTTTAATTTTTCAATTATCTTGATTTGACTCTCAACATCTAATTAGTTAATCCTAATATAGTCCTAATAATCTTGTACGATTCTCTTCCCCCTTGTTCCTCTAATTTATTTGATTTATTTATTTTTAACGACTATTTTATTATCTTAATAATATTGTTCCTAATAATATTATTCTTTAACGGCTATTTTATTATTTTAATATTATCATTTAACAACTAATTCTAAATCTTTCTTCTATAAATGAATACACAATGCTCATTTGTGATCACTCAAATTCTCAGAGTCCCTGATAATGGGTGGAGAGTCCACCCGAAATTTTGGATAAGATATGAAATCCTTTGCACAATTTCATTCAAAAAGTTGTCCAATCCAATAAAATTCAAAAAATTTAAAAAATAATTAAATGAAAGTAAATTTATTAAAAATAAATAAATAAAATGGAAGTATTGTGAAGAGAAATATAGAAGGTATTGAAGAGTTACCAAGTTGTGTTTTTTTGTTTTTCGTGTTTATCACTAGATTGCAGTCGACAAGTTGTAGCCCTTCAACAAAGTATGTGCGACCTGTGAAAGACATAATGGATTGATGTACATGGTCCTCTAATAATGGCAACAGTGTTGGCGTAGATCTAATTTGGTGCAATTTGTAGAGTCCTTCCACAATAGTAATTAAATTTTACGTTCGAATGTCGTTTATCATCAATGTAATTATGATGTTTACATTGCATGGCTCAGTCAATTGGTTATTTTGGTATTATTTGTACAGTACATTTTAATATATTGCTCACCCTGGCCACAAAGAAACATGCTACATAGATGGCATTAATTAAACACGTCATTCAAAACTTCTTATCATGCCTGTCACTATAAACATTGAAAAGGCTTCAAAGGGATTTTATTTTGCTATATGATTTTGGGTTCCAAGTTTGTTATTTGTTTAGGCTTCGAAAATTTTAGGAGTTTAGGAATTTTAGGCTTTAGGGCTTTTAGGGTTATATGTAAGTCACCTCTCAATACAAAGCCTTATGGCTTGCCCTGTGATTTCAATATTTCGAGATGTTGAAGCGGTAAGAGTATGTTTTTGTCCCTTTTTTAAATCTAGTTGGCATACTATTTCCGATTTTTGTTTTTTGTGAGTTGGTTTTACCCTAATCCAACCACTAGGTTGTGCTAACGTGCAGTGTTTATTCTTATATCTATCTATTTATTTTTTTTCATTATTTTCTTTTTTCTTTTTTTGGTTTCCTCAAACCCTAAAACCAACATAAAGGCTTTTGTAATTATATTTGGGGTTTCCTACCCTTTTGAGTTAAAGGCAATCTTGAAAGATTATTTGTCGCTTGTAGTTTCTTTTTCTGTGGTTAGCTCAAACCCTAAAGCAGTTTCAAGGCCACATTTCCCTGACTTTTTTTGGATTTTTGGCCCGTTTGAGTCTCAAGCTGATTCCCTCTTGTATTTTGATAGGTTTGTGATTTTCAATCAAAGTAGAGTTGTTAATTCATTCAACTTGCATTTTATTAATAAAGTTTGTATTTGTATTTTAATATTATAGATTTTATTCACAAAATAAAATTATCAAAATAATTTATTAACGGATTTGTGTATTTAAATATTTATCAACATGCATACATGTTAACCTCAAACTCTCATAAAACAATCAATAAGTCCAAAATAATTAAAATTATAAAATTTGGAATAATTTCTACTTGTCTTGTGTATTTAAATATTTATCAACATGCATACATGTTAACCTCAAACTCTCATAAAACAATCAATAAGTCCAAAATAATTAAAATTATAAAATTTTGAATAATTTCTACTTGTCTTTAATTTTAAAATGAGTCAGTGCCTCAAACTTGGGAGTTTGTTTAGGTCTAGTTGGTTGAGATATTCTCTCCAACTACTCTTAGATTGGTGTGTAGTTGAGATATTCAATCAACCAAAGTGATTGTGTGTCCCAGATAGAAGCACTATCTTGAGACATAATCTTGATGGAAAAGAAGAAAAAAATTATTTTAACACTAAAAATAGCCTATGCGACAGATTGTTTCTTCATCTGCTGTATGTATTCGGCTCTTTTTTTGTGAAGTTTCACAATAAATGCTCCTAAATAGATTATCCCAAGAACTAGCTGCCAGCATAGCGACATAACCTTCCATGTTATCTTTGAAAACCTCACATTCTATGTGTATTTAAATGTATCATTATCATTCTTTGTTAATACAATACATTAAGGCTTAGAGAATCCTTTTCCATCATGGCTCGATCTCTCTTAATTTAGGGTTTTATTTTATTAAATATCTTTATTTGGTATAAAAGCCAATGCTGAGCAATTGTGAGTCGCGTACAGATGAGTAAAGTAAATTGTGTACAAATGAGTATAGCGAACTGCTGGCGAATAATTTCTAGCTCTGCAAAGCATGTTGGGTTGCGTACGTTCATCATAGATTGCAAGTAAAAGTTATAGACCGAAGTGTTAGAGATCAGATCCAGGTGCACGTGAGTTGCCTAGCGTTGAGAGTGACAGATGGACTGGCCAGCGGTTATTCACTGACTTCTTAACTGTCAGATCATTGTAGCACATATATGTATGAATTTTGTGAGTTGTTGTATGGTGTCACATGATGTATGGTATGAAACCTGTGAACTTCATCCTATACTGCAGCCTATTTTTCATTGAGTTTTGACGTTGTTATAGACCAAGAACTTAGCTCTTTCCGTGGAGGGGTGAAATCGTTGTTCAGGCGCAGAATGTTATGGCTGAAAGGAGGGCAGCCACTGTTAGCAATCAACGTTACCGTAGATCCTAAGCATGGACAAGATGTTGAAGTTATTATGCGTGGAGTTTGCAAAATTGCAAGAAATTAGATGCCATTATTGTCAGCCAGTGTTGTCTTTAAAGCCAGAGTTTTTGTTTTCTTTACATTTTTCCCTGTAGAATCATGAGAAGTGTGTTTCCCGGCAAAGGATACATGTGATTTGAACATCGTGGAAGAACACTTTGTGGTAAGGATACGACGTGTTGGAACCTGGAACACCGATCTACCTATCAAGAACCTCTGTTTTGTGCTTTCTCTATGTGTGTGTTACATGGGATCATATTTTTCAACGTTGCGTAGAAGTGCTATGCATTGTTTAAAGTGGAGCTAGCGTGAAGTTTTGTGTCGTGAAGCTTGTGCGAGGAACGTTGTAGTAACTTATGTTGTAGAATGAAACTGGAAGACTGTAAAAATACTCGCGTTGAAAAACCTGTGGAAGTGATGCCCAAGCTTCAATGGCCAAGATAAGTACCAGCGTCTTTACTCAAAGTGCGTAGATATTAATTTTTCTTTTCATCCATGAAAGAATTGTGTGAAAAAAGAGTTCACAAGAATTACATGTTTTAATTATTTTTGAAAAGAAATACAAAAATTCACAAAAATATGTTTGCGAGATTTTAGAAATTCATGAAGTTAAACTGTTTAAGAGTATGTTTGCAATGCTTTGGAAAGTCGTGGAGGTTTTGTATTTAATGGTTGTGGAAGAGAATATTTGAAGATACAAACGTATGAACCATTCATGAGAATTGGTTGACCATCATACCCAAAGATGTTCAGCTTGTAATGTGTATCCGCACGGTCATAATGTTGATTTGTAACGTGAGTTTTTGGGTTTGATTTCCATCATCTATGTATATGGTTAGAGAAGGGATTTTTCTAAGGTCGCTTTGGTTGGAGGCATAGGAATGTTAGAAAGGAAAATTTACAAGTCAAAGAATTTTTTGGTAAAAGGTGATACTATAGTGGATTGTTTTCAAGTCTAAATTCGATGAAGATCAAGTCTAGTGCATGAGAAGTATCAACGAAAAATGTTGTGAAATAAAAGAATTAGAATGAAATTATGATAGATTATGTAGTCCATTGTTTAATAAAAATATATTGTTTTGGGTTGTTGTGTACTAGATTCACTTGAAATTTGAATAAGGGGATTTTGTTGGAATATATTATATTTTTTGGAAGGTAATAATGTCTTTGTATTATGTCCGAAGTTGTCCACACTCTTATGTAAAAGAGTAATACAATATATCCCATATTTATTATGGCATAGTATACTTTTGTATCCATTTATTATATAAAGAGATGTTATTTTGGAGAACTATCTTATCCCATATTTAAAATGTGAGAGTAATTCCTCCACACCTCTAGGTATATAATAGGGTCAAGGGAGTCTCTTAAGATATATACCATTTTGTGATACCATCACATCTTATCATGTGCTCATAGCATACTGCTATTTGTATCGAGTTATTTGTAGTTGCTTTCTTTGTAAGGTTGTAGGAGATTTCTGGAGATAATAGGCCCAATCGGGTGAACCATGTATATCTGTTGTATTATTTTTCCTTGTTCTCTTTATGTTCTTATTTATATGTTGATATATTGTTGATTTCTTAGATAGATAGCTAGTTTAGTAGATCTAATATTCTAACATGGTATCTGGTGGGCCCCAGTATTGCAGCACTAATGTTGCAACTCCTGGAACTCCCTTCTTTAATTTTATCAACCCGGTAGTTTGTAACAAACTTGGAAGCGACGGTGCTATATGCATAAGTACTAGCTCTTGCCGCCACTGTCATTTGATCAGCTGGCACAAGTCCGCTAGGAGCTTAAGCCAACTTCTATGAGCTCTTAGAAGAAGCTTTTAACTGATGGATGAAAGCTAACTCGAAGGAGGCTAATCTACTTGCAAAAAGAAACTAAAAAGCTGAATGGAAATGCAAACCCTAGCAAACCCTAGTTTTACCAACTAGCCTTACTGATGCAAGAAAAATGATGAAAGCTACTGAAAAAATATACCATTGATTCTTTGGAAGGTTAAGTGCATGTGTCTAAGCTACTTTTGAAGTGAAATCTAAAAAGAAACATCTTTTTGTATTTTTGAGTAAGTTGGCAGAATTATTATGCATGTGCTTTAATTGTTGTTGACTGTGCAAAGGTGGATTGGCAAAAGGAAATGCTTGCAAGAGGTTGGGAAGATTAGAAGAGGGCCTAAGGGGTCCCTAGCACCCTTCCAGAGAGTCTCACAGTGATCGGATCTCAAGAAACCACTTTCGTGAGCTTCTACATGAAGTCTACAGGGGTTCTACAGGATGTATTGTAGCTTCTACAAGATGTTTCCACAGGAAGAGCCGAGAGAGGATTTTTGAGGGTTTATGGAGGAAAAACCGGTGGGAAAGTGGAAATGGAGGTTGGATGAGGCTGTGAAGAGGTCTAGGACTTGGTGAATGAGGTTGAGGAGTGATTAAGGCGATTGGGTTGGTTCGAAGATAAGAGAAGCAATGTTGTGCGAGAATGTAGGAGCTAGGGCAAAGTGAGAAAACGTGGCAAACGAGAGGCAAGAATCTGAGTTAGAGGAAGAAGCAGGTTTCTTTAATGGGGTAAGGGTAGGAGAGGAGGTTTCACAGGCGCTCTACACGTTATTTTTCAAAACTAACCAACAAAGACTAAGAAAAGTAAAAATCTAGCAATTTTGACCTAATTTGACCTAAAAACCATAAGCATGATGAACAGAAGTTTATTGGCAGCAAATCATGTAAAAAACTATGGAAACCAAGCAAGAATGGATCTAAGCATGTAATCACCACTGGTACTAACTTTTGCAACTAAGAATCTAACATTAGAAATTGCATGAAAAAGCAAGAACAGTGTTTTTATGGCAGCAAGTATGCCTTGGTCTCAGCTCATGGTCCCAAGGAGGGAGAGGTGAGATCAAGGGTTGCTTGATGGCCTTTTCTGAAGATCTTTTCTGTACTCAAACTATCAAATCAACCTGAAGCATGAAAAGTTATTTTAATCATCAAAAGCAACCTAAATAAAAAAACAAGATTTTAATCTAAATAACAGATTTTATTCTAAGAATGCAGCAAAGACACATCAAAGTACACAAAGGAGGTATTGGGCACTTGAGTTGGGCCCAACCCCAAGAGCTACAGCCTCCTAAGGAAGATTAGAGTTGGTGCAAAGTTGGATTCATCTTTATTGAGCAAGAAATAATAGTTACATCCCAAAAACTGTCCACAATAAAAAGCTTGAAAAGGTGTTGAAATGCAGAACTAACCTACTGCCTAAAAATAACTAAAAAATGACTAAAATCGAACTGCCAACTAGCTAACTGAGCTGAGGCCCTAGGCCTTCTTATTTATACAAATTGAGGACCCCAACAGCCCTCCTAAACTTTAGGAACTCGGTTGCCAAAACTTGCAATTAATAGCAACTTTACTAGCCCTTGCTCGGCTGCCCTTGTGATAATCGATGTGGTGGCCCTTGAACTCCGAGCTGATGATGGAGAATTAGAGGTAAGAGCTCATAAATGAAGGGTACACCTTCCTACAAATCCTCTCCACGAATTTGGCTGCCAAGTGCTCATTTAAACCTTTGATTTTGTCTCAAAATTGACTAAAAATCTGCATAAAGCACACATTAGACTTGTTGGCATAATGACTAACCCAATTCACTCTATTAGCATAAATATAATCAAAAACATGCAATAAACTAATGAGAATGGTGGATTAAGTCGAATTAGGAGGCTGAATGAGCCCACATAATTACTCATTTTTGGGGCTCATCATCACCCCCTACTGAAAGCGTTGCTCATCCTTTGAGCAACTAATCTATCTCTTCATCTTTGATGGCCCTGGTGGCCTCCTTATCATCCCAAGCTTCTGATGTAGTCTACTCATGTGTGCCATAAAATTCTGCCTTCTTGTCCATGTCCTTCCACTGCTTGTGCTCCTCTTCTTCTGTAGCTATTTTGTTAGCGCCTTAACCTCAGCCTCCAGTTTGTCCTCTTCATGTTGTCCAGCAGATGCTTCCTCGCCTGATGGAGGTCCCTCTTGCTGCTGATGTATCCTCATTTCAACATTAGGCTGTGTATCTTCCCTTGGTTGTTGTTCCTCTACCATTTCCTAACCTGCGAGGGAACCTTCCTGTAGTTGCTGCTCTTCAGAAATCTATGTTATGTCTGCCCTTTTGAGTTTCCTGTAGAGAATTCTCAGCTTCCTGTAGAACTGTCTTTGAGTCCATCATCTTAATTCTCTCTCTCTAATGAAGGTTTTTGGCTTCCTCGTTCATAGGTGATGGTTATCTTTGAAGGAGACTCCTCCTTTTGTTTAGTTGTGGTGTCCTTAATGATAATTGGCTCCTTTGACTATGGTTGGGGTCTGCCCACTTTTATCCGTGTGTTCCTTCTTACTTTAAAGTACATGGATGTTTCCCTTTTTCGCCTCCCTTTTTATTTTGGAGATGTGCTTAGGGCAGCAAGCACAGTTGCTGCCTCCCTAGCCAATATCTCGGGTGATTTCTCCTCTTGCTGCTCTTTTTCCCCGCTTGCTGTAGAAATCCCTGTGCCTATTTCTGCCTGTTTTGCTGACTATTTTTTTCTCCTTTTGTTTCTGTGTGGTTGCTTTGGCTGTGACACTCTTCAGTTGGACTTTTTCAGCTCTCTCGGCTCTACTCTGCAATCGTTTTTTCCCGTGGTGTTTGTGTTGTTGACTGCACCTCTGTTTTAGGCTCAGCAACCTGGCCCATTTCTCCTTTTTCTCTCTGTTCTTGTTGTGCCTGAGTGTCTTGCGTTTCTTCATCATTGGTTTTCTCACCTTTTTCAATGTGTTCTTCTTCCTCACTGCTGGATGGGGTGATATTTTTCGGCCAAAACTCTGATATTGTCATCCCGAGACATGTTTCAGAAGATTTCCCATGATATGGGGACAGTGTAGGTGTGTAGGGCGTCTTCTACTAATAGTTTGATGATCCCATGATGGGCCAACTGGTCTGGAATCCCTTCATTCATTTTTGTCCCACATTCAACTAGTGACTGAAGAAGAAAATAGGGAATGTTGGTTTCAAGGCTGTTATGACTCAGCTCTCAGCTATCTGGTTATGAAAGGAAGAGTTTTGCTTCTACAGACAAAGGACAGAGACCAAGTTTTAAATTTTTCATCCACAGGCTGGCTCTCACAGCTGCATATGCCTTCCTTATAAGAGAATCTTGAAGAAGGATGGGGAGATTTCAAATGCAGAGAGAGAAGGAAACTGTGTAGACTCAGGGAAATTTGCAGGCAGCATTTCACTTTTTCAATACACAGGAAGACTTCCACTTTTTTTCCCAATCTACTGACGTGTTCAATTTACCCTCTTACTCAAACAAATCATCCATATAGGAGTGTTCTCGAGCCTACCTCATTTGGAGCTTGAAGTTCGACGAAAATTCTGGGTTTTCCTTCCGCAGAGCTGTTCTCTGCCTTTCCTGTAGAAGCCTTCCTGTAGAGGGCTCTCGTTTCCTGTAGAACAAAACTGCACTTCCTGTAGATCCCGATAAGCAGGAGGGTTTTTAAAAATAAATGGCTGAGAAAGACTGGTTCGCTGCTATGGAGCTGGTATGGAGTTTGTTGCAGCTGCAGGGACGATGATAAAATGGAAACAACGGAGGTGAGAGTTTGATTAGTTGTTTATGGAGACTTCCGTTGATGGAGGGTGAGCTAGCCAAGTGCACGTTGGCCCCATGCAAACCGTTTAAACAGCCACCACTAATCACATCCATCACGTTCACCACATTGTTTGTTCTCTGCCTGTAATCACGTCCATCAATCACACTGGAGTTTTACTGCTTGTTTTCAGTTTTCTTCCTAAGATGGCTGAGCACACGTGTCATATTCACCCACCGAGCGTTGTTTGAACTGGATGAGGGTAGCCAGTTAGCTGGCCACCGATTTTTTTAATCACAACCATCTCATTGTTCACGCAGTTCTCAAATTACATTCATGCAACAGAGGAATGAGTTTAGTCACGTACCTGGAAGTCGAATGCATTTGTTGTGAGGTGTTGTGGCCTTTCCTTCTGCTACATGCCTTTGTTTCTGTGGTTGCATGCTAGCTTGGTTGCTGATTCATGGCGATTTTTCTTGTGCAGGTATCCTCTGGCTAGACCTGTGCTACAGGAGCCTGCTTCAACATTCACATTTGCACCCTCAGGTTGTTGACGCTGAATTTTTATAAGACAGCAACTTGTTTTCTCCATCGCTCCCAAATGATAGATCGGATTGACCTGAAACTTTTCGAGCATGCTTCTATCATTGTTATGCACCTCCCATAGCAAAATTGTGGTCAATGGATGCACGGATATCGAGAAAAAATGAAAATGGTTGAAGATTACACAGGTCAATTTCTCGGAAACCGTGCATTGGATTTGGCTGAAACTTCTTGGGTAGTTTACTATCACCAATATGCATTTCCCCATGAAACAAGTTTTGAAACGGATGCACGGATATGGAGAAAATGCAAAAATGGCTGAAGGTGATGGAGGCTGATTTCTTGGAAACTGTGCATCGAAATTGGCTGAAATTTCTCGGGCATGTTTCCATCACCCCTATACAACTTCCCGTAAAACGGTTTTGTAAATGGATGCACGGTTTTCACGTGAGGGAAAAAACAAATTTTTGTTCTATGTATTTTTTCTTCAAAGCATTTTGCGGGCGGTTTGCACAGTGAGAAAAAACGAGCTTGGGCTATAATGCAGACTTGGAATTGATGGAAGAGAGGTTTGAGGATTGTAGGAGGACTTATGAACCCTTTAGAAAGCTATCATGTTCGCCAAACTCCCTTTTTGAAATCCATTTCTAGCTTCCTGTAATTTCTACAAGAACTTCCTGTAGAACACAGTTTTTAGGAAAGAAGCACAATGAGATGGAAAAAAATAATGGAGAAGGGTGAGGGATGGAAACATGGATTTTTGCAAGCCTCATGGAAATATTCCCAGCGCTTGTGATAATCGATGTGGTGGCCCTTGAACTCCGAGCTGATGATGGAGAATTAGAGGTAAGAGCTCATAAATGAAGGGGACACCTTCCTACAAATCCTCTCCACGAATTTGGCTTCCAAGAGCTCATTTAAACCTTTGATTTTGTCTCAAAATTGACTAAAAATCTGCATAAAGCACACATTAGACTTGTTGGCATAATGACTAACCCAGTTCACTCTATTAGCATAAATATAATCAAAAACATGCAATAAACTAATGAGAATGGTGGATTAAGTCGAATTAGGAGGCTGAATGAGCCCACATAATTACTCATTTTTGGGTCTCATCATCACCCCCTACTGAAAGTGTTGCTCATCCTCTGAGCAACTAATCTATCTCTTCATCTTTGATGGCCCTGGTGGCCTCCTTATCATCCCAAGATTCTGATGTAGTCTACTCATGTGTGCCATAAAATTCTGCCTTCTTGTCCATGTCCTTCCACTGCTTGTGCTCCTCTTCTTCTGTAGCTGTTTTGTTAGCGCCTCAACCTCAACCTGCATCTTGTCCTCTTCTTGTTGTCCAGCAGATGCTTCCTTGCCTAATGGAGGTCCCTCTTGCTGCTGATGTATCCTCATTTCAACATCAGGCTATGTATCTTCCCTTGGCTGTTGTTCCTCTACCATTTCCTAACCTGCGAGGGAACCTTCTTGTAGTTGCTGCTCTTCAGAAATCTGTGTTATGTCTGCCCTTTTAAGTTTCCTGTAGAGAATTCTCAGCTTCCTGTAGAACTGTCTTTGAGTCCACCATCTTAATTCTCTCTCTCTAATGAAGGTTTTTGGCTTCCTCGTTCATAGGTGATGGTTATCTTTGAAGGAGACTCCTCCTTTTGTTTAGTTGTGGTGTCCTTAATGATAATTGGCTCCTTTGACTATGGTTGGGGTCTGCCCACTTTTATCCGTGTGCTCCTTCTTGCTTTAAAGTACATGGATGTTTCCCTTTTTCGCCTCCCTTTTTGTTTTGGAGATGTGCTTAGGGCAGCAAGCACAGTTGTTGCCTCCCTAGCCAATATCTCGGGTGATTTCTCCTCTTGCTGCTCTTTTTCCCCGCTTGCTGTAGAAATCCCTGTGCTTATTTCTGCCTGTTTTGCTGACTATGTTTTTCTCCTTTTGTTTCTGTGTGGTTGCTTTGGCTGTGACACTCTTCAATTGGACTTTTTCAGCTCTCTCGGCTCTACTCTGCAATCGTTTTTTCCCATGGTGTTTGTGCTGTTGACTGCACCTCTGTTTTAGGCTCAGCAACCTGGCCCATTTCTCCTTTTTCTCTCTATTCTTGTTGTGCCTGAGTGTCTTGCATTTCTTCATCATTGGTTTTCTCACCTTTTTCAATGTGTTCTTCTTCCTCACTGCTGGATGGGGTGATATTTTCGGCCAAAACTCTGATATTGTCATCCTGAGACATGTTTCAGAAGATTTCCCATGATATGGGGACAGTGTAGGTGTGCAGAGTGTCTTCTACTAATAGTTTGATGAGCCCGTGATGGGCCAACTGGTCTGGAATCCCTTCATTCATTTTTGTCCCACATTCAACTAGTGACTGAAGAAGAAAATAGGGAATGTTGGTTTCAAGACTGTTATGACTCAGCTCTCAGCTATCTGGTTATGAAAGGAAGAGTTTTGCTTCTACAGACAGAGGACAGAGACCAATTTTTAAATTTTTCATCCATAGGCTGGCTCTCACAGCTGCATATGCCTTCCTTATAAGAGAATCTTGAAGAAGGATGGGGAGATTTCAAATGCAGAGAGAGAAGGAAACTCTGTAGACTCAAGGAATTTTGCAGGCAGCATTTCACTTTTTCAATACACAGGAAGACTTCCACTTTTTTTCCCAATCTACTGTCGTGTTCAATTTAACCTCTTACTCAAACAAATCATCCATAGAGGAGTGTTCTCGAGCCTACCTCATTTGGAGCTTGAAGTTCGACGAAAATTCTGGGTTTTCCTTCCGCAGAGTTGTTCTCTGTCTTTCCTGTAGAAACCTTCCTGTAGACAGCTCTCGTTTCCTGTAGAACGAAACTGCACTTCCTGTAGAGCCCGATAAGTAGGAGGGTTTTTAAAAATAAATGGCCGAGAAAGACTGGTTCGCTGTTATGGAGCTGGTATGGAGCTTGTTGCAGCTGCAGGGACGATGATAAAATGGAAACAACGGAGGTGAGAGTTCGATTGGCTGTTTATGGAGACTTCTGTTGATGGAGGGTGAGTTGGCCAAGTGCATGTTGGCCCCATGCAGACCGTTTAAACAGCCACCAGTAATCACATCCATCACGTTCACCACATTGTTTGTTCTCTGCCTGTAATCACGCTGGAGTTTTACTGCTTGTTTTCAGTTTTCTTCCTGAGATGGCTGAGCACACGTGTCATATTCACCCACCGAGCGTTGTTTGAACTGGATGAGGGTGGCCAGTTAGCTGGCCACCGATTTTTTTAATCACAACCATCTCATTGTTCACGCAGTTCTCAAATTACATTCATGCAACAGAGGAATGAGTTTAGTCACGTACCTGGAAGTCGAATGCATTTGTTGTGAGGTGTTGTGGCCTTTCCTTCTGCTGCATGCCTTTGTTTCTGTGGTTGCATGCTAGCTTGGTTGCTGATTCATGGCGATTTTTCTTGTGCAGGTATCCTCTGGCTGGACCTACGCTGCAGGAGCCTGCTTCAACGTTCACATTTGCACCCTCAGGTTGTTGATAGATCGGATTGACCTGAAACTTTTCGAGCATGCTTCTATCATTGTTATGCACCTCCCATAGCAAAATTGTGGTCAATGGATGCACGGATATCGAGAAAAACTGAAAATGGCTAAAGATTACAGGGGTCAATTTCTTGGAAACCGTGCATTGGAATCGGCTGAAACTTCTTAGGTAGTTTACTATCACCTATATGCATCTCCCCATGAAACGGGTTTTGAAACGGATGCACGGATATGGAGAAAATGCAAAAATGGTTGAAGGTGATGGAGGTTGATTTCTTGGAAACTGTGCATCGGAATTGGCTGAAATTGCTCGGGCATGTTGCCATCATCCCTATACAACTTCCCGTAAAACGGTTTTGTAAATGGATGCACGGTTTTCACGTGAGGGAAAAAACAAATTTTTGTTTTATGTATTTTTGCTTCAAAGCATTCTGCGGGTGGTTTGCACAGTGAGAAAAAACGAGCTTGGGCTATAATGCAGACTTGGAATTGATGAAAGAGAGGTTTGAGGATTGTAGGAGGACTTATGAACACTTTAGAAAGCTATCATGTTCGCCAAACTCCCTTTTTGAAATCCATTTCTGGCTTGCTGTAATTTCTACAAGAACTTCCTGTAGAACACAGTTTTTAGGAAAGAAGCACAATGAGATGGAAAAAAATAATGGAGAAGGGTGAGGGATGGAATAATGGATTTTTGCAGGCCTCATGGAAATATTCCCAGCCTTCGGGTCCTCTTCAGAGATCAAATTTGGCTTGTTTGTAGGCTTCTTGTAGAAGACACAGAACTTCCTGTAGAAGACACAGAACTTCCTGTAGAAGGCATAGAACTTCCTCTGTCTTTGTTTTGAGTGATCCTCCTAACCTGCAATGTCCTTGCTGCAACCTGCAATTATTCAATGGAAATTAGGTTTATTTTTCTTTTTCTTTTTCTCTTTTTTTTTTTAAACACTAGGGCGCCTCATGGAGGTTTTCACCCTAATTGCCTGCCCTGGGCGCCTCCAAGGGATGTTTTCACCCAGGGATCTTATTCTCTTTTTATTTTCTCTTCTTTCCAACCCATTGACCACCTCATGGAGGTTTTCAATCAATGAGCCAATCTAAGGCGCCTCCAAGGAGGTTTTCACCTTAGATTTTTATTTTCCTCTTATTTTCATTTTTTCTTTTTTCTTTTTTCTTTTTTCCTACCCTACCCTACTTGAAAAACAAAATCATTTTCAAGTATAAGAATACTTCCAATGGAGCCATGTGCACATCGATATTAGAGACAAAATGATGTGGAGGCTTGAAATGCATGCTTTGACAGGGATCCGGATTTCAGAGACCAAATGATCTGACTTTGAAGGGATCAAACATAGCTGAGGAAGAGAGTATTGCTACAACTTAGTGACCGTCTGGAACCATATCTCAATATAGCTCTGATATCCTTGGTCCTTTTGCTGATCTGGATCATGTTTCATGTCACCTTCTACCATGACCTTCTCATCTTCCTCTTTTTGCTGATTTTTCTCTTGAATACATGGAAGATTTGATGGTAACCATGAGGGAACTCTCTCGATCTCTGATTTTGATGTCTTCTCTTCATCAAGTGCAGCCCATGGTTCTTTGATCTTTTCTTTTGAATCTTCTTTTGCTGGATGTGGTCCTTCAATGATTTCAATATAGTCTCTTTTTTGCAATACTCTTCCTGAGCTACGGTGAATATCATTGAGCTCAAGAGGAGTCGTTTGGACATGTTGTGCCTCAGCTTTGCAATTGGGTTGAGCTATTCCAATGTGCGGGTTTGGAAATGGTGGTACGGGTAGTTGAGTGGGGGTGTATATTTGATATGGATGTGGATGGGGTTGTGGTTGGGCAGGTGGTGGAGGCAAAGGAGCGGGAGGAGAGTTGTACTGGGGCCTCCACCCCTGATGAGGTGCATTCCACTAAGGCTGTGGTTGATCATAGGTGTGAAATGGATGAGTAGCTGGTTGGGCATAATATGGGGATGTGAAGGACAAAGGAGGAGGTGTGGACCAGGAAGGATGAGCAGGGGAACCCCAAGAAGGCATGGAAATGGCTTGATAGGGGTTGTAATAGGTCTGGGATGTCCCTTGCATTCCCTCTTGGTAAGTTCTAGGTCCATGTGGCCTCCTTTGGTTCATAAAATAGAGTGGTTCAGTGGCTCCTTTGGCTCTCTGATATGCAGCTTTAAGTCCGGGCAATGAGTGGCACTAATACGTAGGATGGTCTTCTTCACAGACAAAACACACTTCTATAGAGTGCAATGGACATTTGTTCCTAGGATGCTTTCTAGTGCACCTAGGACAAAAGATGGCCAAAGCCCTCTTGGCTTCCTCTTGCTTCCTTTGGATCCGCAAAGTATCCATTTGCATGGCAAGAAACTGCCTCACCTCGCTCTTGAAATCTTCCATCTGATTTGCAAATTCGTTTTTGGATAAGGTACTGCTCCCAACATTTCTTCTTGTAGCCATTTTCTCCGGAGGATTGTTTTCTTCTTCTTCTCCCCCAGAGGTTCTTCAAATATGTCTTGCTGTCCACCTAGGGGTTCTTCTTAATCACAGCCATCGAAGAAGAGAGAAGGTTGGTTGTGTGAAGCAGTGGGGGTGTTGTTCAAACATTTTTCTGACTTATCTCTACTCCTACAAGGCATGAAATGAAATCTTTTTCGTTGATTTTTTTTTTCTGCTTGTACCTGCAAAACTAAAATAGATTGAACTGCAACTAACTAAAATCTATCTTGCTGAAATGAAAATGCAGAATTGAAATGAAAGCAGGAAAGGACTAATCTATTTTACTGAAATGAAATTGCAGGAATGAAATGCTAGGCTATGCTTGCAAAATTGAAATTGCGGAATTGAAATGCTAATCTATGAAAGCAGAAAATGCTAATCTACTTTTGCGGAAATAAAATTGCAGAATGGAAACGAAATAAACTACTTAGCAGAAGGTTGTAGTAGAAAATAGAAGAGAAGCAGCAATCACCAGTACTCTGACGCTTCCCTGGCAACGGCGCCAAAAATATGGTGGGCCCCAGTATTGCAGCAATAATGCTGCAACTCCTGGAACTCCCTTCTTTAACTTTATCAACCCGGTAGTTCGTAACAAACTTAGAAGCGACGGTGCTATATGCACAAGTACTAGCTATTGCCGCAGCTGTCACTTGATCAGCTGGCACAAGTCCGCTAGGAGCTTAAGCCAACTTCTACGAGCTCTTAGAAGAAAATTTTAACTGATGGATGCAAGCTAACTCGAAGGAGGCTAATATACTTGCAGAAAGAAACTAAAAAGCTAAATGGAAATGCAAACCCTATTTTTACCAACTAGCCCTACTGATGCAAGAAAAATGATGAAAGCTACTGAAAAAGATACCATTGATTCTTTGGAAGGTTAAGTGCATGTGTCTAAGCTACTTCTGAAGTGAAATCTGAAAAGAAACATCTTTTTGTATTTTTGAGTAAGTTGGCAGAATTATTATGCATGTGCTTTAACTATTTTTGACTGTGCAGAGGTGGATTGGAAAAAGGAAATGCTTGCAGGAGGTTGGGAAGGTTAGAAGAGGGCCTAAGGGGTCCCTAGCACCCTTCCAGAGAGTTTCACAGTGATCGGATCTCAAGAAACCGCTTTCGTGAGCTTCTACAGGAAGTCTGCAGGGGTTCTACAGGATGTACTGTAGCTTCTACAGGATGTTTCTATAGGAAGAGCCGAGAGAGGATTTTTGAGGGTTTATGGAGGAAAAACCGGTGGGAAAGTGGAAATGGAGGTTGGATGAGGCTGTGAAGAGGTCTAGGACCTGGTGCATGAGGCTGAGGAGTGATTAAGGCGATTGGGTTGGTTCGAAGATAAGAGAAGCAATGTTGTGCGAGAATGTAGGAGCTAGGGCAAAGTGAGAAAACGTGGCAAACGAGAGGCAAGAATCTGAGTTAGAGGATGAAGCAGGTTGCATTGATGGAGTAAGGGTAGGAGAGGAGGTTTCACAGGCGCTTTGCACATTATTTTTCAAAACTAACCAACAAAGACTAAGAAAACCAAAGATCTAGCTATTTTGACCTAATTTGACCTAGAAACCATAAGCATGATGAACAGAAATTTATTGGCAATAAATCATGTAAAACAACTATGGAAACCAAGCAAGAATGGATCTAATCACAACTGGTACTAACTTTTGCACCTAAGAATCTAACACTAGAAATTGCATGAAGAAGCAAGAACAGTGTTTTTATGGCAGCAAGTATGCCTTGGTCTCAGCTCATGGTCCCAAGGAGGGAGAGGTGAGATCAAGGGTTGCTTGATGGCCTTTTCTGAAGATATTTTCTGTACTCAAACTATCAAATCAACCTAAAGCATGAAAAGTTACTTTAATCATCAAAAGTAACCTAAATAAATAAATAATAAAAATAAAAAATAAAAAGCAAGATTTTAATCTAAATAACAAATTTTATTCTAAGAATGCAGCAAAGACACATCAAAGTACACAAAGGAGGTACTGGGCACTTGAGTTGGGCCCAACCCCAAAAGCTACAGCCTCCTAAGGAAGATAAGAGCTGGTGCAAAGCTGGATTCATCTTTATTGAGCAAGAAATAATAGTTACATCCCAAAAACTGTCCACAAGAAAAAGCTTGAAAAGGTGTTGAAATGCAGAGCTAACCTACTGCCTAAAAATGACTAAAATCAAACTGCCAACTAGCTAACTGAGCTGAGGCCCTAGACCTTCTTATTTATACAAATTGAGGACCCCAACAGCCCTCCTAAACTTTAGGAACTCGGCTGCCAAAACTTGCAATTAACAGCAACTTTACTAGCCCTTGCTCGGCTGCCCTTGTGATAATCGATGTGGTGGCCCTTGAACTCCGAGCTGATGGTGGAGAATTCGAGGTAAGAGCTCATAAATGAAGGGGACACCTTCCTACAAATCCTCTCCACGAATTTGGTTGCCAAGTGCTCATTTAAACCTTTGATTTTGTCTCAAAATTGACTAAAAATCTGCATAAAGCACACATTAGACTTATTGGCATAATGACTAACCCAATTCACTCTATTACCATAAATATAATCAAAAACATGCAATAAACTAATGAGAATGGTGGATTAAGTCGAATTAGGAGGCTGAATGAGCCCACATAATTACTCATTTTTGGGGCTCATCAGTGTCGGAGCCATGGCTACTATGATCTAACATCTTCTTTGAATTTAACCATCAACGTGTATCTTCATTTTTTGTTATCTGGGCACTCATTATTTTTTGTAGATTTTCTTTCTATCTGGTCGCCATTAGGCTTCTCTTCAGATCTAGGCATGATTTTACATATTTGAGTTTTTTCTCATAACCCTAACTATGTTATGTAGTTTTTTGCAGATTTTTTTTTTGAAGGGCCTCTTGATTTTTTTCTTTAAAATCTATATGGTTTTCAGATTCTCTCTTCCGGTTGTAAGATCTGTGATTTTCGTCAAGTTTTTTGGTCCTTTTTTTTTGCAAAGTGGCAAATTGGCAGACTGAGGGTTCAATTCAGAATTTCGGTCCCATAAGTGGATGTAGAGTGGCTGTGCCATTTCCAGAAAAGGGTTATAATGAGCATTTGGAGCATTATTGAGTGCTTTTTTATTTGACACCCGACATTTTTTGTCAAATTTGTTACCTTATGTGCATAATTTCCTAGAACATAGTAGATATTTGGGTTCCTTTCATCGTGTTACCCAATTTCAAAAAAAAAATCAACTCAAACGAAGTATCGGAAGCAAAATTATTGTTGATTTAAGATTGACGGTTTTTTCAGGTTTTCTGGTGATAGCAGAATGAACTGCAGAAATTTACAGTTTTCTATCCACTTTTTCTCTTGTCATTTTTTGCATTTGGGTTTACCATTTGAAACCGTTTGACCAATGAGCCCTCTTGCTTGATCACACTTTTCTTCCCATTTAATCAAGGCTTGAGCATCTGCAGGTTTCATGTGTTCACCATTAACCAACCTCCATAGATTCCTACTCCTTAGAACATCAATCATTTCCCTTTTCCATGCAAGATAGATAGAACTGATAAGTTTAGGAACAGAAGTTACTTCTAAAGTCATAATGATAGAAATTTTGAAAAGAAATATAAACCCAAATGCAAGAAATGACAAGAGAAAAAGTGAATAGAAAACTGTAAATTTTTGCAGTTTGTTCTATCGTCACTAGAAAACTTGAAAAAACTATCAATCTTAAATCAACAATAATTTTGCTTCTGGTACTCTATTTGAAATGATTTTTTTTGAAATTGGGTAGCTCAACGAGTGGAACCCAAATATTTACTCTATTTTGGGAAATTCTACACAAAAGGTAATAGATCTGACAAAAAACGTTGGGTATCAAACCAAAAAAACACTCAATAATGCTCCAAATGCTCATTATAACTAGTTTTCGGAAACGCACAACCACTCTGCATCCACTTATGTGGCTGAAATTTTGATCTAAACCCTGGGTCCGCCAATCCGCCACCTTGCAAAAAAAAAGGACCAAAACACTGGACAAAAATCACAGATATTACAACAGAAGATAAATCTCCTTGAGGAGAATCCAAAAACCATATAGATATTAAAGAAAAACAATCAAGAGCCCCTTGAAAAAGAAACAAAACTACAAAAAACTACATAACGAAGTTAGGGTTATGAAAAAAAAAACTCAAATATGTAGAATCATGCCCAGATCTGAAGAGAACCCTAATGATGACGAGATAGAAAGCAAATCTACAAAAAATAATGAGTGCCCAGATAACAAAAAGTGAAGATACACGTTGATGGTTAAATTCAAAGAAGATGCTAGATCATAGTAGCCATGGCTCTGATACCATATTAGAATATTAGATCTACTAAACTAGCTATCTATCTAAGAAACCAACAATATATCAACATATAAATAAGAACAGAAAGAGAATAAGAAAAAAGAATACAACAGATATATGTGGTTCACTCAATTGGGCTACTCCACAGGAAGGTTGTCTTCTATTATCTCTAGAAATCTCCTACAATCTTACAAAGAGAGCAACTACAAATAACCTGATACAAATAGCATTATGTTGTGAGCAAAGGATAAGATGTGATGGTTAACAGCTTTCCGTAATTAGTTATGATAATATTAATGTTGTTAATGGTCAATTGGAAGATGTTTTTCATGTTCAAAACATGCCCATCAACTTACTTTCTATATATTATATTCCTTGGAAGGTAACAATGTCTTTGTATTATGTCGGAAGTTGTCCACAATCTTATGTAAAAAAGTAATACATTATATCCCATATTTATTATAGCATAGTATACTCTTGTATCCATTTATTATATAAAGAGGTGTTATTTTGGAGATTTATATTATCCCACATTTGATACGTGAGAGTAATTCCTCCACATCTCTAGGTATATAATAGGGTCAAGAGAACCTCTTAAGATATATACCAATTTGTGATACCATCACATCTTCCCGTGGACATAGCCCAATTGGGTGAACCACGTATATCTGTTGTATTCTTTTTCCTTGTTCTCTTTATTTTCTTATTATTGATATATTGTTGGTTTCTTAGATAGATAACCATTTTAGTAGATGTAATATTCTAGTAGATCATAGGTACAATTTGCTAGCATGAGATAGTGATTTTCTGTTTGGAGGCTTCTGATATTTTGTGTCTAGTTTTGACACTATAGTTGCAATTTTTTCATCATACACTCAAGGAATTTAAGCATCAATCATCTAAAAGTAATGACAAACAAACAAAGCACATATGTTCAAGCGCCCACAAGTAAGAATATGCAAAGAACAAACTCAAGCAATCATCAGCATTCCAAGACAAGTCTACATCAACAACATTTGCATCAATTTTTTAACAATGCACTTGCAACCATTTTTTGTAAGAGTCAAATCAAATCAAAATTGAATTGTATTGTAGCTTGCAAATCATTATTTTCTTTGTAAGTTAACTTGAGTTGTATCGGGTGCATTCTCGGTTGAACCCAACACCCATTTTAATCATTGTAAATTGACTCGAATTGGGTGCATTTTTTGTAGTTGAGCCCTAAACTTGTCAAATCAAGTGAACAAAGAAAATTAATGCACAACCCTAAGATCAAGCGAGCATGAAATTTAAGAAAGCAAGTTTAAGAAAACAAGTTCAAGTGAGCGAGTTCGAAAAATCAAGTAAGTGTTAAAAGAAAGCGAGCGTGAGTTGAAGCGAGTGAGTCCAAATGGAGCAAAGCATTTAATCGTTAGATTTTCTTAACAATCTGATCATATCCACTGCTGAGGACACAATGAAAATCAGCAAAGCGACTCTTGCTGATATCAAAAAACATCTACATTATGCACATGAAACCGTTGAATTTCTCGAACTTGAATCACAGCAACAAAGCGATGAGTTACAGTAGAAGGGTCATGTTTCAAATCCTTTCAACAATAAAAATTCAAATGCAGAAGATGATGATTCCCATCCAATCAACCATACAACTTCAAGTGTAGAATTTGTCCATGATCAAGTTCAACTTTCGTATTCCAAGCCAGTGATCAAACCGTGGGAGGAAATCCAATGTAACAAAAATCAGCGTGGTTTAGGATATGAAAAATATGATAACAACTTGCATATCCCATATTATTTAAAACTGATCAAGCTCGTCAGTGGAGTATTTCTTGATTATGGAACATCATAAATCCATGAGAAAGTTGAAGAAAACATAAATTCAAACATTGTTAAAGAACCGGTCAAATGGAAGATCATTGTTTTGATCTCCATCCTTGTCACCGTTGTGGTAAGAAAAATTACTCATCAGAAAGATGTTGCAAACAAAACCAACCAAATAGATTGAAGATCAATTATGAACGGGTTGATCTTCGGGAGTGGTCATCTACTGTCAAATGACTATATAAGTTTTACCGCAAAATTCAATCTCAGATATTGCTGCCAACAGTCAAATGAAGATGGTACTCTCAAGGGAGTACAAAAGTGAAAATCTCCAACATCTGAAGGGGGGAGTTTAAAAACAAATGCATATGGTCTCTTCTTTGAATTGACAAAGGGGGGAACTAATGGTTTTCATATTGAAATGTTTCGACGACAACAAATTTTTCCAATCAACATTGAAATTTTCCAGTGGGAAAGCGATTGGAATGTTGATTGAGAGCATCTGTGGACATTCTTTTGTTCACTTGGATGGTCATTAGACCAAGCAAAGGATAGATGCATCCTTTTGAATTGCAGCTTGTCATTCAATTCAGTTGTTAAGCATTTCAAAGTTGTATCAGGCTTGTAGTTGATTCACTTCTCTTGGTGTGCTCTCTTCGTATTGGAGTTTTTGGAATCTAATTTTGGCGGTTTTTTAGGAAGTTCTTCATTGAGGATCAACTCAACAGTTTTAGCATGAAGACTTGGAGATGGTACCAGGTTCTTACTTTGGACTTCTGATTAAGGGGGGGAATGTTAGCTTCACACTCTCATAAAACAATCAATAACTCCAAAATAAATTAAATTATAAAATTGGGAATAATTTCTACTTGTCTTTAATTATAGAATAAGTCAGTTCCTCAAACTTGGGAGTTTGTTTAGGTTTAGTTGGTTGAGAGATTCTCTCCAATTAGTTAGGTTCCTAGATTGGGATGTGGTTGAGATATTCACTCAATCAAAGTGATTGTGTGTCTGAGATAGACACACTATCTAGAGACATAATATTGATGTATTTAATTCTATCATTATCATTCTTTGTTCATGCAATACATTAAGTCTTCAGAAGCCTTTTCTGCCATGGCTTCATCTCTCTTAATTTAGGTTTTTATTTTATTAAATCTCTTTAATACATATATTTTAATTTGGAAAAATAACCTTTTTCCTAATAATATATATTTTGAGTAAGTGAAAATCACAAACAATTGTTGTATTCACATAATGCGATTTTTTTTTTAATTCCAATGGTTTCATATTGAATAAATCTCAAAGGTAGTAATGGGTCAGAGCTTGTGCTCTGATACCATATGTGTTGAAGAAAGTGTAACTAGGTTCGGTCTTCATGACATTGTAATTAACATTATTCCTTGAAGCATGGGTTTCATGAGCAAGAATTTTATTTATTTAGTGGCTCCCATTGAGAGCCTTAATATTTAGTTTAAAGAGTTAATGTCATGCTCTTCTTGAGCCTATGTGTAATGTATACAAGTCTATATAAATGTATAGAACAACCCTCCAAGACAAGCACAATCCTCCTGAAGACATCTGCCAGCAAAACGATGAAGAAAATAGTTAAGTCGGCCCTAAAATGTATATTATATGTCAAGTTGGATCATAAATGGATACACACCCTTTCAGTGGACATGTTAGCTCAAATACAGGGGCAAACAACTATATGTACGTAGCTAGAGTCACCACAGTGAGACAAAATTTCAAACATACCTCTATAACTTCGGATGGCACAGTGAGTGCAGGAATCTTGGACAAGATACAGTGTTATAGAATCTCGGGCAAGCACAAGATTACAGACACTTCGGATTCTCTTGGATGGTACATGGATCTAACCTGCCTTACAAGAGGACATTTTCTTGTGGAAAACTTCAGTGAGAAAATTACAGTATCAGCCTAAGTATAATGATAATGTCGATGCAAGAATGTCATTGTCTCGGTATAGATAAGATGATAAAGATCACAGTGCTAATCATTGTCTCAACATATCGGATGGAGAAGATACACTCACTGTCTCGACACAACTGTGATCTCACAAGTAATACACTCTCAGCATACTAACTACAGTCATGACCTTAATAGAGAAGATCACTGTCTCGGTGAATCTAAGTGCAACTCTCCTATATATATATATATATATATTAGATCTCTTTATTGTGGAGAAGATCTTGGTGAGGATGCAAGAGTAATGAAGATCTTTGTGGTAGTGCATCAAGGTGCAATAATTATGTAACAATAATGGTGGTAGATATTATCTCAGTATGCAACAATGAGCTAAGTTAAAATGGAAGAATGATGAAGAAGCAATGATGATGATCTCAGCAGTGACAAAAAAAAAGGATTTTTGTCTTGGTCTTGGAGTGGCATGATTGGTCAAGGGTCATGGTCTTGGTATTCATCAATTGGAATCTCTATAAGAAGAATTTTGTGCAATTTTTCCTCTCCAAGAGGGAGAGGTTTTGGCCCTGGCAGAAAGCCAACATCGCGTGTTCTTGTCTCTTTAATTTTGATAGCTATTTGATGAACTAAGAAGACACACTCTAATAATAATAACAAGTGAAGATTTTGCTAAGAAGTAAAGTTAAATAACTCACTGACTTCTTAACTATCAGATCATTGTAGCACATATATGTATGAATTTTGTGAGGTGTTGTATGGTGTCACATGATGTATGGTATGAAACCTGTGAACTTCATCCTATAATGCAGCCTATTTTTCTTTGAGTTTTGACGTTGTTATAAACCAAGAACTTAACTCTTTCCGTGGAGGGGTGAAATCGTTGTTCAAGCGCAGATTGTTATGGCTGAAAGGAGGGCAGCCACTGTTAGCAATCAACGTTACCGTAGATCCTAGAGCATGACAAGATGTTGAATTTATTATGCGTGGAGTTTGCAAAATTGCAAGAAATTAGATGCCATTATTGTCAGCCAGTGTTGTCCTTAAAGCCAGATTTTTGTTTTCTTTACATTTTTCCCTGTAGAAATTGCTCCAGCTGGCTCATGAGAAGTGTGTTTTCCGGCAAAGGATACATGTGATTTGAACATCGTGGAAGAACACTTTGTGGTAAGGATACGACGTGTTGGAACATGGAACACCGATCTACCTATCAAGAACCTTTGTTTTGTGCTTTCCCTATGTGTGTCTTACATTCAATCATATTTTTCAACGTTACGTAGAAGTGCTATGCATTGTTTAAAGTGGAGCCAACGTGAAGTAAAGTGTCGTGAAGCTTGCGCGAGGAGCATCATTTGAAGAACCTGAAGGAACGTTGTAGTAATTTATGTTGTAGAACGATGTTGGAAGACTAAAAATACTCGCGTTGAAAAACCTGTGGAAGTGATGCCCATGCTTCAATGGCCAAGATAAGTACTAGGGTCTTTACTCAAAGTGCATAGATATTAATTTTTCTTTTCATCCATGAAAGAATTGTGTGAAAAAAGAGTTCACGAGAATTACATGTTTTAATTATTTTTCAAAAGAAATACAAAAATCCACAAAAGTATGTTTGCGAGATTTTGGAAATTCATCAAGTTAAAATGTTTAAGAGTATGTTTTCAATGCTTTGGAAATTAGTGGAGGTTTTGTATTTAAAGGTTGTGAAAGAGAATATTTGAAGATACAAATGTATAAACCATTCATGAGAAGGGGTTGACCATCATACCCAAAGATGTTTAGCTTGTAATGTGTATCCTCACGGAAAGAGCTCATAATGTTGATTTGTAACGTGATTTTTTGGGTTTGATTTCCATCATCTATGTACATGGTTAGAGAAGGGATTTTTCTAAGGTCACTTTGGTTGGAGGAATAGGAATGTTAGAAAGGAAAATTACAAGTCAAACCATTTTTTTTAAAGGTGATACTATGGTGGATTGTTTCGAAGTCTAAATTCCATGAAGGTAAGGTTTTAAAGTCAAGTCTAATGCATGAGAAGTATCAACGAAAAATTTTGTGAAATAAAAGAATTAAAATGAAATCTTGATAGATTATTGATTCCAGTGTTTAATGAAAGGATATTTTTTGGGTTGTTGTGTACTAGATCCACCTGAAATTTGAATAAGGGGATCTTGTTGGAATATATTATATTCTTTGGAAGGTAATAATGTCTTTGTATTATGTCGGAAGTTGTCCACAATCTTATGTAAAAGAGTAATACATTCTATCCCATATTTATTATGGTATAGTATACTTTTGTATCCATTTATTATATAAAGAGATGTTATTTTCGAGAATTATATTATCCCACATTTAATATGTGAGAGTAATTCCTCCACACCTTTAGGTATATAAAAGGGTCAAGGGAACCTCTTAAGATATATACCATTTTGTGATACCATCACATCTTATCGTGTGCTCACAGCGTATTGTTATTTGTATCGAGTTACTTATAGCTGCTCTCTTTGTAAGGTTGTCGGAGATTTCTCGAGATAATAGGCCCAATTGGGTGAACCATGTATATTTGTTGTATTATTTTTCCTTGTTTTCTTTATGTTTTTATTT
Source organism: Pinus tabuliformis (assembly GCA_031772625.1). Lineage (NCBI taxonomy): Eukaryota > Viridiplantae > Streptophyta > Pinopsida > Pinales > Pinaceae > Pinus > Pinus tabuliformis. Next base: position 991,542,071 of record CM062812.1, on the reverse strand, counting down.
ACATGTTGATATATTGTTGGTTTCTTAGATAGATAGCTAGTTTCGTAGATCTAATATTCTAACATGGTATCGGAGCCATGGCTACTATGATCTAACATCTTCTTTGAATTTAACCATCAACATGTATTTTCATTTTTTGTTATCTGGGCACTCATTATTTTTTGTAGATTTTCTTTCTATCTGGTCGCCATTAGGCTTCTCTTCAGATCTAGGCATGATTCTACAGATTTGAATTTTTTCTCATAACCCTAACTTTGTTATGTAGTTTTTTGCAGAATTTTTTTTTCAAAGGCCCCTTGATTTTTTTCTGTAAGATTTATATGGTTTTCAGATTCTCCTCAAGGAGATCTATCTTCCGGTTGTAAGATTTGTGATTTTCGTCAAGTTTTTTGGTCCTTTCTTTTGCAGGGTGGCAGATTGGCGGACTGAGGGTTCAGATCAGAATTTCGGTCGCATAAGTGGATGGAGAGTGGATGTGCCATGTCTGGAAAAGGGTTATAATGAGCATTTGGAGCATTATTGAGTGCTTTTTTATTTGACACCTGACGTTTTTTGTCAGAATTGTTACCTTATGTGCATAATTTCCTAGAACATAGTAGATATTTAGGTTCCTCTCGTCGTGTTACCCAATTTCAAAAAAAAGTCAACTCAAACGGAGTACCGGAAGCAAAATTATTGTTGATTTAAGATTGACGGTTTTTTCAGGTTTTCTGGTGATAGCAGAACGAACTGCAGAAATTTACAGTTTTCTATCCACTTTTTCTCTTGTCACTTTTTGCATTTGGGTTTACCATTTGAAACCGTTTGACCAATGAGCCCTCTTGCTTGATCATACATTTTTTCCCATTTAATCAAGGCTTGAGCATCTATAGGTTTCATGTGTTCACCATTAACCAACCTCCATAGATTCCTACTCCTGAGAACATCAATCATTTTCCTTTTCCATGCAAGATAGAACTGATAAGTTTAGGAACAGAAGCTACTTCTGAAGTCATAATGATAGAAATTTTGACAAGAAATATAAACCCAAATTTAAGAAATGACAAGAGAAAAAGTGAATAGAAAACTATAAATTTCTGCAGTTCGTTCTATTGTCACTAGAAAACCTGAAAAAACTGTCAATCTTAAATCAACGATAATTTTGCTTCTGGTACTCCGTTTGAGATGATTTTTTTTTACATTGGGTAGCTCGGCAAGTGGAACCCAAATATCTACTCTATTTTGGGAAATTCTACACAGAAGGTAACAGATCTGACAAAAAGCATCGAGTACCAAACAAAAAAACACTCAATAATGCTCCAAAAGCTCATTATAACCAGTTTTCGGAAATGCACAACCACTCTGCATCCACTTATGTGGCTGAAATTTTGATCTGAACCCTAGGTCCGCTAATCTGCCACCCTGCAAAAAAAAAGAACCAAAACATTGGACGAAAATCACAGATCTTACAACGGAAGATAAATATCCTTGAGGAGAATCCAAAAATGTTAGGTCCCTATACTACTAGTGTAACCCCTTATTGTTATTAATACAACCCCCTTATTATATTGTTGTGCCCATGTAGTCCCCATCTTGTTATTATTGTACCCCATAGAAGCCCACTATTGTTATTATTGTGCCCTTACATTATTTTTGTTATGTCAGCTTTGATTATATTATGACCCCATATACTCCTATATATAGAAAGGAGGTCTTGTCATTTGTATCATCCAAGAATTGTTCATTTGTGTAATGTAAAATAGGTTGCCCCCTCGAAGAGGCTTATTTCTAAGGCGTTTATCTATATTTTCTATCTTTTTGTGAGCTGGTTTCATAACATTTGGTATCAGAGTTTTGGATTCTATGGTTTCGCTGCTCCAAACAAGTCATTGTGGCATTTTCACTATAACTATTTTTCTGCGATGTTTCAGAAGCTAAAACAAAAACCCAGTTGAGAAGAAATCTCATTGAACTTTGGGTCCTAATTTTAGATATTTCCTCACTATATTTTAGGATATATGACCTGAGGAAGTTAGAGTTTTTCCAAGCTCCAGAATTTCATCTAAAACAGGTCATCGTGGAATTTTCGCTATAACTGTTTTGCTATAAAGCTTCAGAACCTAAAAAAACCCATTTGAGAAGAAATCATTCTGAACTTTAGGTCCAAATTTCAGAACTCGTCTCGCTATATTTTCAAATATATGATCTGAGAAATTCAGGGTTTTTACAGACTCTCGAATTACATCCTAAGAAAGTGACCTTGGGAAAATCGTCATAACTTTCTCTCTGAGCATCATATTGAAATTTCATAAGAAGTTACAGAAAGAGGATGGATTTTTTTTGGTATAATTTTCAAAACCGAAGGTTGAAATAGTGACATGTGGCACGTCGTACAATTTACCTCTACTGAACTAGTCTATAATTAGGTCATCACGGGAGATTGGGAATAAATCTTTCTTAAGGAATCCAATTGTGATCAGACTTGCGGAGTAGAAAGAGGACTCAAAGGGATATTACAGTGTGAAATTTCAGAACTTAAAGATATGAAGGTACAAATTTATAGTCATTTCAAGATCGAGCTCCTAAAATCAAGAAAAAACGAGATGAGGATGTTTGATGGCAAGGATCCGGTAAATTGGATACTACAGATGGAGAAATATTTTGATCTACATGGTGTACCACTGTTACAAAAGGTACGTATTTCATCTAATTATTTAGAACTGAATCAATTTTTATGGTACAGATGGCTTTGTTCTCGTGAACCACTTGTCATGTGGTCAATTTTCACAGAGGAAATGATAGCACATTATGAGGATACAAAGAGAAACGACTTCTTAGCCAATTGATAAATCTCAAACCAAAAGAGTTCAATGGCAAAGCACATTAAGGACTTCCAAAAATTAAATAGAAGGGTAAATGATATTCCAGATAAGAAAATGGTTGATGTCTTCATAAGGAATTTAAAGGATAACATTCAACACGAGGTTCGTCTTTGGGAACCTGATTCATTGGAGAAGGCATTCAGGTTGGCAAGAAAAATTGAAAGCGAAATTATGGAAACAAGGAATCCCACCACTCACGACTATAATTATGGAAGTGTTTTTTCTCCTAGACTTCCACAACCTACAAGTTTTACACCACAACAATTGGAAGAAAAAAGAGAAAAAGGGCTTTGTTACAATTGTGATAACAAATACACTAAATGTCATAAGTGTGCTGAGAAGAAATTATTTTACATAGATTATGAAGAGAATGAAGAAAAGGATCAAGAAACATCAAAAGAAGAGGATATATACCAAGAACCCACCCCAGAGAAAGAAGAAATGAATCGAACCATATCTTGTAAAGCATTGGGAAAAATTACCACTCCTCAAACTCTCAAGATAGAAGGACATATCAAGAACAAAAAAGTTCAAGAAGTGAAAAATCGCATCGAGAAAGAAGAAATGAATCCGACCATATATTGTAATGCATTGTCCAGAATTACCACTCCTCAAACTATCAATATAGAAGGACATATCAAGAAGAAAAATGTTCAAGAAGTGAAAGATCACATCGAGCATCAAGAAATGAATCCGACCATATCTTGTAATGCATTGGATGAAATTACCACTCCTCAAACTATTAAGATAAAAGGACTTATCAAGAAGAAATAGGTAATAGTGTTGATTGATTCAGGCAATACCCATAATTTTATTTATTGTAAGATAGCCAAGGAATTGAATTGCTTCCTATATCCAACACCAGAGTGTTAAGTGATGATTGCAAGTGGAGGAACCATAAATTGCTCTGGAAAGTGCCATAATATCAAGCTATCCATGGGAGAATACGTATTGAATAGCCCAATGCTTTCAACTCCAATGGGTGGTGTTGATGTGTTACTAGGAGTCTAATGGCTACAATCGTTGGGTACAATAGCTTTTAATTTTCAAGAAATTTTCTTGAAATTTTTTTGGGAAGGAAAGGAAGTTGAATTGAGTGGTATCGAAGGGAAACCAGGAAAGATAATCAACTCTAACAGCATGACAAAGCTTCTAAATAAAGAACAAGAGGGAGTAATTTCACAATTATGTTCACTAGAGGATCACACATCGAAATCATGTATTTCTCCAGACCTCCAAAATGTTTTGGACAATCATTCCAAGGTATTTGAGACTCCCAAAGGCCTCCCACCTATTCGTGATCATGATCATGCTATTCATTTGATTCCAGGAAGTGTTCCTCCAAACATCAGGCCTTACATATATCCATATGCCCAAAGGAGTGGGAACTCATTCAAAAGTTGCAGAAGATCTCAGTTCAGATAGTATTGCGAGAACTTGACAAGGAAGGAAAAATCATATTGGAACCTGAAGCAGTTACAGAACTAAGAAATCAACAGCGACGAAATAGATCAATTTCAGAGTATCTCATTAAGTGGAAGAACTTACCCACTGAAGATTCCACATGGGAGGACAAGAATTTATACAGAAGCATCAAGAACTACTCAAGCGTTGAGAACAACAATTTTTGAAGGAGATTGGCACGTTAGGTCCCTATACTACTAGTGTAACCCCTTATTGTTATTGGTACAACCCCCTTATTATATTTTTGTGCCCATGTAGTCCCCATATTGTTATTATTGTGCCCCATAGAAGCCCACTATTGTATTATTGTGCCCTTACATTATTCTTGTTATGTCGGCTTTGATTATATTATGACCCCTTAGACTCCTATGTATAGAAAGGAGGTCTTGTCATTTGTATCATCCAAGAATTGTTTATTTGTGTAATGTAAAGGAGGTTGCCCCCTCGAAGAGGCTTATTTCTAAGGTGTTTATCTATCTTTTCTATCTTTTTATGAGCTGGTTTCATAACAAAAAACCATATAGATCTTAAAGAAAAACAATCAAGAGCCCCTTGAAAAAAGAAACAAAACTGCAAAAAACTACATAACAAAGTTAGGGTTATGAGAAAAACTCAAATATGTAGAATCATGCCCAGATCTGAAGAGAAGCCTAATGGCGACGAGATAGAGAGAAAATCTACAAAAAATAATGAGTGCCCAGATAACAAAAAATGAAGATACATGTTGATGGTTAAATTCAAAGAAGATGTTAGATCATAGTAGCCATGGCTCTAATACCATGTTAGAATATTAGATCTACTAAACTAGCTATATATCTAAGAAACCAACAATATTTCAACATATAAATAAGAACAGAAAAAGAATAAGGAAAAATAATACAACAGATATATGTGGTTCACTCAATTGGGCTACGTCCACGGGAAGGTTGTCTTCTATTATCTCCAGAAATCTCCTACAATCTTACAAAGAGAGCAACTACAAATAACCCGATACAAATAGCATTATGTTGTGAACAAAGGATAAGATGTGATGGTAAACAACTTTCTGTAATTGGTTATGGTAATATTAATGTTGCTAATGGTCAATTGGAAGATGTTTTTCATGTTCAAAACATGCCCATCAACTTACTTTCTATATATTATATTCCTTGGAAGGTAATAATGTCTTTGTATTATGTCGGAAGTTGTCCACAATTTTATGTAAAAAAGTAATACATTATATCCCATATTTATTATGGCATATTATACTCTTGTATCCATTTATTATATAAAGAGGTGTTATTTTGGATAATTATATTATCCCACATTTAATACGTGAGAGTAATTCCTTCACATCTCTAGGTATATAATAAGGTCAAGAGAGCCTCTTAAGATATATACCATTTTGTGATACCATCAAATCTTATCATGTGCTCACAGCATACGGTTATTTATATCGGGTTATTTGTAGTTGCTCTCTTTGTAACATTGTATGATATTTCTGGAGATAATAGAAGACAATATTCCCGTGGACGTAGCCCAATTGGGTGAACCACGTATATCCGTGGTATTCTTTTTCCTTGTTCTCTTTATTTTCTTATTTATATGTTGATACATTGTTGGTTTCTTAGATAGATAGCTATTTTAGTAGATCTAATATTCTAACAAATCATAGGTACACTTTGCTAGCATGAGATGGTGATTTTCTGTTTGGAGGTTTATGATATTTTGTGTCTAGTTTTGACACTATGAACCACGTATATGTACAGTTTTTATTTATTAATAGAAGCAGTGTTTTTTTCTTCTGAAAAAAAAAATATAATAAAATAAAATAAAATAAAAATAAATAAATAAATAAATATAATATATATATATATATATATATATATATATAATAAAATAAAATAAAAATAAATAAATAAATAAAATAAAATAAAAAATAGCTAGAATTTTCAAAAAAACATAGGTTGGATCCCTGCTCAAAAAAAGGTGAAAAGTCTCCCAGACAAAACTAGAATTCAATCCAAATTAAAATAAATCTAAGTTGAAAATGGGATGCAAATATATTTGGATTTTAGGGGTATTTTGGAAAGTCTTTAATTTAAAGGGGAACAAATTTTAAGTATTGTGGGGCCCTAATGTAAGGTTTTGGGATAATCCAATGTGCTCTATCCCAAAGTATTATGGCAGCTTTTGTTCCTAGAAGAATTGTAACGGTTTGGGTCGGATTCCAATTTTATTAATACAATGTCAATATTTGTTTCTTAAAAAAAAAAAATTTAATATATAAGTTAAACATATGTGCATTTTAAAAAAACATGCAACAATATTCTTAACATGGAGATTCACTCCCACTTTATAATGGAGATTATTAATCTATCAATAGACTTTGTTACAATATCGTGGCTTATCAATACGACATGCCCAAAAAAACCATAACTCATTTCATATGATGTTCGTTCATATGACATTTCTACGTCGTAAGGCGTTACCCTGTGAGAAGAAGTCTTTTCATACCAGGTGTACCATTGTGGAATGTTGATCGTGGTGTTAAACGATTAAAATAATCATTGCCTTCATATTCAAGACCGGTATTGTTAGTTACAGTTCGGTACCGCTGCAAGACCGGTATTGTTAGTTATAGTTTGGTACCGCTGCAGAGAGGATGATATGCCAGTGTTTTACTCCAGTCCTATTTCATATCCTTGTTTTGGCAATATGATGCATTGATGCCCTGTGTAGGGCACGATCCTTCAATAGAAGTCTCTGAGATGTTCCTATCCCCGAAATGTTCTTGGACAGACAAAGCTACCATTTCCTCCTCGCCTTAGGGAAGCCTCTTACAGAAATCCACTCGAAATCGGCTCGCCCCACAGGATGATCCAATTCTCAATGAGAAAAGTAACTCCACCTCATGGTATTGGAGTTTTTATTCGATTGAGTTGCAACTACCAAGTCCCTTCGAATAATTTTTCAGCCACCAAGAATCGTTGGGGTGAAATAACGTGCAGTCAGCACTCTCCAAAATTTCGAAAAAAACAGAAGGAGATCTCGATATCATTTACTCTTTCTGCAATAAAATTTTGTTTATGCATCCGATTGGAGAGATTTTATTGTTTAGAATTTTGCATAATATTTTAGAATTCCAAAACTTGTGGTTTCTCCCATTAGATTTTAAGTTAAGTTATGCGGGTGAAAGCTGACTCTGATACACCAATGTGGAAAACTTGAGGTCAGTGCTCTATTTGGTTGTTACCATTGTAATCATTTTCTCTGTTTTCTTAATGCTAATAAATATTTTACATACATTTTCCTCATGTTTTCCCTCAATTGTTGATTCATATGGCATTAGACTGCTCATGGAGACCCACATTCCAGGTATGCCATCGTGATCAAATGAAATGCTTGTTGTAGTCTTGATCAAACTAAATAGTTGTTGTTCTAATAAATATTGTTCGATTTTTTAACCACCCAAATCAAATATCAAAGGGTTTAATTTTTTTTATATTATACAAATTTACAAATCCATATTATAGAAAGAGTTTGCATAAGGGTGAATACTTTTCATTTTAAACCATCAATATATAACGAAAACTTACATACAAACTTTCAACAACAAATACACTTCTCATTATAAATGGAAATTTGATTTTCAAAAAATTATAAATTATAACGTGCTAAACTAACCATCAAAGAACTAAAAAAAGATTATTAAGTGTAAATTCTGATGCTTCATTTGGTCTTTGCCCTTTTTAAAAATTGAGATGAGTTTGAACTTCTATTTAGGTCGCCCAAATTGGTGCAACATCTACAACTTAAACTGACGTCAAAGTGGGTGAATTTCATGCAATCCCAACGAACAAAAGTGGGTGAATTTCGTACAATCCCAACGAACATTTTGGACTTCACGGCCAATTTTAACTGAAAAATAGTGGTTTTGTCCTCGTTGGATGGTCTTTTTGCTTTTAAAGTACAAACAAGTTTATTTGTAATAATAATTAATTAAAAGAAATTATAAAAAAATTATAAATTTAATGATAATTTTTGTCTGTTAATGTGAATTACAAGTTTGGTTATAATTTTATGTGAATGAAATTCTTTTTAAGGATTAATTATAAGTTTAGATTCTTTTTTTAAGGATTAATTTTAAGTTGAGCGTCTGAATCTATAATGTATAATCATACTTTTTTTCAAGTTTTAAGTTGTTTTTCCTATATTGAATTGTAAAATAAAAATATAAATTGAATCTTTTTATTGACGTGTATTTTACTTATTTGTAAATTTGTATTTATAAAATTGTATATTAAAAAATTATAATTCGATGCTTATTTTTATTTTTATTGTAATATTTATGTTATATATATTGAATTTTTTAATAAAATGTTTGAAAATATGAGTTTATGTAACTTTGGAAATTGTATGGGAATGAAATTCTTTTTAAGGATTTATTTTAAGTTTAGCGTTTGAATCTACAATGTATAATCATAATTTTTTTAAGTTGTTTTTCTTATATTGAATTATAAAATAAAGATTGTTTTTCTTATATTGAATTGTAAAATAAAGATACAAGATAAAAGAAATTTTGGATTTTTTTTCTTATGTGGAATTCCCTTAAAAATTTAATATATGTTTAATGTTTGAATCTAAAATATATGATGTCACTTTCTTTAGGTTTTTAGTTGTTTTTTTATTTATATTGAATTATAAAATAAAACTTGTGAGAATGTGAATTTATTAAAAAAAAAAAACAAAAAAAAACAAACTTTGGAAAATTTATATGAAGTGGAATATGAGTTTATGTAACTTTGGAAAATTTATGTGAATGGAATTCTTTTTAAGGATTAATTATAAGTTTAGATTCTTCTTTTTAAGGATTAATTATAAGTTTAGTGTTTGAATCTATAATGTATAGTCATATTTTTTTAAGTTTGTTTTTTTTCTTATATTGAATTGTAAAATAAAGAATACAATTTTAGATAAACGAAACTTTGGAATTTTTTTATGAAGTGGAATTCTCTTAAAAATTTAATATCTTGGATTTCGTATTGTAAAGCTTCTTCACATAGTCATATAGGGGAAGTGTTTTTCATCTTCCACCTTCTTAGTATCACAATTTTGACAAATTCTATCATCCCAGGGTGCCTTGGGAGTAGACCACCACCACCACCACCGAGTCTCACTCTGAAACTCATGAGAGTTAGTTCTAATCCTAACGATGTTCATTTTTTTCTTAGTGCTAGTCAACATAAAGAGATAATTCTAGTTATCGAGGATGGGGTTGATCACCTCCTTATAGTACCTTAGCTTCCTTTTACCCTCCAGCACCTTAGCAGCCCACATATTCTCCTTAAAAATGGAGGTAATAGTATCTTTGATATTGTCATTGCTTCCCATGATGATCTCCTCCTCAATCCCCCAAAGGTTGAGCCAAGACTAAGCATCCTGATGTCACGCGCACTAAGGCACGAGTGGGGGTTTTGACTAAACTTAGAAGCAATTTTTCGGAGCCTCTTGGATTTCATATTGTAAATCTTCTTCTTATACATCAGATATCTAAACATAGTCATACTTTCAATGGGGGACATTCCAAATTCGATCAAGAGGATAGGATAGGGAGTATTTCCCTTGATCTTGAGGTTATAGGTTATGAATTGCTTTTTGATCATCTCAATCTTTCTCCACGACTCGCTAGATATACTGCACCCCAAACTTCACGTTTGTATAATATAACATGAGTGACCAAAGTTTCAAAGAGGAACCTTTTTTTTACTCCAAATTTAAATATCGGTTGACTTACAATTATTTTCAAGCTCATAATAATCTATCCAACTATCTCTATATATTCCCAATATGTAATTAAATTACATTTCTTAATTTGTCACAAGCAATTTTTGGGAGCCTCTTGGATTTCGTATTGTAAAGCTTCTTCTTATACATCATATATCTAAACATAGTCATACTTTCAATAGGGGACAGGTCAGATTCAATCAAGAGGACATGATAGGGAGTATTCCCCTTGATCTTGAGGTTATAGGTTATGAATTTCTTTTGGATCAACTCAATATTTATCTGCGACTCGATAGATATACTGCACCCCCAAACTTCACATCCGTATAAGATAACAGGGGTGAACAGAGTTTCAATGAGGAACATTTTTTTACTCCAAATGTAAAGATCGATAGAGTTACAATTGTTTTCAAACTTATAATAAGCTTTCCAACTATCTCTATATATTCTCAATATTTAACTAAATTACATTTCTTAATTTGTCACACAATAATATACTTACTCTATAAAATTCATAATAAGCTTTCCAACTATCTTTATATATTCCCAATATGTAACTAAATTACATTTCTTAATTTGTCACCAGCAATTTTTGGGAGCCTCTTGGATTTCGTATTGTAAAGCTCCTTCTTATACATCATATATCTAAGCATAGTCATACTTTCAATGGGGGACAGGTCAGATTCAATCAAAAGGAGAGGATAGGGAGTATTTCCCTTGATCTTGAGGTTATAGGTTATGAATTACATTTGGATCAACTCAATATGTCTCCACGACTCGATAGATATACTACACCCCCAAACTTCACATCTGTATAAGATAACAAATGTGACCAGAGTTTCAAAGAGGAACCTTTTTTTACTCCAAATGTAAAGATCGACGGAGTTACAATTGTTTTCAAGCTCATAATAAGCTTTCCAACTATCTCTATATATTCCCAAAATGTAACTAAATTACATTTCTTAATTTGTCACACAATAATATACTTACTCTATATTAACATGCTTTGTCTTCATTTCTCTGTATTTTTTCTCTTATTATAAATATCATTGGTGATTTATTTTGACAAAACATAGGTTATTCACAACTTTTATATTTACGGCGTAAGGCGTTACCCCGTGAGAAGAAGTCCCTTCCATGCCACCTATACCATTGTGGGGCGTTGATTGTGGTGTTAGACGATTAAAATAATGACTACCATCTAATTCAAGACCAGTATTGTCAGTTAAATTTTCACAGCGTTGTCGAGAGGATGATATGCTAGTCTCAATTGTTTTAATCCCGTCCTATTTCGTCTCCTTGTTTTGGCAGTCTAAAGGTTGAAGGTCCTGCGAGGCCAAATTCACTTAGGAATTCTAAAATGACGCCTTTTATCCGTCGCAGCTCCAATATTCAAAGTTAGCTTATTCATTTTAGCAGTCTTCAATTTCACATTTATTATGTTTTGTTTAAAATCATATGGAAGGGCCATAATTTTCAGCCCTCTATGGAAATCCATCATAATTATTTTCTTCATGGTGCGTCTTTTATTCTATTCTCATCGTTGCATTATTAAGGATTTTGATTATAGCCAATGAATATATTATCACTGTTATTATTATTTTATTTTAAAATCAATTTTCAAGTTAATAATTTTCATGGGTTTGGTTATGCCTGTCATCCTATGTTGTGTGGGAAGGAGGAGTTATGCCTCAACTCCAAGTCTTAAGTATAATTGATTGCGTTATTGAATAGATTTCCCATCGGAATACAGAGGATTTCAAATTTGAGACATAAAATTTGAGAAAGATTGGAGGGAAAAAACAAATTGTGAGATGGATAATGTACAAAATTTGTTGAAAGAAAAATTAGTCATTTATTAAAGATAATTATAGATAATGTATATTTGTTGTTAAAAGAAAAATTAGTCTATTTATTAAAGATAATTATAGATAATGTATATTTGTTTACTACAAACACTAAGTGTATTTTATTTTTTTGGAATTACTCTACTACTCATTATCAATTGTTATTTGAGTATAGTAATATCATAATTATATTAGTAAAATTGAAAAGATAAACTTGTTACATGTATATATATGGTATCGTTTGATAAACTTGTTACATGTATATATATGGTATCGTTTGTTATTTGATAATTTGAATGGTAATTTCATAGTTGATGCCATCCATCTCTTTTAGGTTGTTTAGGTTAGCAGACAGACATAGGAGTAGAACTATGTAAACAATAGAAGAATGTTGAGTAATGTGTTAGATGTCCTCCTGTGTTAGAATTTATAGCATATATGTCTTCAGACTGGGTGAACTATTACATTGGTCCATTTCATAGATATAATCCCTATGAGGCACCCTTTCATGAAGAGCTTCCTAGGCCACCTATGCCAAATTTTTACTACACTCTCAAGGATATTGTATCTGAGGTTGCAAATAGGAAAGAAGGATTAACTTGCTCCGTTCACTTTCGACACACATATTCAGCTTCTCTACTTGGAGATTGGTGAATGCTTTAGGCACACTGCGTATAAATGGAGACATGTATAAATGGGAACGCCTCTAGATATTATTCACAAAGAAATTTGATTTGGAACCATTACCATATGAGCGTGAAGATTTCAGTTTGGTTGAGGCGATGAAAGACAAAGATACCATATGAGGGTGAAGGATTCAGACTGACTGAGACTATGAAAGACAAAGGAGGCCTAGTCTAGGATGCAATTATCAATAAAAATAAACTCTTAGAATTGTCGATGAAAATAAATTCTTAGATTGAGCACAGGGAAAAAACAAATTGTGAGATGGATAATGTACAAAATCTGTTAAAAGAAGCCATTTATTAAAGATAATTATAGATAATGTATATTTGTTGTTAAAATAAAAATTAGTCTATTTATTAAAGATAATTATAGATAATTTATATTTGTTTACAACAAGCACTAAGTCTATTTTTTTTTTGAAATTACTCTACTACTCATTATCAATTGTTATTTGAGTATAGTAATGTCATAATTATATTAGGTAAAATTGAAAAGATAAACTTATTACATGTATATATATGATATCATTTGTTATTTAATATTTTGAATGGTAATTTCATAATTGATGTCACCCATATCTTTTGGGTTTTTTAGGTTAGTAGAGAGACATAGGAGCAATACTATGTAAACAATGAAAGAATGTTGAGTAATTTGTTAGATGCCCTCCTCCCTAATGTAAATAATTTATAGCATATCTATCTTCAGAATGGGAGAAATATTACATTGGTCCATTTCGTAAATATTAGCCCCATGAGGCACTCTTTCATGAAGAGCTTCCTAGGCTACCTGTGCCCAATTTTTACTACACTCAAGGATATTGTATTTGAGGTTGCAAAGAAGAAATAAGGATTAACTTGATCCATTCACTTTTGACACACATATTTGGCTTCTCTGCTTGGATATTGGTGAATATTTTAGGCACACTGTGTATAAATGGAAACGCCTCTAGAGATTACTCACAAAAAAAATTGGGGGAAATATTACATTGGTCCATTTCATAAATATCAGCCCCATGAGACACTCTTTCATGAAGAGCTTCCTAGGCTACCTGTGCCCAATTTTTATTACACTCTCAAGGATATTGTATTTGAGGTTGCAAAGAAGAAATAAGGGTTAACTTGCTCCATTCACTTTTGACACACATATTTGGCTTCTCTGCTTGGATATTGGTGAATATTTTAGGCACACTGTATATAAATGGAGATGTGTATAAATGGAAATGCCTCTAGAGATTACTCACAAAAAAATTTGATCTGGAACCATTACCATATAGGGTGAAGGGTTCAGTTTGATTGAGGCGATGAAAGACAAAGGTAACATATGAGGGTGAAGGAGGGTGAAGGGGGGTTGACGGGATGAAAACAAAGGTACCATATGGTGTTGAAGGGTTCACTCTGGCTGAGACTACGAAAGACAAAGGAGGTCTAGTCTAGGATGCAATTATCAATAAAAATAAACTCTTAGAATTGTCAATGAAAATTAACTCTTAGATTGAGAAATTGGGAAGGAAGTTGCACATGCCTCTTTTTTGAGTAGATTGTTTGATTGTATTGTCGTTAACATTAACATTTATTTTCACTCAAATTGGGCTATAGTTAGATCATGTAACATATCGCATCTTTTTTCATCTATGCTCTTCTTCCATATGTGCTACGGACTTACCGTGTTTCCTTTGCAACCTCTAGTGCAAATGTTAGTTTTAATAAATGAATTTAATTAAAAAGACAAATAAATATCAATCTTTGATTTATGTATACTATTAAGAATATTCTAAAATATCCAATAGATGTTAAATCCACCTAATTATTATTGATAATTAAGTTGAATTCAGAAAGTCCTTTTTCAAAATAGACATGTGTATTGGCATAAATATATGAAGGAATAAAAAAATAAAAATAAAAAATTCTTGATGGTTAAAGCATTTTATTGGTGTGCATAAAGACGTGTGTGTGAGAGAGAACATTTTAGACCTAGATATATATAATTAGCATAGATCCATGTTAACCTCAAATGTACATAACCACAATATAGAATCATGATAATCTAAAATTTATCAATGCCAGAAAAGTCAAATTTTTTGAAAAACAAATATTTTTGCAAATTTTACATTTTAAAAATAAATTTACGTTTCAAAAAATTTCACCTTCTCATCACTTGATAAATCCAAAATAAATCTATATATACTTCCAAAAGCTTTTAAAACATTTTTAACAACTTTTATATATATATACGTGCGCAAAGAATTAAAACAATTTAATAACTTTCAAAATATTTTCAAGGTTGAAAGTTTTAAAAAATCTTAAAATCTTAGTGGAACCTCTAAAAGTTCATCAATTTAATAACTTCCAAAATCTTTTCAATGTGAAAGTTATTAATAAGTCTCAAAATGTTAGTGGAACCTTTAAAAGTTCAAACTCTTGATTTCCCCAAATCAACACATGCCCTTTCTACAAAATCCCCAAAACTTTCAGAACCTTTAACAATTAATGTCCTCAAAATCGTTCGGAGGACTTTTCGAAAGCAACTTTGGAACGAATTTTCGAAAGCAACTTTGGGAAATGTACAGTGGAATTGTTGAATCTATAGTAATTAGGGGTCCTTTTTTCTGTACCATCAGTATCAAGTTTATACAATCCATTTATGTATTTAAAATGAATTTAATAAAAAGATTTTCTGTACTATCAGCGATCAAAGCAATTTAATAAAAGGATTTTCTGTACCATTTATTTATGTATTTATTTAAAATGCAATTTGATGGATTTTTTTTCCTGTATTATCTATACAATCCATTTATGTATTTAAAATGTAATTTAAACTGTAACAAAAAAAATTTAACACTTTGTTGTATTATCTAATTCGAATGAAAAATGCCAAAAGTAACGCTTAAACATCCGCTGGCAGTCTTTCAAAGGCTGGCCTTGGCGTATCCTCTGGGTTCTTGCACTATCTATACAAGGTTGATTATTCCGTACTGGAGGAAGGCAGGCTCTGTCTGTCATGACCTTTTTAGACACTCTGTATTACGCTTTCATGTGGGATTTACAGTTTATGATATTTTTTATTGTTTTTTTATTTTTTTTAATTTTTTACTGTTTTTTATTTTGTTTTTTTAATTTTACATCTTATAGAAAATGGCAACGCTGTTTTTTATTTTGTTTTTAATTTTTTATTTTTTTTATTTTGTTCTTTTAAGTTTAAAATGGAAACGCTGTAATTTAAAAAGCTATAAATTACATTATATTTTGATTTTTGTAGCTTTTAGCTTATACAAAAGCTTTTCTTCTAACTTGACTCACTTGTTATCTGGATTAAATATATGTACTCTTTCTATTTTTATTTTAATAAAAACAACCTTTTTTCTTAGAAAAAAACACCAGATGGACAAAAACAAGACGTAGAATGTTCAAAAGCCCCACGAAATGTACAACCAAATTGCTCGCATGTTTGCAGAATCGTATACTGCAATAACTGCGGTTGAATGAAACGCTGCAATGATATCCTTCCAGCTAACCGTCGAAGCTCGTACACTGCAAATCTCAAACCAGAAAGACGCCTCATATCGATGCATTTGCCTTTGCAGCTTTTATATCATAAAAGGACGCCTGAAAGCGATGCATTTGGGGAACATTATCCACCATGTTACCCAGTATTTAATGCTGCTATATAAAAGTGGGTATGCATCATCAAACTATTATTAACAATAATAATCTAATAATACACATCCCACCTATTATCCGTAATAATCCAATGATAGACCATGCATTTGTCTTCTAAAGAAGACCACGATGGACCACCTTCAAAGGGAGACACCACAAAAAGGAAATGGACACCAAAGTCAAGGACTACAGCCCAACTAAACACTCATCAGGGATATTACTCGTAATAATAATGAATCTCACATATGGAGTAGTTTTTAAGTGTGGTTTTTTTTCGAGTTTTTGATAAATTTTTGTTGGTAAAAAAATTTGTGGTTAAATTTTGATTTGCGTTGTTTAAATTGATTTTTTTTACTGCATTTATCGATTCAACACCCTTATAAATCTTTAAGCACTTGCTATTGTGAAAAAAGCTTTGGATATATAGTGGAGATACATAATGTTAACCCTGCTTATGGGATTATAAATCAATTCCTGCTCGTTGATTTACAAATCACCCTACCTTTACGGGCAGCCAAATGTAACCATGACAATCACAGAGAATGATAGCTTGTGGATCAATTGCAACTTGATAATATGATAAATGCAACAATGTCACTCCTCACAAATAGCTATGTACATGTACCCAACACATACAATCATTAACATGGCAATCAATTTCACAAATAACAATAACATGGCAATGTAGTTATATAGATATCTTGGTTGTTTGGTGCAGTTTAACAAGGTGGTTCTTTTATTTTATTTGTTTAGTTGAAATACGTTGACAAGATTTTTGGGTGACAGTGTAGTATAAAAACACAATTTTTAATAATATTAAAATTATTATACAAATGCAAGAACTCAAAAATATTTTTTTAATTTTTAATAAAAACAAAATCAACCCAAACCGAGAAAACAGCCAAAGAATTTTCAAACCCAAAAAGAGCCAAAATGTCATGTGGTTAGAACAACTAAGAGTACACATAAAGAGCTTTGAGGACAACTAAGAGTACAGGGGGGAGCCAAATTCAACTCATGACTTGGATGTGGATGTGCATCAAAGTCATGGATAGATAGGGTGTCCCACAAACATGGTAAGTTGTTAACCCAAGACATGAGGTGGCCATTGGAAAGAGGGACCCAGAGCCTAAACAGCTGTTCACCTAAACCAAAACAAATAAAATAAGATATATTGAAATTTGTGCCCTCACTTTTAGTGTGTCGAACGTACAATACAACCCCTGAGATTCAAAATCCCATGGGCACCAACCAAACATTACAATCACCAGATATATTATTAAAGTGATTAAGGACAACACTGCTGAAAGTGTCGGGGACCAGCAAGCACATGCTGCAGATGCTGCCCTGCAGCTGCCAGTGTGAATGGATAGATTGATTGAATGAATCACGTCTATGTGCATGCCAGCCAAAATCTCCTGTTTCAAGGATACACGAATAACTCTGCAAGAAAATGCCCTCTCTCCGCCATTGGTAACCTGTTTCAAGGATACACGAATAACTCTGCAAGAAAATGCCCTCTCTCCGCCATTGGTAACAATTAACAATATTCACAATTTAGTAAAATGGTACCCACTGTGGTTAGGTTAGTTTTCATCACCAGATTAATGCCTGACAGGTCTTCGTGCCTGACAGGACTTCGTGTTGATTTGATGTTGGTGACCCCCAACGTGGGTTGTCAATTTGGCCCCTTCGTTTTCGTAAAATATTGTATTTATTTAGTTGTTCGACTGAGAGAATTAAATGCCATATCCCTTATTTTGTCTTCATAATAATTTTGACTTTCAAGTACATTCATCTTAATTCAAATTTGCATCACTTTCAATTTCACAGAGGTCTCTATCCCTTTCACTTCTATTTTTAAAAACATTTTGGATTAAAATATAAAATTGGCATGAATGGAATTTGTGGGGGGTTTTGACTTTCAAGTACATTCATCTTAATTCAGATTTGCATCACTTTCAATTTCACAGAGGTCTCTATGCCTTTCACTTCTATCTTTAAAAACATTTTAGATTGAAATATAAAATTGGAATGAATGGAATTTGTGGGGGCAAATTGCTCGGGGTGATTTACCTGTCAAAGAGAATAAATAAATTGGAGTCGTATACTGATGCAGAGGAATTGTTAAGATGGTCAACCGTGGTGGGAATTATGGCAAAAAAAAATTCAAAAAATCATGTAGAAGCAGTGTTTGAATCTTGTTTTTTGATGGTGGAAATGGATTCAGCACCATCAAAAACATCTAAAATGTCTGGACACCAAAATTTTTAAAGTTATAACTTGGATTTACAAAAATCCTTGCCAGATTGATGCATTGTAAGGTACCAAGTCTCCAGCATGCCTGTTTGCACTAGGTACGTTACAATGCATCAATCCTCCCAGCATGATTAGACCTTTCGGAGCATTGTGTATTATCTATCTATTTTAACTTCCAGCTGCTGAGATAAGAATTCGAATGTCCAGCACATTGGAAGGAATGTTCACTTTGAATGAATCAGTCCTCCCGGCATAGTTAGACCTTTCGGAGCACTGTGTATCCATCTAATTATCTATCAACTTTAACTTCCAGCTGCTGAGATAAGAATTCGAATGTCCAGCACATTGGAAGGAATGTTCACTTTGAATGAATCAGTCCTCCCGGCATAGTTAGACCTTTCGGAGCACTGTGTATCCATCTAATTATCTATCAACTTTAACTTCCAGCTGTTGAGATAAGATTTGAATTTCCAGCACACAAGGTATGTTCACTTTGAAAGTTGATGGTCCCACCTCCATTCAGAGTACTTTGATTGATGTGATAACATTCAGTCAAATGGTTAAAGATACAAACCTGGACGCCAACCAAATGGACCTAAAAAGTACTCCAAAATAATTCACAATCCTAGAAGACCTGATGCATGCCAGCAAGAAGCATCCTAAAGAAAGTGACAAGTAAACCAGTGGCCACAAGTTTCACAGCTTAGTCAAGATTTATGTTTTTGCTTAAGATTAAATGATGACACTGAAATGAAATTTTTTATTAATCTCAAACTCACTGAAATGAAATCTTTTATTAATCTCAAACTCACTGAAATGAAATCTTTTATTAATCTCAAACTCAAAACCATAGTTGTTATACTTGTGATTATCACTAGTGAGTATAGCAGGTACAGCCCTTGGATGAGTACACTGGCTCAATGCTCGGCCATCTTGAGGATGCAATTAAATTGAGATTAGCAAATTCGTAATTTTCTTGTCTTCGCACGCTAGTCTGTTCCCAACTCTTTGTTAAAGGTGACACAACTTGGACTAAATTCTGAGCCTGTTATAGCAGTGCTTGAACCAGCGTGCTTGGTATATCTTCAATATTTTTTGAGGTAGTCTTCATTTATTTGTAAAAAAATAACCCACTCGGAACTGAATCAAAATATATGAATGTACAAAGCAACTCTACTTTTCTTCAAATATCAGTATCTTGTCAAAGGCAATAAACAGATTAATGTCGCTGTGGTGATACAATGAAGAATCTCAAAGAAAGACGAACTATCTCAAGCTGCATTTATTCTTTAGAGACCGCCACTAAACCATATAAACGTTATCAACACCAGAGGATTGAAAAAGTATCATAAAAAGCCGGTATTTTCATCTCTGAGATAGGCTAAAAGTGATGCATTTCTCTCCAAACAAATGGTTACCTTTCAAAAGACGCAAGAACATTTGCTTTAATTGATGCAGGCATTCAAATTTCTTATTGCAAGTACTGTCAATGCCCACATTGATCGATTATAGATTTACATGAGTAACATTAAAACAGATTTTGAAATGCTAGTACTCAAAAAAAGACATTGCTTTGAACAATACTTCGATCTACTTTCAGAGTCTGAAAACGAACTTCCACTTCAAACTGCGTCTTTAAGCTTGAAATTCGGTGATGGCCTTGCCTCCATAAAATTATAATTGCTGTAGTCTTCATCTCAATATTGTTGACATTACTTGGAATTTTCTTCCCAAGTCCTTCCACAAGTTTTTCAAACATAATTAAAGAACAATTTTCCAACTCTAAACTTTCATGAACGAAATTGTTCTCTAAAACTTTTGCATTGCAACATCTTAGGCTAAGGTTGAGCCCTAAAACAACATCTAATAGGATTTGACAAGATCTCTCGCTAACAACAATTTCCAGCAGTATGATTGATCGCAAAAGGTGAAAATAGATTCACATCCCATATAGAACCATTTCAGAGCAAAGAATTTATACAAAGGCTGCTAATATCCAAGACAATAGATGTCAGACTACATAACATTATCACCTTGAAAAACAGAGTCCCCTGTTAATATTGATCAACTTGAACACATAACATCGTTTAAATAAATGAATTCCTATTACTGCATTAGTAGCACCAATCTTAAAAGAATGAACTTAAAATCAAGTGAATGATCATACACTCTGCTCTCCAGACAAACATCTTATAAACAGTGGATGTGTACACACAAATGTATACCACATTCATGCATAGTAACAATGAATACAGACTGACATCCACTTCTAAGAAACCATAATAACATCTCCTGTTGCATGTTTATTCATATCCTCAATAGCATGAGCAACGAATGTGACTTGCTCGAAAATCGTTGTCTACGATACCCGGAATAATCGGACTGATGAAATGTCCTTCCCCCAACCATTAGGTACCCAAATCACGCCTCTATGCTAATGCAAGAGGTAACCATTTGTATAATTTATGAGAATTTTATCAATTGCTGCTGGTGACAAGGGAAACACCTTCGCCATATTTTTATCAGCATTTAAAACCTTCAAAGAAAGCAATTCCTTTCAAGGAACCAGACGAGATAGAAGGGCAGCTGGAAAAATAGTACCTTCCCCGAGAGAAAGTCTCAAAATTTTCAATATATCGGAGGAGGAGGAGGAGATTTATATGTGAACCCAAGAGTTGGAGGAAGCGGTGTATTATCAAAGATAGGAGGGAGGGGATTTGTAGGCGATGGGAATGGAAGGGGCAATGGTGCAGGTGGAGTTGCTGGCATTTCATCAGGACATGGGGGGGCAGAAGGAACAGGTTGAGGCGGTGGTGGAGCACTATAATGAACTGGTGCTGGAGATGCTGAAGGCGGTGGAGGGGCAGTGTAGTGAACAGGTGGCGGAGGTAGCGACGGTGGTGGTGGAGCATTATAATGAACCGGTTCAGGGGATGGTGAAGGTGGAGTATAGTAAACAGGCGGTGGTGGAGAGGCATAATTACCTGGTATGGGATATGATGAATAAGGTGGTGGAGGAGGGGCATAGTGGACAGGGGGCGGAGATGAGGGTAGCGGTGGAGCAGTGTAGTAAACCGGTGGAGGAGGAGGTGGTGATAAAGGTGATGGTGGGGGGTAATCAATGTGTGGAGCAGGGGGTGGCGGTGAAAGGGTGGGATACTCTTCACATGGGGGAGGAGGAGGCGGTGGTGAAGGGGTGGGATATTCTTCACATGGAGGAGGAGGAGGAAGAGTAGGAGGCAGCGGTGGAGGGGGTTGTCCATATTGGGGAGCTGGAGGAGTTGGAGGTGGAGGAGAATGCATATAGTGTTGAACTGGGGGAGGAGGTGGAGAATGCATGGGGGGTGGTGGGGATTCATGATAGTAGACAGGAGATGGAGGTGGTGGGGATTGTTGATGGTAGACAGGGGATGGTGGAGGTGGGGATTGTTGATGGTAGACGGGTGATGGTGGAGGTGGGGATGGAGGTGGTGGCGGCCGAGTACAATGAACAGGTGGGGATGGGAATGGGGGAGATTGAGAAGGTGGATAGTAAACAGGAGGTGGGGAAGGTGATGGAAGGGGTGGAGGTGGAGGTGGAGGAGATGCTGATGGGGGTGGTGGTGACGGTGGTGGCGGAGATGGTGATGGGGGTGGAGGCGAAGGTGGTGGTGGTGGAGGTGGAGGTGGTGGCGGTGGTGGAGGTGGTGGCGGTGGTGGCGGAGATGGTGATGGGGGTGGCGGTGGAGGTGGAGGAGGAGGAGGAGATGGTGGTGGAGGGGGAGGAGATAGCAATGATGTAGGAGGAGATGGGGGTGATGGTGGAGGAGAATGGGGTGGGAGGGGTGGCGAATGTGGCGTAGGGGTAGGAGATGTAACAGGAGGTAAAAGATGTACAGGAGATACGCCCTCCTGGGGTGATGGTGCAGGCGAAACAGGCACTGCAGGAGGAGATGGATGTATAGGCGATGGAGGTGTTGGAGATGGCAGAGATGGATGTGGTAGGGGTGGAGATGGAGGTCGTTGCGTAGGCGATGGCTTAAAGGGTGCTGCTGGTGATGGGGATGTTGGGGGTGGCAATGCAGGCCTAGGAGAAACAACTGGATTACACTTAAATGAAGAACAAGAAACATGACGAGAAAGGAACGAAGCACATTGACTAAAAGAACGCTGAGCAGGCCTACCAGGAATGCAGTTAGCCCGGTCATTGAACACAACTCCTCTATTTGGCAGAGACAGGCAATTGGGCGCCTCCCCTGTGAAGAAGTTGAAGGAATATGTGAAGTTCATCAGGCTGGGGAGCGCGCAGATGCTGCGAGGAATCGAACCAGAAAGCATGTTGTGGGCAACGTCCAGCTGCTCCACGCTCACCATTGCCCCAATGCTGTTGGGTAGAGACCCAACGAACTTATTGAAGCTCGCATCGAATACTGTCAAGTTCTTCAGCTTCCCGATTTCAGGAGGCAGGCAGGCCGTGAGATTGTTGTTGAGCACGATGATCTCGTTCAGAGTCCCAGCCATCTTACCAATGCTGGAGGGCAAGCATCCCCTCAAGTTATTGTTGGCAAAGACGACGACAGAGACCGGAGAGTTCCCCAGATTGGGCGGGATCTCGAAATGGAACCTGTTGTTGTTGACAAATATGGCATCCAGGTCCTTGTCGAAGAGCTGGGAAGGCAGCCCACCTTCAAACTCATTGAACCTGATGTCCAAATACTTCAACATGGGCAGTGACAGGACCACCTTAGGAAACGGCCCAACAAATCTGTTGTTGCTGATATCGAGCTCGAATAACAGCCTCAGCTTACTGAAGCTGTGAGGCACAATGCCACAGAACCTGTTGGTGTTGATATGAAACAATGCAAGATCTGTAAGAAGCCCAAGCTCCTCAGGAAGATAACCAGCAATATCCGCATGATTCAGATCAATCCCAGCCACAACAATGATCCGAGAATCATTCAAAGCAGGGGCGCAGAAGACGCCATTGTAGCTGCAAACATTGGCTCCCACCCAGCTTCCAGTCACATTAGAAGGATCGCTAAAAATAGCAGCCTTCCATGCCTGTAGAGCAATGTAGGCATTCCTGAGACTCGGATTCGGAAAATTCAAACTGGGGTCGACCTGAACTGTAGCCCCCAATAACTCCAAATCATCACGTTCTAAGGCTAACAGCTGCCTGCGTATGATCTCTGAATCAGATAACAATCCCCTCCCACCATGGGCAGCCGAGGCTGAATACTGTGATCCCAATACAAACAAGAGCAGTAGACCCAAATGCCAAGAAACCCGACCAACAATGCCCAGATACAGCATTGTGAAAGAGAGACAAAGAGACTCTAACTCGCCACCAGAAATGCCTGCCCAATATGGCTTTTAAGCAGCTGCAGCTGCCAGGCTGGCTATATCATGAGACATACGCATTGTTTATCCTGCACTGTCAAAATAACCTTTTCAATCCAAATTGTATATGCCTCAATTACTTTTCTACCTTCCCATCTTCCTCCTCTTAAAAGCCTTCACAGTGAGCACTGTGAATGTTGACGTCAGTAAATGTCAGTAACAGCGTACAAGTGGGTATTTTATATATCTCTCCTTCTGCTGTTACGGTACTCAATTTCAAAACCAATGCACTATAAAATTTAAATCAGGTCGGTTGTTGCGGTAAAATTTAAATCGGGGCAGGCTTGGTTCAGTAATGAATTGGTCTGAGTTTTTTAATTATTAGTTTAAGTTTTGTAGTTTTTTATTCTGTATTTTCGAGATATTCACAAGGCTTTGATAATTGGGATTAATTCTTTCCGACTTTTACCAGAATAGTAGAATATTAAAGCTATCATTAAGATTGTATATTTTACCGAGATAGGAAATTTCTGTGAGACCTCCAGGAGTAAAGTGAGTAATCCTTTTCGATTTCCATGAGAGTAATATAGGAGCAAGGTCACCACTGGGGTTGCACATTTCAACGGAACTGAAAATCTGCATATCATTAAGGATTACAACCGGTTAAATATGCGATGTTTTTGTTTGAATTTTTAACTTCTTGAATTAAAGGATAGGAGGACTGAATTTGTAACTTCGGCATATCATCATCAAGGATTACAACTGGTTAAATATGCTGTGTTTTAATTTGAATATTTAATTTCTTTAAATTAAAGGATAATTTTAAGAGGAGTGAATTTGTAATTTATTGAATTAAAATATAACAGGAGGCAAAAGGCTAGAGAATTATCGTGTATTATAGGGATGAGTTTTCAAAATTACAATATTTAATTTCTTTAAATTAAAGGATAATTTTGAGAGGAGTGAATTTGTAATTTATTGAATTAAAATATAAGGGGAGGAAAAGGCTAGAGAATTATCGTGTATTATAGGGATGAGTTTTCAAAATTACATGTTATAGGAAATAAGCAAGGACAAATTAATACAAAAAGGAAAAAAATGAATTAATAAATTGATATAATAGTAAATAATAAAATTTAATTATTTTAAGTTTTATGGTTATATAATTTTATTGAGATTATGATTTTTAGTATTTTAAAACGTGTTTTTGAATATATAAATAGATTAAGTATCTTTAAAAAAAATTAAGACATTTGAATTATATAGATTGCATTGCTCAATTTTATGATTCCAATCAATCCCTATTAAAAAAAAAAAATTAAGACATTTGGATATTTTAGGATACTTGTGTTATTTTTTTCAGAAGAAAAAGCAGTATAGTATATATTATGTTCCAAAATAAACAGTGTTGTATTTACAAATATGGAGGGCATTGTCCCGGATATGTTCTCCAATTCAACAGATATTTGTCATCTATATGTCTTTCGTTGCTACATTACAAAATTTTGGACAGCATATAAAAAACTTTTCAACATAGAAATATTGCAAAGGATTTTCAGAATAAGTTAATACCTGCAAGTTGGGGAATTTTCCAGAAAAAAGGGAGCTTGTAGCATACCAGAATTTATCTACCTTATATGCCTGGCATGTTGAAAGGCTGGATGATATGTGAACTGGATTCCATGGAGATGCTCAGATGCCAGGCTGGATGATATGTGAACTGGATTCCATGGAGATGCTCAGATGCCACTTACCCACTGTAGATTGCATACCTTTCTTTGAAAGTTCATCCGCTATCTCATTTTGATTGCGTTTTATATGAGAGATAGGGAAAAAAGCAGGATTCCATAGTGATGCAATCCTGGTCAACCATCCAGTAAGGCAGTCATTTTTTATGACATGAATGCCATTCACATGATCAATGATTATTTTAGAGTCCCCATATACATTGATAGGGTCGATGTCCATGAAAATACAGAAAAGAAGTAGCCCGTGCAGAGCCATGGCCTCTGCTTTGTTGTTTGTCCCGTTGCCACCATTCCAATACAGGAAATATTGGAGATCATTTGATATACCAATGTAAACCCCACAGGCGCATTTTCCATCTTTTGCCGCACCGTCAAAATGGGCCCTTGGGAAGAACAATCGCTGGGAGTCTGAGGCTGTCACCTGTTGTATTTTCTGAAGGGGGATGTTATGGAGAATGGAGAGATAAAAAGGAATAGCCTTATCAATAATACGCCCAAAACTCTCCTTGCAATTCTGGAAGATTCTTTTGTTTCTCCACTTCCATATGAACCAGCAAACAATTAATGGAATGGGACGCCAGATAGATTTTTGAGATCCCCACCATTCAAAAGCATCCTCCATGGATGGGTGTGAGATTGTTGGTAAACCAAGGTAGTTCTCCATTTGCACCCACAAACTCTGAGATAGAGGGCATTTTAAAAAAATGTGCAGATTGTCTTCAATGTTGGCAGAGCATATAGAGCATATGGCTGGTCCCTGCCAGCCCCTTTTCTGCAAATTAGTCCAAGTGAGGTTTTTATTGTGGAAAACTAACCACGAAAATATAATGATTTTTAGTGGGCAGCTTGTCTTCCAAAGAGAGTATGGAAAGATTTTTTTTGAGGTCTCCCTTCTCTGTTCTATCAGAGAAATATATATGTCTCTAACTAATACAGTGGATCTACCTTTTTTTACCTGCCATTCGATGCAATCCCTGTCCTCTGTTTTATAAAAACCTGCATTTTTCAAGTTCCAAGCAATTCTGTTCCATTGGGCGGCCATTTCTCCTTCTAGTCCTAGATCTCTGTCCGATTTCCATTGTGGAATGTTATCCTGCCATCCATTCATAACCTGTGCCCAGAAGAAGAGACCTTTATGGTGGAGGTGCGATAGAAACTGTGGAGTGATTGGAGGATCCATTTCAACTCCTTTGATTTTATCAACTCCAATAAGGATGTTATTTCCAGTTTGTAATTTCCATATACAATTCCTGCAGTTTATAATTTCCATATACACTTGTATTATATAGACTATATAAGTCAATTATATGATTCCAATCCATCTCTTTTGAAATTCTAATAAAATTAACAAAAAAATATACATCCTGAAAACCAAAATGTAAAAGAATCAAATTAAACTTTCATTTTTTATAAACATTAATTTTGTAAGAAAAAAATACTAATCAATAAATAAGCATACTCAATTTTCTTATTAACAAAAGATAAATTTCCACTCTAATCAATATACGTTTAGAAAAAATCTCTCTTAAAATTAGAAAAGAATTTCCAAAATAATCTTGAATTTCCAAAGCTATTAATATAATTTTTATTGATATAATTTTAAGAATTAGACAAGTTCTTATATTAAATATAATATGAAAATTTAATATAAATAATATTAAAAAAATATAAATAATATTAAAAAATACTAAAACATATTATATTTTTTAGTGCATCATATACTTTTTAATAACATTTAATTACCTAGTATAAAATTCGTATAAACTATATTTATAAATAAAAAAAAAAACAAAAAACTTTTATAGTTATTATTAAATATTATTTTTATTTAAATTATATATTTTTTAATAATATTTAATTATCTTATATAAAATTATTTTACATTTAACTAATTTATATTTTATATAAAACTGATGTGCTTTTAACCATTTTTAACTATTCTATATAAAGTTCAAATACGAAGTCAATAATAATTCAATACATTATATTCACTTATTAATTCATAGCATTAAAAAAAATTATAGACTAGAAGAAGAAGAAAAAAATTCAAACAAACATAATAAATAATAAATATAAATAAATTATAACATTAAACACTACCACCCCAATCCTTGTGATCGAGTCGGTAAGAAAAATGAACCCCCAACACCAACCATAAAACAAAAAAATATTGATGTGTAAATAAACATATGAAATTAAATATTCGCAGGCAATCCTTGGGATACTTAACAAGAAAAATGAATCCCAACTCCAACCTAGAAAACTAAAAAATGTTGCTGTGCAAACAAACATTTACAGTCAGTACAGGAGTTTATTGAACCAACTTGTTACAATAATTTTCAATTGCTATTAATATTATAATAATAATAACCACTCTGCCATCAAGATTCAAAACCAACCTCATTCCAACTCTAGTTTGATGGCCCCAGCAGAAAACCACTTTCACACCAAAAACGCGGTTTTGTAGGACAAATGGCGAGACGAATAACGCGTGACACGTCGGGGCCAGCGTGTACGTGACTGTCAGAGAGTAGTTATTCCTTGTGAGTATACGTTTTTTTTACTCCATTTTAAATTCAAGTAAAACCGCTGTCGGGGATGTATGTCTGCACGTTTACTAAATTGTTTTTTGAATATAATACATAATATCTATCTTATTTCCAGTTGGATGAGAGGCAACCTTTTTCACAGGGATTTCCCACGTACAGAAAAGCAATATGAGGACTCTTGACACTTCTTTTTTTTAATCACTTTCCCATGGGAAATAGAATCCGTCAGTGGTTAAGGCAATGCCGGTGAGTGGCAGCCAACTACTCCACTGAGAGGAATCGTACATGTCTGTAACACGGGAATAGTAACTGCCCTATTAATTAGATTACAGTCTGTAATTTCTTCAATTTCTTGAAAATTTAGATTGCATTAATATTAATGTTAATATGGTTTCGTTTCAGTGTTTTGGATTGAAGGTGAATGAATGCATTGTTAAGGTATTCATTACGATAAGTTACCAGTTCAAAAATCTTCATAGACACTTAAGTTATTCGAGATTAAAAAAAATATTAATATTATTTCAAGAATATAATGTTATGATAATCATGGAAATAAAGACAGGGATGGAGGTACAAGAACTTCAAACCCCCTGCATCGCATTATTATTATTATTATTATTATTTATTTTTTATTAAATTTGATGATGAGTTATGGGACAACGTGCATTACAGCCAGACGACTCTTCTCCCCTTGTTCAAGTTAAGGGTGACAACTAACTTGTATGACGTGTCAGACAGCTTCACACGATGATGGCCATCCTAAGGCACTCGCTGTTGTTTATACGCGTGATATGACATTATTTACTGCTTCCAAGTTCAGTGTCCCAATATTTTTTTATCTTTTTTTATGTAAGATAAAAGATTTTAACTGTACAGCTCCTTGGAGTTAAAACAATTTAGTCATCACATTTTCATCTGGTAATTCCTGTCCACGCATGAAGAGTTCTCACTTCATCTTTTTGTTCCTTATTATTTATATATATTATAGAGATTATATTTTTTATTAATTTAAAAAATATATATATTAAATAAAGTTTTATAATAAAGAGTACTGAAATTAACTAAGAGTATAATGATCTAATTTTTAATAGTTTTTTAAAAATAAAAATAAAATATTAAATTATAGATAGTAATATTAACTAAATTTTTAATAATATTATCTAAATTTTGAATTTGTATATTTTATTAAGTAGTTTTAAAAATTAAAATTAAAATAATAAACTATAGAGTTATATGATGGTATGAAAGCTTAAGGATTAGTTTAATTGGTTGAGTTCTCTCACTAAAGTATCTTGTTAATGGGAGGTCACAGGGTCTTAGGCTTTGCTAATGAATCGACAGGATGTGATCCCTTTAGGTGGATCTGCCCAGATATTTTCATGGATGTTAAATAAAAAATAAAAATGATGGTATGACTCAAATTATGGAGTTGGTTGCTCAATTGTATTTCAATGTGCTTCTTCATAAGAGGTCACGAGTTCAAATTTAAGGGTAGAGTATGTACACATTTCTAGACTTTAATAGTCAAATCTCTGCATGGAGCTGGGTCCTTTGTCCCACAAATAGAGAGGGCCTCATGCACCAATTTGGTGTATGGTCATGACCTTAAAATTAAATTATTATTATTGTGTAAGGTAAATTTATTACTTCAAAACAAGAGATTATATCAAAAATATTTCATAGTTCATTTCAGTCTCTCCCCAAGGAGACCGGACCATACCTAAAAATGAACCTTATGAAGTGTCAAGAGACAAATGTAACATAGCATAACTAAAATAAAACAACCCTACATTATGGTGTCGAACCATTTCAAAAAGAGTCATTAGATGATCAAGATATTGGCTCAGAATCTGATCTTGCTACAGGGATTAGGCTCGTTGGGTCTGTCGAAGGTTTTGGCATCATCAGAGGGATTCCCAAGTGTTGTTCGATACACGCCAATCGACAATCCATCATGTCCAGTCTAAGTCGTTATGCTTCAGATGACCATGCAAATATTCTAGAGTCTACAGCATATCCATCCTTGACACATGGTTGTCCATTAACACTCTTCCTAGAAGAAATTTCATCATCTAATAAATATTATGGCCTGCATATATTGGTTCGCCCTGCTCCTCGTTTTCCCAGTGTCTAGGATCCACACTTCCCATTTTGCCCTCGTTGCAGCATCAAAGAGTGAAGATTGCTAATACATAGTGGTCATTTCTTCCCAATTCAATTATTCTTGCACATGTATGGGGATTTGATCTCAATACCTTTTTGTAGATCTAGCAGCCATGTTTTGTAGGCAAGAATTCCCACTATGAGCTCGTTCTTCATAATATGCAGATCCCCTTCGCACACATCCTCTCTCCCTTAGCATGGTGATATTTCCTTTAATGACCAGAGCTAGAAAATATGAGATGTTCTGCAAAAACCAAGTTAAAACGTATAACAGAGAAAATATAATAGGTTGGTCCAGGTGAAAAGAACTACAAACTTGTAACACACAATATTAGCTTGCCCCTCACCTAAGAACAAGAGAATTCAACCACTTATTCCCCCTCCTAAGAGAATTATTTGGCCTAAAACGAGAACAAGGCTCCTCCTCCCTCTCCACTTCGATGAAAGAAAGCAAGGGCCAGTTTTTTTCTCAACTCAAAATCCACCATAGAAATATGAAACCACACAAGCCCAGGGTAGTCTCTCAATGCCACTATAAGGACGTCAGTAAAATGCTCTCAATCCTTACCCATCTCCCCCAATAATGATGCAGGAGCATCTAACCCCCCTTAATCAAAAGAGGAATCCAAAGCGGAGAACGAGAGGACGTGGCCATCAAGCAAAACAGGGGACAATTCTAGTATAAACAGAGCTTAATTGATGGAAACGATAAGTCTCTAGAAGACTTATCTGCCACATATGTATTATGTAGCAAGCTTTAGGGCTTCAATTGAATGATTCAAGGAAATGATGTGATCGGATCCTTCATAGTGATCCGATCCAATATTCCTATTACGATGAACCAATGTTTCCATACATATGTGTGTGTGATGAACTTGCGTGTTCAATAGGAGAAGATAAAGTGATTGTTAAAGATTTATGGAGAGAGGGACAAATAGAACATGTGTAAGCCTACAGGCAGAGTCAAAAGGGAGAGGCCGCAACATTGAAGAACTGGCCTGTGCGAGACTTAGAGTCTCAGATATGTAATTCGTTATTTATATTAATATATGGAGATGTTATTTCCTCACTGTGTCAGTATGATGAAGAAGTATTACATGTATGAATTACTTGTGAATTCGTAGGTTCTGTAACTATTATTGCAGGTAGAGTTCTGGTGAAGAACACGCAGAGAGAGGAGATCGATTCAGAAGAATTGTAATGGACCATCGAGTCTAATTGAAGCAGCAAAGCGAAGCTCTGGAGAGACAACGAAGCTGAGAGTTCAAAGACTTAAGCTTAGATTAGAGTGGTGCAGCAGAAACAGTGAAGGATCAGAACCTTCAGAAGAACCGAACCACAAAGAGGAAATCGAAGAAAACGCAGAAAGACCAAGTAAAAAGAGTTGAGCGGAGAAGTAAAGGATGGTTGCTCAACAGTCGTTGGATCGTTAAGATCAATGGCTAGGATTAAGTCGCATCGGCGGATTCCCTTTTGAAGACATCGGAATGGACCTTTGTAATAGAGCGATTGCGATTAAGCGACAGCCGTCGGATCTGACGTCAGATTGATGGTCTAGATCTGATCGCTTATCGCATATTGGAGAAGCCAAAGGTCTAGCGACAGATCGATACGCCGATAGCGATAAAATCAGCGATCGAAGAGATCGGTGGTCGGCAATCGGAGTAGTGGAAGTTAAGTGGAAAGGATTCGAAGGAACCAGACCTGACGATGATATGAATGCGAATCTATAAGATTTTAGATCTGATAAATGTGTTCAAAGCAGGTTTTTCTCGTTATTCCATTATATTTGTGTTAAAATGATGTGACCCGATAGCAAAGGGAAATCGTATATCGGAAGGTGGTGAGGAATATACGCATGTAAAACCTGCGGAGGAGCCGATAGCGATTGCGATAAAGGTCCAGCATTGGGAACCGTGCAGAAACCATATAAAGGCGGAAGGTATGGTTTGTAGTTAATTCCTTTGTAAAACAGTTATAAGGGAAGAGAGTGCCAGTAAGGGTTTTCGTATGTTAAACCATACGTAACCAATGTTTAAAAGGGGAATGGTTATATATATATGAACTATGGTTTATATAAAGGTTTTGAAGGATTTCTAATTCCCATTAGAAGGATTTAGAGGAAAGACTTTAATCAAAGTCTTATACAAAGGCTCAAGAGTTGATATAGTCTCGATAGGAGGTTTAGGTGGGGTGATTGGTTCCGATAACAAAGGAACTATGGAAAAAGGGCCTTAACCATGTATGGTTAATGAAGATTTGACTCCATTGAAGAGTTAAATACCTGGGACAGTTGTGTTTATGCATATTGACGCATATTGTGGGTATGTGCGGGTGTTACCCTGCACCAAATAAGAAAATAAGTTGAGGACCTTAGATACCCTTTTCCACCACCGCAGGCTAGAGTGGGTCACTAAGCTTATAGGGTCGTCCTCCACCAAATCAATCCCAACAACTCTAGTTTCCCCAGGTAAAAAATTTCTAGATTACCTTATAACTTCCACTCCCTTCTTAGAGTCCAGCTTAATTGTAAGGAAACAACACTATGGGGATATACAACGTTCATATCTTATATAGTCGTAACTAAAAGGGAGGAAGGTTCTAAAATAAAACTATAAAGGGATGATTTTTTGCCATAAATTGCTAAGAAATGTTAGGTCTCAAAGTAATAGTTACTTGGGAGAGGAGAATTTAGGAGGTCCTCTTACTTGCTTGTGTCGCCCTGTAACATCCCTAGTGTAAAAACCATGTAATAAAGTTAATAAAGGAAAAATAAGACCAAGGTCATGGGACATGTATTCCAAGCTGAATGTTGGGAAAAAACATAATGATGTGGATCAACGATGATTATTAATGGCTATGGAAATTGGCAAAGGCAATGACAAAGGCAAAGTGGCATTTATTGGCATTTTATTTATGAAAATAATGGAAAATAGGAGAAAAGGAAGGTGAAAGGTCACAGGTTGCATGTGAGGTGGAAATTGAAGGAAAATAGAGGAAAATGAAGAAAATAGAGGCCTCATTAATAAAAAGGCTTTTGAGGATCAGTTGGTAGTTTTTTTTCAGTTCATTTTTGGAGCTCTCTCTCTATTCTCTTTCTCTCATACTCTTGCACACATAGAGAAATCTTGGAGCCTTCTTGGAGCACTTGGGATTTGGAGCAAGAAGTCAAAGGAAAAGAAGGAAAGTGCAAGGGAACAATGGGATCAACACCTACAACAGATTTTCTTTGTAGGTACTGAGTTACATGTATGATTTCCTTGCTAGTTTTGGCATGCATGGTGTATGTATATGGTTTCTTGGCTATGATATGTCATTGACATGGAGGATTGCCTGGATTGACAATGGTTTTTCCTAGCCTTGCCATTTCCTGGATAGCCATGTTGTTGTGGCTTTTCCCTTCTTTTTTTTCTGATTGGTGCTCATGTGATGTAGGAGCATCTAACCCCCCCTTAATTAAAGGAGGAATCCAAAGCGGAGCAAGGAGGATGTCGTGGACCATCGAGCTAAACAGAGGAAATTCTGTTATAAATATAGCTTAATTGATGGAACTGATAAGTCTCTAAAAGACTTTATTTAATGTAATATTCCACATATGTATGCATGTAGACAAGAATCAGGGACAGTTGAGTGATTCAAGGAGAGGATTGATCGGATCCTTTCAATGATCTGATCCAATGTTTCCTGATATATATATATATATATATATATATATATATATATATGTGTGTGTGTGTGTGTGTGTGTGTGTGTGTGTGTGTGTGTGTGTGTGTGTGTGTATAGATATATCTATGTATGTATGTATCATGAGATAGATATGGATAGACAGAGAGGGACAGATAGAAATTCGAGAGATATAGAGTTTCCACAATGTAGTTGAGAGGAGAACCAGTTACTAAGGCTGAAATGCCTTAGAATGTAATTATGTGTGTATAATAGAAAAGTGTGTTTAAGTGTTGAAATCATGTGCCTGTGTGTTCATAGATAATTTGAATGTGTTAGTGTTGCGGTTTTGATCGACCATCGATCACTAAAGGATTGATGGTGATCCAACGATATCAATTATATGAGTGTTCTGTGTATTAACAGTGTGTAGACAAAGTCGGCAGAGAACTGTGTTTTAAACGTAGAAATCCATCAAATCGAAGTGGAATCAAGTCCAAGAGGAAATGAAGAATTTATGCACAGGAACCGTTAGATCTAGGAGATCAACGACCGAGATCAAATAGGATCCAGAATGTTGCATCGCAATCATCCAAAGGGAGGAATGAACCTTGGCCAAAAGAAAGAGCGATATGCGATTTTGTAGCTGGACCTGAAACCTTATCAAACGTAATCGATAATCTTATCAGGTCCGTAAGGCGTATCGGATCAAGTGGAAGAGGTTTGCCTAGAGGAAGTGTCGATTGTCAATGGACCAATACTCCAATGGTCGATTAGCGATATGACGATACGCCAATAGGCGATGGATCGGAGATCGAAGCGATCGCTTATCGGAGGTCAGAGGAGTGGCGTAGTGAAACGCAATTAAAGAGATGGACCCACCGATATTTATAGAGAAGGGCTTATAATATTTGAGATCCGACCCAAGGGTTCCGATGAGATTTTTCCTTTGTATTTCCCTTGTTCTCATGTATTTCCAATAATTGTATGGTTTCGGGGTTTTTAAAGAAAAAGCTGAAAGAATGTGTGGTCCATGGTTATAAGGCCAAAGCGATAGTTAAATGCTTCCGATAAGGTTTGTGGGCCATAACCCACAGGCCTCAAGATCGAATATTGATATGAAAGGGGAAATTGGTTATACCCCTATTTTTCTTTTCGTCAAGTGGTATCAGAGCAGGGAAAGGTTTCCTACGTAAAAAAGGGATTTCCTGCGAGGAGAAGGAAGGAGGAGTGCAAGTAGAAGGAGAGGAGGTATAGTTGATAACGCTGGAGAGTTTATGGTCTTACTATCGTGCAGAGAACGGCAACAAAAGGTGAGAAGACTTGCAGTAACCTAGAGTAAGGTGTGCTCAATTGGTTCTAGAAGGATGCCAAAAGACTGAATGAGGAGAGCTTGGTGAGGTATCATGTAGCAAAGGAACATTGTTACTGCAGAGGTTGGTAGCAGCTCGCAAAAGATCATAAAGGCAATTCTACAGAGATGTGGGTAGAATTTCTAAGGACAAGGAGAAGCATATGACCAGGAGGTCATAAATTGTTGTGCCTCGGGAGTCTGATGCAGGAGCATCTAACCCCCCCCCCCCTTAATTAAAGGAGGAATCCAAAGCGGAGCAAGGAGGACGACATGGACCATCGAGCTGATCAGGGGAAATTTTGTTATAAACAGAGCTTAATTGATGGAAGCGATAAGTCTCTAGAAGACTTTATTTAATGTAATCTACCACATATGTATGCATGTAGACTAGAATCAGGGATAGTTGAGTGATTCAAGGAGAGGATTGGTCGGATCCTTTTAGTGATCCAATCCAATGTTTCCTTATATATATATATATATATATATATATATATATATATATATATAGATATATATATATAGATATATATATATATATATATATATATATCTATCTATATATATATATATATATATATATATATATATATATATCTATCTATATATATATATATATATATATATATATATAGATATATATATATATATATATATATATAGATATATATATATATATATATATATATATATATATATATAGATATATATATATATATATATATATATATATATATATATCGTGAGATAGATATGGATAGACAAAGAGGGACAGATAGAAATGCGAGAGATATAGAGTTTCCACAATGTAGTTGAGAGGAGAACCAGTTACTAAGGCTGAAATGCCTTAGAATGTAATTATGCGCGTATAATAGAAAAGTGTGTTTAAGTGTTGAAATCGTGTGCTTGTGTGTTCATAGATAATCTAAATGTGTTAATGTTGCGGTTTTGATCAACCATCAATCACTGAAGGATCGATGGCGATCCAACGATATCAATTAGATGAGTGTTTTGTGTATTAACAGTGTGTAGATAGAGTCGGCAGAGAACTATGTTTTAAACATAGAAATCCATCAAATCGAAGTGGAATCAAGGCCAAGAGGAAATGAAGAATTGATGCACAGGAACCGTTAGATCTGGGAGATCAACGACCGAGATCAAATCGGATCCAGAATGTTGCATCGTAATCATCTAAAGGAAGGAATGGACCTTGGCCAAAAGAAAGAATGATATGCGATTTGGTAGCCGGACCCAAAACCTTATCAAACGTAACCGATAATATTATCGGGTCCATAAGGCATATCGGATCAGTGCATTCAAGTGGAAGAGGTCTAGCTAGAGGAAGTGTTGATTTCCAATGAACTGATACTCCAATGGCCGATTAGCGATATGACGAAACGCCAATAGTCGATGGATCGGAGATCGAAGCGATCGCTTATCGGAGGTCGGAGGAGTGGCGCAATGAAACGTGACTAAAGAGACGGACCCGCCAATATTTATAAAGGTGGGATTATAATATTTGAGATCCAGCCCAAGGGTTCTGGCGGGATTTTTCCTTTGCATTTCCCTTGTTCTCGTGTATTTCCAATAATTGTATGGTTTCAGGATTTTTAAAGAAAAAGTTGAAAGAACGTGTGGTTCATGGTTTTAAGGCCAAAGCGATAGTTAAATGCTTCCGATAAGGTTTGTGGGCCATAACCCACAGGCCTCAGGATTGGATATTGATGTGAAAGGGGCAATTGGTTATACCCCTTTTTTTCATTTCATAATCATGTTCCTTATGGTTGTGGGTTGAGTTACTAGTCCTGAAAGCCTTGGTTGGACAAACGCTCTAGAGCCCTTCGTGGGTTGAGTTACTAGTCCTAAAGCCTTCATTGGACAAATTCTCTAGAAGCCTGATGATAGTTGTAGGTTGAGATACTAGTTCTGGAGCCAGGGTGGAACAAATGCTCTGGAGCCCTGGATAACTTGGGTAGAGACTGATCTGGAGATGGTTAGTGATGTCTGACCGTGAGGTAGAATCACTGGATGACGGTTGAGGTGGTATGGCCTATGGAAGCTCTGGTTTGGTTTTGATTGATTTGTTTCATGAGATCATGCATTAATTCTTAGAATATGACGTGGGGGTGATTGGATGAAAGAGAGATTTGGTTCAGCCGAATCTATGGTTGGGTGGTACGTGGAAGTCCCTGACTCTGTTGGATTTTGCATATGTTAATATGATCTATTTTCCTCTTGTATTTGATGAGTAAATGTACTTGTTATTATGTGTTTTAATGGTTTTCCTATCATTGTTACTATTATGGTTATATGTTGGTTATAAACATGGTTTATGACAGACTTGAGTTATGGCTCTCATCATGTTTTGGTTAGTAAATGAAATGTTAATGAATGTATGACCTAATAGATGATAATGCAACTATTGTGAGAGGGCATCAGACCTTCCTCACGATTCTCAGATAAGTATGAGATCCCTATGTTCAGATCTGTTGTTATGACCTTTAGATTGCATGGTCATCATGTGTTTAGCGGAATGTTTGTCATGGTTAGGCCTTGTTAGGTCATATTCTTGTCTAAGTTTTGTATGGAAGGTAATGTTTGTGTGTCATTTATCATTTTTGAGAGTTTCATTAAGTTTTTGACAGAGATCTGGATCCTAGCCCTGACAAAGTTTCTTACATCTTACGGTCACTACCACATAACTAAGTAAGAAAGACCAATCGCTCCCTTCCATGCGACTGGAGAGTTGCAGTCGAAATTAGGCAGTGTTATGCCAGCATCCAGGGGTCCAGATCAGTGAAAAAGAGGCTTAACTCGAGGTTTGGGCACTTGGAAGGGTGGGTTAGCCCTTGGGGGTCTTCTAGCACCTGAGGGAGGTCAGTAAGGTTTGGTTGAGTCGATTCCATTTCCTTAAGGTGATCTAGGAGGTTGAGTCATATCATTGTAACTCTTCATCACATATTTACCCCGGTGGACCAGTAAGCTTGGGTAAGTGCGGAAGGAGGGTGTTACAGCCCCGACTCTTATTAATTCAGCGCTTGCTCGTTTTCCAAATTGCTGGGTCAAGTAGGCTCCAGGTTTGGTTCAACCCAACTCCCCCATGCCACTCGAGAACTGAGCGTGATGAAGGCCAATCTCACACAACATCTTCCACAATTACTATAATTTATCCACACCACAATAACCGTCTATAGGGAAGCACTTAATAAGCTATGAAACTCTATTAGTTCTTCCTCTCTATGCTCTGAACCCAATCGCTTTCTCTAAACAACTAGGATTTCTGCCCATTTGTTTAACTGTGCTCATTAGATAACCTCCTCCTTCATGAGTATCAACCTGATAAACATTAATTCTGGCTCCCTCACACAGATCTAGCTACCACTCTTCATCATTTGGCCTTCATGCATCTGGCTTATTTTCCTACGAATTGATAGCAATGGCAAGCTTAATCCAATTTCTCATATTGTGTTGAAGCATGGACCCTCCATCGCCATTAAATTCCACCTGCTTGGCTTTATTTCCAACCTGCTCTCACACGTGGGCTCTCCCATTGTATACAACCTTTGATAATGTATTTGGTATGAGAATTAGAAGGATGGATTGTCACCATATTCCGCCAGCTACAAGGGACGTGTTCCCACATCCTGTTACCTATTAGTTAGGTGGGGAAGTGGCAACCCCCAACCCCTTCTCGTCCTTCTTGCCCCCTCACCTTGCTCTTCTCTAGTCAAGGAATTATTATTATTATTATATATTAAGAACTAACTATTTTATCATGTCTACTATCAATACTTTTGATCCGAACTTATGCGGGAATGAAACAAAATGTAGAAATACACATTTACACAAAGATGCAGCAAAAATAAAACTTCATTTCATTAATATCAAAGAACTAAAATATGTTTACA
Organism: Pinus tabuliformis; assembly: GCA_031772625.1. Lineage (NCBI taxonomy): Eukaryota > Viridiplantae > Streptophyta > Pinopsida > Pinales > Pinaceae > Pinus > Pinus tabuliformis. The sequence goes on along the minus strand of CM062812.1, from coordinate 991,502,830 downwards.
TACAGAAATGGAAATAAACTATCTCAGACGATGGTAGCTTATCTTTGAGAAGAGTTGTGGCGGCTACATGCCTCTGAACTATTTTACAATGAGGCTCGAAGGCCTATTTATTATTAAGAAACAATGGAAAACCCTAAACATCCAAAAACCTAACCCTAGGAGATGAAGCGCCAAAACTATGGGCCCCGTTTGGGTAAGTTGGTACATCAACTTCCCGGGATCGTAACTTTAGCATACGATCTCCATTTGATGCACGCATTACCTTGTTAGAAAGATCTATCCGAGGAATACAACTTTCAATTACAAACAAAAGTGACATATTTATGTTTTCCCGTTTAAAAAAAAAAATGTCGTTTAGGACATCAAAACGGCTCCGGAATTTCACACCCTGAAACATTGCCAAAAATAGTAAATTGTGCTACAATTAAGTAAACTGAAAAACTAAAATAAACAGTGGTGGGGGTCAACGTGGAATAGGCGGGTGGCCACCAATATCCATTTGGATCATTCATACCCCCTTAGGAAGCAATGGTCCCCATTGCGATGAGTGCCTCCATGAGATGGGGAAACTTCTTCTGAACTTGGTCCCTGGTGAACCACTTGCCTTGGTGCAGGAATTGGATAGCTTTGACAACCCGATACAGTTGTATCTGTTGTTGGCGAGTATTCTTGATATATGTGTCCATGATCTAATTAGATGTGGCATGTTCCATGCAATATGGGTTTAACTTTGTTGGTGTGAGTTGTTCTACAATGTTTGATGTGTCCAATAATGGTGGAAATTATGGTCGAAGATGGTCCACATTGAACACTGGGTGCAAGTCAATGAATGGTGGAATGTTGAGCTCGAAATAATTTTCTCCTACAGCCTTAGTGATGGTGTAAGGCCCATATTGTAATGAGCGAAGCTTGCGGTGGGGCCCAGCAAGGCGCTCCTTCTGCAAATGTAACTAAACTTTGCTGCCCACCTAGAACTTGTGTGGCACCTGATGCTGATCATGACACTGCTTGTACTTAGCATTGACTCTATCCAATATGTCATATACCTGTTGACGGATGTGTTGAATGTGCTCAATGAAGTTGTTAGCCCTTTCAGCTTCAGACTGGACATGAGTCAAATCTGCCGAAGTAGCTGTAAATGGTATGGGCACATCAATGGGACATAGTGGTTGGAATCCCAATCTCACCTGAAAAAGGGTTGTGGCCAATTGAGCTATGTTGTAGTTGTGTTGGACATAGGGGAGGCTTTCATCCCATGTGCGTGGATGCTTCGAGTTGTACATATGCAGAATGTATACGATCATCTTGTTGACTACCTTTGTTTGGCCATCAGCTTGGGGGTGGAAAGTCATGGACTTAGTGAGCTTGGTATCCAGCATCGACTAGAGACTTGACCAAAATGTGCTTAGGAACCTATTGTACCAATCTGAGTTAATGGATTGTGGGATCCCAAAGTGTACCCACACTTGTTCAAAGAAGAGCTTAGCAGTCGCTTCTATTGTGATACTCTTCTTGTAGGCTACTAGAATGGCCATCTTAGAGAATTTGTCGATGACCACGAAAATGCAGCCATTGTCATGCCTAGTAGAAGGAAGGCCCAACATGTAATCCATGGAGATGTTTTATTTGGAATTGGTGCATGATATGGTGTACTTCTCAACATCCAGTTGGAGGTTCATCCAATAAAAATACTTCTACAACACTGCCACTATTTTCTCTACCCCGAAATATCCAGTGACCCAACTGCGGTGCGAAATCATCTTGGAACCCTTGCTTGAAGGAACACAAAGGTGTCCCAGGTGGCATAATAGTGCATCCTAGAGGTGAAAATTTGGAACTTGTTTGCCCTCTAGGAGAATCTGGTATGTGTTACTGAATTCTGGATCGCTCTTGTAAAGATGCGGCCACCTCGTAGTCTCGTACCCATTAAAGTCAAGCACAATGGTCAGCGCCATGACCGGTAGTCGGCTGAGATAGCCTACAACATTATTGGTGCTTCCTTCTTATACTTAATGTTCAAATGGAACTGTTGGAGGTATGTGGACCATTTCTAATGGGGTCGTTCTGCAACTTCCCTTATGTTTGTATGAACTGCAGGGGTCACTGGTCAGTGTGGATGACCATTTCCTTCCCTAGAATATAATTCTTCCATTGTCGGTAGGGCTGCACAATGGAATACATATATTTGTCATAGGTGGGACACTTTCGGACTGTGTCTGAAAGTGTCTCACTATGATATGCCATTGGATGCCCCTGTTGAGTAAGAACTGCACCAATAACATAGTCGGAGGCATCTATCTCAATCTTAAATGGTTGTTACAGGTCTGGTAATGTGAGCACTGGTGCAAAGTAGAGGCGATGCTTTAACTCGGCAAATGCCTTTTGTTGGGATTCATACCAAAAGTACTTTTCTTTTTCTCCTCCCTTGTGACTTAACTGAAGGGCCAAGTGATATGAGAGAACCCCAACAAAAACCTGCGGTAGAATTTGGCAAGGCCCAAAAAGTTGCAGAGCTTTGTTAGAGTGGTTGGGGCTGGCCAATCCTAGATGACTTGTATCTTGGTTGGGTCCACATTCACACCCTGGTCATCAATAATGTACCCCAGATATTGAACCTGGGTCATACCAAAACTGCATTTCTCCAAATTTCCACACAACTTGTGTTGCTTTAGGGTTTGGAGGACTTGTCGAATATGGTGGAGGTTCTCTTCCCATCTTTAGCTAAAGATCATAATGTCATCCAAATACACCACCATGAATGATTTGGTGAAGGATCGCAAAATGTTTCCCATCAACCTCATGAAGGTTGTAGGGGCATTTGTCAACCCGAAAGGAATTACCAATCGTTCGAAAAGGCCCTCCTTGGATTTGAAGGTATTCTTTCACACATCAGAGGGTTCGATTGGTACCTGGTGATAGCCAGACTTCAAGTCAATCTTGTTGAAATATTTGGCCCCTTTAAGCTAGTCCAGAAGGCCATCAATCCATGGGATTGGATACTTGTTCAAGACAGTGATATTATTCAGCACCTGATAGTCGATATAGAGTCTCCAGGTCCCATCCTTCTTATGCACCAACATGATCGGGCTCCCACACGGTGATGGACTCGGTTTGATGTGCCTTTTCTACAATAGCTCCTGAATATGCCTCTTCATTTCATTGTTCTCCAAAACATAGAGCTGATAGATCGGTCCATTGGGTAGCGGGGTGCCTGGGGTCAAATCGATGGAGTGCTTGACCTGACAATGTAGAGGTACCCCTGTGGGTGAGGTGAAGATGTCCTTATACTCCTCCACAACCTTGTCCATTTGTTGTTGTCGTGCGAAGGAGCCCTGTGTGGAGGTTGTGGCCACAATCTTCTTCTTTTCCAGAGGGCGAATCATAAGAAAAACAAATTTCCCGGTCTGAGAAATTATCTTACTGCATTGCTTCACCGTGATCAAAGAAATGGCGGTAGGTCAGTCTACCTTCGATATCCTGTACAACTTATCACCCAAAGTAATAGTAATAGTGTGAACATGTCGCTTCCACAAGTATGGTTGGCCTAATAATACATCACAAACTTTAAGAGGAGCAACATCACACAATACCTCATTCGTGAAGGGATTGATGTTGTAGGGAAGGTGACATTGTTGGCTGACGCGGAGATCTCACCCTTGGTGAAGCCACCTGATGGTGTACGACTGTGGGTGTGGTGTGGTCAGTAGGCCCAACTACTTCACGACCTCTGCTGAAATGAGGTTATTTTGGCTTTTGTTGTCGATAATGAACCCTAGCGGGGAACCCTTCATCCACATCTATGAGTGGAAGAGTCACTCCCCCTCCTCTAGATCTTCGGGCTCATCCTTTTGGATCTTGGTGGTGGCAACGTTGGCACTAGGATCCACATCAATAATCAGCTTCCCTTTGTCATTCCCCTTATCAGTTTCTGACTTAGAGTTAGAACATTCATCTAATTTAGAAGCCTTCAGCTCGACCACCAGTGATTGCTTGGCTTGGCACTCACTTGTGTTGTGAGTGGGGCTCTTATGGAACTCACACAGTTTCCCTGTGTCATTATTTGTCTTCGTGGTATTGTTATTCGCTTGCGGCTTCGGCGAGTTGTCCTGGGTTTCCCCGCCTTGGCTTTGTCCTTTGTTCTGTGGTTTGGGGGTTCCTTTCCCTTGCTTTGAATTCGCAAATCCAAAGTCTTGCCTCTTCTGTTTAAATTTCTGCTTGACCTTGATAGTGTATTGATATGTGGCACCAAGCGAGGATGTGCCCAAGAAGTCCATCTCGTCATGTATGTACTTGTGTAGACAGTCATGGTACTTGAGTAACAAATGCTGCTCAGAATCCTTGATACCCAACTTTGTGTGAAGGGTATGGAAAATGTTTGTGATCTCCGACACATCTTGGTCCCTTCCTTGTCGCAACATGGACCACTTTATGTACTTATCTTCATAGATCCCGACAGGGTAATATTCTTCCTTGGTAGCGTCTCGAAAAGAATTCCATGTGGGTGTGGCTGAAAACATTGAGGATTCCCTCTCATCCTTTTGTTCACAGTAGGTTTTCCACCAATCCTTGACATGTGGGGCGGCTTTGGGAAGTGCAAAAGTAAACTTTTCCCGATTGGAAAAGTCACGAACTGAAAAAATATCCTTCGAACATATTTAACCATCTATCTACGACGTCTGCATATATATGTCCTTCAAATATGGGAATATCAAAGTTAATTTGTATCTTAAAAGCAGTGGCGCCTCCAAAGTGGATGTTGGATGAAGATGTGTCACCCATGGGTAGCCGCTGAAGGATCTGGGAAAAGTTATCCATCATCGCGTTCCTTTGTTGCTCGAGGGCTTCCTCGAACAACATTTTGAAAGGATCTCATGCCCCCTCATCTTTCTTTTCTTCCACCATGGGAGGTCATCGGGGTTTACGAGGTTGGTCTTGCAAATGTTCAACCAATTCGATCCCTAACTCCTTATACCCTGACCTTGTTGGGGACATGCAAAGAAAAACAAAGAAAGAGAAAACCACTTTGATACCACTGATCCAGACTTATGCAAGAATGCAACAAAATACATAAATACACATATACACAGAGATGCAGCAGAAATAAAACTTCATTTCATTAATATCAAAGCACTGAAATATGCTTACATACAGAAATGGAAATAAACTAGCTTGGGTGATGGTAGCTTATCTTTGAGAAGAGATGTGGCGACTACATGCCTCTGAACTGTGTTACAATGAGGCTCGAAGGCCTATTTATTATTGAGAAACAATTGAAAACCCTAAATATCCAAAAACCTAACCCTAGGAGATGAAACACCAAAACTATGGGCCCCGTTTGGATAAATTGGTACATCAACTTCCCATGGTCATAACTTTGGCATACAATCTCCATTTGATGTGCACAATACCTCGCTAGAAATATCTATCTGAGGACTACAAATTTTGACTATAAACATTAACAAAAGATAATTTTCCAATGTTTCCAAAAAGACGTCGTTTAGGGCCTCAAAACAGCTCCAGAAGTTCAGGCCCAAAAAACTTCCAAAAATAGTAGATTGTGCTACAATTAAGGAAACTGAAAAACTAAAAGAAACAATGGTGGGGGCCCAATTTGAATAGGCGGGCGGCCACCAATATCCACCTGGATCACCTTTACTTCTTTATATTTTTATTTTATTATTTTATTATGTTTTTAACTATCTTTTTCAAATATTTATTTTTATTATATATATATATAATTTAAACATAATGAAAAGAGACTATAAAATCAACGTTTTCAAGAATCCAAATTTTCTCATTCTAACCTAGATTGAAACAATCCAATCCATTGCGAGGCTATCCCATGTCAAGAACCAAATTCACACTTTATTAAATTATACCACATAATAGACTTCAAAATATGCAAAATTAAAGGTGTTCTTGAGAAAGCATCGCAATGACTATTGAGCTTTACAACTCATTAAGGTGACTATGAGCTTTGTATACAAAATATAGAGATATGTGTAATAATATTAGAAATATTATGGAGTTATATGATCAAAGAATTGAAATTGGAAATAATTAATTAAATAAAATTCTAAAATAACTATATAAGAAGTTAATAATATTTAGATGACAAGCTTTCATTCTTCTCAAATGCTTATGGGTTTTGGACCTTTACCTAGTGTCCTTATGTATGAGGAAGACAAGCTCCTAGCCAAGTAGATGACTACATATCTGCTTGGCTAAGAGCACGTCTTCCTAAAATGTAAGGAAAGAGGTTAATGGCCCCAGACCCAAAGGCATCTGGCAAGCCCTCTTACCACCAACATGTAATTTCTGGTATCATGGTTTTTCTTGAATAACAATGATGAGTCAAACTGCATTGGAGGATAGAAACTAATGATGGTTATACCCATGACTAGTTTGACAACTAAGTTATGATAAGTTTCCCACTATAAATAAAATAAAAAATAAAAAAATAAATACTTGATGAAGAGAACAACCTTCTTTAATTCGAGATTAACTCATCCTCTTTTAAAAACATTTCTCTTTTAACATAATTAATAAGTTTAAATGATAATAAACTAAATAATAAGTAAATTTGTCAATATAGATATAGCGGTAAACCAAAGCTAAGAATGAATGGAATAATAATATCATGACTCACATTGCCCTCCAAACTTTAAAATTGAGGTAAAAAATTTAGAGTTGGAGATTAACTCCTACTTTTCTTGTGCACCTCAAGTGATATTCCTAATCATTAATTGTTGCTATTGTGTGAGTTGTTTAAGTGTTAATTAGTTGGATTTGAGAGATCTGGTCCAACTAATATAGTTCCTACTTTGGTGTTTGGTTGAGATATTTTCTCAACTTATTGATTGTATGGTTAAGATAGAATTTCTATCTTCAACCAATGATTGATGTATTTATATGTGTGATTAATCTAATGTAAAGTAAGTTTTGGTGTGCAACGGGTTTCACAAATTGGTATCAAAGCCATTAGCTCTGGGTTAACTCCCTTAAGGGAAAGCCCACGTATATGTGAGAAATATGTGAAATACAATGAATATATTTTTGCGTAAATATGTGGTAGGTTTGTGACAAAATTGATTATTGTGGTGTGTTGTACGTTATTACTGTCAATAGTAGATTGACTAAAACTGTGTGTTTGAAGCCGCTATAGGGAAAAGATCAAACATTCACTGTTGTCGAAAGAACAATTGTCATGATTTGATCAGTCATCGTTTGTGCGAGAGGTTGTGATGAATTGATTCTCTACAATTGAATCGTGCAATCGTCATTGTCATATAGTAAGTGAATCACAACGTCCTCCATTACAATAGCTATGTCGCAATAGCTTCGCTAGTGGGAAGACACATGGTTGAGGATGACTTTTGTTGAATTAAGCAGTCACTGCAAGTTAATGTGATCGAATCGGGGCAAAGGAGGATCTCCAGTTTTTGGATTGGAATGAGTCTATTTTACTAGCAGATCATGGTGAACCAGTCAAGACACTCATTGTTTTGTTGGACATTGCACATGTTGACTCAGCTTCCTAGATCTCAATCATAATTCCGCTCATAATCCTTGATACGTAGCTTCATGCGAAGGGTATGGAAAACATTCATGAACTCCGGCACATTTTTGTCCCTTCTCTATCACAATGTGGTCCACTTTATGTATTTATCTTCATAGCTCCCGATGGGGTAATATTCTTCCTTGATGGCGTCTCAGAAAGAATTCCTAGTGGGTGTCGCTGAAAACATTGAGGATTCCCTCTCATCCTTTTGTTCACAATAGGTTTCCCACCAGTCGTTGACATGTGGGGCAGCTTTGAGAAGTGAAAAAGTAAACTTTTCCCAATTGGAAAAATCATGAACTGAAAAATAGCCTTTGAACATATTTAACCTTCTATCTACAACGTTTGCATATATCTTTCCTTCAAATATGTGAATATCAAAGTTAATTTGTATCTTAAAAGGAGTGGTGCCTCCAGAGTGGCTGTTGGAAGAAGATGTGTCACCGGTGGGTAACCGTCGAAAGATCTAGGCAAAGTTATCCATCATCACGTTCCTCTATCGCTGGAGGGCTTCCTCGAGCAACATTTTGAAAGGATATCCTAACCCCTCGTCTTTATTTCATTCCGCCATGGGAGGTCATTGGGGTTTGCGAGGCTGGTCTTGCAAAAGTTCAACCAATTCGATCCCTAACTCCTTATACCCTGGCCTCGTTGGGGACATGCAAAGAAAAACAGAGAAAGAGAAAACCATTCTGATACCACTAATCCATACTTATGCAGGAACACAACAAAATACAGAAATACACATATACACAGAGATGCAACAAAAATAAAACTTCATTTCATTAATATCAAAGAACTGAAATATGTTTACATACAAAAATGGAAATAAACTAGCTCGATCGATGGTAGCTTACCTCATAGAAGAGAGGTGGAAACTACATGCCTTTGAACTGTGTTACGATGAGGCTCGAAGGCCTATTTATTATTGAGAAAAAATGAAAAACCTTGAACATCCAAAAACCTAACCCTAGGAGATAAAACACCAAAACTATAGGCCCCGATTGGATTAATTGGTACATCAACTTCCTCGGGTCGTAACTTTGGCATACAATCTCTGTTTGACGCGCACAATACCTCGCTAGAAAGATCTATTTGAGGACCACAACTTTTGACTACAAATATCAACATGAGATTATGTGCTTGTTTTTCCAAAAAAACGTCGTTCAGGGTCTCAAAACGGCTTCGGAAGTTTAGGCCCAAAAAACTGCCAAAAAATAGTAAATTGTGCTACAATTAAGGAAACTGAAAAACTAAAAGAAACAATGGGGGGGTCCAACTGGAATAGGTAGCTGGCCACCAATATCCACCTAAATCACCTTTACTTCTTTATGTTTATATTTTATTTTTATATTATATTTTTAACTAGTTTTTTTCAAATATTATTTTTATTTAAGATATATAAAATTAAAAATATATATATTAAAAATTAATTTAAACATAATGAAAAGAGCCTATAAAATGCACATTTTCAAGAATCCAAATTTTCCCATTCTAACCTATTTTCAAGAATCCAAATTTTCTCATTTTAACCTAGATTGGAACAATCCAATCCATTACGAGACCATCTGATGTCAAGAACATAATAGAACTCAAAATATGAAAAATTAAAGGTGTTCTTGAGAAAGCATTGCAATGACTATTAAGCTTTACAACTCATTAAGGTGACTCTGAGATTTATATACAAAATATAGAGATATGTGTAATAATATGAGAAATATTATGGAATTATATGATCAAAGAATTGAACTTGGAAAATAATTAATTAAATAAAATTCTAAAATAATAATATAAGAAGTTAATAATATTTAGATGGCAGGCTTTCACTCTTCTCAAATGTTTATGGGTTTTGGGCCTTTATCCAGTTTCCTTATGTATGAGGAAGACAAGCTCCTAGCCAAGCAGATGACTACATCTCTACTTGGCTAAGAGCACATCTTCCGCAAATGTAAGGAAAGAGGTTAACGACCTGAGACCCAAAGGCATTTGGCAAGCCCTCTGACCACCAACGTGTAATTTTGGGTAGCGTGGTTTTTCTTGAATAACAATGATGAGTCAAAATGCATTGGAGGATAGCAACTAATGATGGTTATACCCACGACTTGTTTGAAAACTAAGTTATGATAAGTTTCCCACTATAAAAAATAACCCACATGTTGAGTTAGCTTCCCAGATCTCAATCATGACCCTGAACTGAGTGGACCTAGCTCTAATGGCAATGTTAACAGGCTTGGGACATTAGTGGTGAAATTGGACAGTGGATATGCATTGTGCGAGCAATGCAATGCTCTGATGTTATCAACAATGCTCATTTCAATGATGGAGTAGTGCAGTGGTAGGTCAGAACGATGTCTAGGAGAACTATGCGCTCGGATTTGAAGGGATTTCGTCGTTGATTGTTGCAGAGTTGTGTGGTGCAGTGTGTTTACCGAAGTGGAAATAAACATGTGAAAATCTGCGTGTTGATGTCTGAGGTTCATGAGGTAATCGATTAAATATTATATGGAGGGTTGGAGTTATAAACCTCGATGGGAATTTATTGTGGTTGGAAACAACTTTTAAATGAGATAAGTGAAGGTAAAAGCTCAGTATGGATGGTTGTTTAGATAGTTTGGCAGTTGTGGATCTAGGGAAGGATCCCTCATTTGTTGAAGATGTGAGAGTGGTCTTCTAGACTTCTAGTGAGGTTATGTGACAACTTGGGATATTGTTCAGTAATTGAATTTGGGAGATCTGTGATTCAGGAGTTCGAGAGTGGAACTCGAGAATCTAGCTTGCTAACTGCACCTTTACAAGGGTTAAGAGACAACTTGATGGAGTTAGTAACTTAGAATATTTTGAAATTATTAAGGGAAGTTGATGAAGACCTTACTTGATTGAGATCAAGACAAGTACTCGTTAAGGGAGGGACTTGGAGATTAACTCCTACTTATCTTGCACATTTTGAGTGATATTCCTCATCATTAAATGTTATTGTTGTGTGAGTTGTGCAAGTGTAAATTAGTTGGATTTGAGTGATCTAGTCCAACTACTATAGTTCCTACTTTGGTGTTTGGTTGAGATATTTTCTCAACTTTTTAGCTCTTCAACCAATAATCGATATATTTATATGTATGATTAATCTAATATAAAGTAAATTTAAAAACACCATTTATTTAAAATAACAATTTCAAATATTAATATAATAAAATTTAAATTTTATATTATTACAAAAAAATAAATAAAAATACAATCACATAAAAAAATCTTTTTATATAAATCTCTTCAACAAAATTAATATTAATTGAATCGCTATTAATACAAATTTCAATATCCCAAGATATCAACAAAATAAATTATATATTTCATATATAATTAAGTAATTTTAAATAAATATTAAATCAATTTAATTATACATTTCCCAAACATTTATTTAAAATATTATTATAACTCTTTTTATATATATATATATAACCTTTTTAAAATATAAATACATAAAATCAATCTATCATGTCGCTATTCTAATATATAAACACAATCTTTTCATTCATAAGTTCTATGAATAAAAGAGGTGTAGTCATCACATTCATATACATACCAGGTATATTTAATCATCAAATATTAAAACTATAACTTAGCCTACCTTCAATTCTCACTCAAATCTTTTGCTCCAGCTTCATTTTATAAAAGCCACAATGGATTTTTTAATTCTCTAAATTATATTTTGTAGGTCCCAGCCCATGTGTTGATTATGTCAACCACAACAAATATATACGCATCCACCTTTGTAAGACAACTAATTTAGTACGTTTATTATTAATTAAAAAAGTTTAAATTAAAAGAATCCGGTATGATTAGATTCGAGGGGATGCATGAATGGGCTTAAAGCCACATGAGATTTGAAAGTCATGGACACGTCATAAGTTACAGGTGATCGACCACCGCTATGTTCATTATGGTTCCCCACTAACCAATTTTATGCTATTTTCCTATTTATATATGAAATAAAATATATAGTTTAATCCTAAAATTCGTGTTCCCTGTCAAAATTGTAACGCGTATTCGTTTGTTGAAGCAACGTTGAGAGCAAGAATCAGTGAAATTTGACTCGGCAAGAATGGATGAAGTCGAATCCGACTTTTGTTTTCATTCCTAAATTTACAATATTATTATTAAACCTTAGGACCAATGAATATAGGTGAACATGGAATTGAAATTAAAATAATCCATGAGATTGTGTGAAGCCTAATAATTCAAATATCGAAGAATATTAGGTGTGGGATGATCATTATTGATTTGTAAGCAATGAGAGGTTTTTATTTATGTTTGGGATAAGTCAAACAATTAACAATGAGGTTAGAAGTAATAATTGCAAATTAAGGAGTAAGGTTTCTTAATGGATGTTTACAAGCAAATATAATTATTTTCGAAGATCCATTTATAATCGTACACATTATGATACGTGGATAAATTCTCTCTTGTCATGTCTTATTTTGTATTTTTTTCTTTTCAAGGAAGGGTTATTTGATTAGAATCATTCTAAAAATGTTTGATAATTTTTTCATAGTTTAAGAGGTAATTGGTCATTTTTGCATAGTTTAAAAGGCAATTAACGTTAAGGTGAATAAAAAAATACTAAAATTTAAAGATCAAATATGAGACGGTTAAGGGATGATGAAAGTGTATCTGTATCTTTAATTTGGAGATGATGAAAGTATATTTGTGTCTTTAATTCTATGTTAGTGTCAAGTTTTTATTGGGAAAAGTGGGTTTGAAGCAAAGAGTTGCGTTTCTTAAAATTAAAATATAATCTTTTATCACTACAAGGATTCTAACAAACCCCATTCTCCATGTTGTTAAATAAGATTGATTCTCCTATCTATAAATGGTTCCCTCAGGGATTCAATACATCATGCAACCATCATTTCATTTAAAGTGAAGTCTCTATGGCATGGTTGGCTTGGTCTCATGTTATATCGCAAGATGGATGGTGATAATTTTTCATGATCTAACTATTCAATTAGAGACATTTGTGCAGTGATTTGCTTGTAAAATCTCATTTGCCTCACCTCTTAGCTTCCTTCTTGAATATTTCCAAGTCTTTATTTTCTATTGTTCTTGTGTGAAGGCTTTCAAGAGTGGTTCCCTTCAATCCCTTCGCTTCGAGATCCTCAACTCAAGCTTGGCATTGACACTTGCATCAGCTATGTGGCATTGTGCTTATTGTTTAGCAATTATGTGTAGTGACATACTCAACCACCTAAGGAATCTTAAGGAGACAAGGTTATAAAAAATCATCTTCCTCCTACCATCTTAAAACTCATTTCCAAGACTGCCATTATCTTCTACTCATCAAGAGCTCTCCAATGATATAAATTTCATCAAAATTCGAGCTTTGGACTCAAAGTTATTCGCAGTTGAATATTTTACCTTCAAAGCACCAACTCAACATCCATACAAGTGCCACGTGGAAAACACATGACAATGATATGCCCATGTGGCCCCATCATGTTGGAAATATAATTATACGAGGGGTGAATAAGTACAATAGCCAATCTTAACAAATTAAAACATTATGTGCATATATTATATCAATCACATCAACAATATATATATATATATATATATATATATATATATATATATATATATATCTTATTTTATTATTGAATGATATTGTTGGCATCAACTTATTGTTACATTTATTTACTAGCACCAACCATAAGGAGGCACCAACCCCTTGAAATGTTTTATGGGCACCAACTACAAGGAGGCACCAACCTCTTGAAAAGTTTTTACTGGCACCAACCAGAAGTAGGCACTAATCCCTTGAAAATGTTTCACTGGCACCTACTAGAAGGAGGCACCAACCCCCTAAAATGTTTTATTGTCACCGACTAGAAGGAGGCACTAACCCCCTAAAATGTTTTACTGGCATTGAATAGAAGGAGACACCAACCCCCTAAAATGTTTTACTGGCATTGAATAGGAGGCACCAACCCCCTAAAGTTCTTTACTAACACCAACCAAAAGGAGAAACCAATCCCCTGAGAAATATAGGCACCAACCTGAGCTTCCTGTTATATCTGTTTTTCATACATTTTCAAACTCATATCCATAGGTGTTCTTGTCTAGACAATTTTCTTGATTTATGGTCCAATTTGCTTCTCTTCAAGCTATCCTCTACTTTTTCCTATCAATCCATACTTTATATCTTTAGCTCTACTTTATATACAACCCTTACATGTTATTCCTCTTTACAAACATTGTTTCCTTCAAGGCCATTTTCTATTTATTTTCTTTACAACTCAAAATTTAGCATATCATACTTACATACTCCATATTCAAATTGAATAGTTTCACATGTCTTCCTTGGATTTATCCCCTAACCTCTTCTATGATCACATGTCTTCCATGGACTTCATATCTCATGTTGATTCTTTTTTAGTTACACAAACCTTTTATTTCGCTTCTTTGTCTTCCTCACTATTCACGCAAGCAAGTCAAATTGACGATCGTTTGGTACATAAGTACTGAATGTTCAACACACACATCCACATATGGTTCCAAATTATTTTAACTTATATACACTTTAATAAATCATGGTTGGGCTTAGACTCCATGGAAGATGATCCAAAAAAACTAGATTATTCATTTATTTTTCTTCTAGAAATCTAGTTTGAATTACTTGGATAAAACTTATTTCAATTGCTCCTTTGTTCCTTGGGGGCTTAACTTTAAATTCATGAAACCACATAGTGTGACGAACTTTACAAACGTCTCAGCAAATATGGATTTGAGTCCACTTAAGTGTAACATATTACTAGACATTCAGACACCCGTATCACTCTTCCATCTAACTCTAGCTCCAGGGGCTTTGTTGCAATTACATACGATCGAGAGTCGGGACAATAAATTTTATGACTAACTCTATATATTTGGAATTTGGGTCCACAAACATATGTTGACATTCCTCGAATCTCCGAATATCTCGGATTTTAATTTAGCTCCGAGTGTTGGGCATAAGCTCTTCGTGTCCTAGAGCCAGGACCCTGGACTTAACCATCCTATTGCATTATATCCAGCATCAGGCTCTTATGCATTTAACAATGTTATTCACTGGGCGGATCCTAGGATCTTAAGATGTATTTTCCATGGAGCCACAACCTTGGAAAATTGTCCAAGTTGTTTTTACATTAAATCTAGATCCAACCCTTTTGCTAGTGTTAATGCATGCACGCTTTCAGATGTTGGATAAGCTGAATAACTTCTCTCTACATGAAACCATGACCAGTGCCAAAACCTTGACTAATTTTCTCATTGAGGTTGAATATGGATCTAGGCATTAAGCTAAGGTGCATGCTACTTGTATCCTTGGACCACCAGATGTCGAGATAAACTTTATCCAATTTATTTAGAAAACCATAAACCTCTAAATCATGTCAATTGTTTCGATTAATGTTGACAATGTACAAGCAATTTCGTAGCCCCCTTACCTGTCTGAGTTTTAAAGAGAGGGGCGGGGGTTTATGATTTGTCACATATGTGACTTAACTTCCCCTCATTTTTTTAGTACGATCTTGGGTAATTTAATTAATGGTTAATTTACTTCACTAATTGACAACCAAGGTTCATGTACTTATGAAGTGCATGTGCACAATATATGCTAGGAGTTCTATTTTTTATTTAAAAAGATGAAATTGATCTAAATGTGAATGAGGTTAGATTACCTCAAAATATCTCTACGCACATGTTTTGTCCATTAAAATTACTCTTTTCAAAGCAAATCAAACTTCAAGGTGAAATCAAGTAAAGGTTCTAATTATGAGACTGAATTGAAATTTAATCTAGTGTAGCATTAATTCAAAATTACTCTAGTTAAACTGAACTACAACAAGAATAAAAATTCAACCTAATTGGTACTGAATTGAAAAGTCTATTCTATTTTATTCTATTTGTGGAATAAAATAGTTTACTTCTAATTGCAAGGAATCATAATACTCTAACTACTTATTGACAAATATAAATAAATTGAAATCAAACTTCATCAACAAAATATGAAACTGAACTGTAACTTCAAAGGATTACTAGTGTCCACAGTTATACTTTAGAATTTCCCTATCCACCATTCACGAAATTACTGATAGATATCAACCGAATTACTGAATGAAATGAACTGTAAAAAGTAAATGTTTTGTCTTTTTGTGAGCGCTCGCCCTGTTCAAAATTTTGAGAATTAAACTGGAAATCGATGGACAAAATACTAATTAAAAGCGTCAATCAATTGTAGTAAAGCAAGAGTTATTCATCCAGTGATATGAAATTAACATAATAAAAATCTAATCAAGTCTTACAACTCTCCAGGGGACCCTCTTGTAGAGTGCAAGTACACAATTAAATATCAAATCACTTATCCACACACTGGTCACCAAAGAACATAATGTTTATATTAAATGTCGAAGTCTTTAATAACAAACGATTACAAAAATTAACAAGGATAATTATTGTTTATTGCTTCACCTTAGAGCCTTTTTCACTCTCTTATTAATTAATTGTCTTAAGAGTCATAAGCCAAGAGGTAAGTCTCTAGTTTAACGACTAAGAATTAAAATCAAAATTAAAGTCTTTCTTCTCATGATTTGCTATTGAAAGAGAAAATCATGAGAGATTTAATTTAACACATCAACTTTGAACTCTGCTTAGCCACTTCCACACTCTCTTGATAATGCCACGAACCTCCTTCAAAGTTCACACATTATTGAAGTGGTCATAACCAGAGTTGACTTCTAGTTTGACCATGAGATCTCTTGAACCGGGTGGCTTGCTAGATCACTATGATAGGTGGACATCCATGTGTCGATCATTTTCCATCTACCCGTGTCCTTTATTCCTTCTCCAATGCTCTGGAACTGGTCTAATTGTAGATGTAGCTGCAGAATCTTCAATTAGTTATAAAATGAGTGCAATTAGGTAGCTATAGGAATGTTTTAATTAAATTTCATAAAGAAACAACAGATTATAAATCATGGATGATTGATACCTTTTTGGATGTTTGAGCATGTCTAAGATGACCTTTTAACTTGAAACTGCAACAAGATAACTATGGAAAAATATGGAAAGGGAGGCAAAAGGGTTGTCAAAAAGAGGACAATTTTGGACTTCAACATCTGCTAAGAGAGATTTTGCAACAATCAAACCCAATGGTAGAAAATTCATCGCACCCTCCTTCTGGACTATCTATACTTTAATGAGGGGGGCTTGCAATTTGTTACTTAATGTACATGGTATTTGACATTTAATCTTTCCATCTATTGCTCACCCCTCACTGCTGCATGGAATTGCTTATTCTTGTGTCGATTGGCGGTGGACGATGGTGAATGGTTGTTAGGCCCACTACTTTAGAAAATTCTATTGACATTGGGAAACTCTACCAAACAACCTCCTAGCACAAATCCCAAGGCTCTACCACATCATTTGCCACATCATTGTTCATCATGTGTCATGCCATGTCACTACCATATGTCTTCTCCTCAAGGTGCCACATCATCTCTTTGCCACCTATCATGCCACATCATTATCATTTGTCCCTCTTAGCTAATGCCATGTGTCATATATCACCTGTCCAATTGGTCACCTAAAAGTGTCGAAAATGAGTGCCACATGTCTTCACCTTCGACTGCCACATCAACAACTTCTGCCCTCTAGCGCCTCTTTTATCCTACCTGTAATTCCATATCAGTTGGGGCCCACCTATTGGCTTAGAGTAGGAAATCAGGATATGGTTGTTTTCTTAAGCTTTTTCTATTTGCATTCTTGGTTTCCTAAATGCCCATATACCTTTAGAGAGGCCTAGGTGTGCTACCCGACCTAGATATATCAATGCATCCCCAAACATTTAGATGTCTATATGCCTTGGTGTGTCTCGAATGATCAAATGCTCGAATGCCTCAATGCATCCTAGATTTTGACTAGGCCTGGATGAGTCCAAATAATTCAGATTCCTTGACACCATTTCTTCTTGCACTTTAGAGAAAGTTTTCTCATCATTCCCTAGGAGTTTTATTAAGTTCCATATACCACTGGAAATATCTTTAAGAGGGTTATCCAACCAAGAACTTTTCCTGTGATTTTGAACAAGTTACGTGAAGACAAAATGCCTTCAAATATAGGCTACCCAAACTGCGATACTTATTAACTATGATATTAATAATCTTCCCATGCTATTGGAATTTGACATCAATGACGTTGTAGTTGACATCAATGACGTTGTAGTTGACATCAATGATAACATATGTGCAACAATCTCCCCCTTTGGAATTGATGGCAACACCACCAGACATCTTCTAGTCATTGATGATCTTGGGCTAGACTCTCCCTATTTACTAGTTGATTGTGCCCTCCTCCCATCTATATACTTCCCCCTTTGACATCAAATTCAAAGGGAATATACTCCCCCTAAGCTTATGCATACTCTTTCCTTGGATTCCCCTTATCACCAACATACTTCTTAGTTGAGATTAGTGGACCACTCCCCTTGTGAAGAGGAAATTATTCCCATATTGGTATAAGACATTCAAAACTTTTACTGAGTAAGGATTTAGTAATTATATCTACATTTTCCTCTTAGTAATTTCAATTTCTCCCTCTGTTTGCTATCTTTCCTTATGTATGCATATTTTCCCTCTTTATGAATGATAAAGGGTTCTTTTAACTTTTGGTTGCAATTTCTCCCCATGAGATCTTAACAACAAACCATTACCTCCTCTGATTTCTCACTTCTCCTTTATCTACAACTAGGCTTCCCTTATCAAGGTTGTGTCTATCTCTCCCTACATGTAACATTTCTTCTTTTGTAGTTCCTCGCTTGAGGCTACTCCCTATCTGCTTATGCTTCCGAACAACTTAACTCTTATAACATTAAAGGGTTGCTCCCCCTGAACTAAAGCTTCTCCTTATTTGAAATTCTCCTTCTTTTTACTTTTATCTTCAATTGAATTCCATCTACTAATTCATACCTATCAATGATCTTCTTCCAATTGATCAGTTGCAAAGAGCTTGTCTTCAATATGTAAAACAACATGCATTCTTCCTAGTCATCATCTATTGTTTTGGCTTGGAGCAACTTGCCACTATTTTACCTTCCTTCATTTTGGGTTTGCATGCCTCTATTTTTCTTTTGTTTACTTCATTAAAGAGATTACAATTTGTTGGATTATTCAACAACCAACTATGTTGTCCTTGAAAACAAATATTTGTGTTGTCTTATTCATGTTTGTTGTCCTTGTATGGCCACAAACTTGTTAATGTAGTTCTCATCATTTGAACCTACTGTCATAGACCTTTACTAGATAAGACAAAAAATCTTCAGAAGGTATTAGACATTGTGTTTATTTGAGGTTCATTAGTCACTTCACTTGCTTCAAATTAAAATCGTTGGATCGTGAATTTCATTTCATCATTCTTCTCATGTAGCTTTGATTATTGCAGTTCCATCTCCTTGATGGCACCTCCCACCTCTTGCTTCATTTGAAGCTATACTTCCATCCACAAGAGAGTTGTTAGGAGAAAATGTGTTCTCGACCATTCCTTGTACTACTGCTATGTTTGAATTATCATCCTCATGCCTATTTTGCAAAATTTGTATTTCATCATTCTTCTCCTGTTTCTCACACTCAAAAATTCACATCTTCTTAATGCAACTTGAGATGTTGCAGTCTCTCACTTGAATTTTACAGATGAGAGAGTTAATACTCTTCTCCTTTACCTTCATTAAGGACATAGACATTGTTAGAAGTCTTGGTTTCTTTTTCCACTAATTTTCCATATTATGCTTTTCTTATTTCACATCCTTTAGAATTTACTATGACCTCATGTCCTTTAATCAACCATTTGACTTCCACTCAGAATAGTGTGCTTCAAAATCTTCAACAAACAAGACATCTTCAACTTTAACTCTTTAATTTCCAAGGCTAACCATTTGTTTTCCCATTATTCTAATTGATGCATTATATCCCATAATGGCATTGCCACCCTTGATCTCCTTTAGAGAGAAAAATCTACTTTTATCTCCTATCATATAGTGACAACACCCATTGTGTATATACCATTGATTGTCTTTATTTTGAGAACATAAAGGAATATTTCATTCCTCTTGTTGTTCTTGTTTCCTCTTCTATATATTCAATCTTTCATTTTGGACAACATATCATTTTTTGCTTTGATTTAGGAGCCTCAATGTACCACTTCTACAAGCTTGAGCTTTGTGCCTAATGATATTGCATTTGTAACACTCAATACAATCTAATAAGGGAGCAACATAATTACTTTCTCTAATGCCACTTTTATACATACTTATGGGTTTTCTACTTATATAGATATTCATGAAGGCTTTGAAGGATTTTCTTATTCTATACTCTTTTCTTACATAAACTCTAGAATCAACTGCTTTTCATGATAGTTATGGAAAATAAAATAATATCCATTAGATAAATTTGAGTACCTTGCTATGGAATGTCTTTTTTAATGAATTTATCCTTTTAAGGGAGCTGGCCTGCTCTGGTTGTTTACTTAAGGAAGATCATACTTTTGCTACTTTCTTGTTCCATGTCTACCTGTGTGGGTAATTTGATCATTTTCCTTCTAGTTCTCACTTTCTTTCTTACTACTGCTTTCATTGATAGATTTATTATGTACTTTAACGTAACTATCAAATTATTTAGTGTATATTGTTGAGCTTGATTCGAATTCATGAAAACCAAAACATGTTTATTGGGAGGGGATTTTTTACTACTAAGAATACCATCTAAGATTTTGGTACACTTGTCAAACTTTTGATATTGATCTAACTCATCATTTACCTTTTCTAGTTCCTTTCTCAAAAAGATACTTTCTTCCTCCAGCTTCTCACAGTGTCCTTCCTTTTCTTTCTATTGCTTTGATTGAATATCCTTTATTCTTTTTGCTTCTTCTAGTTTAGTTTTCAAGATGTTTGTCAAATGTTTTTCCCATCCTTCATTCTTATACTCTTGAAGTTTATCATTGACTTTTTCTAGGTCATTTTTCAAGGAACCATTCTTAGCTTCCAATTTCTCACAATGATGTTTTCTTTCTTTTTGTTGGCTATTCATTACTTCTTCCACACATCTCAATTCCTCTAGTTGAGTTTTAATAATGACAATTATTTCCTCTGTCTCATTAAATTTATGATCCTTCTCTTCAAATTCCTACAATAACTTCTTTTGTCTTTTGTTTGTTATTTTAAGCCTTTTTATCTCTTTTAAATCATAAATGAATTGTCTTTTGAAATGAACCTTTTCATTGATATATTCTTCTAAATCAAATATTTATGGCTCAGTGTACTGGGCCTCCATGGTCATGAGTAGATACTCATTTACATCATTATCAGATGCATAACTACCACTATCTTCGAATGAGCCACATATTCCTTTTTCATGCTTACAAGGTTTTCTCTTCTTTTCACGTTCTTCTTTATCACTACTATTTTATGAAATTTCATGTGGACATCTAAAATCAAGACAAATTATTCTTCTAAAGCTACAACAAAACAATAACTTACTTGAGAATCACACTTCTTTAGTATTTACTACATCTAGTCTCTCTTTTTTAGTGTCTTCTTTGTTATCATATGATACATATTCATTCTTCTCCTTGTGATCCTTTTCATCATTATTGTTGTCTTCCTTAGTAGTTGGGATCTTAGAAGCATAATGACCTATCTTTCTCCATCTGAGGCATTTAACGAGTGACTTACCTTTGCCTGATCCCTTTACTAGTCTTCTCATGAATTTAACTTCTTCCTTATATTATTCATCATTTGAGCAATGCAAATTTTTAATCTTCTCTGAATATTTGAGTACTACTTCCTTTTGAGATGTCTTCTTTATCTTGGTTTCATATGCAATGTGCACGTCGCCTCCCTCATAGATACATTGCAATTTATCCAATATCTCTTTTGCAGTCTCATAGTGAATCACCTTATCTGAATCTGATTTTTACATTCTAATCAATATTGCCTCTATGGATGATCCAAGTCGATATCGGTGGCCACCCACTTGTTCCTCTGGCTCATAACATAATTTTCCAATTTTGGTAGTTTTCTATTTTTGGTAGTCTTTTAGGTCCTAAAATTCTGGAGCTGTTTCGAGGTCCTAAACGACATTTGTAGGGAAGTGGGTCGATGGTAGTTGGAAAATGTACTCCTCATATATAAATTTCTAATCGGATACTATATCCGCCAAATGGAGATCATATGTCAAATTTATGACCCTAGGAAGTTAACGTTCCAACATACCCCATCAGGGCCCATAAGCCTTTAGCACTTCATGTCCTATGGTTATATTTTTGGTTGTTTAGGGTCTCTCGTTGCTTCATGATAAAAACACATCCAAGCATCATTGTAACACAATTCAAAGGCATGTAGCCATCACATCTCTTCCTAGAGATAAGCTACCACTGTTCGAGCTAGTTTGCTTTCATTATGCATGTATACAGTTTCAACATTTTCTATTATCTAATTGAATTCAAGTTTCACTTTATCTCTATGTTTTGGTTATAAATATGTATTTAATTTCATTCCCTTCATAACTTAAAATCAATGGTATGAGAGTGGCCTGCTTTTTATTTGTTTTTCGTTGCATATCCCCCATGAGGTTAGGTTCTAAGGAGTTGGGACTTGAATTGCTTAAGCCCTTGCAAGACCATATTTGTTGACCTCGATGGCCTCCCATGGCGGAAGAAAAAAAATACAAGGGAGCAGAAGATCTTATCAAATTGTTCCTTGAAGAAGCCCTTAAGCGACAAAGGAACAAGATGATTGATTAATTTTTCTCAGATCCTTCTACGAATGACAATGGATGACACATCTTCATCAAGGCCACTTTGGAGGTGTCAATCCCTTTAATGTACATGTTAATATTGATATTCTTATATTTGAAGGCCAGATAGATGTAGATGATCTAGACAAATGGTTAAACCTGCTAGAAGGGTATTTTTTGGTCTATAATTATTTCGATAGAGAAAATTTTACCTTTTCACACCTTAAGGTTGTCCCCCGTGTCAAGGATTAGTGGGAAAATTATTGTGAGCAAAGGGACACAAAGGAATCCCAATTGTTTTCAACAGCACCAACTTCGGACTCTTTTAGGGATGTTGTTAAGGAACAATATTACCCTATTGGAAGCTATGAATACCAGTATATGAGATGGACCACACTACAACAGGAAAGGGACCAAGTAGTTCCAAAGTTCACAAAAAGTTTTCATAATTTGTGCACCAAGTTGGGCATCAAAGACTCTGAGTGACATATGGTACTCAAGTACTATGGTTGCTTGCACAAATACATCTAGAATAAATGGAGTTCCTAGACATATCCTCACTTGGTGCAGCATACTGATATGCTATCAAAATTAAGTAAAAGATTAGATAGAAGAAGTAAGACTTTGGATCTGTGAATCCTTCGCAAGAGAATCAGGGCAAGGGCATCCAAAAACTATAGAAAAAGGGAGAGAGTCAGATTGGACTACCCTAGGACAACCCATCTAAGCTGAAAACAAATATTGGTAATGGGAAGTCAAAGAAAGACACGGGAAAGTGGTGTGAGTTCCACATGAGCCCCACTCATAACACTAATGAATGTTGCCCAACTCAATCCTTGGTGGTTGAGCTAAAATCCTTAAACTCAAATGCAGGTTCCAACTCTAAAACAAACCTAGATAAGGGGAAACATATCATTGATCTAGAACCCAGTACCACCGTTTCCACCACCAAGGTCCAACAAAGTGAGCTTGAAGATTGGGAGGTAGGTGAGATCCTCTTTCACTCACAAATGTGGGTGAAGGGTGATCCACAGCATTTGATTATCGTTAGTTAGAGCCAAAATAACCTCATCTTAGCAGAGGTTGTTAAGTAGTTGGGCATGCCATCAACACCACACCTGTAGCCATACACCAACAAGTGGCTCCACTAAGGGCAAGATATTTAAGTGAAAAAACATTGCTTCCTACCATATAGTATCAACCCTTTTAAGGACAAGGTGTTGCGTGATGTTGCTCCCCTTGAAATTTGTGATGTTCATGTAGGCCAACCATACTTATGGAAGTGTCATGCTATGTATGAGTCTAGACCTTGTAGTGTTATTATTACTTTGGGTAGAAAAATATATAGGATACCAGTGGTAGCTCTGCCTATTGCCATTTCTTTGATATTTGGTAAGCAATCCAGTAAAGTCATCTCCCAGATTAAGAAATTTGTCTTCTTCCTTATTCGTTCTTAAAGGAGAATATTTTGGGCACATCCATGGCCTCCACACAGGGCTCCTCCTCACAATAGAGGTAAGTGGATAAGGTCACTGAGGAATAAATAGAGATATTTTCCTCACCTACGAAGGGTACCTCTACATTGTCTTCAATTGTGGTCACTGAGTGGCTGCCACATCCATGGGAAATAATTCGGGCAGATCCACCTTTAGGGATCTACCCCCCGGCCGAATACGTCAGACCTAACCCCAAGGGAATCAAGGAGGTTTGACCCTGCGACCTCCCAATTGGAAAGGTACTTAGCAAAGGTAACTCGACCAATTGAAATATCCCATGGGGCCCTCTACATTGTAAGCTAAAGAATTAAATCGATCTAATCCTTGATGCACCTCTACCCAATGGGATAATATATCACTGATCTCTTTTGAAAATGAGGAAATCAACCAATAGATTCAGGAGCTCCTACAAAAAGGGAATATTCGACCAAGTTCCTTGCTCTATGGAAGCCCAATTTTACTCATATAGAAGAAATATGAGACTTGAAGAGTTTGCATTTATTATTGGGCTCTGAAAAAAATCATAGTCAGGAACAAGTACCCTATTCCCCAAATTGACAACCTTCTTCACCAACTTAAGGGGGCCAAAGTACTTTAGTGAGATCGATTTGAAGTCTAGCTATCACAAAGTACTAATAAAATGAGCTGATGTTTGGAATACTTCTTTCAAGTCAAGGATGGTATTTTTGAATGATTGGTCATGATCTTTGGTTTTACGAATTCCCTAACAACTTTCATGAGGTTTATGGATGACCCCTTTCACCAACTCTTTCATGGTTGTATATTTGGATGCTATCCTCATCTTCAGTATGATTTGGGAAAAGCACTTGCAACATATTCGAGGGTCCTTCACACTTTGTGATAGCATAAGCTAATGCTAAATTAGAAAATTTCTCCTTCGATATGGACAATGTCCAACAACTAGGTTACATTATTGATAAACAAGGTGTGCATGTGGATCTAGCCAAGATCCAAGTCATTCAGGATTGGTTGTCCCTAACAAATATAATAGAGCTTCATAAATTCTTGGGCCTTGATAATTTCTATCGAAGATTCATGTTGGGGTTCTCTTATATCACTCATCCCTTAAGTCAAGTGACAAAGGGTGGAGTAAAAGAAATTTTTTTTTGGTCTGAGTCACAACAAAAGAAATTCAATCAATTGAAGAATTGCCTTTGCTTTGCACCAATCCTTACCCTATTAGACATGTAACAACCATTTAAGATTGTGACATATTCCTCTGACTATGTTGTTGGTGCATTCCTCATTCAACAAGGATATCTAGTGGCCAATCATAGTGAAACACACTTTGATACTTTCCGAAGATACCCTTGTTGGAGATTCCACTACGGAAGCTATCAAATTTTTTTCCTTATCCTTGATAAAAGTTTGTGATATTATATATGTTTCTTATTATTCTTAGTTATATTCTTTTAATCGAACAATTATCAAGAGCATAAAAAATGAAGGCAATATACACAAAAACTAGGCTCCACGCCAAGAAAAACCCCTCCAAAGGGGAAAACCCGAAGAACTTCTTCTCTTCTTATGTAATCAATTCAAATGAGAAATCCAAGACTCCAAAACCAAAGTCAAGACCTCCTCCAAACAAGGGAAAAGTCTCCTCAATTCAACATAGTCAAATTATTCCAAAGATGGTCAAACCTTAGACTTAGGCCTTGCAACAAAAATTTTGGCCTCCCTCCAATTGAATTTCGGACTTGCAATTATGTCTACAACTTTGACCTTCTGCAATCCTAAAATTTTTACACATGTGAAATATTCTATGGCAATTTTTCTTCGTTTTGACATTTCCTTCTTTTCTCCTTAATCTTTGACTTCTTCCTTATCTTCTTCATTGATTTTATTTCCTTCTTCTTGCAGAGATTGAACTTTAGAAGTGTGTCCAAATTAATAAAACTTTCTTCCTTTATATAACCTTCTCACGAGGTCGAATAGGCCTCTTCTAGGTTGACTTATCAATGTCTGGGCCGACTTGTGCTTGGATGTCTTTTTGACTTTCTAGAAAGAGAAATAAATTATTTTTCATGTTACAACTTGCCAAAATGGGTCTTATATAATTGATCTTGACTCTCTTGACTCATGACAATTATTCTTATGAAATTACAAACCCTATTAGCATGAAGAACATGCTTAACCTAGTTGAGCAATCAAAAGAAGCATGAAACCTATGCTTGAAAATAATAATTTTTCTTTCTTCTTTAGTTTTTTACATAAGATATACATAATGACATGAGTACAATTAAAATTATGAAGACCGAAACAAGTTACATTTTCCAACAACCTTGCCTATGTTAAGGATATGTATTCCATCATGCAGACCTACCGATAATGGAAATATTATATTTTGGGGAGGGAGACTTATCCACACAGATCACAAGCCTCTTCAATTTATGTAGACATAAGGGAAGTTACATAGTGACCCCCATTATAAATGGTCCACATACCTAAAAAAATTCCACTTGAACATTAAATATAATAAGGATAGCACCAATCATGTCGTTCACTGCCTCAATCGACCCCTAGTTGTGGCATTGACCATCATTCTCAAATCTTATGGACACGAGACCTCTAGATGGCCACAACTATATAATAGTGACTAGGAATTCGTTGCCACATACCAGATGTTGTTGGTAGGAAAGCAAGTTCCAAAATTCCATCTCTAGCATGCACTGTTGTGCTACCCAGGACACCTTTGTGTTCCTTCAAGCGAGCATGCCAATCTGATATGGGAGGCACATTACAGTTGGGTACAAGGCACTTTGGTATGGAGAAGACAATTGAAGTACTACAGAAGTATTTTTATTAGTTGAAACTTCGACAATATATTTGCAATTATGTTAGGTCTTGCACTGTCTGCACCATTTCCAAACCAACCATTAAGACGTAAGGTCAGTACAACCCTTTGCCTACTACCAATTGGCCTTAGGAATCCATATAGATGGACTATATGTTTGGAATTCCATCTACCAAGCATAGTAATGATTACATGTCTGTGGTTGTCAATAGGTTTTCTAAGATGGCTATCGTGATTGCCTACAAGAAGAGTATCAGACAAATCCACTACCAAGCTCTTCTTCGAACTGGTGTGGGTACATTTTGGGATGTCGTAGACCATCATATCAGATCATGATAGTATATTTCTAAACACCTTTTGATTGAACCTATGGTCATTGTTGGACACCAAACTCACCAAATCAACTACCTCCCACCCTGAGATTGATTGCCAGACAAAGGTCATCAATAAGATGATCGTGCATGTTTTGCACATGTACAACTCCAAGCATATGTGCACATAGGATGAGAGTCTCCCATATGTTCATCACAACTACAACATAACTCTCCATAGCTAAAATGGACATAGCCCCTTTCAGGTGGGCCTATGATTTCAACCATTAGGTCCCATTGAAGTTGTATTGCCCCTTGCAACTACAAAGACATAATATGCACATGTTCAATCTAAAGTAAAAAATTATATAACGTTTATTGAAAGAATTCAACACATCTGATAACAAGTCCATGATGTTTACAGAAAGCTAGTACTAAGTATAAACAATGTCATGATCAACACCAAGTGCCACACAAGTTTCAAGTGGGAGACAAGGTTTGGTTGCATTTGTAGAAGGAACAACTTGTAGGGGCACACCAGAAGCTTCAACCACTCCACCATGGAATTTAAACCATTACCAAGGATGTGGGTGACAACACTTTTGAGCTAAGTATCCCCACCTTCCTTGGCCTGCATCTAATGTTCAATGTGGATTGCCTTCGGCCATAATTTCCACCATTGTTAGATACATTAGAAATCACATAATAGCTGACACTGACATAGCTCAACCCAAATTTCATTGAAAATGTCACAATTGATTAGATCATGGATACATGGATTAAGAGCACTCACTGATAAAGGATCCAGTTGCAGCGCATTTTTAAAGCAGGCCTACTCCTGCACCAAGGCAAGTGTCTCATCAGGGGCCAAGTTCAACAAAAGTTTCCCCATCTCATGGAGGCACTCAAAACAATGGAGAACATTGCTTCCTTGGGGGGGGGGGGAGGGGGGGGGACTGATCCAAGTGGATATTGGTGGACACCCACCTATTCCATTGGCTCACAACACAATTTTCCTATTTTTAGTAGTTGTCCATTTTTGGCAGTTTTTAAGGTCCTAAACTTCTAGATCCATTTTGAGGCCCCAAACGACGTTTTTTGGGAAACATGTCGACAAAGCTAAAAAATGTACTCCTCGAATAGACCTTTCTAATGGGATATTGTGCATGCTAGACATAGGTCGTATGCCAAATTTACGACGCTTGGAAGTTGACGTTCCAACTTATCTGACCCATCATGGCCCATAAGCCTTTGGTGCTTCATCTCCTAGGGTTAGGATTTTGGATGTTTAGGCTTTCTCATTGCTTCGTCATGATAAAAAATCCTTTAATACTCATTGTAACAAAATTCACGAAGTTGTGTAGCCCTGACATCTCTTCTCAGAGATAAGCTACCATTGCTCAAAATAGTTTTCTTTCATTCCGCATGTATATAAATAATTTCACCGTATTCCATTATTTAATTGAAGTCAAGCTTCATTGTGTCTCTGCATTTTGGTTATAAATATGTATTTTATTTCATTCCCTTCACGAGTTCATATTAATGGATTTTGATTTGTACTTATTATTCTTCCATCCACCCTCTACAGGTTGCCATAAATCCAAGTCACGATACTTCATTTGTTCCTTCCATATTCTAAAACTTGATCCATTAAATAATGGTGATTTGAATTGAGAAAGTCCATCCTAATTAACCATAGTGCCCTATGGTCTACCTTCCAGTGGTTACACACACACATGATTTAATAGTAAAATAAGTTTCTTTCACATACATACGTACACACATACACACATAATATATATATATATATATATATATATATATATATATATATATATATATGAAACTTCTTTTATTATTGAATGATCTTGTAGGCACAACCTATTCTTACATTGATTTACTAACACCATCAAGCAGGAGGCACTAACCCCCTAAAATGTTTTAATGCCACTATCTAGAAGGAGGCATCAACCCATGAAAATGTTTTAGTGGCATGGCTTGAAGGAGGAACCAACCCCCTAAAAATGATTTATTGGCACTAACCAAAAAGAGGCACCAACCCCCTAAAATATTTTATTAGAACCAACCAGAAGGAGGCACCAACTCCATGAAATGTTTTATTAGCACCGACCAAAAGGAGGCACCAACCCCGTAAAGTGCTTTGTTGGTACCAAACAAAAGGAGAAACCAATCCCCTGAGAAATGTAGGCACCAACCTAAGCTACATGTTAGATCCCTTTTTCATACATTTTCAAACTCAGATCCATGTGTTCTTGCATATACAATTTTCTTGATTTCTGATTCAATTGGTTTCTCTTCAAGCTTTCCTCTGCTTCTACTTGTCAATCCTTGCTTTGCATCTTCAACTCTACTTTATCTACAATCCTTATATGTTATTCCTCTTTACATACATTGTTTCCTTCGAGGCCATATTCTATTTATTTTCTTTATAACCTAGAATTCAAACAATATTTCAGCATATCATACTTACATACTCGATATTGAAATTGAAAAATTTCACATGTCTTTTGTGGATTTATCCTCTAACCTCTTCCACAATCACACATGTTCCATGGACTTCATTTTTCAAGTTGATTCTATTTTGAGTCACCAAACCTTTTATTTCGCTTCTTTGCCTACTCACTATTTGCACAACCAAACCAGACTGATGATCGTTCATTATAGAAGCACTGCATGTTCAACACACACATCCACACATGATTCCCAATTGTTCTACAATATTTATACTTCAAAAAATCATGGTTGGGGCGGTACTCAATGGAAGATGATCCATAAAAATTGAATTATTCATTTATTTTTCTTTCTATAAATCCGGTCCAGATGACCTGGATACAAGTTATTTCAATGGTTTCTTGTCTCCTTTGGGGTGTAACTTTATATTCATGAAACCACACAATATGACCACCTTTACAAACAACTCAATAAATCCGGATCTGGGTCCACTTGAGTGTAACAAATTACTGGACATCCAATTACCCGAATCACTCTTAAGTCTAACTCTAGCTGTAGGGGTTTGTCACCATTCCATAAGACCGAGAGATGAGACCACAACTTTGACAACTAGTTCTTATATATCCTGAATCTAGGTTCGCAAAGATATGTTGACATTCTCCAAATCTTCAGATGTCCCAAATTTGACTTTAGCAATGAGTGTTAGGCATAAGCTCTGTTATCACCCCAAGAAACTCACCTAGGTTGCATATCGGTGATGCTCGGGAACATTACAAATTCAACAAAATAGTTGGATAAATGGTGGATGAATGAAACAAATGCTGCATATTCAAGCCAGATAACCACTTCTACTATGATTGACCCCAGACATGGGTGAACACCCCCAGACTACAAGGCTTTTAACCACCAATTACTCAGAGTTTGAGGATAAGGTGATAATGGAGAAGACTGACCACACCAACAGATGCACAGGACCCTGTGATGGCCAGCTGCAACCAGTTTAAAGGTCTGTAAATATAATTTCTAATACACAGACAAGATGACAGCTCTCTATGCATTAAACAACAGAAACCTACATGCATGTTCAATGATACATGCTAAATCCTAACACAGATGTGGGATGACAGCCCCTCTAATGCTAAACATTAACAGAACATGAATCAATGCAAACAGACACAGCCTAGAACAAGAAAGAGAAGTGGAAAGTGAGCAATTAACAGCAAAAGAAGCTTGTATTAGCTGGAAATGAAGACCAGACGCTGCAGGTTAGATATAGTTACAGTCTCCAGAAGTTGAACCTTACAACAGAGTCACCTTCATCTAACACTCCTCCCCCTGATTACATCTCTGTTCTGGGTATATATGGTGTTTCATTACAAAATATCTCTGCTATGCCATGCGTGGAGGAGCCAATAAATGGTCACCAACCACATTTACATTTAGAAATGCGCCTCTGGTACAAATCTGACTGTGTTGGTAATGGATTTAACCTCCTCTGCCGCCCTGCAATCCTCTTTGGGCAGGTGGAGTGAAATATGGACAAAGTCCATGACTGATAAATGCGCTGATCTGTTCGAGGCAGGTCCTCTTTCCACTCGATCATACTGTGTATTGAATGCAGTTGCCTGTAGTGTTCCATGTCTGCTTTAACCAGCTCCGCGCCACTGAGAAATCCTGCCCGCCTTGCCAATTTTAAACATCAGCGGTCAATGTATGCATAACTTCTCTATCGGGTCGCAATTGCATATCAGAGCCGGCTCTTTGCTTTTCATTATATATTGACTTATGCTTAAAAAACATTGAAAACATGAGAAAATGGTTGTTGGCGGAATTAAAAATATATATGCAATAGTGTTATATAACCGTCGGATCTGGTTATCGCATCACAAACATGCATGCGAGAAAGGCCCTGACCCTTGGTGAAGTGCCGATGCAATACCCCAATGCGATATCCGCCGATCCGATGTGGGCTGATGCGATCCGGGACGATGCGATCCCTTGCTTTTCTTTATATATGAAAATACATGAAAAATGCTGCAAAACATGAGAAATTTGACTTTGGCGGATTTGAAAATATATATATTTCACTTCTCGGACCCTTTCGGGTCCGGGCTTCATCGCTATCGGTGCTCGCCCAAGGCCTCCTTTGTATTTCATTATATAACGAAAATGCGCCAAATACATTAAAAAAGGTTTGCGCGCGGACTTGAAATTTTATAAAAAATCATTTTAAATGCCATCGGGCCCGACCCATCGGGTCACATGCATGCCTTATATAAAAGCCTTACCCCTTTGGTTTTACCGATAGTGAAACGCCGATGCGACCATCGACGATCGCTATATCGCAATCGTAATGCCACTGCCGATACCACTGATACGCCGATCGCAATCGCTGATCGGAAGTGTCACGTGCATGTTTGCAAATCCTCCTCTGCGACCCGCCGATCCAATCATCGGTGATCGCTGATCGGCGGTGTCTTTCGTCGTTGCCACTGCCTGCCTGCGCCGATTGCGATACGCCGACGCGATCTGGACCGTTGATCGGCCAAATCGAACGAATGTCGCGCATTTGGACCTTTAAACCTGCGATTTGGGTTTTTTCATGGTTTTGGAGTGTTTTTGCCTCCCGATAGTGTATTTCCGCCCTTCCAAGGGCTTTCCTCTTGCGATGGTTTTGACTTTGAATGATCCTTACGAGGATTTTGAAGGCTTTTGGGGCACTTTTGAATCCATTTTTGGGCATTCTTCTGTGTGCAAACAACCCGATCAGGACTGTGTTTGATTCTCAAATGTTGGATTATATAGCAGAGCGAACACTGGCTCCTTCTAGGGATGAGATCCTCCCTGTGAGGTCTCAAGAACCTGCAGGCCAATGCCTTTGTACAAAATTAGCTATAAAAACACTTCCCTAGTGTCCATTGGGCATGGAGTCAACTAAGCATTTCAACAGAAAACTGTAAAAGAACATAATTACAATAAACACAATTACTCAAAATTTGGCCAACTGATAGGCCCTCAAAATTGTTTCTCCTGTTCTCAGCCCCCTTCATCATAGAGTTGCAAAACAAGTTTGATTTGATCATCCACCTCAAACAGCTTAGGACATTTAAGCTCATCAGGTAGACACGGATCAAATCTCATTTCCACTTTGTGTATTTTCTCCTTGGATGCTCTTTACAGGAGCTTCTGTACACCTGCTGAATAATCATGAATGTTGTGTATCTATTTTTATCTTCTGTGGCCTGAAAAATAAATATGAACGATGCATCATTGTTTTCTTGTGCAGAGGACACAGAGATAATTTCTACTCCTGAATCTTCCTTTGAACAATCCTCATCCAAGGAGGAAACCCATGACTGCGCATCCTCTCCTTCTGTCTTCTGATATGGTGCCACTTTAATCTGCGTGGGGGCCAACTGGGCAGGCATGAGAATATCAAAATTGATTTGATCAGTATCAGCCTCGGACTTTGAATTATGGTCGGCCTCAGTGTTCAAGGGGCAACTTGGAGGGATTGTCACTTGAGCAGACAGAGGGACAAAAGATGATGGGGAGCTTTCCTCTCCCTTATTGATTACTGGACTGGAGACCAAAGCAGGCTGTAAAATTGGTAGATCCGCATAGCCATTAGGAGATGTGCTGGCCTTAGGCTCGAATTCTTGGAGGATGAAGGTGCCTTGTGCTGATTGCTACTGCTGATCAGCGTGTTGTTCTGCAGGCACAACAAACTGACAAGCAGTGCCTCTTGCTAATGCTTCTTCATATGCAGCTCTAGTTAGGAAAGGAGCACCTCCCAAACCATGGACCTCCTCCTCTTGCTGCACCTCTTCCATGACTATATTCTGTAAAAGGGGCCTCACCCCTTTATCTTCAT
Source organism: Pinus tabuliformis (assembly GCA_031772625.1). NCBI lineage: Eukaryota > Viridiplantae > Streptophyta > Pinopsida > Pinales > Pinaceae > Pinus > Pinus tabuliformis. Next base: position 991,469,485 of record CM062812.1, on the reverse strand, counting down.
TTGTATCTCTTTTTCTCTGCAAGATCTGCACATGCTCATTGGCTTCTCTATACTGATTTGGAGTTGAAAAATAGATGGAACAATGAGCTCCTGCTTCTTCAAAATGCTGCTCAGCTTTTAACTTGGAAACTTCCAAGGCCAAAAACTCAATCATCCTGGCTAATTCTTCAATCTCATGCTATGAGGATGATGAGAGACCACCCTTCTGAAAGTTCCTAGACTCAGTATGATCATAGAGCAGATCTTTATAATCCCCCCAGTGCTTTAGGAACACATCATCTAAAGCCTCAATATCTGCTATGGACCTAGGGGCTAGTTCATTGAACCATTTTCTAGCTTCTCCCTCTAGGCTTTGGACAAAAATCCTCATCCATACATCCTCTTCATAAATGTCCAAGTTATCGGCAAATTTTTAAAAGGATTCGAGGTGCTCCTCAGCTGATATTCCTTCTGTACCAGTAAACTTTGGCATGTATTCCTAATAATCTCCTGCAGGCATGGCATTTAGAGGAACAGGAAAGACGAGAGGTCTATACCTAGCAGCAATGATTCTTTCTATTTTTGTGGGATCTTGCTGGCTGGCCATGACTGAGGTATATGAAAGAATACTAGTAGGCTGAGTGATATGAGTCAATGAAGAGGATAGGAGAGACAGAGGAAAATGATGGACAACACGGAGCTTCTTTCTGTGAACTGAGTTCCAAAAGGGGAATGAATAACAAGGAGCTGCATGAATCTCTGAATGTGACAATCACCAACAGGGATACATGGAATTTTTTAAGGCTTACCTCACCCTGATGCTCCTTACTGCGATATTTTCTTCTACTGAACGATCTTCTCAGGATCAGGCAACGGTTTAGCTGATATTCTGAAGATATCTTCGTGCATGCTTCAGCAGCTGCGCCAGAACTTCAATGTGGATACGCTAAAGGATGGCCTTCCTCTAGTGGAGTTGCCAGACAGATGATTACAACCAAAATCTGTGTTCAAACCTTGTCTGTCATCAAAGTTTGAAGCTGTGTTGTTCTCCCAAGGAAGCTGAGCTTCGATCCTCCTCTCCCCGGCAACGGCGCCAATTTATGTTATCACCCCAAGACACTCACCTAGGTTGCATATCGGTGATGCTCGGGAACATTACAAATTCAACAAAATAGTTGGATAAATGGTGGATGAATGAAATAAATGCTGCATATTCAAGCCAGATAACCACTTCTACTATGATTGACCCCAGACATGGGTGAACACCCCCAGACTACAAGGCTTTTAACCACCAATTACTCAGAGTTTGAAGATAAGGTGATAATGGAGAAGACTGACCACACCAGCAGATGCACAGGACCCTGTGATGGCCGGCTGCAACCAGTTTAAAGGTCTCTAAATATAATTTCTAATACACAGACAGGATGACAGCTCTCTATGCATTAAACAACAGAAACCTGCATGCATGTTCAATGATACATGCTAAACCCTAACACAGAGGTGGGATGACAGCCCCTCTAATGCTAAACATTAACAGAACATGAATCAATGCAAACAGACACAGCCTGGAACAAGAAAGAGAAGTGGAAAGTGAGCAATTAACAGCAAAAGAAGCTTGTATTAGCTGGAAATGAAGACTAGACGCTGCAGGTTAGAAACAGTTACAGTCTCCAGAAGTTGAACCTTACAACAGAGTCACCTTCATCTAACACTCCTCCCCATGATTACATCTCTGTTCTGGGTATATATGGTGTTTCATTACAAAATATCTCTGCTATGCCATGCGTGGAGGAGCCAATAAATGGTCACCAACCACATTTACATTTAGAAATGGGCCTCTGATACAAATCTGACTGTGTTGGTAATGGATTTAACCTCCTCTGCCGCCCTGCAGTCCTCCTTGGGCAGGTGGAGTGAAATATGGACAAAGTCCATGACTGATAAATGCGCTGATCTGTTTGAGGCAGGTCCTCTTTCCACTCGGTCATACTGTGTATTGAATGCAGTTGCCTGTAGTGTTCCATGTCTGCTTTAACCAGCTCCGCGCCACTGAGAAATCCTGCCCGCCTTGCCACTTTTAAACATCACGGTCAATATATGCATAACTTCTCTATCGGGTCGCAATTGCATATCAGAGTCGGCTTCTTTGCTTTTCATTATATATTGACTTATGCTTAAAAAACATTGAAAACATGAGAAAATGGGTGTTGGCGGAATTGAAAAAATATATGCAATAGAGTGTTATATAACCGTCGGGTCCGGTTATCGCATCGCAAACATGCATGAGAGAAAGGCCCTGACCCTTGGTGAAGCGCCGATGCGATATCCGCCGATCCAATGTGGGCTGATGCGATCCGGGCCGATGCGATCCCTTGCTTTTCTTTATATATGAAAATACATGAAGAATGCTGCAAAACATGAGAAATTCGCCTTTGGCGAATTTGAAAATATATATATTTCACTTCTTGAACCCTTTCAGGTCCGGGCTTCATCGCTATCGGCGCTCGCCTAAGGCCTCCTTTGTATTTAATTATATAACGAAAATGCGCCAAATACATTGAAAAAGGCTTGCGCGCGGACTTGAAATTTTATAAAAAATCATTTTAAATGCCATCGGCCCTGACCCATCGGGTCGCATGCATGCCTTATATAAAAGCCTCGCCCCTTTGGTTTTGCCGATAGCACAACGCCGATGCAACCATCGGTGATCGCTATATCGCAATCGCAATGCCACTGCCGATACTGCCGATACCACCGATCGCAATCGTTGGTCGGAAATGTCACGTGCATATTTGTAAATCCTCCTCTGTGACCCGTCGATCCGATCATCGACGATCGCTGATCGGCGGTGTCTTTCGTCGCAGCCACTGCCTGCCTGCGCCGATTGCGATACGCCGATGCGATCTGGACCGTTGATCGGCTAGATCGAACTACTATCGCGCATTTGGACCTTTAAACCTGCGATTTGGGTTTTTTCATGGTTTTGGAGTGTTTTTGCCTCCCAATAGTGTATTTCCGCCCTTCCAAGGGCTCTCCTCTTGTGATGGCTTTGACTTTGAATGATCCTTAAGAGGATTTTGAAGGCTTTTGGGGCACTTTTGAATCCATTTTTGGGCATTCTTCTGTGCGCAAACAACCCGATCAGGACTGTATTTGATTCTCAAATGTTGAATTATATAGCAGAGCTAACAAGCTCTTCATGTATTGGAGCTAGGACCCTAGCCTTAACCATCCCATTGCGTTGTATCCAACATCTGACTCTTCTACATTTAACAATGTTGTTGATTGGGTGGATAGGCTTAGATCCCCAAATATTTTTCCATGGAACCATAACCTTCGAACATTGACCAAGTTGCTTTTACACTAAATCTGGATCCAACCCTTTTTCTAGTTTCAATGCACATACACTCCTAGATGTCGAATAAGTTGGATAGCTTTTGTCCACATGGAACCATGACCAATGCTGAAACCTTGACTACATTACCCATTAAGCTTGAATATGGATTTAGGCATTAAGCTAAGGTGCATGCTACCTACATCCCTAGACCACTGAATGCCCATATAACCTTTCTCCAATGTGCTTAAACAACCATCAACTTCTAAACCACACCAATTGATTCGATTAAGATTGTTGGTGTACAAACCATTTCGTGTGCTCCACCTATTTGAGTTTTAATGATAGAGAGTATGGGTTCGTGATTTGTTGTATATGTGAATTAACTTACCCTCATTTTATCTAAGCATGACAAGAGATCTCGTGCAACAATCAATTCCAACAACAAACAATTTGCCACGATGCCCCTTGATTGTCCAAAATTAACAAGGGATCCACAATTTGTCAATTTTAATAAAAAATATTTGATACTATGTATTTAACTTTATAAATTTATATAAAAGAAATTTAAATATTACATAATAAAAAGGATTACGTTTTTATTTAAATTATTATTATTATTATTTATAATTATAAGTTTTAATAAAAAAATATTATGTTATTTAATTGTTTAAAAGAAATTATATACACATTTATGTAGATGATTTTAATAATTTTCAAAATACACGGAAAATTTTAAAACTAATTAAATTATAATATGAAAAAGAATTAAATTACGATGCTATTAACATTAACATGTTAAAATATTATGATTTTCTTACTTATACCTAAATTCAAATTTATGTTCCTTTGACTTTAAAGGATTTATTCTTCATGTATGAGCTATTGCATTATATTATTATAATTACAAAACTATGTTTATTTATATATGAAATAAAACATAGTTTAATCCTAAAATCCGTGTTCCGTATCAAAATTGTAACGCGTATTCGTTTCTTGAAGCAACGTTGACAGCAAGAATCATTGAAATTTGACGCGGCAAGAATGGATAAAGGTACATCCATCCGACTTTTGTTTTCATTCCTAAATTTACAATATTATTATTAAACCTGAGGACCAATGAATATAGGTGGACATGGAACCTTGTGGTCGTACTGATTGAAAAAAAAATCAAATATCGAGGCATGTTAGGTGTGGGATGATCATTATTGATGTGTAAGCAATGAGAGGCTTTTATGTATGTCTGGAATAAGTCAAACCATTAACATTGAAGTTGAAGTAATGATTGCAGATTATGGGGTCAGGGCAAGTGCTATTTCATGGACTATAGCATAGTAAATGTTCTCTTAACAGAGTCTAAGGACAGTCTTGGGAGACGGGTTCTGACATCGCCTTCGTTTTCCGGCTAACAGATTCGATTGCATAGTGATGGAGATATGCATGATGCCATCGTTGTTTGTATTGATGCCCATCGAAACGACATAGGGTATGAAATAGCACTTGCCTTCATCCATACCATACATGTGATGTTGTCAGTGGTCTGTGTGACCCCTTCATCCCATACCATACATACATCAAGGATTTGAATTTTAAATTTTGAAATTGGGCGCGCTTGTTATTCCATTACTTGACCACCGCTCGTAATTCTCCCACAGACGGGTGTGAGACGTTCGCACCTATGGCACCCAGCTTCGAACCACTTGTCCTTGGTCATGGGTTCCAGTCTTGAATCACATGGGAAGGAGATGCTGGGACTGTGAACGAACTGCAGACCATGTAGTGATTAGAGAAAGGGGAGCCTGCTCACCTTCAAGCCAAGAGCCAGCTCGCACGCTTGCTCTCTCGACAAGGACGACTCGTTGTAGAATGAGAAAGGCACCCCTAAGGTTGCCCTCTTATTTTTTTAGAAACTCAAGTAGATCAGAGCTTTCACTCGTCGAATAAATAGACTACGACGTCACAAATATGGTCTGGCCGGGAGAAAGGATCTTTGTCGCTAGAAAAGTGCCTCAAGTTTGATTTTACCTTCTGTTATTTTATACGTAAATCAGTGCATCATAAATTTGTGATTTTCATTAATGAATTGGATTGAAACACAGCAGGCGCTCCTTCTGACGAGTACAAGTTACATGGGTAGTTTGAGGGTGCAAATCGTAGGTGCAAAAGGATACGTAGAAGCCGGACAGTTTTCTAAGTATTTTGTTCACTGTTTCCATGAGATGAACGAAGGTTTTCTAAGTATTTTGTTCATCGTTTCCAGGAAATGAACTAAGCTGCATGAATCTGAAAAAACCCTTTGGTCCTTATCGCTATTTTGGTATTTGGAGAATCATTTTTCTATTTTTGTCGTGAAAAGTTCGGTGAGGTTGACAAAGTTATTATGTTTTAATAACATTGTTTATCATTTAAAAAAATTAAGCATTCATGGATACATCAGGGAATGTTAATTTCATTGGTAGCAGGTGCAGGGCTTACTATCTTGATGAGGAAGCTATTTATGTTAATTTTATTGGCCGTCGTTGCGGGACTTACTATCTTGGTGAGGAAGCTATTTAGGTTAATTTCATTTGTAGCATGTGTGGGACTTACTATCTTGGTGAGGAAGCTATTTATTTCTAAGTGCAGTGAGTTTAGGCTTAGTTTTAAGCTCATTTTTAAAGTCATAAGATAGAAAGTTATTTTAATTTTATTTTTACCTATATATATTTTTTTCACAAGTTCAAAGAAGTTTTTTGAAAACAAAAATTTAATTAATCATCTACATTTCATTTTAGTTTTATTAGTTAATATTAAAAACAATAGCTCATATCATTTGTATTATGGTTAGGTAAGTTTGAGTAAGGAAATAATTATATATATTAATTAATAATTTGAATTAAACTACATATTAATGATTTTGAATTAAACAATTTTCCAAATTAACTTTTAATTATAAAATAAGAAATAATTTATTTAATTTAATAATATTTAATTTATTTATTAATATATTTATTTTATATTAATATTATAAATATGCACTTGAATTAATAATAACACTTTTTATTATTATGAATTTATATATATTTTATAATAATAAAAAATAAAATATTATCAATTTTTTTTAATTTATTTTTTTAAATATATTAAAAGTCTTTTTTATGTGTTGTTTGAATTTTTTTGTTGCTATTAATATTTTTTTTTTTTTTTTTTTTCTAATAATGTTTCTGGTAAATATTAAAAGTTATTTTCTATATATATAGATAAATGACATATGGGAAACATTTTTTTGTAAACTAATGTAGCACCTTAAATACATCATGACAATAGGTAAATAAGTCCTTAAGATATTTTTTACTCAAGAAAAACTTTGTAGGGGAAATTAAGATATGGTTGCCCACATTTGTGTCAATCATAATTGTGCTTACTAAGTATCTAATAACATGAACAAGGTAAATAACATGGACAAAAAGAAGCTTCCCAAAATAGTTTCAAACTCCAACCAAAACAACACATTGACATAATTATGCCAAGACATGGCTAAGTTATCGAAGAATAAAAAGAAGGCATTCTACGACATAATGTTAATTAACATTCATGACAATAGGTAAATAATTCCTTGAGATTTATTTACCCAAGAAAACCCTTGTAGGGTGAATTAACTCCTTGAGATTTATTTACCCAAGAAAACCCTTGTAAGGGGAATTAAGATATGGTTTCCCACATTTGTGCCAATCATAATTGTTCTCACTAGGTATCTAATAACAAGAGCAAGGTAAATACCACTAACAACAAGAAGCTTCACAAAATAGCTTCAAACTCAAAGAAAACAACACATTGACATAATTATGCTAAGACATGGCTAAGTAATTGAGCAATAAAAAAAGTTATTCCACAAAATGATGATAATATTAAAAATGTAATTACAACTAAATCTAAAAAAAATTATGATGTGATAAAGAAAGTGGTCAACCCTAATCTAGAAGATAAAAAATATCTAAATATTTTGACTAATGTAAAAAACAAAATCAACATTGCTAAAATAAGAACATGCTTTTATCTTTGCATTTACAACCCCAAGAACTTCTTATTACTATGAATTAGATATGCTAGATATATACTTATAATGATTAAAAATGAAATTACTATAAGATTATTTTAATTTTTTTTTTAATATATTAAAAAAAGTATTTTATGTTTGATAAGCCTTTTCAAAATTTAATTTTCTAGTTTTTTTTTTTTGTGATTAATAATTTTTTTTCCAAATAAAATTTCTTAGTAACTTTTAAAAGTTCTTCTCCGCACATATATAAATAGATGACATCGATGTTCACATTATGTCATCTATAGATGACATCGATAGTACTTTACATTTATGTCATCTATAGTATATATGTCATCTATATGTAAGGTACTTGTTGATATTTTTCAACCCAAGAAAATATGTTAGGGGAAATTAAGATATGGTTTCCCACATTTGTGATATGGTTCCCCATATTTATTGATGCTACCATTAGTAAATTTGTAAACTTGGAATATAATTCTTCTTCCAAGTGGGTTATAATGTAATCCTTTCCAACACAAAACTAGTCAAATATTTAACCACATTGACAATATCCTATTGAAATAAGAGTTTCATTAAGTTATTTAATATACTTAAAGTTGAAATGGATTTATATTATCATGAAAATTTAATTTTGTATAAATATAAGCATTTAGATATTAAATGTAAGGACATGTCTTTGTAAATTCCTTGTTATTTAAAATTCATTGGATAGTGAGAAGAAATAAAATAAGATCAACTACTAGTAAAATATTTAACCACATTGACAATATCCTATTTAAATAAGAGTTTCAATAAGTTATTTAATGTACTTAAAATTGAAATGGATTTATATTATCATGAAATTTTAATTCTGTATAAATATAAGCATTTAGATATTGAATGTAAGGACATGTCTTTGTTGCTTCTTTGTTATTTAATATTCATTGGATAGTGAAAAGAAATAAAATAAGATCAATTGATTAAAGTTGGATCACATATAAATTTTCTTAACTTAAATGAATCAAAAATATAATGAGAATAAGGTTTTTTATCGAAATTAAATTTAGATACAAACAAATTTCAAGTTGAAGTCATTTTTATAGGGTATACTGTGTCTCTAAATATTTTGTGTGAGAGTAGTTGAGAGTGAGAAGAAATAAAATAAGATCAAATGTTTAAATTTGAATCACATATAAATTTTCTTAACTTAAATGAATAAAAAATATAATGAGAATAAGATTAATACTATTATAATAAATTTTAAAGACAACAAATTTTATGTTGAATCATTTTTCTAGGGTATAATGTGTCTCCAAAAAGTTTGTGTGAGAGTAGGAGAGAGAGAGTGGAGGTTAATTGCGGTCTTCCTCACTTGGCATAAAGTCATTTTTCTAGGGCATAATGTGTCTCCAAAAAATTTGTGTGAGAGAGAGAGATGTCAATTGGGATCTTTTCCACTTGACATGATGAGCTATAAGGCCTTGATAAATGTTGTTGTAATGACTTCCTGCCTATGAATATTGATGTATTGCCTTCAACCCTATGAACTCTTAAGTGAGTATGCCTATGGGTTGGCCTAGTGCCAACAACTTCACTTTAAAAGAAAAGAAGTGCATCTCTTGAAATCATATGACAAATTGAGTTATCAACCACTGTAAAAACTCTCAAAAACAATTGTGTGAACATAATACAAACTACTTTTCAATATAGATAAGAGATTAAAATACATGTTAATGAAATTGGCACAAGGTTATTTTTGACGATAAGAAACACATAGATGAACACGAATATCCATGGAATAAGTTATGATTAAAGTTATTATGATAATTTGAACAATATGTGAATTTTCCCTGGTTACAAAATTTTACAACCTTTTGCAAATTGGTTATGATGTCATATATTGGTTCCCACCAATGCATATATTTCTAACCCCATCAATGTCATTAAAAAGACGCACTATATAGTTATCTAAATAAAATTTTGAATATTCTTTGAGACAATAACTACATGCAACCATTGTAAGACAACCATAAATGATGTTGTCACATCCTTATTATTCAAATAGAATCATTAAAGCCTGTAATTAAATCCTTTTGATGATAAACAACCCATAGATGAACACTAATATCCATGGAATAAATTATTTTTACAATTTTTGTGATAATTTGAACAATATGGCAAATTTCCAATTGTTACAATAATGCTATGACCTTTTACAAATTGTTTATGGTGTCATTATATGGTGCCCACCAATGCATATATTGTTACCCCATTAATGTCATTGAAAAATAACTTTATATAGTTAAGGAAACCAACTTTTAAATGTTCTTTGAGACAAGAACTAAATGCAACCATTGTGAGTCAACCATAAATGATGTTTTCTTATCCTTATTATCTAAAGCCAACCATGCAAATAGCGTTGTAATTGAATCCTCAATAGATTCAATAAATTGTATATCCAATATAAGAATAGAAATATAAAATGTAGTAATGAAGGAAACATCTCATCCATGTCATTGTCACATGCTCCTCTTCCATTTTTCTTCTTGTGTGAGGATGATTTAAGTCTCCACTTCAACCCTAAAATTTCACAAAGGATCCATTTATTCCTCTTCCATTTTTCTTTTTGAGTGAGGATGATTTGAGTCTCCACTTCAAAGCCCTAAAAATTTCACAAAGGATCCATGCGTTCCATCCATCCATTCTTTCACAACAAGATTTCATGCATGTGGCTTAATATGCATCACTTTATTGGTATTTTTTCATTAGATTATTATAATAGATTTAGTAAGAAAAAAGTTAACACACATTGCTGGGAATATAGAGTTGGATTGGTATTGAGTGAAAATCGAAAAGGTTGTCTCAAAGGACCAATGAAATGGCTTCCATCGATATTATAAACATTGAAATTGTGATTTCCCTAATGTAGTTTTGTAACTTTATTTTTTATATGAATGAATTTTAAATGTATTTGAGACAAGAACTAAATGCAACATTGTGAGTCAACCATAAATGTGTTTTCACATCCTTATTATCGAAGCAAACCATGCAGATAGTGTTGTAATTGAATCCTTCAGTAGATTCAATAAATTGTATATCCAACATAAAAATAGAAATATAAAATGTAGTAATGAAGGAAACATCTCATCCATGTCATTGTCACATGCTCCTCTTCCATTTTTCTTCTTGTGTGAGAATGATTTGAGTCTCCACTTCAAAACCCTAAAATTTCACAAAGGATCCATTTATTCCTCTTCCATTTTTCTTCTTGAGTGAGGATGATTTGTGTCTCCACTTCAAAGCCCTAAAATTTCACAAAGGATCCATGCGTTCCATCCATCCATTCTTTCACAACAAGATTTCATGCATTGTGGCTTCATATGCATCACTTTATTTCAATATTCTCATTAGATTATTATAATAGATTTAGTAAGAAAAAGTTAAACACACATTGCTGGGAATA